>JAOTOL010001625.1:2017500-2657500 GCA_034440575.1 Imbricaverruca yamaguchii
CCCTACTCGTCGAGGGCTTTCCGATGACATCTCTGTCGTTTTCGTCCGATGCTTTGTTTATGGATTAGAGTGGGGGCTCCTCTCACCCCCCCCCCCTCCCCCCGAGACAGGGTGTGAGGATCTGACCGGAGAGACGGGGAGCCGGGGTTTACCTCCGACATACGGCCAACACAAACGTTAACCTCCGGCGCACGGCTCCATTACGGGGTGGCCAGCACGCCCGCCGCTGTTGCACGTCATCTCACCTTGTGGACAGTGCCGAATCGGCCTTTCCCCAGCTCCTCCTGAACGTGGTACGTCGCGGCGAAGTCCACATCAGTTGCCAATGTCACGTGATGATGTGAGAATGGTGCCGGCACTGTCAACGACAAAACAGCGGTATCACGCTCTGAACAACGACAAAACAACGATATCACACAAACAGCAGCATCACATACTGTGGACGGGAACAACACAGCGGCAGCACACACTGTGGACAATGGCAAAATAGTGGTGAAGTACCTTTATATATATAATATATATATATATATATATATATATATATATATATATATATATATATATATATATATATATATATATATATATATATATATATATATATATATATATATATATATATATATTTATTTATTTGCAGATGTGTACATTACGCTTAATTGTATAGTTTATGATAAATATGTCTCAATTACTTAATAATGTCAATGCATTGTTAAGTTTGATGCTTCAATACTTCCAAAACAAGTTAAAATGTGCATCTCAAAGCTTCACCATATTTTCCGCAACGCCTTCTGCAGGTCACGTTTTCAATATGATATCACCATCGGTTCACCTGATCGTCACACCCACTGCCACAAGACTCTGATACTATCAACATACATCACTACTCACTCCTCTGTCGCCTTTTCTACCTCTCCCTGTCAACATGCCTTCTGCCTGCCTGTCCTTCCACCATACCCTGTTCCCCACACTCGTCTCACCGTCGGGCTCGTCTAGCAGCTCGTCTGCGGCGGCCGCCGACGTCTCCAGGAGCGGCGGCGCCGAGCCCTGCGAGCCGGGCGCGCTGCGGCCGTGCTTGTTGACGGCCCGCACCCGGAAGCTCGGTGTGTCGGAGAGCTGGCGCGCCGGCACCACCACCGACGTGGAGCGGCAGTGGTCGACCAGCACGCGCCACGGCCGGTCAGCGTCGCGCGTCTCCACCTGGTACTCAGTCACCACGCTGCCGCCGTCGAAGGGCGGGCCGCACCACGACAGGGTGATGGAGCTGGCGGCGGACAGGTCGGGTCACGTCAGGTCAGATTGGATGGTGCACGCGACAGAGCTGCTCGGACAGCTCAGGTCAGGTGTCAGGTTGGTGCACATGATCGAAACCGAAGCTGGCCAGGTCAGGTCAGATTGGATGGTGCACGTGGTCGAAATTGAAGCCGACCAGGTCAGGTCAGATTGGACAGTGCGCCTTGTCGAGCTCGAAGCCAGTCAGGTCAGGTCGGGTCAGACTGAATGGCGCACGTGGTCGACCCTGAAGCCGGCAGGCTAGATCGTGTTGGTTACGACCGGAGTGTTGCATATCAACCGTCGGCGAACATGCATCAGGGCGATGTTCAACATCTCGCCAGACACGTCTGATCACGTCCGTACACTATCAGGAGAGAGCGCTACTGCATCGAGTACTGCACAATGTATGATAAAACACTGTTTCCGATTCCGTTTGAGGTGAGGAAACATTTTCGTACACTAAGTGTTACGTGCCACGATGAAGATGTGACGGTGAGGAAGTCGTAGGGTCGGAGGGTATCGGTTGATAGGTGACGGTATGTATGTAGGGCATCGGCGAGACACCCAATCTCTGCGTGGGGTCGGGGTGTGGCTGTCGACAGGTGACGGTATGTATGTAGGGCATCAGCGAGACACCCATGCTCTGCGTGGGGTCGGGGGTGGCTGTCGACAGGTGACGGTGTGTGTGTGTGTGTGTGTGTGTGTGTGTGTGTGTGTGTGTGTGTGTGTGTGTGTGTGTGTGTGTGTGTGTGTGTGTGTGTGTGTGTGTGTGTGTGTGTGTGTGTGTGTGTGTGTGTGCGTGTGCGTGTGCGTGTGCGTGTGCGTGTGCGTGTGCGTGTGCGTGTGCGTGTGCGTGTGTGTGTGTGAAGGGCATTAGCGAGACATGCTCTGTGTTGCTCACTCTGGACTGATGCGGCAGACGTTCGGCACGCCCGACGGCGGCTCCGGGGGGCCCTCGACGGCCAGCGACGCCCAGCACTCGTCCTGGCCGGCGCGCACCACGTACTTCCCGCTGTCGTCGGCGGTCACCTGGCGCAGCGTCAGCTGGGAGCCGCCAGGCGTCGCCTCGATCGTCACGCGCTCAGACTGCTCCAGACGCCGACCCTGGCGGACACACGGTGAAATTCGAGTTACACACCCAGCCAATAGGTGTTGCCCCTGGTGTCGTCGAACATACTGGCTGCAGTCATGGGACACTAGCGGTTCTCACTATTGTTCTAAGTTCATCCCCACGCCATCTACTGGACAATACAATTCCTCCCCTCCCCCAGAAAAAATGTAAGCAGCGTGCATCAAACCTTGCTATGCATTCGTGGCTTTCATCCCTTCCATTGGCAGTATCAAATCCAGCCCCAAGGCAATAATACATCAGGAACAAGCTGACAATGCATGTGCACCAGTATACGGGCGACCAGTACACAGGGGCAAATTTAAAGTACGGAACGTAGACATGGCCAAGGAAAACGCTGGTCAGATCTTACTTCATCGTAATTATTACAAGCGCAGATGTCTTCAGAGCAGAGGAAAAACGATGTGGCGGTACTATAAATGTTCGGTTTGTGCGACGACCAAGCTAGCTGTTTGTGTATTTGGACTTAAGGGCACCTGAACTGCTATTGGTTATCTAGCGCCCATCCAAGCCAGCTGTTGATGCGCTATCAAGTAAGATAAGATACGACAGGGGAGGTGTGAGCTGTGGTCCTATACTTACAATTTGCACGCCGATGGCAAATGTGGTATCGAGGTTATGTAATGCAAACAAATATTATACATTGGTACCAGACTATGGATTTAATAGAAACCTTTGAGGCTTGAGACTTGAATGCATTAGCTGCGGAATTATTCATTACAAATATATTGATCTGCAAGATACGAATGGCATAGCTTCATATTTGGATATAGCCAAAAGTATTTGTGAGGAGTATGCTACTCACAAACTTCTCATCCCCGTCCCACCTTCACAATCACCCTCATCTGAATCCGACAGTATCAATATTGATAGTGTAATGTTTCGCAGTGGTAGTATATTGATAGTCTAATATTTCCCAGTGTCACTACTGATTGTCTACTACTTCGTAGTGTCAATATTGACACTCCAATGTTTCGCAGTGTCATTATTGTGAGTAATGTTTCGCATTGTCAATAATGACAGCCCGTGTTCCGCTAATGCTTCTAGGAGCATTAGTGAAGCATGGCTAAACAAGAAAATGATAGGCAGACCTGGTCTAGTTGATACATGGGAAGGTTGATACAACGGCGTTTACCTCAGAAGTATGAAGCCGACTACTATGACTACCGCACATGCTGCTACTGGCGTCTCTTCTCGTGACACAGATAAGCGAGAGTCCTTTGGACGCGCGGCTGTGAAGTGGCTAGGACGTCAACATTTTCGGAAGAAAAGTAACAGTGTAATGCCTATGTGTCGCCATTAATTTCTCATTTGTTGCCTATTTACGAGATGTTTAGGTGTCAGTTGTCTCTAACCAGTGGCGTCGCCACGAAATGCTTCCAGAGGGAAATGTCTAAAGGGACTCCTACTCCACGAAAGGAGGCCTCCTATTGGTTTGTAGGCTCTTGACATGGTTCAAGAATGGGAAACTTGATTTTATATTTATTTTTTCGCTGGGAACAGCCATATCAGGGTATAAATAAGTAAATGTGGATAAATATATAAGTGCCAAAGCAGACCAATGTCATAACACGCGCCCTGGAGGGGGGGGGGCGAAATCCGCCCACTCCTCCGACTTTTCGTGCATGCCTCCATATTGTACCGGCAGATATACGCCATGTTTTGCGTACCTGCTTCGAAATGATGGGCGAATTGTTTAACCCGCGCACGTCCAGGGGGGCAGATATCTGCCCCCTGCGGTTTTTCCTAATTTGTCGCCATACTAATCGAGTTAGCAAGGCCAAACCTCGCATGGCTGCTCATTAGTCTTTTTCGCATATCCTGATAAATTTTGTACTCTGGGTCATCTTAGGTCACGTCACCAAGTCAGGCGAAGTGATCCAGCTACACTCGGAGTTTTAGGTGGCATAACTTTCACAATAATTGGGCGATTGATTTCAAACTTATAACACGTCATGATCTTATAAGGGACCATAATATGTATATCGTTTTTTGTAGCATTGACCTTAGGTCAGGTCGCGGCCATGGTTCCCCATTATAGGGCTATGGTAAAATATACAAATGTTTCCTGGTTACATATTTGCTCTCGGAATGATCTCACAACGATGGTGGCATGTAGTTGGAAGCTATGCCAAATGTTACCGCTGACACGTTTGCTCAGTGACCTCACCAAGGTCATCTGAGGTCACCTGAGATTACTACACATTTCTGCGCATTATATCGCACTGCATTGGGCTAGAAGGCTGAAATTACCGTCATTGTGTTTGTACCGCCAAGACGTGTCGATTGATACATTACATGCCCTCACTAGGATACTTCATGACCTTGACCTGAGGGCATAGTTTCGGTTGACCTGACCTTAAATTACACCGTCTATTGTCGATAGCACATTTCAAGGACTGTCGAATAACGTTCGCCGTTTGTTTCCATCTGTTACAGGTCCTGAGATATGTGTCAATATCTGAGAGTGCCACCTGATCTGGTCGAATTTGACCTATGATTGCCCAGTGACCTGATATTGACCTGAGCGTAAAAAAATGACCGAAACACTTTCGATAGAGCCTGATACCAGCTATCCAACGCCATTTTCCGTTTGTCGCTAGCTAACATATTTATAGATCTTAGGGGGTGGCAGACATCTGCCCCCCCCCTCCCCGGACATGCGAAGATGGCGCGGACCGCCGGACGTGCGAGTGTTAAAGCAAGACAAATGAAAATCGTCCGAAAATTTGTCAAGTTAGGGGCCGTTAAAGTTAAAGAAAAATCGGAAAGCCAGACCACGAAAATCGGATCTGAAGCGCTTCCCGTATATTGGCAAAAGGGAAGTGTTCTTGACAACGCTAGCGACTTGTTTGATGCATATTGTTATGCTGTACAATTTGAAAGTCATGTTAGGTCGCCGAGGTCAAGTCAGGTCAAGTTCATGACGGGCGAATTGAACCAAACTTGGTCAACTGGAATGTTGTCATAAATATAAATGACTGTCATGTGGTTGATATCATTTTGCATGTTACTCCCTACACATAAGTAAATCTACTGTTTGTCATTGTGTGCCTAAGCGTTTCCATACTTTACTCATGTATTTCACTACTTTCTTTGCGAAACCGATTGTGCCGAGTCGCCCAAAGGACCAGTCGGGTGGGCAGCCCGGTTCTGGTAACTCGAACAGGTAATGACCACATAAAGTGCTCCTATATAGGTGATCTGAAGTCAAATTGCGGATCTGGCATCTGTATTCATCGTTAGTAATGTACAAAGCATCATTAATGTCAATTCCGGAGCATTTAAACACACTTACAGCGATCCATAACCAGGGGCGGTCCGTGGCACCGAAATGAGGTGAGGCAGAACAAAATTGCCAGATTTCGACCGGTATTTTGTTTTATTATTTTATATAATAAGTACCCATCATTATTTTATGGTAAGATGAGTATCAACAACTTAATTTGGCGCCGCAATGTGCCAAACCTATCACCATCGTTCCGAAGTCAGTGGATTTCAACCCTATCCCTCCTGTTTAAATGCTTCCGAAATTGCCGGAAAGTTTTGATATATATGCAATGGCGGGAAATAAAATCATATATTCATATATCATTGAGGTTTTCATATATGTCCATTTCATAACCCGAAATGGCTGGCATGCACACGCACACTTTTTGTGTATATTATCATTATTATACTATATATATTCATATATATGTACATAGTTATTATTATTGTTGTTACTATTCTTATTGATCATTTGGGTGGAAAATACATGAAGTTAATGGGAAGCACCACATCGATCGAGTGCATGCTCAATGGTACCCCATGTTAAAAGTACAAATTATTAGTGGACAAGGCGAACATTGGGGGGGCACTTGCCCTTCAAAAATATACAAAAAGAACACCCCTGGTCCAGACGTATATGAATGAAAAATAGAAAACAATCCTGAAAACCAGCTGCAGGTTTCGTACCTGCACATGGGTGATAGGGAATGCTATTCCAACCAATATAGGTGCCTCCGCTGGTTCCCTAAATAGAATGTTGGCCCCTTTTCCTGGCCGGATGGGTACCACGTTCGCATGGGGGCACATGCCCCCAGAACCCCCTACGCTTGTTTACGCCCCTGCACCGAGTGGGGAGGAAATATGTTGCAACGGTTATCTCTTACCTGCTCCCACCCCTCCTTCCCGGCCGTGATCTCCAGTTTGCCTGTCTCACCATACAGCTACTGCCTGTAACACCGCGAGATTCCTGAGGCGCTTGACATGAATGTAGTTAGCGTGGGCCCAAGCGAAAAACCCTAGTATTATTGAAAATACGGCTCATATCCGTGAATAAGATTCTTCAAGCCTTCAAATGAACCCGATTTTTCCCCATTCGATAGAATTTAAGATCGGAAATGCCGTGTGGAAAACACGGAAGTTTCGCTGGAGCGCCTACGGGACTGAGCAATTGTCCAGCCCATGTGACGTCACCGATTGCCAAACGATATTGGAGGCCTGGCGAGGGGCATTCCCTGCGCTTGTTATGAAACGAAAACCCACTATATGGCGAAATGTGCGACAGGTTAGCCTCTGCAGACCGGTGATAGAGCTGTTTGGAAGCTAAGATGCAAATGATGTAAATGTAAATGGACTTCAATGTTCACCATAATTATGAGTCACCAATGCATATTTGTTTCAAGCTTTTCAAATTTGCAATTTTCCAGTGGATGAAGGCGTCCATAACAATGACAAACCTAGCCACGCAAAACTAGAAAATTTTGCTATTTTGACGTCATTTGACCTTCAATATATTGACCTAAGGTCATGAAATTTGTACACAATAGAGTTCCCTATCGTGCCCATATACCCTGCGAATTTCGTTCCTCTAGCCTCAATAGGAGCCGAGATCTTAGGGGGGCGGAATCCCCCCCCTGCAGTGCGCGTAATTTTCAGAGGCCCTCCAGGGCGCGTGTTGATGCTTTCTCAACCAGAAGAATCTTCCCACTGGCCTCTAGATTCCAGCGAGGTAGCGGGGCTGGTGCTGAACGTATCTTAAGGATATCTCCCATTAATCAACTCATTTCTATATCCACCAAGTTTGACTGAATATAGCTAGATTCACCACTACTGTTAGCCATTCCCACCAGCTTGATGTCATAAGCAAGCATAAACGATAATTCTTGTCCTTGGACGAAAATTTCGCGAAGGTGACATCGACAATTGGATTGAAATGGTTTTCTGGTCGGCAGCTTAGTTATTTATTCATTCTTAAACCTTTGATGCTGACTACAAGGCACCTGGCACACAAGCTAATATAATAAATCCTCAGCGAATAAATGCATGGCAAGAACAAGCATTCAACAGCAGTACATAATGGTTTCGCTGTGCTGTAACGTTTTGTAAATGACGTCGTTTAGAAAGTACGGAAGCTGGAAAGCTCTGATCATGCATGCTGTGATAACAGAAAACAAGTTTGTGTGAAGAAAATGGATTTAAAATCATAATTCCTCCAATTTTGTATGGGGCATCGGTGTTGCTTTGTATGCTTGTGTGTGGAATTTGCCCCCTCAATGTTCGATTTTTCCCCATGGGCTTATGTTTCTGAAAGTTATTGGGAGACCAGTGGGGTACCTATGCTTGCGTCAAGGGGGAGGGTAAACATATTTGGAAGGGTCCACCGACCCAATTACAAAATTGCAATCCTCTGGCCCTCATTTGCAATCCTGGACATCCTTTGCACTCCTGGTGTCTCCTTTGCAATTCTTGGGGCCTCCGTACTAATTGTTGGCACTCTCTTGATTTCTGGGACCTCCTGTCCTCTCATAGGTCACTCATTTTTCAAATTAGGAGCCTCCTCTCCCGTCTTGGAGGTCTCCTCACCTGTGTTTGAAGACTCATTTTCCTCCTAGTAGGGTGCATTTATATCATAGTCACAAATATTATCTCCTACGGTCCTCCTCTTCCTGATTATATTTCCAGGGATCCTCGTTGCCAGTCTTGGGGGCCTCCCTCACAGAATGGGCATCTGTCTCGTCGGCTTCCTTGCTCACCATTTTTCCTGTGTATTTCCGGATAGGGGCCTCCTCAAATTTCATGGGGCACCCCCAGTCTCATGGTAGGAGGGACGACTCCCCATATGCCCCCTACCCCGATGGCGACGCCCCTGTCTCCAACCAAAGACACATAACACCCAAAGCCTTGATACAACCAAAGACTGGGGACGACACTCACCGCCTTGCTCCAGACGACAGCTGGGGACGACACTCACCGCCTTGCTCCAGACGACAGCTGGGGACGACACTCACCGCCCTGCTCCAGACGACAGCTGGGGACGACACCTACCGCCCCGCTCCAGACGACAGCTGGGGACGACACTCACCACCCTGCTCCAGACGACAGCTGGGGACGACACTCACCGCCTTGCTCCAGACAACAGCTGGGGACGACACTCACCGCCCTGCTCCAGACGACAGCTGGGGACGACACTCAACCGCCCTGCTCCAGACGACAGCTGGGGACGACACTCACCCTCCTGCTCCAGACGACAGCTGGGGACGACACTCACCGCCCTGCTCCAGACGCCAGCTAGGGACGACACTCACCGCCCTGCTCCAGACGCCAGCTAGGGACGACACTCACCGCCCTGCTCCAGACGACAGCTGGGGACGACACTCACCGCCCTGCTCCAGACGACAGCTGGGGACGACACTCACCGCCTTGCTCCAGACGACAGCTGGGGACGACACTCACCGCCCTGCTCCAGACGCCAGCTGGGGACGACACTCACCGCCCTGCTCCAGACGACAGCTGGGGACGACACTTACCGCCCTGCTCCAGACGACAGCTGGGGACGACACTCACCGCCCTGCTCCAGACGCCAGCTGGGGACGACACTCACCGCCTTGCTCCAGACGACAGCTGGGGACGACACTCACCGCCCTGCTCCAGACGACAGCTGGGGACGACACTTACCGCCTTGCTCCAGACGACAGCTGGGGACGACACTCACCGCCCTGCTCCAGACGACAGCTGGGGACGACACTCACCGCCCTGCTCCAGACGACAGCTGGGGACGACACTCACCGCCTTGCTCCAGACGACAGCTGGGGACGACACTCACCGCCCTGCTCCAGACGACAGCTGGGGACGACACTCACCGCCCTGCTCAGACACAGCTGGGGACGACACTCACCGCCCTGCTCCAGACGCCAGCTGGGGACGACACTCACCGCCTTGCTCCAGACGACAGCTGGGGACGACACTCACCGCCCTGCTCCAGACGCCAGCTGGGGACGACACTCACCGCCCTGCTCCAGACGCCAGCTGGGGACGACACTCACCGCCTTGCTCCAGACGACAGCTGGGGACGACACTCACCGCCCTGCTCCAGACGCCAGCTGGGGACGACACTCACCGCCCTGCTCCAGACGACAGCTGGGGACGACACTTACCGCCTTGCTCCAGACGACAGCTGGCGGCCTGTCCATGCTGACGTCACTCAGTCGACACTCGAGATACGCAGTCTGTCCTAGCAACACCGACAGGCTGGCCGGACCTTCGATGATCAGGGGCCTCTCGCTGGACCAACACGCCACCTGCGCCTCGACGGAGGAACACTCTGCTGGCGCCTCGTTGGAGGAGCACGCCGTTGGCGCCTCGCCGGGCGAACACGTCGCTGGGTCCTCGCTGGGCGAAAGCGCCGTTGGCTTCTCGCTGGGCGAAAGCGCCGCTTGGGCCTCGACGGGGGAGCACGTCGCCGGGGCCTCGCTGGGCGAACACGCAGCCTCGATAGGAGAACACGCCGCCGGTGCCTGGCCGCTGCAGTCGGCGGCGGGTCTGCAGTCGGCGGTGCTGCAGTCGGCGGCGGGTCTGCAGTTTGTGGTGCTGCAGTTGGCGGCGGGTCTGCAGTCGGCGGTGCTGCAGTCGACGGTGCTGCAGTTTTCTGTGCTGCAGTCGGCGGCGGGTCTGCAGTCGGCGGCGGGTCTGCAGTCGGCGGTGCTGCAGTCGGCGGCGGGTCTGTAGTCGGTGGTGCTGCAGTCGGCGGCGGGTGTGCAGTTTGCGATGCTGCAGTCGGCGGCGGGTGTGCAGTCTGTGGTGCTGCAGTCGGCGGCGGGTCTGCAGTCGGCGGTGCTGCAGTCGGCGGCGGGTGTGCAGTCTGTGGTGCTGCGGTCGGCGGCGGTGCTGCAGTCGGCGGTGCTGCGGTCGCCGGCGGTGCTGCAGTCGGCGGTGCTGCGGTCGGCGGCAGGTCTGCAGTTTTCTGTGTTACAGTCGGCGGCGGGTCTGCAGCAGTCTGCAATGCTGCAGTCCTTGGCGGACGTGTGGACAGCGTGACAGCCGACAGAGCTGTCTGGTGACGCGGCAGGTCGGCACTGGCCCTGGCCGGTGAGACTGAGTCGGCCCTGCTGGCCGGCGGCGGCAGCGGGCGTGACCGTCAGCGCCACCTGCGAGCACCAGCGGCCGGCCGGGCCGCGCACGCACACCTCCACGTAGCCGGCGTCGGCGTCGGTCACGTGCAGCACCTCCAGCGCGCGGACGTCGGCGGTGTTCCGCACCTGGCGAGCGGCGTCACACAGTTAGATCGCGGTGGTCAGGTGACATTGCCCCGCCCGGGCAATGTCCCGGGGGCATCCGGCCCCCGGACGTGTCAATCGCAGGACACAACGGTGTGCATGCCAAAGGTCCCGTCAGTGCATGCGCGCGTGACGGGCGGCGTTTGTCGTGGCGGCTGCCGGTTGAACCTACGGCGGCCAACTATCATAGAGCAGTGCGTCGTCAGGAGCTGTGCGTTGGCAGACAGGTGGGAGGGTGTCGACAGGTGGGAGGGTGTCGACAGGTGGGAGGGTGTCGACAGGTGGGAGGGTGTCGACAGGTGGGAGGGTGTCGACAGGTGGGATGGTGTCGACAGATGGGAGTGTGTCGACAGGTGGGAGGGTGTCGACAGGTGGGAGGGTGTCGACAGGTTGGAGGGTGTCGACAGGTGGGAGGGTGTCGACAGGTGGGAGGGTGTCGACAGGTGGGAGGGTGTCGACAGGTGGGAGTGTGTCGACAGGTGGGAGGGTGTCGACAGGTGGGAGGGTGTCGACAGGTGGGAGGGTGTCGACAGGTGGGAGGGTGTCGACAGGTGGGAGGGTGTCGACAGGTGGGAGGGTGTCGACAGGTGGGAGGGTGTCGACAGGTGGGAGGGTGTCGACAGGTGGGAGGGTGTCGACAGGTGGGAGGGTGTCGACAGGTGGGAGGGTGTCGACAGGTGGGAGGGTGTCGACAGGTGGGAGGGTGTCGACAGGTGGGAGGGTGTCGACAGGTGGGAGGGTGTCGACAGGTGGGAGGGTGTCGACAGGTGGGAGGGTGTCGACAGGTGGGAGGGTGTCGACAGGTGGGAGGGTGTCGACAGGTGGGAGGGTGTCGACAGGTGGGAGGGTGTCGACAGGTGGGAGGGTGTCGACAGGTGGGAGGGTGTCGACAGGTGGGAGGGTGTCGACAGGTGGGAGGGTGTCGACAGGTGGGAGGGTGTCGACAGGTGGGAGGGTGTCGACAGGTGGGGAGGGTGTCGACAGGTGGGAGGGTGTCGACAGGTGGGAGGGTGTCGACAGGTGGGAGGGTGTCGACAGGTGGGAGGGTGTCGACAGGTGGGAGGGTGTCGACAGGTGGGAGGGTGTCGACAGGTGGGAGGGTGTCGACAGGTGGGAGGGTGTCGACAGGTGGGAGGGTGTCGACAGGTGGGAGGGTGTCGACAGGTGGGAGGGTGTCGACAGGTGGGAGGGTGTCGACAGGTGGGAGGGTGTCGACAGGCGACCGATCAGTACCGCCGAGTTGTGGCACGCGGCGTGCTGTGGCCGGGGAGCTCCGCAGTCGCATGGAGGGCTAGCTGCCGACCGCATCACCCCGACTGGCAACAGACGCGCTCGGTCTGCTGGGAGACTTTGCACGTTGAAGCGGTGTACAGGTGGATGAGTCGGGACACCTATATAATAAGCTGACACCGCGCGCAGCAGCCGTTGCGCGTGCACTTCAGTACCGCACCCACATGCTGTCCATTTCTCTCGTGCGCTCGTGATCATCCCATGGCGTCGTCCCGAGAAACAGAGAGGCGTAGAGTATCGGTATCAGTGCTTCCAGCAGTCTCGTCTTCTCAGTGCCAGGCTCGAAGGTGAAACTGTAGCATCCAGCGACGTAACCAGGATTTTCGTGTGGGGGTTCCAATACAAAAGATCATGAAACTGAAAATGCTTTCGGCGCGAGCAGCGCGCCGAAAATTTTCGCATCGCATGACGAAAATCTCAAAATGTATCGTTTGATCTAGTGTATTTTTGGTTGCTAAGGGGGCGGACCCCACCCTTGGCTGCGCTTTTGGTAACACCTCAGAGCAACATGGCCACCCTCCCTTATATTTGTCAGTAAATGATAACTCATTGCCTAGTTGACATCGACTCATAGACTAGTTTGCTAGTTCTCCATCGATCAAGTACTTCATTGGACAATTCAGTGTAACTGTGGTTGTATGTGCAGCCTGCGCAGAATGACACGACACTCCCATGGACACCATGTTCCATCCTGGACCGGGCCATGGGCTGGGACCAATGCGTCATCTCGCTAATTCATCAATACAACGCAACACCACAACTCCACTATATTGGTTTCCGTAGTACTTTGCATCGCCATCCTGAATTTAGTGGCCGTCATCCTGAATTTCCAGCCGGGAGGGGTGTAAATTATACCGGATGTCATAAGCATCGAACACTTGGGCCTCATCTCAAGGTCGTACCTAACGGAATAAGAATCGGTATCAATTATGAACCACGTAACCCGCACAACACAGCTGCCACGAATAATTGGAACAGGAAACATGGACCATGTTAGTTTCCGTTTAGTCCCATCAACTCGGTGATAACTGAACCTGAAAAGACCACTTGTACTAAGTTGATAACTGAACCTGAAAGGACCCGACTCGTGGCCCAGCGTGCGATCCTGGGTACCGCTCGAAAATGTTGCCTATGCTCAATAGCGTACTAACAATTTGATGTGGATGAATTATCAGAAATGTCGGAGCACAATTTAACATGGCGTCATGAGTACACCGAAATAAGCCCAGGGGATGAATGTGCGTTAATGCTAATAGTACGACACCTTAGAGAAATGGTTTGCACCTACAAGCGTGGTATCTTTGGTTGATTTTCGTTGTTGTCTACGCAGGACGAAATTGCGTGGCTGAATACATAGCACCGATTTGGAAATTACATTGGTAAAAAATAGTGTATTATCAAAATTAACTGCATGAACTTCCGTAACAAAAACGATTCTGGAGTGATTTTCTGCGTATGCACTATTTGCACAGGCATACAACTGCACAACGACCCGTCGTGTACTTATTGCGCTTTGCCTTCATCCACCTATTATGACGATAGGTTTCTCTACTTGCTTGCCTATTTGTCTAATCGCCTCATGGACGTCTATTTTCTTGTGCAGGTGAAGCCAAACTACAAGACGCCATGCATCCTAACCGACTGGTGGTTTAAACCCACGTTAAGTTGGAACATTCAGTCATCGAATTTGGTTTTACGTCTAATCTCTTGCAGATCAGGCGCACTTTTACTTGCCAGAAGACGACAGTCCCAAACGAGGCTACATCCTTTCGTCTTAGTTTAGCTTACAGCACACTATCTCCGCCCCCGTCCACGGAAATGTTGTGCATCACCACACAGTGTCAACTATGCTCAGAAGAACACGTCTCTCGAACACATGAGTAGGAGGTGCCATCTCGCCCTTGTTTCTGTGTCAGCAATCCGCTCCTACCAAAGGCCAGAAGCCCGCAAACTCAGCATTCAAGCTCATGTCCTCCCTCACATTCTGCTCTGCCTCTCCGCCTGGGGTGGGGTGGGGTCGCCGTTTGGCCTGAGGTCGTTGTCTAGGGTAGGGTCGCTGTCTGGGTGTGAGATCACTGAGCGTTACACTAGCACACTTCAGCGGGTGGTTAGTGCCGGTGTTCGGATCGCCTCAGGGGCGCCGCGTCGTGACCACGTCGCCCAGACTGGACGAGTCGAGCCGGTGGCTACTCGATGACTTGCCAACCCGTCGGAATAGCGAGGGCGCTGGTCGAGCGCTGAATGGATCGCTGATTCATGGGGAATTCCGCGAGGTATTCAAAGCAGTCGTGCCAATGTTCCTGACCGTCCGAGTACCTGGAGCGAGAGCTTCAGGGGCCTACGAACCTCTGCCTAGCCGCTACGCGAATAGAGTTCTCAAACGGAGCGGCCCTGCCCTGCCCTGCCCTGCCCTGCCCTGCCCTGCCCTGCCCTGGAGCTGGCTGCCTCTGACTAGTGGACGCCACGCGCCTTTTCGTGTACACTGACCGTGAAACTTCCGAACGTTATGCGGTTTGCGCCGCATATGTGACGTATTTGTTATGCACTTCACTGCAGGAAGGGTCGTTTTGCAAATGCATGTGAACATTTTCACCTCTGCTGCGTCTACTGCGGTACTGTTGTGAGTCACGGTGTACTAAGCCACTTTCATGAAATTACTTATAAATAGAATCCTAGACGGAACCGATTTAATCAATTCCAGATTAAATTGCTTGGGAAGGTGGCATAAATCGAGCAGGCCTTGTTGGCACCTGCAACGACAACGGACCTCTATGGGCAGGGGCGCAGCCAGGGTTTTCTCAAGGGGAGTTGACCGCAAAAAAGCAATGCCATGAAAACCATATTGCTTTCGGCGTGCATCGCATGTAGGAAAGTTATGGTTTTACGCGTGGAAAATCTCAGAACTTCCTGTTTGATCTAGTATGTTTTTTGTTGTTGCTGATTGGAAGGGTTTAAGCACAGCCGCCCCTGCCCCACTCCCACTGGCTGCGCCTCTGAATCTGGGCCAGTTCTGCGGATGCGTTGATCATCAGGGTGGCACAAAACTGTTACGTGACGCCGCTCAGTTCTCATGCCTCGTTGTGTACGTTCTTTTGTGAGACACCTTGTCCAATTTCACGATGCGTTCATCATGGCACGCCCATAATCCAAATTAGTTATCGCATTATCTGTTTCAATTCAGCGACAGTCGGTGTGTCCGGGTATTTTCCTCGCCGAACCAGTTCAACAGTACAGTACGCCTCAGAGAACATGAGTGCTGCCTAATTATTTACGCCATATACTGAATATCGATGTATTCCAACAGACAGCGCACAACGAGCTTAACGCACGAAAACCTATTCGAGGTCACAAATGCCTGCCAGCAGATGGTGCTGACGGGCACTATTTCCTGCCCGATTACATCGAGCAAGGGCAAAGCTACCTGTCTGGAAGATCCAGTGAAATTCACCGATTGAGGTTCAGAACGATCATGCGAATGCCACAGATACCTGCCTGAAATATCCAACGCATTGTGGGCCACACCTACAACCGTCGTCGCCTTGTCACTGAAGACTCGTGGCGGGTGCAGGTGAACCGATCACTGCCTGACGGCGCCATGGTTCACTGCGTGACCGGCCGGCGACACAGGTCAGCTGCGCACTGCCTCTATATATCGAGAGGGGGCGCCATCGCGGCCACGGCCACGGTCGACGCCAGGGAATCGCCGTGATTAGACTGTGCTCACCCGTGCATGAGTCACACGTGCACCACAGCTTGGCACGGGGCCATGTTGTTGCAGCGCCTGTGATATCACATGGCCTCTGGTTAAAACAGTGATAGACGGTAGGGCTGGAGATCTCGCATGAAGCCGGGGGTCCAAGTTTTCATTTTCAAGATATGGTTCAGATTGAATAGGGGAAATGACAAGTTGGTATTACCAGGGCATCAAACCAGGTGTGTGTGTGTGGGGGGGGGGGCGCAGACCCCTTCGTCCAACCTGAGATCTCTATCCATGATATACGGCTTACAAAAAAAACTTACGAATTCCACTGGGAATTATCTGGAACATATCCGATATATATATATATAAAATATATATATATATATATAAAATTACAGAACAGGGGCTGGATTTAGACATGTAGTTTGGAGCGTGGCGCGTTTCCCTCCTTATATTCATTTGAAGACTCAAGCTAAGACGAAAAGAAACTAGCAGTGTCGGGAGTGGTAGTCGGACTATTCGCGGATCAAAATGAGGAGAGGGATGGGGAGTGCGTGCCCATAGAAGTGCATGTGACTTACCGGTAGCGGTATATCACAGAGCAGACTGCCGGTGCAGTGGTAACATTGTGACTGAGGTCGTCCAACGGGTCGCTCTGTCGCACGTGAATCACGATCACGGAAGCGGATGGAACGTGGCCTGTGGTGTCCACCAAGTGCGACCGCAGATTTTGTATGAGTGTGCTAGACGTTCTGTTAAGCCATCAGCCTGTTCGAGGGCACCATTGTTTAGTGGGACCTCTATCAGAGGGATGGCCTGCACTTTTCTGAGAAGGGGGTCCATGTGTTAGGCAAAGTATACGAGCATGTCCTTCAGGGAAACTAGGAAATGGGGTGGGGAGGGATGAAATTGCATTGCCAACCCAGGAATATTCCAATAGTGTCAGCCAAGGCAATAGAACCTCAAAGTCTGCAAATAGGGACAGCAGCAACTCAAGGGGACCGAGTTATAGTTCATTTAGTGATAAAAGAACTCCTCAATATGAAAAGCCAAAGGTGGTTATGGAGCATTGGTTAAGTGTATGATGTTTAATATCTCAAACTCAGAGTATCCGTTCCAAATTTGATGAGTTCAAGTGTTATGTTGCTGAGGAGGAACCGGATGATTTTGTTTGCATTACGGAGGCATGGGTCAGTGAAGGGTATTTTGGAGATAACTTACAAGACTATGAGATCCAGGGATACAATATGTTTTCGTGCAATAGGGGTCCAGCAATGAAAGGGGGTGGTGTAATGCTCTATATGAATAGCTTATTCAGTTCTCAAAAAGTAGCAGGTGGGGATAAAAATATGTCTGTGGAATCCATTTGGCTTGATGTCACTGTGGGAAAAGGCAACAGCAATACTCTTAGGATAGGAGCTTTCTACCGATCAGGAACCCTACCACATTCTCAGCAACTGGAGCTTGACAAGGTGATTTGTGAGGAAATCAGTAGAAACTTTAAGAGGAAGTGCCTTATTCTCGGTGACTTTAATCTAAAAGGTTATGAAAATGCTGGTATTGGCACCCCATCATGCAAAATGTTTAGGAAATGCCTTGAAGAGGACCTGTTCTTACACCAGTTTGTATCGGAACCTACCAGGCATGGTTCATTCTTGGACCTTGTATTCTCGGATTTAAGTGACTTGGTTCAAGACTTGACTGTAGGCGAAACTCTGGGATAAAGTGACCATAACATAGTTAGGTTCAAGGCACATGTAGGGGAAATTATCAAGGATAATTTAGTAAAGGTTCCAAATTTCAACAGAGCAGACTTTAACGGCATGAGAGCGGCTTTAAGTGCCATCAGATGGGAAGAAGAATTCTCCAATTTAAATGCCTGTGAAATGTGGGAAAAGTTCAAATCTTACTTGAAGGAAACTCAGATTAGACATGTCCCCCAAAAGCAAAGACGCAAAAGAAGGGTAGGAAAGCCAGCATGGCTTACACCAGACGTGATAAAAGCAATTAAGGCTAAGAAAACTGCATTTAGAGTTTTTAAAGAAGCCTCAAATGTCGTTAATCTAAAGGCGTATCGAAAAGCTAGAGACACTGTGAAGCAAAAAACCAGAGCAGCAAGGCGAGCAAAAGAACTGGATTTAGCTAGAAACTGTAATGGGGACAGTAAAAAGTTCTTTAGTTTCTACAAGCTGAGTAAAGTTTCTAGCACAATTGGTCCACTGGAAGTAAACGGGACTACATTGGGTGAGGATAGTGAGATGATAGTGAGATAGGTTGAGGAGCTGAGCAGGCAGTTCAAATCAGTGTTTACATTGGAAGATATGACCAATCTGCCGACCATACACCATAGTTCAGTGACATGGGATCTGACAAATGATGTTGATTTCATTGATAGTGATGTTGTTTACAATCATATCAGGAAAATAAAGCAAAATAAGGCAGCAGGACCTGACGAAATTTATGCTAGGGTGTTGCGGGAAACTGAAAAGGAACTGGCATTTCCACTTAGTATAATATTTTGTAGATCAGTTTCACATAATGAAATTCCAACCGATTGGAAAAGGGCAAATGTAGTTCCTATTTTCAAGAAAGGAGAAAGAGGGAAAGTTGAAAACTATAGGCCAATAAGTCTCACATCCCTAGTATGCAAGGTACTCGAATCAATTATCAAGGATAGAATAGTTAGTTATCTGGAAGGTAGCAGATTGATTCAAAATACTCAGCATGGGTTTAGAAAAGGACGATCGTGTCTCGCAAACCTCTTGGACTTTTTGAACTTCGCCACAGAACAATTTGATCAGGGAAATCAGGTTGATGTATCATATCTTGACTTTAGTAAGGCCTTTGACAAGGTACCCCATAAACGGTTAATGATACAGCTTCAGTCCCATGGTATTGCAGGTAGCATCTTAAAATGGATAGAGTTGTGGCTTTCAGATAGACAGCAAAGAGTGATGCTAAATGGTACAAAGTCATCATGGCAAAATGTTCTTAGTGGAGTCCCTCAGGGGTCAGTACTAGGGCCATTACTGTCCATTATATTTGTAAATAACATTGAAAGTGGCCTAAGCAGTAAAGTTTTGAAATTTGCGGATGATTTGAAGGTCTTTATGGAAATAACAGGTCAGGATGAGCATATCTCGCTGCAAAAAGACTTAGACGAACTTGTGAAGTGGTCCGAAGAATGGCAAATGAAATTTAACTTTGATAAGTGCAAAATCATGCATGTAGGTAAGCAGCATATGAAGGCTCAATACTTGAGGGGTGGCCAAGTGCTATCAGTGACTCAACAGGAGAAGGATTTAGGTGTTATTCTAAACACAAAACTGGGGGCATCAGAACAGACCAAGGAAGCCAGGAAGAAGGCACTGAGAATGCTCGGGGCAATAAATAGGAATGTATCATACAGAAGTGAGGAAGTGATCAGGAAGCTGTACTGTGCATACGTCAGGCCGCACTTGGAATACTGCATCCAAGCTTGGTCTCCTAGCTATGAAAAAGATTGTTGGCTTTTGGAGAGAGTACAAAAGAGGGCTACAAAAATGGTTAATGGCATAAGCAACCTGGCATATGAGGAAAGATTTAAGAAATTGAATATGTTTTCACTTAGATATAGAAGGCTGAGAGGAGATCTCATCGAGGTCTTTAAATTTGTCAATGGTCTGGAGAGGGGATACCTTGGGGAAATGTTTGAATTTAACAGAAATGATGCAATTAGAGGTCATAAATTCAAAATAAAAATTAACCACAGCAGAACAAGGTTAAGGCAAACTTTCTTCACCAACAGGGTAGTGGAACACTGGAACCAGCTGCCAGAAAACATCGTCAGTAGCAGCACATTGAACATCTTTAAAAACAGCATAGACAATCATTATAAGAATATAGGGCTTGCTTTTCAGTATTACAGGGAGGGCTGATTGACAGTTTTGGTGGGCAACTGGTTCAGTGTACAGAGTGCAACCAAGAAGGGCCCTTGTGGCTCATAGTTGCACTAATCTGTTATGTCTTTATGTCTTTATGTTTGCATTTGTACTGACTGTGCGGTTATTTGTCGCCCAACGTGTGAAGCCAAATGTGTGAAGTATGTGAAGCCCAATATATGAATCACGACCATTGCCCTGTTGCGTGATGATGTTTGTCGGTTTGGAATGCTCCGCTCTGACTGTGTGATGACCAAGCCATCGGGCTTTACCCTACAGCAATTTGTACGTCTTCCGGCTGCAAGTTCAGGATGATTACATATTACTCAAGCAGTCACTGCAACCGTCTTGGTAATACTGTCGTGTTGTAGCTTACCGTGAAACAGTTTGGGAGGAGGGAAATAGTACGTTTCAACTGATGAATTAGTCAACGTTACCGTCTGAGTGCCGATCAGGACATTTGGCCCATCAGCCATAGATCCTACATCCGAGCACAGACATCCTGAATTGTCCCAATAAACTTCTCAGTCAATGGAGGATAACCAGAGTGATCAATGTTAAGTCACGAAAACACGAGATGATCACAATATGCCGACATGTTGCAGCCTTCCAATGAGTTTGGGACTTCCTAGTCCCAAACTCATTGGAAGGCTGATTGAAGGCAGTCCCAAACACGAGTTTGGGACTGCCTTCCCAGTCCCAAACTCATTGGACTTATGTATGCAGTGCTGCCAAAAGATAAGAGAAGACCGAAAGATAAGACATTCACAATACAGTCTGTTTTGTTCTGCAGCACTTCCACCGAGGCATTGACCCAATGCGCAGATGGCTGCAATGACACACCCGGACAGTTTCACGAATGTGTGCATGGCCGCTGGCTAGTGTTCGAATATTCCTAGTGCTTGTGGCAAATGAGATCCCTTTGGAAAAGTTGCATGGACAGAGAAATAATCAGGGATTGAAAACATTGTGTATGATTATGTGATATTAACATGGCACCTTAAGCACAATCTTGTGTGATTGCAAAAAAATGGTATCCTACATTATACCACTTTGAACATTAAAGCACCTACACGTACGCTTTCCTCAGTTTCCTTCACATTGTAAAATTATCAGCCATACATTTTTTGGTGGTCATCCATCTATGGATGCATGGAGGAGTTCTGTCAATTTCAGTTTCTATTTTTAGTTCTGCGAGTACGAAGAACTAACCGATATATCTTGCTGACATTCCTCACGAACAGCTGAAAATGCGCATGAAATCATGGGGAACTTCGCGAATCAAGAAGTGAAACAAAACACGTGCAATGATAATTACCGGCGCTTGCATACGACTGTCTATAAGTTCTTGGTGTACATGCATGGGCAGACAAGTTGCACTGTCACTGTTCAGCCAGCTGACAACTGACCTTGAACCGCTGCTGGTCGAGTTGTTCCACAGGCCGGCCGTTCACGGTCCAGTCAACAGAGGCGACACCTGACGAGCGCACCCGAAAGCGCACCGCCTCGCCAGCCGGAACTGCCACCTCTCGGAGCGTAGCGCAATCGGTAGTTGTAGGGTTGGCCGGTAGGTCATCATCTGTGGACGATCGATTTTTATTGAGATGGTTTGTGGGCTCATTATGCTTGCCGTTAACGGCATGTAAAGCTGGCTAGAAGCTAGGTGTTACGATCACCAATCTAGATCTTGCACAGGTACGATGGTAATCTTTACATGTTCTGTGGTCACGATATATGAAGACTGTGCAGCAGGTCTCAAAGTATCGCACGGTTTGTCAGTCCACATATGAACATGAACATTAGTACATTTTTTTCAAGTAATGCAATTTTTAAAGCATAATAGTAAAGTATCAACTCCTAAATGGTGCTCAACTAAGCTCGGATAGTGCTCAAGCACCACCAGTTAATACTATAACTCAGCTCAAGTAAACAGTACAATGCTATTCAAGCTAAAACTTAAGCAGCTCTCCGGCCCTGGTCGAACAAACTAAAATTCCGGTAGGCATAAGACCCATGCGTATTTGGAGCCCGACTACTGGAACTAAGGGATGCATATTCCCATTCGATGCCCTTACTCTTATGAACTGACGGCACCACGAGGTTGCTGACCGCTATCTGACTGGTATCTGACTGGTATCTGACCGGTATCTGACCGGTATCTGACTGGTATCTGACTGGTATCTGACCTGACCTGAGGTCCTGACCACTCACCGGCTCCGAATCAGCAGATCCCAGCCGTATGCGCCGACTGTGGGAGCGAAACGCCCACCAATACACAATTCTGGCTTAGGACTGAAACATAGTATTTACCTCTGGTTTAGACGTTACGCAGACTCCAATGGTAGCATTATCCTTTGCCCAGTTTTGGGTTTGTTTTTATCAAATATCTACCAAACATTTACCAAATGCATACGCATTACTTTAAAATGTTTGACTGTCTTAATCCGCGCCGCACCGGGGGAGGGTCTTCAATCCCCTCCCTCATGTTTTTCGCTGATGGTGCCAACGAACGGTGCGCTCCAGCGCGCCAAAATTTGGCATACCTTTTCGAACATCAATTTGGCATGTTATGTCAAACTTTTGAAGTCAGGTAATCTAGGGTCAACGAGTTATTCTAGTGAGTGAGGTCACCTCCAAAAAAAGTGCAACCAGTCCTCACGCTTTACCAGATACAGATATTTTAATGAAACTTTCAGCGTTTGATTATCTTTAGGGATGCAATAAAATGTACGAGAGTAATGTTTAATTTTTTCCGTTTTTCACTACTTATACACTTTGCATATTTGTCCATTAGAGTTCAAATCGAAGATTCTGGCTAAAGTAAGCATTTTTTATTAGTGCAATTTGACTTCCAACAACGCTTCCCGGTCTGCTCTACCCATTGGAAAAGGAAAATTAAAGAAAGTTTGAAAACCCAACATTTTGAAATTGTAAACAAAATTGGGGGCACAAAATGTTATGGCCCTGGTCGATTTCGCCCTCCTTTCCTAATTCCAAATATTTTTTTCCCTCAAATATCCCCCAAAATGAATCCACCAGAGCCAAAAACATAATGTAAGTCGTGAAAAGTCGTGAAAATATAGCCCCATAGTGACGTCATTTTTGTGGGAAATTGTTTTGGGTAGTTGACTCGGGCCTTACTCGTCGAGCGCTTTCCGATGACACCTCTTTCGTTTTCGTGCGACGTTTAGTTTGGATTCTAGAGAGCGTTAAAGATGTACAGCCGACATGCACAAATGCGTGAAATATTTAGAGATATTTTCAACAGCTGAGGTATCGATCTTAGCGCAACTGCGCTGGCGATGAACGCAAGTAACAACATGCAAAAAAATCCAGTTTATTTTTTATAAAAAAATTAAGCGCAATTAAAAACTTCACACTTATCACTAAGCTGTTTGTATTTATATATTTTAACAGATAAATGTTTTTACCAAGTATGTCCGCGATCTATGATATTGCATAACAAGCATAAATTTAGAAGTTATCCGGCGCCAAACTTCCCCTGGCTGTCCATTACCCCCTCCTCCAAAACGTGCTGTATACCAGCGGAGGCACCCTACCGGGACCTGTTCCCAGCATACAACCACGAGACACGACCGATCACACCGACCAGATGGGCCACGACGGCGCCACCGACCTGTCACAGCCACGCGACAGTGGGTCACCGCCTGGCCGTGGGCGTTAGTGACCTCGCAGAAGTAGAAGCCCTGGTCAGCCACGTAGACGTCGTCGATGACCAGGGAGAAGTGGCCGCCGGCGGCCGACACGTGGCGGAAGTCGGCGCAGTTCTGCACGGGGGAGCTGCCCTTCACCCAGGTCACCTGCAGCGGCCGGGCTCCTGGCGGGCGGGCGCGACCAGGGTCAGCACAGCGACCAGAGTCAACACCGCGGTCAGGGTCAACACCAAGACCAGGGTCAGCACAGCCACCAGGGTCAGCACAGCGACCAGGGTCAGCACCGCGACCAGGGTCAACACCGCGACCAGGGTCAGCACAGCCACCAGGGTCAACACCGCGGCCAGGGTCAACACCGCGGTCAGGGTCAACACCAAGACCAGAGTCAGCATCGCGACCAAGGTCAACACCGCGACCAAGGTCAGCACCGCGACCAAGGTCAACACCGAGACCAGGGTCAACACCGCGACCAGGGTCAACACCAAGACCAGGGTCAGCACCGCGACCAGGGTCAGCACCGCGACCAGGGTCAGCACCGCGACCAGGGTCAGCACCGCGACCAAGGTCAACACAGCGACCTTGGGCGGTTTGGCACAATCAGCTTCGCAAAGAAAGGAGTGAAATACATGAATAAAGTATGGAACGCTTAGGCACACAATGACAAACAGTAGATTTTGGGATGTGTAGGGAGTAACATGTAAAGTTACATCAATCGCATGACAGTCATTTGCATTTTTGACAACATTTCAGTTGACCAAGTTTGGTTCTATTAGCCTGTCATGAACTTGACCTGACTTGACCTCGGCGACCTAACATGACTTTTAAATTACATAGCATAACAAAATGCATGAAACAAGTCGCTAGTGTTGTCAAGAACAGTTCCCTCTTGCCAATAAGCGGGAAGCGCATCAGCGCCGATTTTTGTGGTCTGGCGCTGCGAATTGTTTTTACTTTAACGGCCCCTAACTTGAAAAGTTTTCGGCCGATTTTCATTTTTCTTACTTTAAACAATAGGGCGGTCATGTCCGAGTAGGGACGCAAAAACGGCGTATATCGGCCTCGACAAGATGGAGTTATGTACGAAACATCGGAGGAGTGGGCGAATTTCGCTTTCCCCCTCCAGGGCGTTTGCTAACTTGTCAAAAACTAACTTGACTTGACTTGACCTCGGTGACCTGCCATGACTTTGAAACAATGTAGCATAACAATGTACACCAAACAAGTCGCTAGTTTTGCCAAGAACACTTCCTGTTTGTCAATATATGGGAAGCGCATCAGCACCGATATTTGTGGTCTGGCGCTGATAATTTCTTTTTTACTTTAGCAACCCCTAACTCGAAAATTTTCCGTCGATTTCCATTTTTCGTACTTTAAACAACGTGCCGATCATTTATAAGCAGGTACAAACAATGGCGTATATCGGCCGGTACAATCTGGAGTTATCGACGAAAAACCGGAGGGGTGGGCGGATTTCGCCCCCTCCCCCTCCAGGGCGCGTGTTAACGTAACGAGAGTGAAACTGAGAGACAATGTTTAACGTATCCGGCGTTACACCACTCATGTCACTCATATGTCAAAGCTGCGTTTTCCCAAAGTTGTAGAGCAACCACAAAGTTTCCGATTCGCCGCCGACGCCCTGCCGGCTGCAATGACTGCATAGGCAATCTTCAAGTTGGTACTTGACACATCTTCAAGTTGGTACTTGACATTCAATACCTGATCCCCATAACAATCCCGTGTTCCAACACTTCCATGTTGACTCAGAGTTGGACATGTGCTCACCGCTGACGGTGACATCCAGTCCACTCAGCAGTTGGACATGTGCTCCCCGCTGACGGTGGCGTCCAGTCCACTCAGCAGTTGGACATGTGCTCACCGCTGACGGTGGCGTCCAGTCCACTCAGCAGTTGGACATGTGCTCACCGCTGACGGTGACGTCCAGTCCACTCAGAGTTGGACATGTGCTCACCGCTGACGGTGACGTCCAGTCCACTCAGCAGTTGGACATGTGCTCCCCGCTGACGGTGGCGTCCAGTCCACTCAGAGTTGGACATGTGCTAATCGCTGATGGTGACGTCCAGTCCACTCAGCAGTTGGACATGTGCTCACCGCTGACGGTGACGTCCAGTCCACTCAGAGTTGGACATGTGCTCACCGCTGACGGTGACGTCCAGTCCACTCAGAGTTGGACATGTGCTCACCGCTGACGGTGGCGTCCAGTCCACTCAGAGTTGGACATGTGCTCACCGCTGACGGTGACGTCCAGTCCACTCAGAGTTGGACATGTGCTAATCGCTGACGGTGGCGTCCAGTCCACTCAGAGTTGGACATGTGCTCACCGCTGACGGTGACGTCCAGTCCGCTCAGAGTTGGACATGTGCTCACCGCTGACGGTGACGTCCAGTCCACTCAGCAGTTGGACATGTGCTCCCCGCTGACGGTGGCGTCCACTCCACTCAGAGTTGGACATGTGCTAATCGCTGATGGTGACGTCCAGTCCACTCAGCAGTTGGACATGTGCTCACCGCTGACGGTGACGTCCAGTCCACTCAGAGTTGGACATGTGCTCACCGCTGACGGTGACGTCCAGTCGAACCGTCTGGCCTTCGGCCGCCATGACGTCACGGAGTGGGAAGACGAACGCCGGCGGCGCCATCTCGTCGGCAGACGAACAAGCATTGGCTTCGGTGAGGGCGCCACCATCTGCTAACCGCAGCGGCTGGTCGCCCGGTGCCAGCTCGACGTCGCTGGAAGGAAGCGAATCACTCACTACGTGGCAGCTGAAGCCATTCTTCTCATGTAGGGCATAGCCTGAAAGACACGTCTGAACTAGCTAATACAAATAAAAGGAGACACATTTTGGGGTGAAACCCGCTGTTAGCATGCTTGACATTATCCTGGCCACGTTTTATAGAACAGGCCTATTTAGCTGAAGAGCTGCACTGGACGATCGCGCACGGATAACTAGGATGCATCTCGCTGAAGGCTGCAGCCAGTGGAAGGGACGATAAGGTGAGCGTAAGATGAGCGGGAAGGTGAACTGCAAGGTGAACGACAAGATGAACGACACTGTGAAGGCGGAGGGAACCCTGCCGACCCAGGTAGCGGTAACGCCCCGAGTCACCCCCACACCTGGTCGTCAAAGGTGAGCTAGTGAACATCCGCCGGGGGCCACAGGCACGCGCCCGAGCAGCGGGGCACGGCCGACCTACCAGAACCAGACTCCGGGCGCCGGGTGTGAGAGGAGGTCGCCGACGCCGGACCGGCCGGCGCTGTCGCTCCTGACGCGCGGGTGGCGGAGGCCCAGGCCGGAGCCGGGCCTCTCCAGACTCGGCACCGTCACGTCACAGTGGGCGCGCGGCTTGCCTGCCAGATGTGGCAGATTCGGGGTCGGATGGCGGCAAGGACTGAGCGCCTCACCACGGGTCATTACGGACTGAGCGCCCCACCACGGGCCATTACGGACTGAACGTCTCACCACGGGTCATTACGGACTGAGCGCCTCACCGCGGGTCATTACGGACTGAGCGTCTCACCACGGGTCATTACGGACTGAACATCTCACCATGGGTCATTACGGACTGAGCGCCTCACCACGGGTCATTACGGACTGAGCGCCTCACCACGGGTCATTACGGACTGAGCGCCTCACCACGGGTCATTACGGACTGAGCGCCTCACCACGGGTCATTACGGACTGAGCGCCCCACCACGGGCCATTACGGACTGAGCACCTCACCACAGGCCAAGAATGCATCCGAACATCTTCCACATAATAGTGCTGAAAAGGCTGAGTGCACAGTCCTCAGCAGAATGGGTTCTCCGCTCCTAAGCAGCAAAAATAGACTGGGCTAGTTGAGAACTACGGAGTCTGCTGGGGTGAGCTCGGGTGCCTACCTTCCAAACCGGCGGCACCACTCTGGAACGTTTGACAACCGTGCGTGGATTAACGAATGGAATGAGAAAGTATCTGCCAGCCAGGCATGCTGCTAGTTCGCCAGCGGATGAGTGTGACAATACGTCCGTTCCTCTTCCTCCCCGCACTGAACCATTCCTCCACAAACATGACTCCGCTAACCTGGTTCTGACCAAAATCCATTGCCTACATAGGCCTATCTTCTCCGCCCCTGTATCCATCCTGTCTATCTCAACAAGTCGATGGATTGAGTTAATACAAGTTTAAATTGATATTCCTGCAAAATCTTCATTCGGAGCTATAAAAGTGAGCCCGATGGTTATTGGTGACATCATCGATTACGTCGAATGCAAACAAATGACATCTCGCAAAGGTAGCAACCTATCAACTACTGGTCGCCGAAACAAGGTGACGAATTGAGCTAACATACTCAGCGACCAATAAGCTTGCAGGGTCCTGTGAATCCAGTTTTCACAGCGGTTTGCCGTCGTGATGTCACATACGACGCACAGGCAGACCCGGGAGGCATGTTTAGACCATTGTTCCTGTTTGGCATGCGGTGAGCCGTCTCGATAATTCTGTGGAGCACCACATCGCAGGGCCGGCGGCGGCCTGAGCGACTCGGGCCGGCCAGCCAGAGTGGACGGCCGGCCAGCCAGAGTGGCCAGACGGCCAGCCGGAGCGGTCAGCAGGCCAGCCAGAGTGGCCAGCCGGTGCGGCCAGCCAGAGTGGCCAGCCGGCCAGCCAGAGTGGACGGCCGGCCAGCCAGAGTGGCAAGCCAGAGCGGCCAGCCGGAGCGGCCAGCCGGAGCGGTCAGCCGGAGCGGTCAGCAGGCCAGCCAGAGTGGCCAGCCGGTGCGGTCAGCCCATCAGCCGGTGCGGTCAGCCGGAGCGACTGACCTATGACACAGAGGCGGGCCGTCGCTTGCATGCGGCCCGCGTCGTTGTGCAGTGTGATCCTGTACAGGCCGGCGTCCGACTTCTTCACATGCCGGATCAGCAGCATGCGCTCGTCGCCCGCCTCGGTCACCCTGCAGCGGCACGAGTGTGTCAGGGGCGGCACGCGCGAGTCAGGGGAGTCGTTGTTGCCCGCCTCGGTCACCATGTAGCGGCACGCGTGCGCCAGAAGGGGGGGGGTCGTTGTTGCCCGCCTCGGTCACCATGTAGCGGCACGCGTGCGTCAGGGTGGGGTCGTGTCGCCCGCCCCCTGTAGCGGCACGCGTACATCATGGGGCGGCACGCGTACGTCAGGGTCGACGTTGAACGCCCCCTGTAGCGGGACGCGTGCGTCAGGGTGGGGTCGTTGTCGCCCGCCTCGGTCACCCTGTAGCACGCGTTCCTCAGGGGGTCGTTGACCGGAACACTGGCAGTTGCCGGTCAGGCTGGTCACGTGTTTTTGTTGTCTTTAGCAGAGGCAAAGTGCCGTCCGCTAGATATTTAGATAAAAGAAAGGGTTCCGTTATTCCGGCCTATATGGCAATCAGGTATATCAAATAATCAAGAGAGGGAAGATGAGACGCCGACATACAAAGAGCCGATACATGCATAGGCCGATGCATGCATAGCTTACAGGTTCATGTACAGTTACATACATGCATACATACATTTTAAACAGTAGGACATTTGGAAGGTGGATAGCTTCATCACTACGGCACTGGCGGTAAGATTCCGCGACTTGCCGAGGGTTCGTGGTGGCCGGGGAACTGTCCCCGGTCAGGCTGGTAACGTGCACCACAACACTGGCGATGAGGCACCGCGACTTGCCGAGGGTTGGTGGTGGCCGGGGAACTGTCCCCGGTCAGGCTGGTAACGTGCACCACAACGCTGGCGATGAGGCACCGTGACTTGCCGAGGGTTGGTGGTGGCCGGGGCACTGTCTGTCCCCGGTCAGGCTGGTAACGTGCACCACGACACTGGCGGCGAGGCACCGCGACTTGCCGAGGGTTGGTGGTGGCCAGGGAACTGTCTGTTTCCGGTCAGGCTGGTAACGTGCACCACAACGCTGGCGGCGAGGCACCGCGACTTGCCGAGGGTTGGTGGTGGCCAGGGAACTGTCCCCGGTCAGGCTGGTAACGTGCACCACGACACTGGCGGCGAGGCACCGCGACTTGCCGAGGGTTGGTGGTGGCCAGGGAACTGTCTGTTTCCGGTCAGGCTGGTAACGT
This sequence comes from Imbricaverruca yamaguchii, assembly GCA_034440575.1. NCBI lineage: Eukaryota > Metazoa > Arthropoda > Thecostraca > Neoverrucidae > Imbricaverruca > Imbricaverruca yamaguchii. Next base: position 2,047,109 of record JAOTOL010001625.1, read on the forward strand.
GCACCACAACGCTGGCGGCGAGGCACCGCGACTTGCCGAGGGTTGGTGGTGGCCAGGGAACTGTCCCCGGTCAGGCTGGTAACGTGCACCACAACACTGGCGATGAGGCACCGCGACTTGCCGAGGGTTGGTGGTGGCCGGGGCACTGTCTGTTTCCGGTCAGGCTGGTAACGTGCACCACGACACTGGCGATGAGGCACCGCGACTTGCCGATGCGCGCATGGAACGGCAACCGTGAGCCGTGGGTCGCCATAACAACCATGTTTGAAGAGTGTGTCGCCATTCGCATGTGTGGGGCATTTGCGGCCGCGGTGAACACACCTGAATATCTTGGACATATTCGCATATCTGGAGCATGTATGACCGTTCCAGTGACCGGCCACATGCGACCGGCATACGTAACCGGGACAAGCGCTCGGCACAAGTGACCGGCACAAGTAACCGGCACAAGTGACCGGCACAAGTGACCGGCACAAGTGACCGGCACAAGTGACCGGCACAAGTAACCGGCACAAGTAACCGGCACAAGTGACCGGCACAAGTGACTGGCACAAGTGACCGGCACAAGTGACCGGCACAAGTGATCGGCACAAGTGATCGGCACAAGTGACCGGCACAAGTGACCGGCACAAGTGACCGGCACAAGTAACCGGCACAAGTGACTGGCACAAGTGACCGGCACAAGTGACCGGCACAAGTGACCGGCACAAGTGACCGGCACAAGTGACTGGCACAAGTGACTGGCACAAGTGACCGGCACAAGTGATCGGCACAAGTGACCGGCACAATTGACCGGCATAAGTGACCGGCACAAGTGACTGGCACAAGTGACTGGCACAAGTGACCGGCACAAGTGACCGGCACAAGTGACCGGCACAAGTGACCGGCACAAGTGACCGGCACAAGTGACTGGTACAAGTGACCGGCACAAGTGACTGGCACAAGTGACCGGCACAAGTGACCGGCACAAGTGACTGGCACAAGTGACCGGCACAAGTGACCGGCACAAGTGACCGGCACAAGTGACTGGCACAAGTGACCGGCACAAGTGACCGGCACAAGTGACCGGCACAAGTGACCGGTACAAGTTACCGGCACAAGTGACCGGCACAAGTGACCGGCACAAGTGACCGGCACAAGTGACCGGCACAAGTGACCGGCACAAGTGACCGGCACAAGTGACCGGCACAAGTGACCGGCACAAGTGACCGGCATAAGTGTCCGGCGCAAGCCCCGACGCCATGTGCAGAGTGTGGTGTTAAATCACTCGCGGTATTAGCCAACATATTCTAGGCACACATGCCATGAAGGCGTCCTTCTTCACTCCCATCATGCAGTCATCTTGCAAAAACATCTGGGCAGTTAGAAGCAGTTACCAAAATACTGAACTCTTGGCCGTGCCTCGGCTGTGCACGCGAACTGCATGGAACTGCAGTCAGGTGTTCGAGTGTAGCTCACTCACCTGTAATTGTCTCAGTCTCGCTCACCTGTATTTCTTCCAGTCTCGCTCACCTGTAATTGTCCCAGTCTCGCCAACCTGAACTTATTCCAGTCTCGCTTGCCTGTATTGTCCCAATCTCGCTCACCTGCGCTTGTCCAGATATCGCCAACCTGAACTTGTCCCAGTCTCGCCCACCTGTATTGTCTCAGTATCGCGCACCTGCACTTGTCTCAGTCTAATTCACCTGTATTTGTTCCAGTGTCCTCACCCGTACTTGTCACAATCTCGTCCGTCTGTACTTGTCCCAGTCTCGTTCACCTGTACTTTTCCCAGTCTCGCCCACCTGTACTTTCCCCAGTCTGGCTCACCTGTACTTTCCCCAGTCTCGCTCACCTGTACTTTCCCCAGTCTCGCTCACCTGTATTGTCTCAGTCTCGCTTACCTGCATTGTCCTAGTCTCGCCCACCTGTATTTTCCCCAGTCTCACTCACATGTACTTTCTCCAGTCTCTCTCACTTGTACTTGTTCCAGTCTCGCCCACCTGTATTGTCTAAGTCTCACTGACCTGTACTTGTTCCAGTCTCGCTCACCTGTACTTTCCCCTGTCTCGCTCACCTGTACTTTTCCCAGTCTCGCGTCCATCTGTACTTTCCCCAGCATCGCCCATCTGTACTTGTCCCAGTCTCGCTCACCTGTACTTGTCCCAGTTTCGCCCGTCTGTACTTGGATTGGAGTTTATGTGCGCGTCGACATCTGGGGTCATTTTGCGGCCCGTCTGTACTTGTCTCCAGGCTCGCTCACCTGTACTTGTCCCAGTCTCTCTCACCTGCATTGTCCCAGTCTCGCCCACCTGTACTTTCCCCAGTCTTGCCCACCTGTACTTTCCCCAGTCTCTCTCACCTGTACTTTCCCCCAGTCTCGCTCACCTGTATTGTCCCAGTCTCGCTCACCTGTATTGTCCCAGTCTCGCTCACCTGTACTTTCCCCAGTCTCGCTCACCTGTACTTTCCCCAGTCTCGCTCACCTGTACTTTCCCCAGTCTCGCTCACCTGTACTTTCCCCAGTCACGCTCACCTGTACTTTCCCCAGTCTCGCTCACCTGTACTTGTCAGAGTTCCGGACGGTAATGTTGTCGTGGTCCCAGTTGGCTTCTGGGTTTGGCTGGCCAGACACCGAGCACTTGAAAGTCACACTATCACCCTCCTGCAACAAATCGGGGGGGGGGGGTGTTACACTACCGCCCCTGAATCACTTCAGAGCAGCTCTGCTTAATTAGTGTCCATAGTTGGCAGGTTGCTATGCAGGGGTTACTAACCTCAATATTGATCCAGGCCGGGATGGACAAGTGATTAAGGTGTTGAGCTCTGGGTACTAAAATTTCAACACTCGCACCACTTGGGACATTTTTTAATACCGCGGCCCACCGGCGAAACAGTGTAGGCGGCGCCATTAGCCGTGATCGTGCACAAAATGTGTCGAGAACCGCCCAATAAACAAAACAAAGCAACACATCAATATCGATCTGATATCAAAATGCGTTTCGCATGTCCATCCCAGATACAAATCCCAGATCATAGGTACAGATTGTTAGTATTTTAAAGTGAACTTATTGTTTTCAAAATCAGGAGATTTCCAAAACAGCCATGTCAAACTTGCTGGCCGCCACCATGCTGGTTAGGCTTTGATAGACTATGTGTGTCTTGTGGTGAATTTTACTGGAGAAGCTAGAATCGAAGGCTGTGTCATGGACAAACGATTCTGGTGGTGATCGGTTTCTTTTCTGTAAATGTATTTGGTCATGCACGCGCGGAGGTGTATTATCAGACACGTGGGAAATGCTGGCATCTGCACAGAGGAGTATAAACAGACATGAAACATGCTGGGATCTGCACGAAGGCGTACACCAGACATGAGAGACATGTTGGGATCCACACGAAGGTGCATTATCAGACACGAGGGACATGCTGGGATTTCGCGGGGGGTGTGTTATCAGACACGAGAGACATGCTGGGATATACACGCCGATATCGCGATGGCCGCAGAATTCATTGGCGCAGCGAGTGTATAAAGGCTGGCAGGACACGCCACGCGGCCACAGTTAGCCATGCGCAGCTGGCACCAGTCAGGGCTGGGAGGGTGTGTGACGTGGCGTGGCCGACGTCAGCTGACGGCGGGGCTGGGAGGGCGTGTGACGTGGCGTGGCCGACGTCAGCTGACGGCGGGGCTGGGAGGGCGTGTGACGTGGCGTGGCCGACGTCAGCTGACGGCGGGGTTGAGAGGGCGTGTGACGTGGCGTGGCAGACGTCAGCTGACGGCTCGCAAGAGGAGCCGGCCGGGCGACTGCAGGCGCGGCCAAGTGTCGTGCCGGTCTCGCGATGACACGGCTAGCTGTGTCGCTGGGCGGAGTCGGTGCCGTGTTGTTTAGGACGCAATTACTGCTCAATGCGAGTAACTTCAGCTGCGATTGCCGCGTTCACCGCCGGCATATGTTTCGGTGAGCAGTGGAACGCCATTTGGATGCAGGCAATGCCTCTACACATGGCACTTGGACCAACTTAGTTACAGCGTGTCCAGCTAACCCTTCAATCACATCGCTAGTTACGAGCCATCAGGAGTCAGCATGCATTGCAGCGACGCCAAAGTGGGCATAATTCACATGTCAAGTGCAGCAGGGGTGGATGGAGCGGGTGTGGGGCGGAGAGCTCGTCGGAAGGCACCGCCCTGTGCCGTTCCGGGCCGCTGTTGCACGAAAAGCCAATAATACCAGCTGCAAGGCGCATCCCGTGTCTCCTTACAGGCTTTATTTGATGAAAGTAAACAACACGCCCTTTTAAAAAATATTTCTTGTGATTATCTTCGCCTCAGGACGTGTGGTACGCGCCATATAGTTAGTTCCCCGTGAACGAAACGTGCAGTATGACGCCATGATGCGATATTCACATCTGGCTGAGAAAATAAATAAATACTTTCGAATCACAGCAACCACGAAACCGATTAGATTGTGTGGATCGTTGTCGGTAACCGAAACAATTCCACGTGGCGCGATAGCTGCAGCTGCCAGCGTCACAGCTGCCGACACTCAGCTGCTGACACCATAGCTACCGACACCACAGCTCCATCTGCCGCCGCCACAGCAGCAGCTTCCAGCGTCACAGCCGCCGAAACTCAGCTGCTGGCACACAGCCAGCGACACCAGCAGCTGCAGCTGCAGCAGCCCACCTCAGCTGTGCGGTCGTGTGGCGCTGCGTAGAAGCGTGGTGCCTCGAGTCTGCGCCGTAACCGGCACGAGCCACCGGTGGAGCCGAGCAGGCGGCTGCTGGGCTGCTCACTCACCGCCCGTGTCCCTGCAACGGGTCAGGTCAGTCGAGGTCACGTCACACTGGCTGCTAACGCACAGTGGAAGTCTGTGGAGCGGGTACAAGTCAATAAGACGATGAATGGGTCAGGCCAGTGAGACGATGAACGCATTAGGTCATTAGGACAATGTCTGGTCAGGTCAGTAAGACGATGGAAAATGGAACAACTTCGAAGGCGCACGGGTGGGAATATCCAGCGATTCAGTTCGGCCCACCAGATTAGTTGATCACAAACTGCCGGTGAGTTTGAGCTGATTTTCAATCCACGATTAAAGTAGGAATGAAAGGAAGTGTAGTCCGAATTCTCGCACCAAATGGCAGGTACACCCAACGCAACAAAGCCATCCCTGTACAGACATAAGTTCGATTAAACAGATACTACGTGGATAGCTATTATGCTCTTTATGGTTTTTATTGCATAAGAGAACGAGTAAAAGTTTCAACAAGGCATCCCAGAAAACAAAAGGCATCAGAAACAATACAGAACGCAAGGTGCAGTCGGTGAGTTTTAATCATTATAGCCGGCGCGACCACCCACCGAACCCACCATCTTCCGAGCTCAGCTTGACGAAGACGTCTCGACTTTTTCCACAGCCAGCATGCAGCTGTGGTGGGCACAAGAAGCGATGCCAGTGACAGGCGGAGGCGAGACTAGCAACAGCCGAGCGTGTCTGGTGTCACGGGCAGAACTGCGCGCGTGCCTCCCCTGCCCACGGTCACTACAGACGTCCCCCGCCCCCCGCCCCTCCGAGTCTCGCCTCCGCCAGCTCCAGCGCGACACAGCACACCCACGGCACCACACCGGCGTCTGCTGCATCTCGGCTCGGAGCTGGTATCGGGGCTCAGGGTGCTGCTGTGCTGCTGTACCGTGTCAAGTGTTGCATGCCACGGAGCTGGTATCGGGGCTCAGGGTGCTGCTGTGCTGCTGTACCGTGTCAAGTGTTGCATGCCACGGAGCTGGTATCGGGGCTCAGGGTGCTGCTGTGCTGCTGTACCGTGTCAAGTGTTGCATGCCACGGAGCTGGTATCGGGGCTCAGGGTGCTGCTGTGCTGCTGTACCGTGTCAAGTGTTGCATGCCACGGAGCTGGTATCGTCGGGGCTCAGGGTGCTGCTGTGCTGCTGTACCGTGTCAAGTGTTGCATGCCACGGAGCTGGTATCGGGGCTCAGGGTGCTGCTGTGCTGCTGTACCGTGTCAGGTGTTGCATGGGCTGGTATCGGGGCTCAGGGTGCTGCTGTGCGCTGTACCGTGTCAAGTGCTGCATGCCACGGAGCTGGTATCGGGGCTCAGGGTGCTGCTGTGCTGCTGTACCGTGTCAAGTGTTGCATGCCACGGAGCTGGTATCGGGGCTCAGGGTGCTGCTGTGCTGCTGTACCGTGTCAGGTGTTGCATGCCACGGAGCTGGTATCGGGGCTCAGGGTGCTGCTGTGCTGCTGTACCGTGTCAAGTGTTGCATGCCACGGAGCTGGTATCGGGGCTCAGGGTGCTGCTGTGCTGCTGTACCATGTCAAGTGCTGCATGCCACGGAGCTGGTATCGGGGCTCAGGGTGCTGCTGTGCTGCTGTACCGTGTCAAGTGTTGCATGCCACGGAGCTGGTATCGGGGCTCATGTTCCGAACATCGGCACTACTGCAACTCGTATTCGGCACAAAATAGAGCATCCTCAATGGATATCAGGTGATAACAATCGACACGAAGACGTCCAAATGTGTACCGAAACGGGCGCTCAACACGGCTGGTGAATGTTGTTCCGGTGCAGTGAGGTACACGGCACACTTGGTATACGGTACCATGGTACACGGTACACGGTACACGGTACACGGTGCACGGCACACGGCACACGGCACCTACTTGGCACTGAGAGCCGAGGGCTGAGAAGGCGGGCGGGCGTTGTCCTGACGCTGAGGTGGTGGCGTGCCGCCCCCGTCGAGGGCGGTCCGTCCGGGCGAGTCAGCATGGCCGTCACGTGCAGGTCACTGTCCTCGGGTACTGCCGACAGGAGCGTCACTGATGGTCACTGTCATCGGGTACCGCCGACAGCAGCGTCACTGATGGTTACTGTCCTCGGGTACTGCCGACAGGAGCGTCACTGATGGCAATTGTCATCTGGTACCGCCGACAGCAGCGTCACTGATGGTCACTGTCCTCGGGTACTGCCGACAGCAGCGTCACTGATGGTCACTGTCATCTGGTACTGCCGACAGGAGCGTCACTGATGGTCACTGGCTCCAGTGACAGTTCACTGACAGTCACTGATGCTGACGACAGAGCCACTGAATGCCACTGGCGACACCGATATATCAATGACTGGCACTGATGCTGACGACAGTGGTCACTGATGGTCACTGTTACCATTGACAGACCACTGAGTGGCATCACTGATGCCGACGGCAGAGGTCCCTGATGGTCACTTGCACCATCGACAGATCACTGAGTGTCACTGATGCTGAGACAGAGGTCACTAATGGTCACTGGCACCACCGACAGGTCACTGATGCTGACGACAGAGGGTCACTGAAGGTCACTGGGAGTCGTTGGCGCCGACGACGGAAGCTGAAGAAGAATGATGAAGAAGAAAAATGAAGAAGATTGAAAGTCAGTGGAATTAAAAGCACCAAGCATCAAGGTAGCCAGAAGCTCATCAGTGGGCATGATATCCATTTCGGGTGCACAGTTACAGTCCCATCGCGCCATTGGGGGTATGTCGCCATTGGGTGTATGTCGCCATTGGGTGTATGTCGCCATTGGGTGTGTGTCGGCTCACGGGCTGGTGCGGCAACCTGGTACGGTGGTTGATAACTAAGTCTGCATCTCAGATGCACAGATACCTTGATCCGAGTTCCGATACCTTGAGGGACATCAGTTCGTCAAATTATCAAAACGCGATCAGCACCAAGCGAAGCCAAAGCGACAAAGCTGCAGCATTAAAAAAGAAGAAGAAAAAGCATATCACTCAGTAAGAATAGACACCTCTGAACCATCAGTACACTACTAGTGAGGGTAGACACCTCTGAACCATCGGTGCACTACTAGTGAGGGTGGACACCTCTGGACCATCGGTGCACTACTAGTGGGGATGGACACCTCTGGACCATCGGTGCACTACTAGTGAGGGTAGACACCTCTGAACCATCGGTGCACTACTAGTGAGGGTGGACACCTCTGAACCATCGGTGCACTACTAGTGAGGATGGACACCTCTGGACCATCGGTGCACTACTAGTGAGGGTAGACACCTCTGAACCATCGGTGCACTACTAGTGAGGGTGGACACCTCTGAACCATCGGTGCACTACTAGTGAGGATGGACACCTCTGGACCATCGGTGCACTACTAGTGAGGATGGACACCTCTGGACCATCGGTGCACTACTAGTGAGGGTAGACACCTCTGAACCATCTGTACACCACTAGTGAGGGTGGACACCTCTGGACCATCGGTGCACTACTAGTGAGGGTGGACACCTCTGGACCATCGGTGCACTACTAGTGAGGGTGGACACCTCTGAACCATCGGTGCACTACTAGTGAGGATGGACACCTCTGGACCATCGGTGCACTACTAGTGAGGGTAGACACCTCTGAACCATCTGTACACCACTAGTGAGGGTGGACACCTCTGGACCATCGGTGCACTACTAGTGAGGGTGGACACCTCTGGACCATCGGTGCACTACTAGTGAGGGTGGACACCTCTGGACCATCGGTACACCACTAGTGAGGGTGGACACCTCCGGACCATCGGTACACCACTAGTGAGGGTGGACACCTCCGGACCATCGGTGCACTACTAGTGAGGGTGGACACCTCTGAACCATCGGTGCACTACTAGTGAGGATGGACACCTCTGGACCATCGGTGCACTACTAGTGAGGGTAGACACCTCTGAACCATCGGTGCACTACTAGTGAGGGTGGACACCTCTGAACCATCGGTGCACTACTAGTGAGGATGGACACCTCTGGACCATCGGTGCACTACTAGTGAGGGTGGATACCTCTGGACCATCGGTACACCACTAGTGAGGTTGGACACCTCTGAACCATCGGTGCACTACCAGTGAGGGTGGACACCTCTGGACCATCGGTGCACTACTAGTGAGGATGGACACCTCTGGACCATCGGTACACCACTAGTGAGGTTGGACACCTCTGAACCATCGGTGCACTACTAGTGAGGGTGGACACTTCTGGACCATCGGTTCACTACTAGTGAGGGTAGACACCTCTGAACCATCGGTGCACTATTCGTGATGGTGGACAACTCTGAACCATCGGTGCACTACTAGTGAGGGTAGACACCTCTGAAACATCGGTGCACTACTAGTGAGGGTGGACACCTTTGGGCCATCAGCGTGCCACTGGCCAGGGCGAACACGTCCGTCAGCAAATAATGCGGCGTCCAGTAGCGACCAGTGGCAACCAGGGGCGACCAGCGGCGTCCAGTCCAGTGTCGTAGCGGCCCATTTTAAGAGGATGTCGTCGCCCGCATCGCCGGCACGACGCAGAGCGACCACATAAAATGGCCGAGGAAAACCGACTGCCAGCATACACCATGTGGCACACAATGCAAGGAAACCCGTGAGAAAAACGTATCTCGTGGCCGCCGCGGCAGATTTGGCAGGGTGGCAAGGAGGATGGATGGGGGATGGACGCACCGAATCATCGCCGTCGGGGTGATACGCTGGAGCGTCACTATCGTCATCGCCACGCTGATCCTGTCAACGCGTGGCCTGGGCGTCGATGTTAAGGCGGCATTATCACAGCCGGTGTTATTTTTCCAAAGAGTGAGGTGGGATTGGGGGGTGGGGCGCAGTCATGTCGCTGCTAATGACAGTCGGAAAGTGGCGATAACACGATACGCCCGATGAGGCTGTTATGAATAGCGAATGCCATCATGTTTGGCATGCCATGTGTCCTGCACACCACCACACACGGTGCACGTCTGGAAGCAATCGTCCACGGACGAGTACACCTGAACAGCGAGGCTTCAGAGCAGGAGCCTGCGGAATGGTGCCGGCATCTCGACTGACAGCATCAAGATCTCTGCACTCTGGATTATCCTCTTGATGGACTCGAAGATTGGGTGCATCCCGACATACAGACGACTTGCCGATTTTTCACAAGTATTGCGGACCGATTGTGCAGTCCTACAAGCTGACCCTCCACTCGCCACTTGAACCTCAACGTAGACTAGCAAGCCAGCAAGTCGTCCACTCCCGGACCGGCATCTCGGGGCACCGCAGGTTCGAAACGACACGCGCCGGCAGTCGTCCCCGCGCTTGTGCCAGGTGCAAAAAAGCGACTCACTCGGGTGCCGGCCGGTCGACTCGATGCACTGGTGTGCAATTGCACAGGATACGTCCCTGACCACTCGCTGGCCGACGTCGATCAGTGTCCGATGATGGACGATTGGTGCTGGCACACGACCTGGTACACAACCTGCTACAGGACCTGGCACATGACCTGGTACACAACCTGTTACAGGACCTGGCACACGGCCTGTTACATGACCCGGCGCACGATCTGGCGCACGACCTGGTACATGACCTTGTACATGACCCGGCACACGATCTGGCGCACGACCTGGTGCACGATCTGGTACACAACCTGGCACATGACCTGGCACATGACCTGGCACATGACCTGGCGCTAGGCCGGCAATGGGTCACACCTCAGCTCGGCGTGCCGCCGTCGGTCGGTGTGACGTCGGACGTTGTGTTGTGCGCGCGGCACGCTCACCGAGGTGGCCGCCGCCCCGCTCGCACTCGTCGAATGCTGACAACAACCGGGAACTCGTCATCGCCGCGCGCGTCGGACGGGCGCCACCTGACGGTACTGGTCGTCCTCTGGCGCTTCGCCGCGCGCCACGTGACGGTACTGGTCGTCCTCTGGCGCTTCGCCGCGCGCCACGTGACGGTATTGGTCGTCCTCTGGCGCTTCGCCGCGCGCCACGTGACGGTATTGGTCGTCCTCTGGCGCTTCGCCACGCGCCACGTGACGGTACTTGTCGTCCTCTGGCGCTTCGCCGCGCGCCACGTGACGGTACTTGTCGTCCTCTGGCGCTTCGCCGCGCGCCACGTGACGGTATTGGTCGTCCTCTGGCGCTTCGCCGCGCGCCACGTGACGGTACTGGTCGTCCTCTGGCGCTTCGCCGCGCGCCAAGTGACGGTATTGGTCGTCCTCTGGCGCTTCGCCGCGCGCCACGTGACGGTATTGGTCGTCCTCTGGTGCTTCGCCGCGCGCCACGTGACGGTACTTGTCGTCCTCTGGCGCTTCGCCGCGCGCCACGTGACGGTACTGGTCGTCCTCTGGCGCTTCGCCGCGCGCCGGCCGGCCGGCTGGGAATACACGCAACTGTCGCGCGCAGGCCGGCATGACCGCGCCGCTCATAGACGGGCCTGTTGTCTCGGCTCCAGCACGTGACTGAAATCGGCAAGGCGCGCTGAGCCGGCGCCGGCTGCGGCACGTCGGTCGCAGCCCGCCAAAACAAGGACGGGTCCGGTCGGACGGGGTCGGCGGGAACGCTGGCACACTAGCGTGAATTATCGTCGATTGCAGTGAGTTCAGATGTGTGTTGGATACTCCCGGTATCGATAGTTTTACGTTGCAATAGCATTGACGAGCATTTTCCTTCACCATGGCCTGGACCTTTCGCCTGATGACGTGCGAAGTGCATTATTTTTTTTTTCAAAAAGAAAAAAAGGTGTGGTATTGATATCCTCCGTAACCGGAAGACTCCGTAACCGGAAGACAAACGGAAGACAACCGATATATCCTTGCATTCCGTGGCATGACGAACACACACCGGAGATGGGTTCAATAGACATGAATCACGACGTCTCTGGACAGGAAAACGAAGCACCATTGAGCAATTTGTTTAGGCGCATTTCCCGGCGCATTCTAAGCAATGATTCGCCGTAGAGTAAATATTTCCCTATTTACTTGCTGTGCTCGACAAAGCCGTAAGCTTACGCTAAAGCAAATACTGAATGGGAAATTGACAAACAAACCTACTCCTGTTAATGGCTGAAGCTGGCAGCTTCGATTACTCGAATGCATGCGTGTTTTCCTTGCGTGCGGAAAGTAACACACCCCTGCCACGTTGCACAAGCATTGCTGCAATGCTGGCCTTCGGAAGACGAGCGAGGCGTTTGTTCCGTCCAGTCCATGCCTGCACGTGCCATCGTGTCATTCACAAAGTGGCCGCTGCCCAGTCTCTAGGATACAATGACTGGCGGCTGCAGTAGCCAAGCAAAGCCAATTTGGTGTTCGTCAATCGCCTGCTGCAGCAGCGGCCGTCTTGCTACGACGCGTCGCACCCACTAACTCAAGCATAGATGGCACTTCCGACGCCTTAGCCCGCCGGCTAGGGTGTCGGAGAGGCTAAAATGCCAGCGTGAGCCTGCATTTCGGTTACTCCAATGTGACAGGGCGTGTCATTAGCGCCAGATAAATCCGCCGCTGCACGCCAATCACCCAGTCTGGACTGGTGGCGGATGTCAATATCGAGTTATCCACACGATTTAATCACGGCGGTGGTGGTGCGGTCTGATCACGGTGATCGTCAGAACCACCCGGCGATAATCACCGGCCGGCACGAAAATGAGAGCGCCATGAAATCATTTCACGCGAGCCGGCAAGCCGACGATCATGTTCACCACCGGCGGGCGGCGGAGAGTGAAAGTGTGCGCGCGCTGTGCTCGAGACGGTGCGACGGGAACGGTCGACGGCAGAGTCGACCATCGGGTCACATCGTGGCCCTTGAGTCGCATCATGGCCCTTGAGTGACATCATGGCCTTTGAGTCACATCAGGACCCTTGAGTCGCATCATGATCCTTGAGTCACACCATGGCCCTCGAGTCACGACATGGCCCTTGAGTCACACCATGGCCCTTGAGTCACGACACGGCCCTTGAGTCACATCATGGCCCTTGAGTCACATCATGGCCCTCGAGTCACATCATGGCCAATCGACTGCATTGAATAAGCGCGCCAAGAGAGCCGCTTGGCTGTCGTTTGGCGGCGACCTCGCAGCTTCATCGTAACCTCTGACTCGGCCCAGTTCTGTTCTGTTCTGCTCCGGCCACCGCGCGGCCGGCCAGCATCGCGTGGGAGCGATCTATACAGAGGGCCGTAGAGCTGGCCCCGGCACACCTGACGCCACCTCAACTCATGCCAGATGATTCGGCACACCTGGCCTCACGTCCACTGAGGCATGCATCTGCTGAACCTTTCGACTGTTTCTGGGCAGGCCATGTGTGGCGGCGACATGCATGAAAGTACCGCCCAATGCCGTATCCTGACACATTTAGAATGATGCACATATTGGAAGGTGAATGTACCATGGAAATCGGTTGTCGATGCAAAACAACTATGAAATATTCCCACTAGATACCAACATGACCCTTCGCAATGACTTCCCAGCATAGCCGGCCATCTGCAATCACAAATGACATCAATCCATGGGCTCGCGTATAAGAATAGACAGTTATATCGTACCACCCTCATGTCATAGCATACCTCAGCTGTGTCCACCAATACAATTTTGAGAGAAATGCGGCAAATCCAGCGAGCAGCCGTCCAACTGCTGCCGTCCCGACCGGCTCGGCCGACTGCCGCACGTACCGTCCACAGTGAGACAGTCGCTGCAGCTGGCACGTACCGTCCACAGTGAGACAGCCGCTGCGGCTGGCACGTACCGTCCACAGTGAGACAGTCGCTGCAGCTGGCACGTACCGTCCACAGTGAGACAGCCGCTGCGGCTGGCACGTACCGTCCACGATGAGACAGCCGCTGCAGCTGGCATGTACCGTCCACGATGAGACAGCCGCTGCGGCTGGCACGTACCGTCCACAGTGAGACAGCCGCTGCGGCTGGCACGTACCGTCCATGATGAGACAGCCGCTGCAGCTGGCACGTACCGTCTACAGTGAGACATTCGCTGCAGCTGGTACGTACCGTCCACAGTGAGACAGTCGCTGCGGCTGGCACGTACCGTCCACAGTGAGACAGCCGCTGCAGCTGGCACGTACCGTCCACAGTGAGACAGTCGCTGCAGCTGGCACGTACCGTCCATGATGAGACAGCCGCTGCAGCTGGCACGTACCGTCCACAGTGAGACAGCCGCTGCAGCTGGCACGTATCGTCCACAGTGAGACACCCGCTGCAGCTGGCACGTACCGTCCACAGTGAGACACCCGCTGCAGCTGGCACGTACCGTCCACGATGAGGCAGCCGCTGCAGCTGGCACGTACCGTCCACGATGAGACAGCCGCTGCAGCTGGCACGTACCGTCCACGATGAGACAGCCGCTGCAGCTGGCACGTACCGTCCACAGTGAGACAGCCGCTGCAGCTGGTACGTACCGTCCACGATGAGACAGCCGCTGCAGCTGGCACGTACCGTCCACAGTGAGACAGCCGCTGCAGCTGGCACGTACCGTCCACAGTGAGACAGCCGCTGCAGCTGGCACGTACCGTCCACAGTGAGACATTCGCTGCAGCTGGCATGTACCGTCCATGATGAGACAGTCGCTGCAGCTGGCACGTACCGTCCATGATGAGGCAGCCGCTGCAGCTGGCACGTACCGTCCACGATGAGACAGCCGCTGCAGCTGGCACGTACCGTCCACAGTGAGACAGCCGCTGCAGCTGGTACGTACCGTCCACGATGAGACAGCCGCTGCAGCTGGCACGTACCGTCCACAGTGAGACAGTCGCTGCAGCTGGCACGTACCGTCCACAGTGAGACAGTCGCTGCAGCTGGCACGTACCGTCCACGATGAGGCAGCCGCTGCAGCTGGCACGTACCGTCCGCGATGAGATAGCCGCTGCGGCTGGCACGTGCCGTCCATGATGAGACAGCCGCTGCGGCTGGCACGTACCGTCCACAGTGAGACAGCCGCTGCAGTTGGCACGTACCGTCCACGGTGAGACAGTCGCTGTGGCTGGCACGTACCGTCCACAGTGAGACAGCCGCTGCAGCTGGCACGTACCGTCCACAGTGAGACAGCCGCTGCAGCTGGCACGCACCGTCCACAGTGAGACATTCGCTGCAGCTGGCACGTACCGTCCACGATGAGACAGTCGCTGCGGCTGGCACGTACCGTCCACGATGAGACAGCCGCTGCAGCTGGCACGGCCGGTGTCGGCACGTGCCACGCACGTGTACTGGCCCTGATCCTCGGGGTGCACGCGGCCGACGCACAGTCGCAGTGTGTCGCCGCACCGGGTCTGCTGAAACTGCGCAGAGTCGGCCAGCACCTGCGACACAGGCGGGAGCGGCTGAAGCGGGCTGGCCAGCTGACCGGCACGCACGCGCCAGACTTGCCGCTGTGTCGCCGCCAGCAGTGGCGCAACGAGCATATCGACGGCACCGGGCTACATGCAGTCGGTGTATGTCGCTCCTGGCGTGGACAAATCGCACCGGCTACGCCACGCGCTACCAAAGATATGAAGCGCACGATCCAGACCAGTGTCGAGTATATGGTCTATATGGCGGAGTAGCTTGGTCGAATAGCCACAGCAAGGACGGATCCAAAAGTTGGATTGTGGGAGGGTAAACAAAAAATATCTAGTGCCGAAAACCTCTGCGGATTTGAACAGCCAACAGTCCCTGAGTCTGGTTAAGATGATATTTATATCATAAAATGTTATTAGATACAGAGAAAATACCGTATCAGAATGTCGACAAAAATCGGCTTCTTGCGGGCATGACCATGCCTCCCCCCCTGGATCCGACTGTGCCCCTAACTGAAGTGCTTTAAACCTCAGAGCGTATCACCAGATCGCATGTGACAAGCTAACCCGCCACAACACATTCCATGAATACGAAAGCTAAAGCTGAGAGGCGATCTGAACAGACGCATCTTTGATGGTGCAGCACAAAAGGCAATAAATCGCCGTCACGTATGCCGATTGGCATCAGCGCCATTGACGGATCCCCAACACAAGACGAACTGATGTGGATGCCAAGGGTGAGGCGGCACGTGCGGCGCTGGGCGCGCCATTGTCAGCCGCTGTCCATACGTCAGTCGATACGCGCCCTGTCGCTTCGACAAACATATTCTGGCCTAAAGTGTCGCGAGCGTGCCCGTGTGTGTTTTGTCACTATTGTGATGAGTAAGACCGTGGGCGCTCAACCGTCAACTTAGGCCGCACAAGGGAAGAGCGATTGAGGTCCTCCACAGCGCAGTATAAAATGGACCTCATGTCGTGGACCGCATATCATGGACCACACATCAACCCCCATCCCCCCACCCCCCAAAAAACGGACACCAGCGCGCAAAATGAAGGCGAACCTCACCTTATTGAGATAACTAAAGCTATGGGGCTGAGCTGTTGAAAAGGAAAAGCCATGTTCAAAATCATGCCTATTAGCAACGAAAATCATTTCGATGTATATCATGTTACATATATATACACACACACACACACACATATATATATGCTCGAGTGACCTGACAAAAGGGCCCAAAACTTGGAGCTCTGCATGACCTTCGATTCGTGCTGATAGAAACAACGATCGGAGAGTGGATCCCACTCCAGTACGTTACATGCCCAAAAATTCCTAAAGTTTCGTGCCGACATTCAGTGGTACGCACCGCCTCCTGGAGTTTCCCATTGACCCCCAAATGGCACCCGTCACTCCCGGACACGCAGCTACTGCCGAAGCTCGCCGGCCGGCCCGGCGGCGCACTCACGGCGCCGTCCTTGTGCCACTGGACGACGGTCGGGGTGGCGGAGCGCAGCTGGCACTGGAAGGTGACGCTGTCGCCGTCACAGCAGCGCAGGTCCTGCAGCACGCTGGAGAACTCCGGCTGTGGCTCGGCGCCGCTGTAACCGGGTCAAGTCCGCGACATGTCGGACAGGACTTGCCTCGGGTCCACACAGACACATATACACACACACACATACACACACACATACACAGACACAGACGTACACAAACACACACGCAAGCACACACAGAGACACAGAGACACAGACACAGACACAGACACAGACACAGACACAGACACAGACACAGACACAGACACAGACACAGACACAGACACAGACACAGACACAGACACAGACACAGACACAGACACAGACACAGACACAGACACAGACACAGACACAGACACAGACACAGACACGCACAGACACACACAGACACGCACAGACACGCACAGACACGCACGCACGCACGCACGCACGCACGCACGCACGCACGCACGCACGCACGCACGCACGCACGCACGCACGCACGCACGCACGCACGCACGCACGCACGCACGCACGCACGCACGCACGCACGCACGCACGCACGCACGCACGCACGCACGCACGCACGCACACACGCACGCACGCACGCACGCACGCACGCACGCACGCACGCACGCACGCACACACACACACACACTTCATATAGTGGTCACTAATACGACCCTGCTAAAATCCACACACACACACACACACTTCGTATAGAGGTCACTAATACGACCTGGCTCGTGTCCACACACACACGTCACACACCTGATCACTGACACGGCACGTAGCCCGGACCAAGACAAGATTCCCATACATTTAGAAATTGCAACGGTCAAAGCACCTATCGATGCTAGCAAAGGGCGTAAGACATCTAAATGAGATATTGCCTCAGGTGGAGGAACGCCATTTTTCATACCGAATCACATCCCCTGTTTCAACGTTCCTAAACCAGAAACAACATTAAACACCACTGAAGTAGAGATTGATAAGAAACAAGGAATAGAGACATAATCACACATCTGTCATGCTCTACCCAATTTATGTCCTGATCTACCCTACCCTATTTCTGTCAGCATCGGAACTATCAATAGTGCTAAATCAATACGTGAAGTTGTTTAAATGCCAAATCAACCCGCAACCCATGTGTTATATCTCTCGTTCTCTTTCTCTCTCTCTCTCTCTCTCTCTCTCTCTCTCTCTCTCTCTCTCTCTCTCTCTCTCTCTCTCTCTCTCTCTCTCTCTCTCTCTCTCTCTCTCTCTCTCTCTCTCTCTCTCTCTCTCTCTTCGCTTTTCGTTCTTGCTCTCACCCTCGCACTCGATCTTCCTATCAGCAAAAACAAATGGTCAATCAGACTGACATCATGAGCGAAGAGATAGGGTCAGGTGCTAAGCTCCTCACACTTTTTATAAAACCTCAACAATCAGCTTTTAGGGCACTAGATGAAGAAACTGACTTGGAAGTGACTCCCCACATTCTTAGGACAGCTCTACAGCAAAACATTACTGATACAAACTGCCAGGCGTGGACTTACTTTAGTTTGTTTTGTTTGCTCTGGGCTGTGTCACCTGCAACAGAAGTGAGACTATCGTTACGCGCATCGACACCGACGGCTCGCAACGACACCGCGGCAACACCTCTCACCAAGCCTGCTGTGAGAACGATGTCACCCAACCTAACCACGGTATTGAGACAGAACGCATGACAAACACTGTTTGATATTACCATGTGGTTACTTTGCCAACCGGCTACCGGCTAAAACAACTTTGAAGGTAAGCGCTGTCTGCAGACGTGGTTCACCGTACACTTATTTGCAATACTTTAACCGTGAATATTCAGCGGGTACAGGCGACTATCAGATGCAACGTTAACCCGAGTCGTCTTTCCGGTCAAATCCTCACACCCCGTCTCGGGGAGGGGGAGGTTGAAGACACCCTCTAAAATCCAAACTAAGCATCGCACGAAAACGAGAGAGGTGTCATCGGAAAGCGCTCGACGAGTATGGTCCGGGCCCATCCTTCAAAAAAATATTCCCCCAAAAGTGACGTCACCAGGGGGGCTAGATTTTCAAGACTTTTCACGACTTACATTATGATTTTGTCTCTGGGGAGTTCATTTTGTGGGATGTATGATTTTTTTTTACTTGGAATGAGAAAATGACAGCGAAATCGACCAGGGCGTTAATTTCCCCCCCAAGAAAAAAAAACATTTCAAAATTTCAAAAATTTTAGTTTCAAGTTTTCTCTAATTTTCCTTTTCCAATGGGTAGAACAGGCCGAGAAACGTTGTTAGAAGTCAACCTGCCCTAATAAAAAATGCTTACGTTAGCCAGAATTCTGTATTTGAACTGCAATTTG
This sequence comes from Imbricaverruca yamaguchii, assembly GCA_034440575.1. Taxonomy (NCBI): domain Eukaryota; kingdom Metazoa; phylum Arthropoda; class Thecostraca; family Neoverrucidae; genus Imbricaverruca; species Imbricaverruca yamaguchii. Next base: position 2,066,016 of record JAOTOL010001625.1, read on the forward strand.
GCGAATACGCAATATTTATATGTAGTTAAAAAAGAAAAAAAGAAACTCGTACGTTTTGTTGCATCCCTAAAGATAAGCAAACCCTGAAGGTTTTATTAAAATATCTGTATCCGTTACAGCGTGACGACTGGTTGAACTTTTTTGGAGGTGACCTTACTTGACCTTGATTAACTGGCCCTAGATGACCTTACCTAAAAATTTTGAATCAGCATGTCAAATTGATGTGGGAAAAGGTATGCCAAATTTGGGCGCGCTGCCGTGCGCCGTTCGTCCGCTATCAGCGAAAACCCTGAGGGGGCGGTTGAAGACCCCCCCGAGACGGGACGGGTTAACACTTCCAGACTATCAGATGTAATGTTAACACTCCCAAAATGCAGTCGCCGCGGTTGTTAAATAAACCATATCCTCACTGTGGATCAGATCACAACACGTCAGCTAGTTAGTGAGATATTTTGGCCTTGGGGCGTTTCAATGTCACAATGGTTGGATGTCGCACGTATGAGGTATGCAACTACATGTTGTTTTGACGCGACCTGTGTTGACATATTTGCGCTGCTTTGCTAGAGTGTTGCTCTGAAGAAACTTTTCAGTTCAGACATATCTCTGCAACGAAGCTTAGCGTTTCAGTAACTGCCCAATCACCCACTGAGCCCAGTCGCCAACTACTCCACTCGCACATTGAGCGGGAGCAACGTTGCAGAGGCGTGCATACGTGCGTCACCAATGTGTTACTGTGGTGCTTGTGGCCGAGTAAATAACCGTTCTGAACTTTCGGCTCGGTGATGGGAATAAGCTAAGTTAAAAATGTGACTTCGATGAGCCCGATTCCACTCCTTGCACTTCTGATTGTAATTGTAGAATTGTTTGCAGAATGCGGAAAGGGCCCCAACTTCAAATTTTTGTATCAATTCCCGTCACCACGAAGCTGAAATATATTGTACAAATTGCCTATGATACCAGCGCCAGTAAAATGTCCTCACGCCTATATGCCACGTCGCGTACCAAACGTGCATTGAACTTGTTATAGCGAGCGTATAACCGATCACTCCAGGCCATGCGATCCCCGCAGATCATGGCTGCATCATCGGCTCTGCTCTGATTGGCTAGTTGATCGGATGGCAGATCGGTTATTCGGTTGACGGATCGGTTGATCTGTTGGCGATTGGTTGATCGCCTCGCTGATTATGATGGGTGAAGAGAGACCCTCCCTTCGTCTCCCCAGACAAAAAAAAGTCATGTTCCTCTAAAGAATAAAGCGGACAGCCGCAGCGAACGTGGCTAACCCGATCGGCCACAGAACTGACCGAGCTGGCTGATCTGCCGCCAGCCCCCGGAGTTTACAACACGGCATTACACTGACTCCTCAATGAAGCCGTGATGGAGCGATATCTTGTTCGCCAGTGGCTCACCGGGCGCATCATTGCAACGGCGCACCAGGTGAGCAACGCATTGTTCGCCTGGATGAACGGGTATAATTTACGACTTGGCGGTGGCGTGGGACATCGCGCGCAACCAATCCAATCAGTGCATCTGCATGCACTTGTCGCAACAGTGTCTCTGTGTGCTTATCTTGTATAGGAGCAGGCCGCGAGCGTGCGGCTTCTGAGTGCCGGCCGAGGCTTGCGGCTGCCTCTGAGATGCGCGATGTTTCAGCGTGTGACAGGTCACCGGATGACCGACGTGGACATGCTGGGTGTGTCGTGGGTTCCCACAGAACGGGTCGAATGCTGTTGACTGTTTGCAGTCGGGGAACGTCACAGTGCTAGATTGTACATGAGCTGAATTCTGAACAGACTTGTTGAAGAATGCACAACGGTGATTCGATGCATCTGTGTTGCGACAGGAAAAATTATGAAGCCCCGTGTTAGGCAATGGTCGAGTGATAATGCATGCTTCTGTCGCTGTGCATTGCCATGCGTCCTCATGGACTGATGAAATCAGAAGTTCTACTGTTCACCTGAAATTGGGTCCTGGTTTGCGCTAGTAAGATGTTCGTCCATTTTAATATTTGGAATGAAACAATGCAATTTGCGCTGTGTTTCGTGAAATGAAAAGATCAGTTTTTACTTTTGAAAGTATTGATGACCATGGCTCGTGGGCCAATTATTCATGCTTCGTCGTGTGCATGCATGTAGCAGGAACGACAGTTGTGTTCTATTTTAGTACTGAACATTGAATACATTACCTCAAATTTCCTTACTTTAGCTGGTATCTTGTGTGTATGCATAGGTCCAGAGAATTCACAAATTGTATGATGGTTAGTTAGATAGTTATTTGGGCTTTAGGGCGCATCGACCATGTTGATCATATAGCGCCCATAACTGTATTCTTTTGTACCTAGGTCCCAGGTTCCGGCCAATAATATTTCCACGTGTAAGGAACACCAATTATGCCCAAACGAGTGTATATATTTACCTCCCTGGATATATGACAGCAAATCGTATTTGCGAAAGAAACTCGAATAGTTGTCCATTCTGAACCATACGTGACTCAGCACCGAGAAGATTTGCCATCGTCAGTGTGGATACCTCTCTTCCAAAGTGTCGTCTCCATTGGACTGTGAGACGACGAGCCGAACTGTCAATGGGACATCACAACGAGCACACATCGGTCTGTCCTGATTCTGCAGCAGGTCCAGCACCGGGCGACCAACGGGTGACACCGCCATGCAAGCGATTTCAACCTAAGTGGGTGCATAGGGTAGTCATGGGCGTTGAATCAATCTGTGAAAGTTTTAGCTTCGTACTGGCAGTGACCTCGGAGATATGGCCCGATGACATTTGCATACGTCACATTGCAGGTCAATATTTGAGAGCGATTTTCTCCAGTACTTTAAAACCTAGCATAGACATATAGAATATCTGTAGGATCGCAAAGACCTCTTCGTTTCATTTCTGGGATCGGTTTTTAATTATGAACAAATTTCAAAACTTTGGCCATTTGACCTCAGGTCACGTGACTTTCCGTGAACCCAAGCCACTTGATATTCACATTTGTAACCACATTTGCTATGGGGTGATTGTCATTGGAAGCAGAAAATAAAAATGATGTTTATTTACTGATAACTATTACTAATTTGTTTTCATTCTACCCGAGTTTATTGATTTTCGCACGTTTGGCTGAATAGTCGGGTCAGTCTTTTGCTATCGATTGACCCCCAAAACTCATAGGGATATGATTTGAGATATGCAGTTATCAGGCATGATGAAATGAATCCGAACGTGCCCGATTCCATGACATCAGGTCACCAGGTCACCTATCCAGTTCAGATTAAATACATCAGTGGAGGTGAAAATGGTAATATCGAAAGACATTTTGGACCCATAGTAGTGAGATAGTTAATGATTTATACCTAAATACATATTCAATGTATGCCTGTTACGTAGTCAATGAGAATGATTGGCAAAATCATTCATATCATAGTTTTGGTACTCCCACCTTTGTGTTGCGGCTCGCGCGGTCAATCGCAGCTGGTCGACCGAGAAACTGATAACGGTCGGTTGAGATGTAAACAGCGACTGTTATGGGACGACGGTATGGGAGCATCATATCGGTAATGGGTGAAATAGGAGATGAGGTATCGATGACAATGGGCGTCATCAGTAGGGCCGACACGAGGGCAGTACACATTACTGTCAGTCGTCTGAGTGAGGGAAGTCAAACATTAGTGTGATTCGTAATTGTGTTATGTCGGCTTTCTACCAAAAAAAACTACATTTTACAATTGGGCGTGCCGTCAGGTACGAGGAACTAATGCATAAGCTGAAGGACGAACGCGAGAAGAGTGCAAGGGACTACAGACGTCGACTTCAGATTCTGACCCTGTCACCTTTCGGAATCGAGTGCACGGCGGAGTTCTTTGGAGCCAGTCCCTACCTGGTGAAGAAAAGCCGAACACTCAGAGAGGAGAGGGGGTTGTTTCCTGTAGTAAATAAAGTTAGCAGAGGAAAGTGTGCAAGTGACCGGGATAAGCGTGCAGTTATCGATTTATATGAGTTTGACGAGATAAGTAAGATGTGTCCCGGAAATAAAGACTGCATCGTCGTTCGTGGCGAGAACAGCGTGAAAGTGACGAAACAGAAACGGTTTATACTGGGGAGCTTAAGGGAGATTTATGTCGTGTACAAGGAAGCCTACGGCGTGTCACCCTTGGGCTTCTCTTCTTTCGCAGCACTGCGGCCTAAATATTGCGTGATGGCAGGGTCCAGCACTACACACGCAGTATGTGTGTGTACCTATCACCAGAATGCAAAGCTAAGGGTCGAGTCATTAACGCAACAAGCTCCGCTTAGCAATAGAACTCTGGCTCCTCAAGCCACCCCAACAACTCGGATTAAAAAAAAAAATTAATTAGGCGTTGCGGGGCTGACATATCACGATATCATGGGCATGGCCGTCTTCGACACTACGGACGAAACATATATCATAGGAAACTTCCTCAATTTCACTGGGGAGCAGGGCGTACTCTCCTTCATATAATTAGTAGAGGACGAGTATATGGACAGCGTAAACATGGAGGACACCATCACATACAAACCGTGGGTTAAAACTGATCGTACATTGCTGGATCATATTGAGCCGCGTGATGCGTTTATGACGACCTTGTCTAAGACTATCCGCAATCTGACCAGACATCATAATGTGTAAGGAACAGGGGCGTGCTTTTCAGGAGTTGAAGGATTCAGTCGGTGTGGGTGAGGCAGTAGTTGTAGGCGATTTTGCCGAATAGCTATACGTGCGTTGTCCAGGATGAGGTACAGAGTTATCACTGAGACGCTCCTCGAGTGAAGGTTCATCCCTTTGGAGCTTACTGGAAAGAGGACAACTCCATAGTACATCAGATTTTATGTTATATCCGATGCACTGAAGCACAATGCTGGTATTGTACTCGCGTTCTTACAACAGTCAGTTCTTATTTTGAAGTCACGTGTCCCTGGTCTCAGAAAGATTCACTACGTATCAAACGGATGCGCCGGCCAGTACCAGAAGCGTTTCAGTTTTGTGAGCTTTCACTGTCACCGTGAAGATTTCGATATTGACTGCGAGTGGCACTTTTTCGGTTCCTTCCATGGCGAGAGCGTATGCGATGGTGTCGGTGGTACAAAAGAAAATAACGACGGCTATGGAGAGTTTGAGACGACCTAGCCAGGACCAGATTCTGACTGCTGAAGATATGCACCGGTTTCTCAGTGCAAAATGCATTTCGGTCGTTCACTTCCTATTCGTTTCCAAAGATTACGCTTCAAAAGTGACTGAATTCCTTAAAGAGCGGTTCGTCAAGGCTTTCATTGTCAAGGGCACACAAAGGTTTCATAAGTTTATACCATTTGACCGGTTTCACATCATTGCCTCTGAACTATCATCTTGCACTGTAGGAGTTCATGGTCGCGTTTGTAAGGATGAGTAGGTAAGTGTTGATATGCAGTTGATTTTAGGTGATGAAGTGTGAGCGAATGTAGGCATGCCAATACAAAAACGAGTGATGATATTTTCATTGGCTTGTGTATACGGAATTTTGTTATTGGAGGATTCGTTTATTCTTATGTCGATAGTGTTGCTATTATACATATAGGTGCATATAGTGGTATGTTGCCAGTGTTTGTTTTTAACTTTGCATGTGAAATGAATAAATGTTGGCATATTAATGCTATCCCCAAAACTATTCACTTCCCTACAAGTAACTTCCCAACGACTTCCGACATGACCATCTTCCGCCTCCACTGACGTACTTAACCTGACCTAGATAGGTGACCTGTGACCTGAGGTCAGGAAATCGGGCACATTCTGGTTCGTCTCATCATGCTCAATAAGTGTACATTTTAAATTATAACTATACGAGTTTTGGGGTCAATCGCTAGAAAAAGACTGACCCGACCACTCAACAAAACGTGCGAAAATCAATAAACTCAGGTAGAATGAAGGCAATTTAATCATAGTTATCAGGAAATAAACAAACAAAAAATTATTTGTTTCGAAAGGCAATCGATGGCCCTTGTTGTAAATGTACTTATAAATATGAATATGAAGTGGCTAGAGGTCATGGGAGGTCATGTGACCTGAGGTCAGGTGGCCAAAGTTGTGAAACTTGTTCAAAATTAAAAACCGATCCAAGAAATGAAAAAGAGGTCATTGCGATTCTACAGATATGCTATATGTCTATGCCAGGTTTTAAAGTACCGGAGATAGTCGCTCTCAAAGATTGACCTACAATGTGACCTATGGAAATTTCTGTAGGCCATATATCCGAGGTCGTTGCCAGTACAAATCTAAAACTTTCACAGATTGATTAAGCGCCTGTGACTATCCTATACACCCACTTAGGTTCAAATCGCTCGCATGACGGTGTCATTTCCTGAGAATTTGTGTCGCCTGGTAACGGACCTGCCCAGCCGTGGGTGGTATATGTGTGTCTTGTCTGTATACTGGCGAGCACCATCTCCTCCCTCCGCGATATTATTGACGATGACTCCCATCACCCTATGTTTGAATTTATGGTTCTCAATTCGTTTCGACCAGTTGAGTTCCAGACATGCAGACAATTTTCCTGGAATTCGACAATTCGAGGTGTGCTGCACGGAGAGGAAACGAAGGGACGTAATGGCTTCGCGCAGCACGTTTCGCTGATGCACAAGGCGTTCGTGATGGCCATGAATTCGGCGGTGTATACTGTTGCATGAGGAGGCAGGGTAAACGATCTGGTCGTGACTCCACTTGCAAATGCACAACCTACACCATCAATAGTTGTCTACCCGTCAGTATAAGTGACAGTACATGTGTGGTAGGTGTCAATGTGTTCTAGGGCTTTCTGTCAAAACAATTCCGGGATGACGTCGTCTCTATGAGCTTCAGACAATGCCATGTCCACCGACGGCTGTGCCAATTCCCAAGGTGGAACGGGCAGCGTTATCATCTGCCGAATGCTGCTCAACTGGTTACCGCCCCTTACCACCAGCTCATGCAGCTGTATTCTGAATGGGAGCAGAACATTGCGACGTGTAACATGGAACAGCGCAAGTGTATGGTGCCCAAACGAAGCCTTGTATGCCGGATTCAGGGGAGAATTTCTAACCCCGCAGGCATACTGAAATCCCAGTTTGTCCCGTCTCAGGGCAAGCGGTGCCTCATAAAGCGTCTGCTAGAAGGCTTGCTGTCGGAGAGGTGCGGGCGCTTTCTCACAGACTGCTTTCTCCCAACTTCTCATATCTTCCTTTTCCATGAAAATCATGATAAGCAATGCATGCAGCCAAGGTTTCCACAAATCCGGGCGTGAGGCATGGCGTCCCTGCACGCACGCGCATATCACGGACGCCGCACCGCCTCTGCCGTCTGCATCACGAAACGAATTCTACACGAACCCCGCAACAGCTTCGGCACGCCAACAGCGCAGCAACGATGTCCAACACTCAAGCTCTCCCTATCCGGTTCCGTTACCGACTCACAGGTCAAGCAACTGCAGTGGCTACCATCCATTGCAGAGATTGCCATCCACTGCAGTGGCTACCATGTACTGCAGTGACTGTCATATACTGCAGTGACTGCCATCCACTACAGTTGCTACCATGTACTGCAGGGGCTACTGTGGCGCCGGTGAGGCTCGCGGACCGGTCGCCAGACAGCCTGTCGGCCGGTCGCGCCACACGGTTAAAGGGTTGCAGCTGCAGACAGTCGCAGACCACTCCAAACCACTACAGAGCACTGCAGACCACTGCAGACCGGTGCAGACAGTCACAGATACTGCAGACCACTGCAGACCACTGCAGACAGTCACAGATACTGCAGACCACTGTAGACCACTGCAGACCACTGCAGACAGTCACAGATACTGCAAGACCACTGTAGGCCACTGCAGACAGTCACAGATACTGCAGACCACTGCAGACCACTGCAGACAGTCACAGATACTGCAGACCACTGCAGACCGTTGCAGACAGCTGCAGATCGCTACAGACAGTCACAGACAGCTACAGACCACTGCAGACCGTTGCAGACAGCTGCAGCTCGCTACAGACCGCTTCAGACCGCTTTACGTCGGCGCTGGACCGCAGTGCAAGGCCGTCCGAGGGCCACGTGTCACGTGCGCCCCCGGCCGACAGCGTGTAATAGAGAGCGGCCATTAACGCGACAGTGAGTGCCACATCACTGTCACGTCAGCAGCCAGCCGCTGTGTGACGGCAGGCAGCAGCGCCAGCGGCCGTCAGCTAGGGGTGGTCACTGGTCAGTCAGGGGCCGTGAGCTAGGGGTGGTCACTGGTCAGCCAGGGGCCGTGAGCTAGGGGTGGTCACTGGTCAGCCAGGGGCCGTGAGCTAGGGGTGGTCATTGGTCAGCCAGGGGCCGTGCGCTAGGGGTGGTCACTGGTCAGCCAGCGGCCGTGAGCTAGGGGTGGTCACTGGTCAGCCAGCGGCCGTGAGCTAGGGGTGGTCACTGGTCAGCCAGGGGCCGTGAGCTAGGGGTGGTTACTGGTCAGCCAGGGGCCATGCGGTAGAGATGGTCAAGGACCATGCGCTAAAGTGGTCACTGGTCAGTGAGGGTCCGGGAGCTAGGGGTGATCACCGGTCAGCCAGTGGTCGTGGGCTAGGGGTGGTCACTGGTCGGTCAGGAGGCCAGTGGTTTCAGTTGGAGAGGAGGCTGGTGGTCAGGGCAGACCACAAAGGTCGGGGTCCCTGTGAAAGGGAGTTGGAAAGTCTAACAGACTGCAAATTAGGTCACTGAGCCATTGACAGAGGTCGACAAGCCTATGTATGGCCTAGGTGAGGGGAATAAGCGGGAGCGAATATGTGGCCAAACGTGGAGATATCAGGAAGAGTGACTCGGCATTGCTGGATGCATTCTACCACATTCTACCACAGCATTCGCCGAGGAGGAGCAGAAGTTAGCTAGTTAGTTAGTTGAAGGAGGAGAAGGTCACTCTAAACGACCTAATCGACCTCATCACGTATGGTAATCGGCATCGGTCACTTCTAATGGCAACATCATTCCCAATGCTAATACTTGTCCCCTAAACGTGAAAAGCGATGGCATAGGTGGTATGAAGTGGATAATATTTGGAGAATCCCGACTTTTGCTGTACAATGGGATTTGCAGACGCATCAAAGTCGCAGAAATAATGTAGCAGCCCAGTTTTCAAAGTCCCCTGACGTACGGCTCAGGTCAGGTCGGATGAGGTCAGGTCGGATGAGGTCAGGTCGGATGAGGTCTCATTGGCCGGCAAAGAGCTAAGTGAGGTCGGTTCTGACAGCAGGTGGGGTCGACAGCAGACAAGACCGTACCTTGTCCTAGTGCGCGCGCGCATGCGCCCACGCACGCACACACGCACACACACACACACACACACACAGACACACACGCACACACACACACGCGTGCGCGCGCCTACACACGCACACGCACACGCACACGCACACGCACACACACACGCACACGCACACGCACACGCACACACACTTATTCCAGCATATAAGTTCACCAGAACGGGAAGGATGTGCTGCGAACTTCAGAATTTTGCGCGTACAAATTCGTATCTGGCATTCTCGGATTCGGGAAAACGTGCTAGCCAACACGGCGGGAGGGGTCAATGAAAGGCACGATGTCAGAGAAAAGGAGAGCATTGTGTCACCGGTACGAAATGACTGCAGACCATCGTGATGGCATCGTTCACTCCCGGCATGGCCATCAGCATCAAAAAGGTATAATATGTCAATGATCCACATCACTGATTCATCGCGCCACTGGTTACATCTTACGGATTCATCGAAGCATTGGGTGCCTAAAGTGGCGTCAAAAATGTGACTGGAATGTGACAACACGTCATAATCGTGTCAGGATGTAATGCTCTGCAGTGATATAGTTTGAGATAAATGGTACAAAAGAAGTTCACGGAAGTCATGGAATGGCTTATAAAAAAATCACCCGAAACCTGCTTGCAGCTGTTCATGAGTTGTAGCATTGGGTGAGATGTGAGCGTATCGACATTCCCAGTCCCATTGAAACGCTAATATCAATTGGATTGCAAAAGCTAAATGAAATTAGAGGAAGGGAACGAGTGAGGGCAGTTGTAGCCTACCATATAGTGATTTTCTGTTTTGTTTTTGTAATATCTAAATAACAGCAGGTATAATTCTGGATGTACATGGCTGATGCTCGAACCACTGCACTAGCATATGTGCCGAAAGCACATGTTTCCATAAATTGTAATCATTTTGAGTTATTGAAAGAATTGTTGCATTAGTTGCATCAAGGATCATAATATGCAACGCCTGCTTTGTTGAGAATCTCCCAACAATGCGTGTAATCTCTCCAAATTACGAAAAACAATGGCTTGTATTTCGGGGACAGGTAAAATCACCGTGCCTGCTGGTCCCCACGTCCCGCTATGCTTCATAGCATAGTTCTGTTGGGGGTGAAACCGCCGAGCCTGCTATTCCTCAATGTCCCATTATGCTCCAAAACATATTCACGTTGGGGATGAGGCGTGCATTCCATTATATAAGACCGCAAATAGTTCGGTGTAATGAGCGAGTGGCAACATTGTAGCGTTGACCTTTAGTAGTGACCTCCAGTGACATTGTGCTCTGGACAGATCCGTGTCCATTGTAGCTCTGAGCTTTAGTAGTGACCTCCAGTGACATTGTGCTCTGGACAGATCCGTGTCCATTGTAGCTCTGACCTTTAGTAGTGACCTCCAGTGACATTGTGCTCTGGACAGATCCGTGTCCATTGTAGCTCTGACCTTTAGTAGTGACCTCCAGTGACATTGTGCTCTGGACAGATCCGTGTCCATTGGAGGCCGAGACAACATATGTTCCGGAATCGGTGACCTTGACTTTGGACAGTCGCAGGCAGTAGGTGTTGTCCTCCACCAAATCAAACGTGTCCGGCCTGTCTGTGGTGAGATCCTGGAACAGAGACCATTGACGTCAGACGTGTGTCGCCGGTGGCCTTCGGTCACCGATGGCACAGGTTCGAAGCCAGTGGAACGACAGCACGCTGACGTGTTATTGCGTGGCCGATGTTCTGCTCACAGAAGATGTTCTGCTCACAGAAGATACGGCAATCGCCGATTCGCAGAGCAAGCCCTCATGTGGCAGAGCAAGCGTTCACGTCGCAGAGCAAGCACTCCTGTGCACCTCGCTGTGGGCCGTGAGGCATCCCAGTGCTGTTTTGTGCACCAAAAGTGAGCCCTTGCATGCACTGCGCGCGCCCGAGCCCTCCATTCATGTCGTCCTCATAAGGAATGTGACAGCACGACAGATACATTGGAGCCCCAAACGGCTGGAGCCTTGCACGAACAGTCCGGCGTTGTTCCTCGCACGCCGCCGCCCGTAAAACTCTAAGACCTGTGTGGCACTGGACCAACGTTTCGCCCGAGCCGTCCATTCCTGGACAGGCCACTTGCTGGAGCGTGGCGCGACTTGTGTTTGCCGCCGTGCACGCTGCCACACGCTGTCACACGCTGCCACACGCTGCCACACGCTGCCACACGCTGCCACACGCTGCCACACGCTGCCACACGCTGCCACACGCTGCCACACGCTGCCACAGGCTGCCACACGCTGCCACACGCTGCCACACGCTGCCACATGCTGCCACACGCTGCGACACCAGTCGGGACAAGCGTTCCATTGCCGAGGCAGACGCGGTGCTTCGGTTCGCCCGCGTATCCGCCACCAGTGGCACCGCAGTCGGCTGGCTGGCGTCCGGCTTCAAATCTAGACACCGAATTACGGTCTTTTATTAATCTGGGGTCATTTCCGTGCTGGTAATGGGCACTCTGGCGCGCCACAGGCGGCGGGAGTCCATCCGAGCCGCTCCGGCTGTTATTGGTAAACTGCGTCTAGACTCGTGGTACGCAGCCGTCAACCTACAGCGTTTCTATGACCGGCCCACAGCGTGTCGGCTAGCCAACCCACAGCGATTTCCTAGCCGGCCTACAGTGTTCTCCTAGCCAGCCTGCAGCGGGTTTCCTAGCCGGCCATATCGGTCTCCTAGCCGACCCACAACGGCTCGCCCAGCCAGCCCAAAACGGTCTCCGAGCTGGTCCACAGTGATCTGCTCACTAGCCCACAACAGTCTCCTAGGCGGGCCGCTCACTGGGCGACAGCGGTTCTCTTCACCGACCGACTCTCTTCTCTCCGCCGAGATGATAGCAGCCACCTATGTCATTTCAAAGCCACAGCTGCAGCCTGATCATCCTTCAGCATTGGAACGAAATCGAATGAGGGTATGACATAAGGTGCAGAGTCCAAAGTTCGGTTGGATGGTTGTAGCTGTTCGACGCACTCAACAGCAGATGGCATATAACGCTGCCTGTCGCTCTCCCTTGCAGGAAGGGTGGGCACCGCGGGGAATCGGACCCCATGCAGGAAGGGTGGGCACCGCGGGGAATCGGACCCCATGCCTCAGGAAGGGTGGGCACCGCGGGGAATCGGACCCCATGCCTCAGGAAGGGTGGGCACCGCGGGGAATCGGACCCCATGCAGGAAGGGTGGGCACCGCGGGGAATCGGACCCCATGCCTCAGGAAGGGTGGGCACCGCGGGGAATCGGACCCCATGCCTCAGGAAGGGTGGGCACCGCGGGGAATCGGACCCCATGCAGGAAGGGTGGGCACCGCGGGGAATCGGACCCCATGCCTCAGGAAGGGTGGGCACCGCGGGGAATCGGACCCCATGCCTCAGGAAGGGTGGGCACCGCGGGGAATCGGACCCCATGCCTCAGGAAGGGTGGGCACCGCGGGGAATCGGACCCCATGCCTCAGGAAGGGTGGGCACCGTGGGGAATCGGACCCCATGCAGGAAGGGTGGGCACCGCGGGGAATCGGACCCCATGCCTCTGGAAGGGTGGGCACCGCGGGGAATCGGACCCCATGCCTCAGGAAGGGTGGGCACCGCGGGGAATCGGACCCCATGCCTCAGGAAGGTTGGGCACCGCGGGGAATCGGACCCCATGCCTCTGGCATGCCAGACGATCAGCTGAACCACGGAGCTACCGGCGCCCCGTGACAAAATTCAGTGTCAATACTAATGTGTGCCGAAAGCTGTCGTAGCGGAAATCGCACCGCATGTCATTGTCCAACTGTCGTCGAGCGGTCAACGTGCCCATCAAGTGACATCTGCCACTTGTGGCAGGACAGTGTCAACTAATCTAGCTGTGCGGCCACGAATGGCCCAATACCTTGCAGGCATGTGCATTTGCAACCGCCACCGAAGGGCCGTTGTTTTCGCCATTAGTAGCCTCTCGGGGCGTTAGTAGCCTTTTAGTAGCCCTATCGGGACATCAGTAGTCCCCTCGGAACATCATTAGCCCCCTCGGGACATCGTTTCACTTTAGCTACCCCGGCTGGGAGACGGTGCACCGGTGACCAGAGCGGAGGTCAGCGATGAGTCTGTGAAAGACGTTGCCAACGGTTTGGTCACTTTTGCCGGTCAGTGTTAAGTGTGGGTGTGGGAACAAATGGAACAGGTAGAGGTGGTTAGCCTGCTAAGATAGGAAATCTTGGAACGCGCAAATCCGTGTCATTGCACAGATATAAGTAGCTTCGCAAAGCTCCTGGCTCGCCAACTTCAAACCGGTTTCTGCATGGATGATATCAATGTTGAAGACTCCATAAATGCATCTTGAGCTATAAAAAGCGCATTTTAACGTGATGGAGTGCCAATAAAAAGCATTGAATCCAATACGCCTATATGCTTGTCCACTATAAACGTGACAAATGGACCGCCACAGGTTTGATGGTTTTCCACCAATATCGGCAATTATTGGTCCGGCAGAGCACCACAGTGGACACCAGACGGGAGGCAGGAGCGAAGCAGGAGCTGGTCTCAGTCAGACCAGCGGCGAACAGGCCACCGACGCACCGCAACCACCACAACTGCAACAGCCGCCACAACTGCTATAGCCGTCACCACCGCAACCGCCACAGCCGCCACAACCACCATAACAGCCACAGCCGCCACAGCCACCACAACCGCCACAGCCACCACAAGCGCCACAGCCATCACAGCCGCCACAGCCGCCACAACCGCCACAGCCATCACAGCCACCACAACCGCCACAGCCACCACAACCGCCACAGCCACCACAACCGTCACAATCACCACAACTGCCACAGCCGCCACAACCGCCATAGCCGACACCACCGCAACCGTCAGAGCCACCACGATCGCCACAGCTTCCACAGCCGCCACAACCGCCACAGCCGCCACAACCGCCACAACCGCCACAGCCGCCACAGCCGCCACAGCCGCCACAGCCGCCACAGCCACCACAACCGCCACAGCCACCACATCCGTCACAATCACCACAACTGCCACAGCCGCCACAACCGCCATAGCCGACACCACCGCAACCGTCAGAGCCACCACGATCGCCACAGCTTCCACAGCCGCCACAACGGCCGCCACAGCCGCCACAATCGCCACAGCCGCCACAGCCGCCACAGCCGCCACAGACGCCACAGCCACCACAAGCGCCACAGCCATCACAGCCGCCACAGCCGCCACAACCCCCACAGCCACCACAACCGCCACAGCCACCACATCCGTCACAATCACCACAACTGCCACAGCCGCCACAACCGCCATAGCCGACACCACCGCAACCGTCAGAGCCACCACGATCGCCACAGCTTCCACAGCCGCCACAACCGCCACAGCCGCCACAACCGCCACAGCCGCCACAGCCGCCACAGCCGCCACAGCCGCCACAGACGCCACAGCCACCACAAGCGCCACAGCCATCACAGCCGCCACAGCCGCCACAACCGCCACAGCCGCCACAGCCACCACAACCACCACAACAGCCACAACCGCCACAGCCACCACAACCGCCACAGCCATCACAGTCACCACAACCGCCACAACCCCCACAGCCACCACAACCGCCACAGCCATCACAACCGCCACAACCGCCACACCAACCACAGCCACCACAACCGCCACAGCCACCACAACCGCCACAGCCACCACAGCCACCACAACCGCCACAGCCACCACCGCCACAGCCACCACAACCGCCACAGCCACCACAACCGCCACAGCCGCCACAACCGCCACAGCCACCACAACCGCCACAGCCATCACAGCCACCACAACCGCCACAACCGCCACAGCCATCACAGCCACCACAGCCGCCACAGCCGCCACAGCCATCACAGCCACCACAGCCGCCACAGCCGCCACAGCCATCACAGCCGCCACAACCGCCACAGCCATCACAGCCACCACAACCGCCACAACCGCCACAGCCACCACAACCGCCACAGCCATCACAGCCACCACAACCGCCACAGCCACCACAGCCACCACAACCGCCACAGCCACCACAACCGCCACAGCCACCACAACCACCACAGCCGCCCACAACCACCACAACCGCCACAGCCACCACAACCGCCACAGCCACCACAACCGCCACAGCCATCACAGCCACCACAACCGCCACAACCGCCACAGCCACCACAACCGCCACAGCCACCACAGCCACCACAGCCACCACAACCGCCACAGCCACCACAACCGCCACAGCCACCACAACCGCCACAGCCACCACAACCGCCACAGCCACCACAACCGCCACAGCCACCACAAGCGCCACAGCCATCACAGCCGGCGCGACCACGGCGCCACCGAGTCAAGGCAGGATCAGCCAGGATCGCCGGCAGTGGCGCCAGCTCGGCTGGGCGCCGCGCCGGAGTCGGCCCCGTGCCCGTCGCACCCGCCTGGCGCGGCCCTCCACTTCCGCTGAAAGCACTTGTTAAGTGCAACAATTAGCTGTTGCAACGTCGCCGAGCTGACGCGGCCTTCACCTCGGCAAAGTATGCGCACTTGGCACGATCATCTGGGAATGGGAGAGCGGAACATCTGGTGGATGGAACTGGCTCGCTCTCGTTATCCAGCCACGTCGAGCGTGACGAGCTGCAGAGCTCGAGGTCTGGTGCTCATGTTACTCGAACTCATTCCATGGCGAGTGACTTATCGATATAGCAGTGTCTCCTGGAAGGGTGACTGACAGCCATTGTACTGGTGCACATATATATATATATATATATATATATATATATATATATATATATATATATATATATATGTATATATATATGCATCGCATATATACTTTGCAACATATGTGAAAGAAAGATATATCATATATGCAACATAAGGTTTAGGAGTATAATAATATGTTATTTAATATAATAAATACACAGCATATCTACATATGTAGATATATGACTTGAAAACAATGCATCACACGTAACTACAAACATACAAACAATTTTAATTTACATCACTCGGGTCATACCTCAAATAATAAGGAAGAAAATTACCTATTTAAAATCTTAGAATCCCTGCGGACAAAAAGAAGCTAATTCGCTTATTGCAAACAAATGCAAATTACACATACACGAGAAGCCTAGGTGAGCAAACCTGGTGGCCTTTCTCATAGATATGATCAACGATGGTCTACTAACTATCACTGAAGTGGAAAAATACGGTTATGAATAGTTTTGTTCGTCTGTCATGACTACAATGGAGCATGGGATGCTGATGTTGTGGTGCATGGGATAAATGGAATACAAGCAGCAATTCTCGGATGCTGTATCGTTAGTTATTAGGGCTTAAGGGCGCATCGACTACATTGGTCATGTAGCGCCCATCGGATGATGTATCAACAATCAGCAGAGACACATTTCGGCTCACCTCCTCATCTTCATGCACGAAGCACCCAGTTCCTCTCTCCTACAAAGCGCAGTACCTGGCGCACATGTAACGTCGCCACGTTTTCACCTTCGCAAGTCTGTGTTACGCCATTGGTAAAAAGATATTAAGCCCGAGAGGCATTCTATTCCTTTGTGGACATACAGCCAATTCGTCCGAAAGTCACTTCAACAAATATTCTGATTATGTATTAGTGTTCCCAGTCCGCAAACAATCAAGCATTACTGTGTCCTGCAGTAAGCCTGTAGGCTCAAATACATCGGAGATCCGCCTTGGAGCAGGAGACTCATCATCATAATGCGAGGGCTCAAACCAGGTTTTGGAGCTGAGTGGTGAGAATGGCTCGAATCCTCCAAAGAGATGCAAAGCAGCACCGTTGTGCTGGCGCCAACAATGGCCGGCCGGCGGCGCTCCGTCGACGTACTGTGATCGCGCCGCGCCGCGCCATATATGGCCGTTTGTCGACACCCACAAATCGCCAGTGTCCGCCACAGGCAACCTAAGGTGGGGTGGGGGAGGGGGAGTAATGCGACAGGAGGGAGCAGTCGTATTGGCTAGCCGGACACCGCCGGACTGCCAATGTAGCCAGCAGCGGGGCAGGTGAACATTGGGGTGTCCGACAGTAGTTGACTGACTACGTTAGAGCCTCGACAACTCGCACGCTACAGTTTGGCCACACGCGTCGGCATGTTTGCTCTCGGCGGCACCGCCTATCATGCCGGACGTGCTTCCCTCCGGCGGATCCGTGTCATTATGGTACCCATAAAATGGAAGGTTCTTTCTTAGTTGTAGTGCACGTAGCATGAGTTGTCCTTTCAAGCATAATGTCGCATGGGGCTTCCCGCAATGCAGCACAAGGATGCGAAGTCTAGACACATCCGCTAGTTCTAATATGGCGAATTGTTTGATTGCAGCGCTTTCAGCGGTCTACCTATCTCAGCACAGCGAAAGATCGCTTCACATCCATGCAAAACGCCCAGAACTCCTGCTCCCGTGGCGCTAACCGAGGCTCCTTGTGGAACTTAAAGGACACGATAACTGGCATAGGCCATTATCGCGCACAGTGGATTGGGTGGTAGCGGAGGGGTGGGCAGGAGGAATCCACCTGCTTGTTTGGGTGTCGCCGGTGTTGTACGTTTACTTCGAGAAAGCTCAACATCAGATGGCGCCGGCAGATGTGTGGGCTTTGGACGTTCAAAATCAGGTGTGCAGCCGACAGGCCAAAGCCCGTCAGATAGTCGGACTGCATTGATGTGGTGCTGTCGTGCCTTCTTCGCCATATGACGAAATGCAATGATTGTAAGTATTTCCGTGTAAAACAACCCATGGATGCTACCGAGATCATCCGAAATCAGCTGACGTCGGTGACGATAGCCGTTGCACTGGCATTCAATTAGCAAAGTTTTGACCAAGTTTAGTTTCAATGGACACTGCAGATCAGCCTGCAGGTAGCACGCTTGAAATTCATTACACTAATTAGCATATATCAAAGTTATATTTTGCACAAAATAATACAGATGTAGGCGGGAAGAGAAAGGACCAATAAATATTCTCGATCATGCTAGAATCACTGCAATTAAACCCAGCGCCACGGCAGCCACTCCTAGCCTTGGATTTATGATTGCAGCGCGCTCCTACGCAAACTAATACAATTACTACAACTCTTAGCCCATCTGGTCAGCAGCTACAGACCTGCGACTACTAAAAGAGCATCTGCAACGCCTCATTGCAAATTGGGCCACAATGTGATTCACGATGTGCTATACTTTGGGTAATTTCAGATTCTCGATATCAAACCTCAGACCTAATTTTCAAGCTTCGTACATAAAGTTATCATCGTGAAAAGGGAATCCATATTGAAGCTACGACCAGACGTCGAAGTAGTTTCAGGCAAAACAATAATAGAGGGGTATTACACCTGCATCATTTTGCAATGTTGGATGCATGAAAGTAATAAGTATGACATAGTGAGAGTACTTTTTGATAGCGCTAATTCACATTTTCCAGTCGATGGGAATAGGATGGAAATTCGAAGCATGCATTGTAACCAACAATTTGTCAGCGATGGCCTCTCCCCTCTCCCCTCCCCTCTCCCCATATCCCCATCTCCCCTATCCCCCCTCCCCTCCCTCCCGCCCTCCATCCCTCCACCTCTAAGAGCAAAGGTACTAGGCGCACTGACCTCATGTGGCCGTCGAACAGCCGACAGGCACACTGATCTCTCGTGACCGCCGATCAGAAGACAGGCACACTGATCTCTCGTGACCGCCGATCAGAAGACAGACACACTGATCTCTCGTGACCGCCGATCAGAAGACAGGCACACTGATCTCTCGTGACCGCCGAACAGAAGACAGGCACACTGATCTCTCGTGACCGCCGAACAGCCGACAGGTACACTGATCTCTCGTGACCGCCGATCAGAAGACAGGCACACTGATCTCTCGTGACCGCCGATCAGAAGACAGGCACACTGATCTCTCGTGACCGCCGAACAGCCGACAGGCACACTGATCTCTCGTGACCGCCGATCAGAAGACAGGCACACTGGCCTCTTGTGAACGCCGATCAGAGGACAAACACACTGATCTCCTGTAGCCAAACGCTGTCAGAGTCGTCTCTCTGCGGGGTAGCTGGCAAGACAGGTGCCAACCTGATCACGCGCAGGAGAGAAAGTGAAGCCGATCTGAAATTTCGTGATGGCATCTGCGTTGATTTTGTCGTCTCGAACGAGGAGAATACCCATCATCGGTACTGGAGCCAAACACCGATGCGTACGCACGTGTGCGCACCAAGCCGCAAATTCGGGAGTGGAACCGGACCAATGGAGCCCCTACGTCTCGCCGTGTCGTGTCGTCTGTTCGGCGTGGGAGGCTGGTGTCGCTGGACGATAGGCTGGTGTCGCCGCCGCAGGCTCCGGCCCGACATCGAGGCCATCGGTTGTAGCTCGTCCCACTCGTCGGCTCAAACGTGACCATGTTATAACGCCATGTAGGGGATCAGTGAGATCGGACGCATCACGGAACCAGTGGCGGATGCGGGGGGCACTGGTGCGTGTGCTCCCTGGTGGAAATGTGACGCCCCTCTGACCGGAAAGAGGTTCCCTCGGTGGAAGCTTGAGTGCACCCCGTCCCCCGTCTCAATCGATTATTTTTCATCAGTCCAAAACGCCCTTCTCGGTGGAAAAGGCTCAAGTGGCCCTCGCTCAACAGGTTCTGGGTGGAAGTAGGCCTCCAGGGAGGCCAGTAGCGTTCGCAGTGGCGTTCCCCCGAGAAGATAACGCCACCTCCCCAGACGAGTGCCGTTCCTCCGAGGAGATGACGCCACCTCCCCAGACGAGTGGCGTTCCTCCGAGGAGATGACGCCACCTCCCCAGACGAGTGCCGTTCCTCCGAGGAGATGACGCCACCTCCCCAGACGAGTGGCGTTCCTCCGAGGAGATGGCGCCACTTCCCCAGACGAGTGCCGTTCCTCCGAGGAGATGACGCCACCTCCCCAGACGAGTGGCGTTCCTCCGAGGAGATGACGCCACCTCCCCAGACGAGTGCCGTTCCTCCGAGGAGATGACGCCACCTCCCCAGACGAGTGCCGTTCCCCCGAGGAGATGACGCCACCTCCCCAGACGAGTGCCGTTCCCCCGAGGAGATGACGCCACCTCCCCAGACGAGTACCGTTCCCCGAGGAGATGGCGCCACCTCCCCAGACGAGTGCCGTTCCCCGAGAAGATGACGCCACATCCCCAGACGAGTGCCGTTCCTCCGAGGAGATGACGCCACCTCCCCAGACGAGTGCCGTTCCTCCGAGGAGATGACGCCACCTCCCCAGACGAGTGGCGTTCCTCCGAGGAGATGATGCCACCTCCCCAGACGAGTGCCGTTCCTCGAGGAGATGACGCCACCTCCCCAGACGAGTGCCGTTCCTCCGAGGAGATGACGCCACCTCCCCAGACGAGTGCCGTTCCTCCGAGGAGATGATGCCACCTCCCCAGACGAGTGCCGTTCCTCCGAGGAGATGATGCCACCTCCCCAGACGAGTGGCGTTCCTTCGAGGAGATGACGCCACCTCCCCAGACGAGTGCCGTTCCTCCGAGGAGATGGCGCCACCTCCCCAGACGAGTGCCGTTCCTCCGAGGAGATGACGCCACCTCCCAGACGAGTGCCGTTCCTCCGAGGAGATGACGCCACATCCACAGACGAGTGGCGTTCCTCCGAGGAGATGATGCCACCTCCCCAGACGAGTGCCGTTCCTCCGAGGAGATGACGCCACCTCCCCAGACGAGTGCCGTTCCCCGAGGAGATGACGCCACCTCCCCAGACGAGTGCCGTTCCCCGAGGAGATGACGCCACCTCCCCAGACGAGTACCGTTCCCCCGAGGAGATGGCGCCACCTCCCCAGACGAGTGCCGTTCCCCGAGAAGATGACGCCACCTCCCCAGACGAGTGCCGTTCCTCCGAGGAGATCACCTCCCCAGACGAGTGCCGTTCCTCCGAGGAGATGGCGCCACCTCCCCAGACGAGTGCCGTTCCCCGAGGAGATGACGCCACCTCCCCAGACGAGTGCCGTTCCCCGAGGAGATGACGCCACCTCCCCAGACGAGTGGCGTTCCTCCGAGGAGATGGCGCCACTTCCCCAGACGAGTGCCGTTCCTCCGAGGAGATGACGCCACCTCCCCAGACGAGTGCCGTTCCTCCGAGGAGATGACGCCACCTCCCCAGACGAGTGCCGTTCCTCCGAGGAGATGACGCCACCTCCCCAGACGAGTGCCGTTCCCCGAAGAGATGACGCCACCTCCCCAGACGAGTGCCGTTCCCCCGAGGAGATGACGCCACCTCCCCAGACGAGTACCGTTCCCCCGAGGAGATGGCGCCACCTCCCCAGACGAGTGCCGTTCCCCCGAGAAGATGACGCCACCTCCCCAGACGAGTGCCGTTCCTCCGAGGAGATGACGCCACCTCCCCAGACGAGTGCCGTTCCTCCGAGGAGATGGCGCCACCTCCCCAGACGAGTGCCGTTCCTCCGAGGAGATGACGCCACCTCCCCAGACGAGTGGCGTTCCTCCGAGGAGGTGATGCCACCTCCCCAGACGAGTGCCGTTCCCTCGAGGAGATGACGCCACCTCCCCAGACGAGTGCCGTTCCTCCGAGGAGATGACGCCACCTCCCCAGACGAGTGCCGTTCCTCCGAGGAGATGATGCCACCTCCCCAGACGAGTGCCGTTCCTCCGAGGAGATGATGCCACCTCCCCAGACGAGTGGCGTTCCTTCGAGGAGATGACGCCACCTCCCCAGACGAGTGCCGTTCCTCCGAGGAGATGGCGCCACCTCCCCAGACGAGTGCCGTTCCTCCGAGGAGATGACGCCACCTCCCCAGACGAGTGCCGTTCCTCCGAGGAGATGCGCCACTCCCGGACGAGTGGCGTTCCTCCGAGGAGATGGCCACCTCCCCAGACGAGTGCCGTTCCTCCGAGGAGATGACGCCACCTCCCCAGACGAGTGCCGTTCCCCGAGGAGATGACGCCACCTCCCCAGACGAGTGCCGTTCCCCGAGGAGATGACGCCACCTCCCCAGACGAGTGCCGTTCCCCGAGGAGTGGACCCCCAGACGGTGCCGTTCCGAGGAGATGACGCCACCTCCCCAGACGAGTGCCGTTCCTCCGAGGAGATGATGCCACCTCCCCAGACGAGTGCCGTTCCTCCGAGGAGATGATGCCACCTCCCAGACGAGTGGCGTTCCTCGAGGAGATGACGCCACCTCCCCAGACGAGTGCCGTTCCTCCGAGGAGATGGCGCCACCTCCCCAGACGAGTGCCGTTCCTCCGAGGAGATGACGCCACCTCCCCAGACGAGTGCCGTTCCTCCGAGGAGATGACGCCACATCCACAGACGAGTGGCGTTCCTCCGAGGAGATGATGCCACCTCCCCAGACGAGTGCCGTTCCTCCGAGGAGATGACGCCACCTCCCCAGACGAGTGCCGTTCCTCCGAGGAGATGACGCCACCTCCCCAGACGAGTGCCGTTCCTCCGAGGAGATGGCGCCACCTCCCCAGACGAGTGCCGTTCCTCCGAGGAGATGACGCCACCTCCCCAGACGAGTGCCGTTCCTTCGAGGAGATGACGCCACCTCCCCAGACGAGTGCCGTTCCTTCGATGCAAATCCTGGGATCCGCCCTGCACGGAACAACGTTACGGCGCCAAGGACAATCTACCACGACCTGGCCACTTCTGTCGGCAACCCACTGATTTGGTCTGTTCTGCGATGTATGGAATACGCGGACGGTGCTAGGAGGTGCAGCTGTTCTGACACGGATGGTGCTGGTAGGTGCAGCTGTTCTGACACGGCCGATGCTGGGAACTGCAGCTGTTGTGACACAGCCGGTGCTGGGAACTGCAGCTGTTGTGACACAGCCGGTGCTGGGAGGCTCCAGCGCCGGGCCGGTAACGTTACACTGTCCATCCCAATCCGACCGTAGGCGGCAGCGTGCCGGCCGCACCGACCGCGCCCTACCCACCCATTTGTACCGGTCAGGTCATAATAGCTGAACAGAGCGGGCAGGAGGCGCTCCGGGCCGGGGAGCCGCTCAAAAACCCCGCCACGTACCTCGCCGCCACGTGTCGGTAAATAAGCCTACTCCCGCGGAAGAAAACGACGGGGGAATGGCTCCTGACGTACGAGCAATGTTCGGACATGCGAACAGTGTCCTTCGAAAGGAGGATGAGGACATAATCCTCCTCACGAGGATGAAGGTGATCATGTCTTCTCCTGGTGGGAATGAAGGTAGTCATACCTTCTCCTGAAGGGGATGAAGGTGTCCATGCCTTCTTCTGAAGGGAATGAAGGTGGACATGTCTTCTCCTGACGGGGAATAGGGTGAGCGTTCGCCTGACGTCCTCCTGGCAGAGGGATGTGGACACAAAGGAGGGAATAGTTGCCTTAATCATGATCCTGAAGGTATTTGCTAGGTGATGGTCAATAACATTTTCAGGATAAAATTTCGTACCAGTGTGGACAGAGCCGCGAACGGCCGCAATAGAGCACTCAGTGCCGTGAAATAATGATAAGTTCATGACGTTTTCGATGTCGCCATGAGTTATTCGGTACTTGCGCAGCAGCGCCACAGCAAGGTACGGCCCCTCGAGGCCGTTCTGTGCTCACCGAGTGGTGTGCACGGTGCTGTGGGCCGGTGGTTGCCACGGGCTAAGAGACCTGAACACAGTATGGCCCAGGGCCACTGATACTGAGCTCACGCCGGTTACTGTCGCTTACTTGCATTGGCAAAGAGAAGCCCGCCCTACTTGTCAGGTTGCTGAAGTAAATGGAAGCGACTTTTGAGCTCGCTGCTGCTGAACACAAAAGCACAACTGTGTTTTCTTATGTAGTTCACAGTTCTACCAGATGTGTCTCGTGAATGGTTGTACCGTGGCATGATTTCGTCTCGACCGCCCGACTGCTCCTGGCTACGTTCGTGAACCCGGGCTGACCCAAAGCCCGAATGCTACCAGAGAGTTGGGGCCCGCCGTGGCCTCCCAGGCCCGTGGCTGACACAGGATGACGACAGTCAGCTCGCGCTCGGCACAAGGCCGCGGCGTGCTCCCGGTCCAGCCGGCCGGGCCGCGGCCCACATTCCACCGCGTGCGCCGATTGTGTCGGCATTCGACGACACGCTTCTTGCGCGTCGGTCGCGGCACGCGACACCGGCTGTGTCGGCGGGCCGTGTCGTGCCGTCCGCCCACCAACGCCGGACAAACGCGCGCGCTGTCGCAGTGTCGCCGCGTGCGCACACCGGCGGCGGCAGAGGCAAGGCGAGAGGCGGGAGGCGAGAGGCGCACGCGCTCGCCACCGCTCGCTGGTGGGGTCAGCGGCGCGGCACGGCCTGCCGCCAGCGAATTTGTGCGCCGCGGCGGGGCAGCGGTCACCGCCACCAGCCGACCGCCTTCAATGGCCGGCGGTGGGGCCGGCAGCGGGGCCGGCAGCTGGGGCGGCAGCTGGGGCGGCAGCGGGGCCGGCAGCGGGGTCGTCAGCGGGGCCGGCAGCGGGGCCGGCAGCTGGGTCGGCAGCGGGGCCGGCAGCTGGGGCGGCAGCGGGGCCGGCAGCTGGGGCGGCAGCGGGGTCGTCAGCCGGGTCGGCAGCCGGGCCGACAGCCGGGCCGGCAGCGGGGTCGTCAGCCGGGCCGACAGCCGGGCAGGCAGCGGGGTCGTCAGCCGGGTCGGCAGCCGGGCCGACAGCCGGGCCGGCAGCGGGGTCGTCAGCCGGGCCGACAGCGGGGCCGGCAGCGGGGCCGGCAGCTGGGGCGGCAGCGGGGCCGGCAGCGGGGTCGTCAGCCGGGTCGGCAGCGGGGCCGGCAGCCGGGCCGACAGCGGGGTCGTCAGCCGGGTCGGCAGCCGGGCCGGCAGCCGGGCCAGCAGCCGGGCCGGCCACTGGCGGCGCGCTGCCGACAGGCTCCCGCTCGGGCGCGCCGCCATAACTCGCGCTCCGTGCACCTCCGTCCGCTGAGGCGTGCGCGGCGGCGCGCCGGGGTCGCGCCGCCGGGTCAAGCCGGGTCAATTGGCCGCGGCGCCGTCAGCTGCAATCAGCCCGCAGCGATCGGAGGTGGCCAGCGAGCGGCTAACACGATAAACTCTGCACGCACGTGCAGGAGCGGCGTGCTGGAAGCGCGTGGCCGGCCGCGGCGCATGAGGCCAGGCGAGAGTGCGGTGTGGGCGTTGGTGCATGGTGTCGGGTGGGGTGGGCGGGCTGTGGCACTCCCTTCCTCTCACTACCCAAGCATGCGTGGAACCTGATTCAGTAGCTTCGGCTTAACTGCTTCTTCACAGTGTTTCAACTTGACGAGAGGTATTATGAAACTTACCTCTGGAGAATGCATAATTGATAATTACAACCAAGAGTTTGGATTGGGCCTCTTGGCAGGTGTGAAGACAACGGCGCCGCATATTCTAAGCCTCTGCGCACTGCAATCAAATAGCAGGCCCAGAAGCGACGATCGGAACATTGGGCTCACTGGCTGTCGGGCTTTAGAACGAAAACCACCAAGGATTCACGACTGTGCAGCATGCAATGCAGACAGTGCTAATTAGCAACACGAAATATCCCAAAAAAACAGACGGTCGGTTTGCCCCTTGCTGGTAATAAATATTTTCAAATAAAACTGAATAACGTGGGAAGAACTGCCGCCACGACTGGCATGATAATTCGCTCATGCGATCCCACAAACTGCTGGGAAGTTCAGACGAGTCTTCGCACATTAGACAATGGGCGCTGGGTACTGTCTGTGAATGTGTGATCCCTGAGACCCACCGCGGGTGCATTTAGACAGACATCGGGCGTGAAGACCAATCTCATGCCATCCATCTGCTGCCGTAGTCGGCCATGTGGTGATGCTGGTCAACCCTCCGCTTTCCCCCTACAAAGCCTCTCAGCACCAGGCAAAATCCTTCACACACGTTCTATGAAGGGAAAAAGAATATACTTGAAAGAACACTCCGGTTCGCTATCTAAAAGAAAATAAGCATTCATCTGAAATGAAGCGTTGCGTCGTTGCATGATGCACATCATATAGCTTACACGAACACATATATTGCTTTTCATCGGAACACCGACGCGGACCAGAGTTGCCTGTAATCTTCTCAAGTCCTCGTTTTCTCTGGAATTATATGTTTTCTAGTTGTGCAAATGTTGACTTTTCAGATCACGCTCGTAGTCATCACTATGCACCTCATCTTCATAACTGAATGATGACGCCAGAGCAACACAAGATCTGTCTGCCTTGGAGCCTACTACATCTGCACCATTTCACACGTTGTCCCTAATGTCCGCTATTCTATAAACAGCATGTGACGACAACACAACTGAACTAATATATTTTGTCAGCTTGTGGTGGCATAACAAATGACTGACGCCGCAAGTCCGGAATCACTGCGACATCGTGGAAGCAAAACAAACGCACGAGCAGGCCGCAAGGCACCGAACCGCCAATGCGAATTGGCGTTACGGTGACGCTATGGAAGACGCAAAGATGCTATGTTATGTTGTTGTTGTTATGCTGCTATGGTGTGGATGCCGATCGATTTGTTGTGGGCACCGCAACAACACGACACTCACCGAAGTCCGGAATCTTGGAGTTGGATTTGCACCGAGGTCAGGTTATCGGAGGGCATAACGATGATTCAGCACACAGGAGAGCGCTTCCCTCCGGCACACCCCCGGCAACCCTTCATGCGATGAGTCAACGTCGGATGGGTGTAAGAGTCCTGACGCACCCGGCAATTGGCCAGTGGGTCAAGGTCGCGTGATGTCATGCCGTCGATGCACCAATCCCGTTGCCGTTGCGAGAACGGCGCGGGGCCCGGAGGCGATGAGGCGCGGAGGAAGCGGATGTTGGCCAACTGCGACGCAGACTCGCGCGGCTGTGTGCCAAGCACTACCGGCGGGGATGTCGGCCGACCTCCGACCAGGCCACACGCCGGCTGGCGCGGTGGAGGCCCCGGAGGTGCCGCCGCTGGCCGACCGGTTTCTCGGCGTCCTACGCACGACACATCGTCGGATGCAGGCGGCGCCGCCTTCGGCAAGACGCTGGCCAGTGGGAGGACGATCAGCGCGCCGGTGGTCCGCATCGCGTGCTGTCGTCCCACGCTAATTCCGACCGGTGGGGGCGCCGTCGGATGCGGTGAGCTGACTTGGGTCGTGTCGCGGGACGCCTGGCGGCAGCTGGGACGCACGCCCGAGGCGACCTTAGCCGACCCCAGAGCGGCACACGACCGGAGAAAGCCGGACGGGCCCGGTGCGAGTGTCGGAGAAACGGCGGGAGTGTCGGGGAGGCGGTGGGAGTGTCGGGGAGGCGGTGGGAGTGTCGGGGAGGCGGTGGGAGTGTCGGGGAGGCGGGGGTGGGGAGGCGGAGGGGGTCGGGGAGGCGGTGGGAGTGTCGGGGAGGCGGCGGGAGTGTCGGGGAGGCGGAGGGAGTGTCGGGGAGGCGGAGGGAGTGTCGGGGAGGCGGAGGGAGTGTCGGGGAGGCGGAGGGAGTGTCGGGGAGGCGGAGGGAGTGTCGGGGAGGCGGAGGGAGTGTCGGGGAGGCGGTGGGAGTGTCGGGGAGGCGGAGGGAGTGTCGGGGAGGCGGAGGGAGTGTCGGGGAGGCGGCGGGAGTGTCGGGGAGGCGGCGGGAGTGCCAGGGAGGCGGCAGGGACCGCCCGCCGCTGCCGCCACGGCAGGTGGGCCCGGTGTGAGCGGTGAGATCGGCCCGAGATACTTACTGCCGCGGTGTGAACGCGCCGACTACCCGCCGCGTTCTCAAACACCCGCCTGACAGATCGAACGCCGCCCTGTCGGCTAAAGTCAGCCGCGATGCGATCGACACAAATGGCAAGCTTTGAAATGAATTTGCGAGCTGGGCTATTTTGACGCGTGGCTTTATTATATTCGAGCATTGTCATTCCTGATTTGAAAAAGCGTCACTTATGACACTCAGAGATATTGCCAACAGGTTCAGTTGCATGATCTTGCATTTTCGTGCGCCAAAAAAAGCATGACAATAGATGGATACCAAGACCGGTAGGTGCTCTCTGCGATAAATCGACAAATCCCACGACGTAAATGCCCATAAATTACGGTAACCGAAACACGGCTGAGCCCACTCGCGTCGTCACTGCCTCCTGTGTGGCTCCTCGGGACGGGCACCCCTTTCTCTGCACCACCATGGTGGGGGAGGGGGCGGCACATCTCCATCCGGCGTCAGCTCGAACTAGACACGTGACATCCGTCCCAGTGGCGATGGCACCAGTAGACGGGGCAGGGTGGGCATCAGCGCACGCTTCCTCACATGCTGGTCGCCTTGGGTACGACGTGTAGGTGAATCACTCTGTGATCGATGAGTGATTGTTCATGGTATCAATTGTGGTTAATAAATCCTGGCTTGGCTCAAGGTCGAGCGGAAATTGCAGCACTGTGCAAAGGAAGTAATTGCTATCGTTCAGCTTCATGTGATACACGCACAGGTAGAGACTCGCTTTCACGTAACCCCGTGTTACCGGAAGGTTAGGAACACGTTATGGCAGAAGTCCCTGACAGTTCATTGAGTTGGACGCGTGCAACCAGAAGACACAACTGGCATTGCCGTACCCAGTCCTGGATGGAACATCAGAGATGATGTTCTGGAGCTACGAATCGAGTCGAGTCACGCAGGAGTGAAGTGTCAGGTTAGGACCCTCGCGAGCCTGTCTCTGGGGCCCGGCCGTTGTGAACGAGCCGGTGATGGTCACACTCGGGCTGCGCAAGGGCACTCCGCCACGTGGTGAACCAAGCACGCCCTTGCGCCGATACAGACTGCAGACGAACCCACGCACACAGCTCCGCTCCTCAGTATGGATCGGGAACGATGTGAGCGCCGCGTGAGAAGGCCACACGCGACGGCAGGTGACGATGGTGCCTGACATCGCACAATGGCACACAAGGCGCATCGCACAACTCCGGTGTACCGTGCCAAGCGACCCGGCCCCGCCGCGGACCGCCGACCACACTCCCCAGCCCGGGCCCATCATGGACTGGGTCCGCCGGTCGACAGCACGCCGTGAACGGCACTCTCGGCGGTTCAGAGCCGCTCCACACTCTGGCCGCCGGGTCGACGCCGGCTGGCCGCTATTAACACCGACCCTGGGCTGGCATCCATCAGCCCGGCTACTGAACGTCATAATTAATGGCGGTGCGCAGCGGTGTCCGTCCGGGACGGAACAACTCGGGTCTCAACAGTCTGGGCTACTGGCCCGCGCTGACCAACCGGCGGCACAGCAGCTCACTCCAGCCGCTCACTCCAGCCGCTCAATCCAGCCGCTCACTCCAGCCACTCACTCTAGCCGCTCACTCCAGCCGCTCACCCCAGCAGCTCACTCCAGCCGCCCACCCCAGCCGCTCACTCCAGCCGCTCACTCCAGCCGCTCACTCCAGCCGCTCACTCCACCCGCGCACTCCAGCCGCTCACTCTAGCTGCTCATTCCAGCCGCTCAATCCAGCCGCTCACTCCAGCCGCTCACTCCAGCCGCTCACTCCAGCCGCTCACTCCAGCCACTCACTCCAGCCGCTCACTCTAGCTGCTCACTCCAGTCGCTCACTCCACCCGCGCACTCCAGCCGCTCACTCCAGCCGCTCACTCCAGCCGCTCACTCCAGCCGCTCACTCCAGCCGCTCACTCCAGCCGCTCACTCCAGCCGCTCACTCTAGCCGCTCACTCCAGCTGCTTACTCCAGCCGCGCACTCCAGCCGCTCACTCCAACCGCTCACTCCAGCCGCTCACTCCAGCTGCTTACTCCAGCCGCGCACTCCAGCCGCTCACTCCAACCGCTCACTCCAGCAGCGCACTCCAGTTGCTTACTCCAGCCGCTCACTCCAGCCGCTCACTCCAGCCGCTCACCCCAGCCGCTCACTCTAGCTGCTCACTCCAAGAGCGCACTCCAGCCTCCCATTCCTTCCAACCGCTCATTCCAACCACTCATTTCGCTTGTTCAAACAGACTATCAATTATAATCGCTTATTACAGCCACTCATTCCAATCACTCATTCCAACCATTCATTTCAACCCCCCATTCCGACCCAGTCCTACGGCCATGCATCAGAACAGCATCATTCGGGTCGCAACAGCCAGGCAGCGATGATAGGGGATCATAATGCCAATTATTCCGACCATTAATTAACAACAATGGCAATGCCAATGTGGTAATGATGATAATAACGAACAATGTCGGCACTAACCAACCTCAGCGTACGTGATGAACAGTTGGAGTTGTGGTGACGAGCTGGTCTCACTCGCTCCTGGTACCCCGTATGTCAAGCATCCCCAGCGAGCCCTTGGGCGCCAGGTGAGGATCATCTAGGACGGACGGCGTGCTTCTCTAACAGACCGTCACAGTGTGCCTCGCGCACAACGGCCGGAGGCCGAAAGTCGGCCACTCTGACGCGTCAACAAAGGGTCAGATATAATAAATAATATCCGAATGAATATTCAATGAATCTGCCAATTTTTCAGCCGGCCGTCGACGTTTTTATGTTTGAGCAGAGCGACGCCGCCGACGGTTCGTTAGAACAGCGGCTTTCAGACGCTGGCCGGTCGCGCGCACTCTGCATAAGAAAGCCATTCACACGGCGCCCGCTCGCAATGTGGGCCGCCGACCTGGCCAACAAGGCCGACAAGGCCGCCGACCGCTGCTCAGTGCGGCTGTAGAGAACCGGCTGACATCTCCCTGACGGCTACACATCCGCCTCAGACTGCACATCTCCCTGACGGCTACACACCCGCCCCAGACTGCACATCTGCCTGACGGCTACACATCCGCCCCAGACTGCACATCTGCCTGACGGCTACACACCCGCCCCAGACTGCACATCTGCCTGACGGCTACACACCCGCCCCAGACTGCACATCTCCCTGACGGCTACACATCCGCCTCAGACTGCACATCTCCCTGACGGCTACACACCCGCCCCAGACTGCACATCTCCCTGACGGCTACACACCCGCCCCAGACTGCACATCTGCCTGACGGCTACACATCCGCCCCAGACTGCACATCTTCCTGACGGCTACACATCCGCCCCAGACTGCACATCTGCCTGACGGCTACACATCTTCCTCAAACTGCACATTTGCTTCACGGCTACACATCTTCCTGACGGCTATACATCCGCTTCAGACTGCACATTTTCCTGACGGCTACACATCTTCCTCAGACTGCACATCTGTCTCATGGCCACACGTCTCCCTGATGGCTACACATCCGCATGAGACTGCAAATATCTTTCACGGCTACACATCTTCCTGACGGCTGCACATCTCCTTGAACGGCTGCACGTCTTCTTGACGGCTGTACATCTCCCTGACGGCTGTACATCTCCTTGACGGCTGTACATCTCCCTGACGGCTGTGCATCTCCTTGACGGCTGCACATCTCCTTGACGGCTGCACATCTCCCTGACGGCTGCACATCTCCCTGACGGCTGCACATCTCCCTGACGGCTGCACATCTCCCTGACGGCTGCACATCTCCTTGACGGCTACACATCTCCCTGACGGCTGTACATCTCCCTGACGGCTGCACATCTCCCTGACGGCTGCACATCTCCTTGACGGCTGCACATCTCCCTGACGGCTGCACATCTCCCTGACGGCTGTACATCTCCCTGACGGCTACACATCTCCCTGACGGCTGCACATCTCCCTGACGGCTGTACTCATGACCGCGACCTCACGACCGCGCAGCTTACCCACAGCTGCACAGCTTACCCACAGCTGCACAGCTTACCCACAGCTGCACAGCTTACCCACAGCTGCACAGCTTACCCACAGCTGCACAGCTTCACAGCCTCCCGCACAGAATCTCGTCGCTGTACTGCAGCAGCAGGCACCCTGATGGATCACAGTGCGGAGCATCTCACTGCCAGAAGGGAAGTGGGTTTCGCGACCCGACGGAGACAATCGGCAACTGGATGCGCTCGTGTGGTGGCGGAGGAAGCCCGAGCCACGGCCGCGCCAACTGGCCGCTGCGGCGCGCCGGGAATTGGCGGGGCGCGGCGCCGACCGATCGTTCGTGCCACGCCGCCTTGGCCACACAATGACTGAATCACATGAGCTACACGCCTTTCTAACCAATATCTCACTAAATAATGACTTTTTACGTTTCATGTCACGACCTGTGACCCGGCCCGGCGCCAAGTCGAGCCGCGGTTGCGGCGGCGGCGGCGGCGGGCGGCGCCGCACTTGAGCTGGAGCCGGTGAGGACGTGCGCGGACCGGTAGGAAGAATTAAAGATAGCACGGCGCCGAGTGAAAGTGCTCGCGGCCGGCTCGGATCTGGTGGCGACGCGGCACGACGGCGCCGACGCTGTCGCGTCGTCTGCGCCGATTGCCGGAGCCGCACTCCCTATCAATCATGTGTTGCATGCCCGGTCGTCGCTTGCAACGAACAACAATGGCCGGTCATTTAGCCACGTGCTGTTTTTCATTAGCTTTTTGCCAGCCCACTGCCAGTGTGGCGATATCGGCGTCCGCCCGCCTTTCTCACGATTCACGCATTGTGTGCGCTCGGAAACGGCGCGCGCTCACAGGCGCGCGTGCGCGGCCAGCACGGCGACAGGGCACGCGCCGCTCAGCAGGGCACCTCCGCCGCGCAGAATCCGTACAAGAAAGGGCCGAGAGAAAAAGTGCGGCTCGGCGCACCCAGCTGTGAAATCGTCAGCTGACAAGACCCGCCCCGGTTCGACCTATGATTTCCACCCACCAATCAGTAACGAATACGGAACCGCAATGAGCGAAACAGTGACCACATCGGCCGAATATGCTCCGTGCAGCACTCAAGTAAACTACTTGTCGCAAAAGCCGTCAACTACTCAAGGTGTTGTGACCTCAACGGTCGCCGCCGCACTGCTCAGCGTTAGTGTGGCCCAGCTCAGTTGGAGAAGCGGCCCGGGCATGTGAACACGGCACACAAAAATGTATTTAAGCTGTGCCTTCCTCGGGAAAAGCGTTCAGCATTAATGCGACAATGCCCTGCTGCCCTGCTGGAGCTGGGATGTGGAGAGATGAACGACCGGGGGAATAGTGGGACGGCGCGGCTGATATGTGGTGGTGTGTGGCAGCCAAGGTATGGTGGGACGGAGCGGCTGATATGTGGTGGGATGTGGCAGCCAAGGTATGGTGGGACGGCGCGGCTGAGATGTGGTGGGATGTAGCAGCCAAGATATGGTGGGACGGAGCGGCTGAGATGTGGTGGTGTGTGGCAACCAAGGTATGGTGGGACGGCGCGGCTGAGATGTGGTGGTGTGTGGCAGCCAAGGTATGGTGGGACGACGCGGCTGAGATGTGGTGGGATGTAGCAGCCAAGGTATGGTGGGACGGAGCGGCTGAGATGTGGTGGTGTGTGGCAGCCAAGGTATGGTGGGACGGAGCGGCTGAGATGTGGTGGGATGTGGCAGCCAAGGTATGGTGGGACGGAGCGGCTGAGGTATGGTGGGACGAGGAGGCTGTGGGAAGTGGTGGGATGGACAGCTAGGATATGACGGGTGGAATAGACTGGATACAGCGGGGCGGGCTGCGATGCGACGTGCGGTTGAGTTGTGGTGGGATGATTGCAGCTCGGACATTGGGAGATGGGGAGCTAGGTATGGTGGAACCGGGGCAGTCACGACATGGTGGGAAGAGGTGCCTGGGCTATTGTGCGATTGGGCGACTGGGATATGGTGAGACTGGGCGACTGGGATATGGTGGGATTGGGCGATTTGGATATGGTGGGATTGGGCGACTGGGATATGGTGAGACTGGGCGAATTGGATATGGGGTTGAATTGGGCGACTAGGATGTGGTGGCATTAGTCGACTGGCCTATGAGATTGGGCGACTGGGCTATGATGAAATTTGGTGACAGGGTTATGATGTGCTTGGGCGACTGGGCTATGATGTGATTGGGCGACAAATTTATGGCGGGATTTGGTGATTGGGCTATGGCGGGATTTGGTGACTGGGACATGGCGGGATTTGGTGACTGGGACATGGCGGGATTTGGTGACTGGGACATGGCGGGATTTGGTGACTGGGACATGGCGGGATTTGGTGACTGGGACATGGCGGGATTTGGTGACTGGGACATGGCGGGATGGGGCGGCTGTGACCGCGACACAGAGGCGCCATTAGTTGCGTCTCCAGTCACGGTTACCTTCACACACGGCTTTAGAAAATTGATCAATTGCATCAATCACGTGGTCACCGGCGTCGATTGGCGTCCCTATTGGCTGCAACAGACGGCGTGTAATGAATGGCCAGGTGGATCACGATGGTTGGCACGGCACCGGCCACGCTGATGTCTTCACACGATGTGTGCATTCGTCACACCTCGGCTGACACCACCCGTTGCCAACGGCTGAGGCCGCACAGGCCCACCATTGAATCGCGGTCACCGATGACGTCAATCGATGACGTCACTGTACGTTCGGCCGTCCAGTCGCCGTCGCTTGCAATGGTTGACGGGTTCAGCGCTGGGTCTCGCGTGATTCGGACCTGTCTACCGTTCTAACATGTAATCGAGCTCGCAAATACGGCTCACTGTCGTCCACTGAGGGAGATAGCGACACGTCATTGCGTTAATGTGCAACCTTGGTCTGGATAATATTTTACGGGTATCTGGAAGTAAACCAAGCCGGAACTAACACCTAAATAATTGTTAGTTAATGGGATTTAAGGGCGCTTCGAATGCAGAGGTCATCCATCGTCCATAACACCACCAGTCATGCCGAAGTATCCGAACCCAGACTATTTGAGACGATGTACTGTGTGATATATTAACACCCAAATAAGAACACCAAGTTACGGGCACTATATAATTATCGTGGTTTAAAGCCCACATAGCCAACCAAGCTCGGGTCGGGCCTGAGCGCTCGGCCCTCCATCTCTCATCACCCGGCCTACAGCACATACTGCCGAACGGCGCAATTACGGACTCGGAACCAATCCAAAGGTTAATAGTCTGTCTGGGCCCATCGGTCCGTGCCACTTTAACTTAGTTTAATCACATGGCATTGATGATTAATGGCTTGTTTCAATATCTTCATTATCTTGCCGGAGATGGTGAGTTCTTCGCGAGTAATGACTTGGAGACGTTTGTGCACCAATCACAGATGCTTACGGGTGGTACGGATGGTACGGGTGGTACGGGTGGTACGGGTGGTACGGGTGGTATGAGGTGCCGATTGAAGCTCCGACATGGTTTAAGGTTAGCAGTAACCTGATTTATTAGAGTAAGTCGGTGTGGACATTTTGTTTGTTCAGGACGCATGCAGTCAGGTTTGCTATTAATTATTCCTGTGAGTACTTTATCGCATATTGTGTCATTCACTTGTGTGATTAATTAATAGGCCGTCCGGTCTGTCAAGTCTGATTTTGGATCTGTGCGCTAGGGCTCATTGTTTATGGAAAGCAGCTGTTTGGTGATCTGCTTAATTAAATAGGTTTGGCATACCTTCAGTCAGGGATAAACTTGACTGAAAATACTGACGTCATACCATTATCGTGAGGTTCAACGACCGGGGCACCATGGCAAGGTAAGACGATATCTGTTGGAAAAGCTGAACGCCCAGCACTACACATTGAAAGTGCAGTAGATATTTGGTTTGGCATAACACGAATAAATTCCCCTCCCTTTATGAAGCTATGAAGCCAAGTTGTGAGGTAGGTAAATTGTACTGCTTCAGCCGATCATTTATTATGGGTATGCTGGCTAAATGACAAAGTGAATGACTTCCGGAAGATTCATCAAAACTTTAATGAAAGCTGCAAAGACGTAGACCACGATGGAGGGAGATAAATTCCCGTCTTACTCTTTGTGCGCAGCAATTACTATTTCTGTATAAGGTGTTTCAAATGAAGATATTCACCAGGGCGTGATTGTTTTGGCTGCCATTTACTATTATTTATTATTACTACCAGCATTATTTGTTATTATTGTAGCTATACTATTTGCTACTATACCATACATTATTATTGCTCACCCGTCGCCATACATAGGCATATGCTGAAGAACCCCACACACTCATGCATTCCTTGCGCGATATCGCAAGGTCGGTTTGTGTGTTTCGGTGAAAATGTGTGCGTTCATTCGGCACAGAGCACTTAAATGCATGCATGCCACTGCCAATGGCACATCCAGGAACTTCTTAGGTGGGGGACGGACGGAATGGGTGAAAGCTCCCATATTTTTGTTGTCGGGCGGGGAGTAGAGCTTGGTCTTTTTCAGAGGAGGTCCTCCTTTTCAGAAACAAACGTTCCGGGCGCGGGGGATTTTCAGATTCCAAGCATAAAACTTCTAGCCCGAGGGGCGACCGCCCGCGTCCCGTGAGCAGGGCTAAAAAAATGGTTTCGTGGTTGTCGTCCAAATCCGGAATAGGCTTGGTGGTTGTCACCTTTTGTGCAAACGAAAACATTATGCTACATGGCCCGGAACAAGGGTTCCCAACCTGGGGTAATGCGCTGGCTTGTGGAGGGGTGGGGGTGGGGTTATAGCGGGGTTTCGTCAAACCTCGAGTATGGAGAGTACTGTGTACATTTGCCAAAAACCTGTGCACATCTATCAGCAGGAAATACTACATGTTCTCAACCTTGAAAATGAACTTTGGTTATGAGGCATTCTGAATTTGATACGGGGTAATCACGTGGTTGGCCTAACCCAAAGGGGGTAATGATAGGTCGAAAAGGTTGTGATTTCCTGGACCTATAACAAATTGCGTCGATTACCTTTATACAGAATATCTTGCCGCCAATTTCCTTTTCGGCAATTCGGCGTCGTCAATGCACCCATGGTTTGCAACACTGTCAATGCACCCATGGTTTGTGAGCCTTAATAATGCAAGGGCTTAGAAGTGTCGTGAATTTAAGCCGGCTTAAATAATAAAAGCCAGTTTAAACTGGCTTAAATTAATAAAAGCCACTGGCTGGCATAAATTCAATTTAAACCAGCTTTTTTCCATCCCTAAATATAGGTAGGTAGGTACCTACCTACATATAGGGATGGCAAATTTAAGCCACCTGGTGATTTAAACCAGTTTAAACCAGCCGGCATAAATTAATTTAAGCCACCCTGGCTAAAATTATGTTTCGGATATGGCTGGAGTGCAGTGACAAACAAAAGTTAGGGAAGCATCAATTATTCCAAAATGTGCTACACTCCATTTTATTTATAAAAGAACACTCCCTAGAATTTCCAAAAACTCTAGCTGGGTTCTAGGTATGCACGCCAACCCATTGGGTACCTAGCCATTGTATAGCTAGGTACCTATTTTATGTTACCTTAAAAGTAACTATATGAGCCAGACCAATTTGTGATGTTTTTGACATAGCTTTCCCATTGTCTTACTGATAATAGTATATGTAGATAGATACCTACCTACAAATATTCATAGATAACAGTAAGCAATCTGTTTGCTTATTGTTTGCTACAGTAAGCAATCTGTCTACCTATTGCACATTTTGCACACATTGTCAACTATTGCACACCTTTCATGACATTGTATGGTAGCACATTATTTTCTGTTAGCACTAACACTTGTGGAAGTGGAGCATTAGATCCATTAGATGAGCATTAGATGAGCTTCAAAGCATTAGATGATAGGTGAATAAACCTAGTGTCCATACTTTGGGCCAGAAACTGTCACTAACCATCTGGTCATGCACAGTAGGTCTTCATTGTACTCCCTCTAGGTATGGTATTTTACACTTGTATTGTGCTGAATACCAACACTGTCAATGTACCCATGGTTTGTGAGCCTTAGAAGTGTGGGACTTAGAAGTGTCGTGAATTTAAGCTGGCTTAAATAATAAAAGCCAGTTTAAACAAGCTTAAATTAATAAAAGCCACTGGCTGCCATAAATTGAATTTAAGCCAGCTTTTTTCCATCCCTACCTACATATACATACTATTATCAGTAAGACAATGGGAAAACTATGCCAAAAACAGCACAAATTGATGTGGCTCAAATAGTCACTTTTTAACTAACATAAAATAGATACCTAGCTATCAAATGGCTATGAACAGTCGATCTAATATGTATCTTGCTACATATTATCTGCAGAATCTTTCTGCAGAAAGACTTAGACGAGCTTGTGAAGTGGTCCGGAAAATGGCAAATGAAATTTAATTTTGATAAGTGCAAAATCATGCATGTAGGTAGGTAGCATATCAAGGCTCCATACTTGATGGGTGGGCAAGTACTATCTGTGACTCAGCAGGAGAAGGACTTAGGTGTTATTTTGAACACACAATTGGGGGCATCAGAACAGACCAAAGAAGCCAGGAAGAAGGCATTAAGAATGCTTGGGGAAATAAAGAGGAATGTATCATACAAAAGTGAGGAAGTCATCAGGAAGCTTTATTGTGCATATGTCAGGCCACATCTGGAATATTGTGTCCAAGCTTGGTCCCCTAGTTATGAAAAAGATTGTTGGCTTTTAGAGAGTACACAAGAGGGCAACAAAAATGGTGAATGGTATGGGCAACCTAGCATATGAGGAAAGATTGAAGAAATTTAACATGTTTTCACTTAGATATAGAAGGCTGAGAGGAGATCTCATTGAGTTCTTTAAATTTGTCCATGGTCTGGAGAGGTGATACCTTGGGGAAATGTTTGAATTGAACAGAAATGATGCAATTAGAGGTCATAAATTCAAAATTAAAGTTAACCACAGCAGAACAAGGTTAAGGCAAGCTTTCTTCACCAGCAGGGTAGTAGAACACTGGAACCAGCTGCCAGAAACCATTGTCAGTAGCAACAAACTGAACATCTTTAAGAACAGCATAGACAATCATTACAAGAATAGCGGGCTTGTTTTTCTGTATTACAGGGAGAGTTGATCAACACATTTGGTGGACAACTGCTTCAGTGTACAGAGTGCAACCAAGAAGGGCCCTTGTGGCTCATAGTTGCACTGATCTTTTATGTCTTTGTCTTTTATCTCCCTCAATGCCAGTAGTTGGATGTCAAAATCCTGGTATTTACAAATACCATTTCTAACTACCAGCATCCAGGGGGCTACATGTTAGACCAACTGTACCTAATGGGTAAACATCTGGCTTGTGGAGTGCATACCCAGAACCCAGACAGAGTTTTGGGGAATTCTAGGGAGTGTTTTTTTGCAAATAAAATGGAGTGTAGCACATTTTGGAATTATAATTGATGCTTCCCTAACTAATGTCCATCACTGCCCTCCAGCCATATCAGAAATATAATTTAAGCCAGAGTGGCTTAAATTAATTTATCCCAGCCAGTTTAAACCATGGTTTAAACCACCAGGTGGCTAAAATTCGTCATCCCTATATTGTATGCATTGCCACCAACTGCAGTGCAATGCCTGCTGAGTAGGTACCTACACACCAAAATATATTTTCTAATTACATTTAGGTGACTATATTTTACTCAAATGTAATCCATATACCAAGATTTTCACCTGAGCTTGATGGTTGATGATCCAGTGCTGGCTTCCAAATCCAGTCAAATCGCCTGCCAGGGCCAAAATGGCTATCTTGCAGTACTCTTAACACTGGTAGACCTGAGTGCTTTACTTTTGAATGTTTGTAAATGCTCTGTGCAGTACCTTTCCAAGCGCAATGTCCACATCTACAGGATGACCTTACTAACTTTGTCACCCTTACGCCCTGGCCCTGAATAGAGTCTGTTTCTGGAGTCTGTTTAAGACCGAACCACTTCATTTGGTCTCATATAAGTCAGAAAATTAAGAAAAAAATCGTTTGGTTAACATTCCAGATAATTCGAACTTGGCAGTTCTATCTTGCCGCAATCATTCACCACTCATCAATTATAAAGAACCGTGATCAATTCCCTATTTCACTCTTCGACGCACATCGTCGCGTTTAAAATGGAAATGGACCGATTTGAAAGCGAGGAATGCGCGTAATTGAATGATATTCTTCTAGATTCTTTTCAACGATTTTAATGAAATAAAAATATTATCGTACATCCTACATGAAAAAATGATTCAAATTGAAATTGTTTTAAAAAATCAGCTAATGTTATAAATTATTCATTACTTAACG
This sequence comes from Imbricaverruca yamaguchii, assembly GCA_034440575.1. Classification (NCBI taxonomy): domain Eukaryota; kingdom Metazoa; phylum Arthropoda; class Thecostraca; family Neoverrucidae; genus Imbricaverruca; species Imbricaverruca yamaguchii. Next base: position 2,106,289 of record JAOTOL010001625.1, read on the forward strand.
TAGGTCTAGTGTTGTTTTAGTACCCGTGGTCTAGTCGCTTGCCTCCAAAGCCGCTGAGTATAACATAGTTGGGCACTTCCGTACCGCTGCCATCGAGCATAAAGTGGTACCGGGCGAGGACGACAACCACCGGCGACCAGAAGGCATGCCATTGGCTCTGTGCTAAACGGGAGACAATTTTATCGTCGGCGGTCGTCTGAACGATGGAATGGTTGTCTCGACGATACTTTGTTGCCGTCGAGTCATTTATTGTGCCGCTGAGGGTACTAGATACTAGATACTAGAAACCCAAAAGCGTACGATGGGAATGAAGAAATGGTAGCGTGGCGGTGGGTGGTAGAGGTCTGCACGGAAAAACATTTCTAGAGGTCTGCACGGAAAGACATTTCCAGTCCCGGTCCAATCCGATTCGTTTCAATCCTGCGTACCTTGACACGGATATCGTGACGTAGTCAATTTTATGTATAGTAGGTGCCATTTATATGATTTCACATATAATATTTATAATGATATGGAAATGTGGTCGCCAAAAGTCCCCGTTCGTGGTTGTCGTCCACGACGACAGAACGATACGATTTGTTAGCCCTGCTCGTGAGCCACCCCTTGAAGGTGCCAGTGCCTCGGACAATCTCCTCACAACAATTGCAACGCACGCCCTGTGCGGAATACAGCCGTGCCCCCCGTCACATCTGACGAGTGACACCACGGCCGAAAGCTCAACGTACTGGTAATTGAGCGCAACTGTGAGATCGTATCTTGTCTGAGCGTGGTTCCGAGCCACACGACCATCGCCGCCTGCACCCGGTGCGGTGCGGCAAACCACGTGGGCTGACCGCCGAGCGGGCCGCTTCGATCGGCCTCCTCTCACGCACACTCACTTGCCGCGTGTGTGTGAACTGCGCTTACCACTCATGGGTCACGAAGGCGTGATGGGCGTCGCAGCGATAAGCATCGCCGGGCGCTCAGGCGGGCGAGCTGGCGGGCCGGCGCTTTTTCAACGGGCCGTTCATGGCACACCGTCGAGCATTCCATTTCGCTCTTCTTTCGCAGTTCAAGAGGGGAGTCGATCACCGAGGCTGACCTCGATGACTGTTTCACCGGCGGTGGCCAGGAGGTCAGCGATTTATCCATTGGTGAGTGCGCGATCCGATTGCACCGAGTCCGAAACTTCGCAGCAGCACACCATCACCCACCCAGTCGGACGACTGTCGCGGCAGCACACCATCACCCACCCAGTCGGACGACTGTCGCAGCAGCACGCCATCACCCACCCAGTCGGACGACTGTCGCGGCAGCACACCATCACCCACCCAGTCGGACGACTGGCGGACGATTTATATGGCTACTGGTTCAGAGATACGCTATGTCACGTCTACTGTGCAATTCCAGGTGTTAATCTGGTATGTGTGATTAAATTCAAGCGAAACTCATTGGAGCCCCTTAATATCTCAGTTAAGTAGATTATTATATAATATGCATCAGCCTAAAACGGTGAGTGCAGATAACAAGAATATCAGACACATATGTCGTCTAACCATTCCTATGATTTCTTCCAAGGTACTAGTAGTTCAATTTTTCTTAATATAAATACAACTGTTCTGAACGAGGTGCTTATAATCGCGTATAAAACAACTAAATTGGATGCCGAAGACCCTCAAATCGCGCACGATCGTTAAAGTGTGTCTCGAAGAAGTGAAACACTTAACACTTTACAAAAGCACCACCAACGAGCAAAGAGAAACAAAAGCAAATTGAGGCTGACACGAATAGACATTTAGTGCAATAACTAGCATAAGGACTACCAAATGCGGGGCTCCTCATCCTCTGATGTACAGCGTCCGCTTACATGAACGTCAGCGTCAGGAAAATGAACAATGTAATATCTCCCATAGATCTAAAAGCGTTTAAGGTTGAGGTAGAACAATACAGGACATCAATAGGCGTAACTCTTTAGTAGATGCGGGCCATACTGGCAGCTGGCATCTTACTGGAGGTGGATGGAGCGGTTCGGCAGCTCACCATAACAAACAAACGTGAGATACCCTCGGAGCTTTGCGGAGCGGTACCCTCTCTCCTCGCCAGAATTGAGCGGTAAGGCAGCTTACCAGGGCGGAGCGGTACTCTCTCTCTCCTCACCAGAACGGAGCTGCGCCCCAAGCCGGGCAGACTGACACTAGGCAGAGTGGCACTCCGGCAGAGTGACACTCGGGTAGAGTGGCCATTTCCCCTCTGCCTTCACTACCAGCGGGCATCATCCGCACAGTGGCTCCCGACCCGTCCAGCCACGACTTCAACCTCGCCTCTCAGCAACCGCACATGTACCTATGAGAAATTACTACCGCCGCCGGCTTAGAACTAAGTAGCTATATCTGGCGCTGCGAGCCGCGGGCGGCGGGCCGCGCACTTCCCGTCCGCTGCCGTCCGAACTGGGCGTCCGTGGCGTCCGTCTGGACGTCCGTGGCGTCCGTCTGGACGTCCGTGGCGTCCGTCTGGACGTCCAGTTCGGACGGCGGCGAACACCCAGCCCGAATGCGGCCACCGGGGAGGAACAGCGAGGCGGCACTCAAATCTGAGTTATCATACCGGCGCCTCTTATTGGCAAGGTCCGCCCAGACACCGCCGCCGATTACCGCCACAGTAATCAGTGGGTCATACCGTAAATATGGTGTGGTTTTGGTTCGACGTGCTGTTTGCCCGGCATTCGGTCCGGTGGGACGCTGGTGGCGCCCGAGGATGCACTGTTGCCGTTACCTGGGGCGGTCCATAGAAAGCCAGTCGTGGCGGTACATTGATTGGGAATTGGGATGGGAATCGATGTGGCAAAGACGGTGATTGATTCCCGTCACTACGTGCCCGCTAAACAGCTAGTTGTGCGGGGCGGTCCACAAAGCGCCTGTCGTGGCGGTACAGGTGTGATGATTCCCGTCACTACGTGCCCGCTAAACAACTCGCATGACCGCTCCGGGCACCGTTCTAGCTGCCGAGGAAACTAATTGAAACATATATAACTATTTAGTTGATTGCCAGTAAGCTCTGAGCAATGGGCTCTCGGGTATCAATTACTTGACAAAATGGTCCTCGAAATGGTCCAGTAAAACGTTGAAATCTTCTAGTGAAACGAGGTTTTGTCAGCCGTTTTTGTGCTGGGACATGATACCATTAAAACAGCTTTAATATCTGGATCGTGCCAGCCAACGATTCATGAAATTTCAAAGTTGATCTTCGCTGTCTTACCCCGTTGCTACTTTCCGTAAAATGAGCTTGTTGTCAACACGTACACCCCAATACTGGGATTGTGAAACAGATATACTTATTTGTAAGCATGAACACACTGTGCTCACTGGCCTTTGACTTTCTAACGACAACAATTCTGTGTGTACACCAGAATGGCGCAGACGGTGCCCTTTCACTTGCATTTTCTCTTCACACCCATGAGCTGATTGTGCCGCTCCGTTGACTCTTGCATTTATCAGTCTTCTTCGCTATGACTATTTGAGAGAGAACATAATACCAGTGTTCCCGGGCACAAATTGTCCTTACAAGACAGTAAGATCCGCAAATCAGCCGCGTTAATACATGCCAGCTCCCGCTTTCCACCCGCTGCTAGCACATACGAGTAGATCGCGGGTACTCTGTATCTCCATATCAATAACATAATGCTGCGAATGTCATGAATGGACGAATGGATGTTAAATTGTAAAAGAATGAAGACCGCAAAGCATGCAACCATCGATTATAAAAACAGTCGATACACATGGTTAAAAAGTCCTCAAAGGACACGTGGAATCTGGTAATCGGTAAGAATGTACATCAAAATAAGTGTCATATGCTACTAGCATGCGAGCTATTCGTGACGTGACGTGAAGTGATGTGAGCGACGTGAGAATGAGAGTTGGCAATTGCAGAATTAAACATTTCGAGCCACAAGTATGCGAACATGCATGACAGCCATCGAGCACGGCACGTGCTAAAGTTGCGGCGCGTGGCAGTTTTGATCGCCACAGAGTCACGGCGGTCGTTTAAATGCTCCATCATCGGATAGTGTCCCTCGTCACCTACCATGGCCAAGCTAATTCGTTTGTTCGCTCTCAGCTCGCATTGTTGGCTCGCCTGCCGCCGCCGCCCCTGCCGCCGCCCCTGCCGCCGCCACCGCCGCCGCTGCCGCCGCGCCCGCCCGTCTGTTTCCATCTGTTGGCGTATTTGCAGGTCCGTCTGCGCCCGGCTGCTCGGCCGGACTGCTTGTCCGTCTCGGTGGCCGTCTCCTCGCCCGCCATCTGTCCGACTGGCTGTTATCGTACTGCCCTGCCCTCCCACACGGCTACCGCCTACCTTCGCGTACAATCCTGACTCATCCAGACTGCGTCACAACACCTCCGTGTGACTGCGTCACGATACTTCCGTGTGACTGCGTCACGACGCCTCCGTGTGACTGTGTCTCGGGCCTTAGCCATCGTAGCTTGTGGCGCTATTTACTGTATGACGTAGGCACGGGCGCTGCTCAGCTGTTCCGCGTGTGATGCCGGGCAAGGGTGGTTGATGGACGTTCACCAACTGATGCCACCGTCTTCACCGGCTCTTCCTCATCAAGCGACAGGTCTGCCGTTGGCAGGGGTCCACGCTCAATGCTCAGTACCCAACACTTTTCCAGGTAAGCACGTCTGTTTTGATGCGAATGTCAGAGTATATTGTCGTCATTCCGACCGAAAGAAACTCCGGAGATGAAATGAAAATCATTGTAGAGCTTTGCTCACCCTTCAAGGCATCCGGACATGATTATAACCATTAAACTTAGAAACGAATTTGTTATAAAATACAACAGTTTGAGGCTCCTCGATATGGCAGAGTAGCAATGCATATTTATTATTCACAAATTTGTGTATCATACATTGCCATTTCCTATGGCTGATACGTTCCAATGTGCCATACTTAATAATGCACGAGAACAAGTCACCATTTCTTCTCGGTACTATTTGCACCTTAAAATACAACCTATGTGACGTCACGTACTTGGCGCGAGAAAAAAAAACCTGGAACAATACAGGTCCTCAAATGCTTCCCGTTATAGAACAGGTCCGTAGACAAAATATAACAAAAACCGTGGGCGGTTGCTAGCTTGCTATTTCGTCACGGCATTCCCGAACCGCATGTCTGAACTACCAACTGGTGGCGGCCTACTCGAAAAAGAGCTAAATGTACTGGTTGGGTGCCAACACTCGCATGACATTCGTCTTTTCCTCCTGAAGCACGCAACGTCACGTCACGTTACGACGACATTGTGTTCGATGTCCTGACATATGGGCAGCTAAACAAGAGAGTCGCCATAATAATTAAAAGAATCCAACTCATGAAAGTAATGACCCTACGAAAGCGCGTGTAGCCAAATAAGATACGCTCTGATCAGACATGGAGCGACAAAAAAGCAGCGCCCTTATCTCTCCAAGGTCCTAAAATCGGACGGTTTCGAAGGCTTCGCCTTCGCCTTCGCAGCTGTCAAACGGCTGATTCGGACCGATTGTCTCCCCTCGATCTGGGCGGCGCGTCTCCCCCTGTGGGCGGCGTCGACGGTCGGCCGTTGGCCGTCGGCCGGCCGCCCGCCGGTCGGTGTCAGTGGTGCCATCTCCACTGACCCCGCGGCGCCAGCGCTGGCCTAGTTCGGCCGGGCGCGTGCGACCGGCGCATGGCTACGGAAAACACGGCCGATGCGGGGTGCGATATCCTGTGTAGGAACACAAGCGCGCGGCCAGATGGCGCGATAGGGGAAGACCGCGGCGCCCCTCGACCCCGACCGCCGGCTATCTGATGGGCCCGAGACGACGTGTTCGCTGTTCGCCCGAGACGCGGCCGGGCCGCCGAGCAGACAGTCAATCGTGGTCGGGGAGAGAACCAATCACAGTCGGACAGGGCGCCAACCACAGTGAGCTAATCATGGTCTAGGAGAGAGCTAATCGTGGTCGGGGAGAGAACCAATCACAGTCGGACAGGGCGCCAACCACAGTGAGCTAACCATGGTCTAGGAGAGAGCTAATCGTGGTCGGGGAGAGAACCAATCACAGTCGGACAGGGCGCCAACCACAGTGAGCTAACCATGGTCTAGGAGAGAGCTAATCGTGGTCGGGGAGAGAACCAATCACAGTCGGACAGGGCGCCAACCACAGTGAGCTAACCATGGTCTAGGAGAGAGCTAATCGTGGTCGGGGAGAGAACCAATCACAGTCGGACAGGGCGCCAACCACAGTGAGCTAACCATGGTCTAGGAGAGAGCTAATCGTGGTCGGGGAGAGAACCAATCACAGTCGGACAGGGCGCCAACCACAGTGAGCTAACCATGGTCTAGGAGAGAGCTAATCGTGGTCGGGGAGAGAACCAATCACAGTCGGACAGGGCGCCAACCACAGTGAGCTAACCATGGTCTAGGAGAGAGCTAATCGTGGTCGGGGAGAGAACCAATCACAGTCGGACAGGGCGCCAACCACAGTGAGCTAACCATGGTCTAGGAGAGAGCTAATCGTGGTCGGGGAGAGAACCAATTACAGTCGGACAGGGCGTCAACCACAGTGAGCTAATCATGGTCTAGGAGAGAGCTAATCGTGGTCGGGGAGAGAACCAATCACAGTCGAACAGGGCGCTAACCACAGTGAGCTGATATTATAGTCAAGAGGAGAGCCAATCAAAGTCAGGGAGAGAACCTATTGTAGTCAGGGAATGGGCCAACCACGCGGATGGGGGAGGAGGAAGTCAGCCACGGTCCACAGAAACCCGGTCACGCCAAGAGAGGATAGTGAAGCGGTTTGTGAGAAAAGAGAAGCAAGGAGGAATGGATGGGAGTTGGGGATGGGGAAGAGGCGAGGCGGAGTATCCTATGCCTTTGTGGGTCATAGGGCCCACCATTTTCGTCTTGGTTCTATGAACTTTTTTTGTTTCCTTAACATAAGATCCCATTCGGTGGGTTCCACCAACCAAATTCGCAGCATCCATCGACTCCATGCGTTGGGCCGCACCCACATTTTTGCAAACTTCTCCGCCCATGGGGACAGGGCACTCACTGATAGGACAGACAAATAAGGTCCGGAACAAAACAGCACCGTAGGCACTTTTCGATCGATTCATATAGATATGGACGCGACCCAATTGTGCTGTTTGCTGCGAGTACGAGTTATTCGAGGGCATAACTACGCAATCTGTTCTTTCATTGGCTGTACGAAGCCACCGATTTCATCGCGCCAAGAATCGGACTACAAGGCCTGACGGGCTGCAAGCCATCGGTAGTCTGAACATGCATGCTAAACTAAGATACAAATTCATGAAACGATCTTAGAATAGAGCGATATAATTGGATTTGATGATTTAAGCAGTGCTGCATCAAGCTGAAGCTTCAATTGTGTGGCAATTCACCGCCATCTCCGCTTATCTGATGCAGTTGGTGCAATTTGGATGATGAATGCTATACAAGGCCGCAGCTTGGAAATACCCAGGCGAAGCAATTTCAGGCAATTAAAGATGGATTAAGGCACGCGAAAATTAATGTATGATAAGGTGCTCGGTGTCGTAGCATCGTGTTTTGTCCGAAAGAGGGAATTCTGATGTGCTTCACGAGTGAGAGAAAAATGACCTCGAAACGATTATAACTCCTCGTGCATTGGGACTAGACTGATGCGCTGTTGGTTTCATCTTCAACTTTCAATGCGCTCGTTATTTCTTCAGAACATCACAAGATTTTGAAAGGGGCTGGGCATTCCTCGCATTTAGCGCTAGAGTTGATACGTGAGCTCCTTAACGGCACGAATTCACCGCTAAAGCTGACACGTGGGTCCCTCACCGGCACGAATTGACGTCGGCCGTACATAAGCCTCCGCTCGCCGACAGATCTCGGCATCGCTTCCCCTTCCGAAGCGAACGCTACCACCACCGCAGACCAGCCGCCGCCCCGTCCGGGAAACAGAAGACGACCACAGCGCGGCCCCAGCATCGTGACCGACCCAGACGGAGCTGGTGACGGCGGCGCGGCCCCGGCATCGTGACCGACCCAGACGGAGCTGGTGACGGCGGCGCGGCCCCGGCATCGTGACCGACCCAGACGGAGCTGGTGACGGCGGCGCGGCCCCGGCATCGTGACCAGCCCAGACGGAGCTGGTGACGGCGGCGCGGCCCCGGCATCGTGACCGACCCAGACGGAGCTGGTGACGGCGGCGCGGCCCCGGCATCGTGGCCGACCCAGACGGAGCTGGTGACGGCGGCGCGGCCCCGGCATCGTGACCGACCCAGACGGAGCTGGTGACGGCGGCGCGGCCCCGGCATCGTGACCGACCCAGACGGAGCTGGTGACGGCGGCGCGGCCCCGGCATCGTGACCGACCCAGACGGAGCTGGTGACGGCGGCGCGGCCCCGGCATCGTGACCGACCCAGACGGAGCTGGTGACGGCGGCGCGGCCCCGGCATCGTGACCGACCCAGACGGAGCTGGTGACGGCGGCGCGGCCCCGGCATCGTGACCGACCCAGACAGAGCTGGTGATGGCGGCGCGGCCCCGGCATCGTGACCGACCCAGACGGAGCTGGTGACGGCGGCGCGGCCCCGGCATCGTGACCGACCCAGACGGAGCTGGTGACGGCGGCGCGGCCCCGGCATCGTGACCGACCCAGACAGAGCCGGTGACGGCGGCGCTGCCTCCGCTGCGCAGGCGGTGGTAATTGCCGGGCGGCGGGTCACTCAGCGCGCCGCCAGTGCCGCCGAAACTCCAGATAACATCGCCGGGAGGGCGTGCATCAAATCACTCGTCGGTCGATTAGCGCACCAGTGCAAATATGGACGTTGATTAGGGGGTGGTGAAAGGGGGCGTCCAACCGTGGCGCCGTCACGTCACGTCACGTCACGCCACGTCACGCCGCGGCAGCGCCGCCGCGACACGTATGGCGTGACGCGACGTGACGTGTGATGACGTCACAGGTGGTGCCGGCGCGGCCGGCTGACCGTGGGCGTCGCGGCGGCACCAGCTCCAGCACCAGCTCCACCACTACCGGTTCTGTGTAGGGAGTTGCCTGGAGGCCAGCCGATCGCTGGCGGTCCGGAGAATGGTGGACGGAGTGTGACGGGCGAGCTGCTGTCGCATGCGATGACCTCCGGCGTGCCGACGGCACCAAGACCGGCTCGATCCGGCCGCTGGTGGGTGACGCGGTGAGGGATCACCTGGTGACAGGCTGGGCGTCTCGCGGCGCGAGAGGAACCGTGAAAAGTTCCATGCCTGGCTCACTGAACTCAATAACGTGGGCATCCTGTGTTGCAATGCAACATACTCTCACGTAGCCACGTACCATAACTCTAGGTATCCGCAAAGAGTAATGGCTATTCTTCTGTAAACTGCAACACATGGTTGAAAGTGGGACAGGGTGCACGGTGCCTATGCTTGACAGATAATTACCTTGTTACGTTTCGAATTTCGGGTGGGTACGGCAAGGGTGGCCCAATTTTGATTGTCAGCCGGTGTTGACGCCTAGATCAGCGGACATGCGGTAAGACGAAAATAGCGCTGCACACACACTACGAATAAGCCAGCCAGACTCCTTCCTCAATCGTTTCAGCTGCTGCTATGAGTAAAGTGGCAGCTTCATCGCATTCATGAACTAATACCAGGCGACACCAGGAGACGATTTAACGAAAATAATCGTTCATCGTTCAGCATGGGGTTCAATGACTCGGCACGTCGCATTCCAATTTCAAGATCATAGCTGATAGTACCACACAGCTTGCTGCTTTGATACCGATGGCGTAGGGAGGCACGGCTATTATTTCGCTCAACTGATGGTGCCTCAGGCAGCCGAATATCTCCGCAGCTCCTTGCTACGAGAATACACGTCGACCATTGCACTACTGTTCTGCATCCACCTGCCGGGCACCAACGCTGTGATTATAAAGCGATCAGCACCCAGCACGCGGTAGTCAGTATGGAGGAGGGGGCACCAGGCAGCAACGGTACCCTGCCGGGCGGGTACCGAGAAGCACCGCCGCCGCGCCATGGCCGTCACCGCAGCTGGCCTGGGTACCGGCTGCCGGCGACTGGCCACCACACGCGGCTGCCGCTGATGCAGCTGCCGCTCATGTGCCCTAGCCGGTGCCCCACCAAGGTGGAACAGGGCCGGCGTGGGTGCAGAAATGGTCCGTGGTCTCCGCCATGGTCCGCCGTGGCGTCAGTCAGAAATGGTCCATGGTTTTCGCCGTGGTCGAGTTATTGCTGGGCACACCACGATTGTAACTGGGCACACCACGATTGCAGCTGGGCACACCACGATTGCAGCTGGGCTCACCACGGTGCCGTGGGCAGTCCACGGCTTATTGGCTGCCCCACAGCAGCGCCTGTGTCGCAGCAGCGTACACCTGCAGCACACGTCTGTGGCAGCAGCGTACACCTGCAGCACACGTTTGTGGCAGCAGCGTACACCTGCAGCACACGTCTGTGGCAGCAGCGTACACCTGCAGCACACGTCTGTGGCAGCATCGTACACCTGCAGCACACGTTTGTGGCAGCAGCGTACACCTGCAGCACACGTCTGTGGCAGCATCGTACACCTGCAGCACACGTCTGTGGCAGCAGGGTACACCTGCAGCACACGTCTGTGGCAGCATCGTACACCTGCAGCACACGTTTGTGGCAGCAGGGTACACCTGCAGCACACGTCTGTGGCAGCAGCGTACACCTGCAGCACACGTCTGTGGCAGCAGCGTACACCTGCAGCACACGTCTGTGGCAACAGCGTACACCTGCAGCACACGTCTGTGGCAGCAGCGTACACCTGCAGCACACGTCTGTGGCAACAGCGTACACCTGCAGCACACGTCTGTGGCAGCAGCGTACACCTGCAGCACACGTCTGTGGCAGCAGGGTACACCTGCAGCACACGTCTGTGGCAACAGCGTACACCTGCAGCACACGTCTGTGGCAGCAGCGTACACCTGCAGCACACGTCTGTGGCAGCATCGTACACCTGCAGCACACGTTTGTGGCAGCAGCGTACACCTGCAGCACACGTCTGTGGCAGCATCGTACACCTGCAGCACACGTCTGTGGCAACAGCGTACACCTGCAGCACACGTCTGTGGCAGCAGCGTACACCTGCAGCACACGTCTGTGGCAGCAGGGTACACCTGCAGCACACGTCTGTGGCAGCAGCGTACACCTGCAGCACACGTCTGTGGCAGCAGCGTACACCTGCAGCACACGTCTGTGGCAGCATCGTACACCTGCAGCACACGTCTGTGGCAGCAGCGTACACCTGCAGCACACGTCTGTGGCAGCATCGTACACCTGCAGCACACGTCTGTGGCAACAGCGTACACCTGCAGCACACGTCTGTGGCAGCAGGGTACACCTGCAGCACACGTCTGTGGCAACAGCGTATACCTGCAGCACACGTCTGCAGCCAACTACCTGGAGAGGGGCACCACACAAACGTATGAAACGGCACGTGGTCTTCACCCAAAGGTGTTCTAGGGATGGAAGTGCACTTCAGAAGCATTGGAATTAATTCACTCCAATATATCGGTAGTCTACGGATAGAGTATAGACCAGGTAGGCTGCAGAAAGGCCTCTCACCATACAAATTAACCGCAGGATGTTTATTCACGTCCAAAAACTAGCGGTAATTAATCATCAGGGTATCTTCTGAAGATGCGTCCGTATAATTGCTGACGATGTAGCAATGGAAGATCTTTAGAGGAGAGGTGAGGTACCTAAGCTCGTGCATTTAGACAGCAGAGTTTCAGATGAGGTGATGAAGAGTGAGGACTATTCCCAAACTCGCACGTCACGTCCGATACGGTTGTGCTGGTGGCGCATCGTTCGTTTGCTCCATCTTGCAAACAGACCAGGGCCTCTCAACCGGGGAAGGTCGCCAGATGTGTCCGTGTGGCGCCCTGCGGCTCTGCTTCTGCAAACTCCAGTGTGCGGCCCGACGTCAGCTCCCGGGGCGACTGGTGGCCGTCCCCCGAGCCCCTGTACGGCAGCATGCTCCCAACATATACGTCATACCAACTGACCAAAGCATGCGCGCTCACATATCGAACGTTAGGACAGCTGCTGGTGCTGTGGCTCCCGATAGGCCATCACTGATGTGGCTCTCTCCAGGCTGTCAAGGCTGTGGCCGGTTCTGTAGGCTGGCGGTGTTGTAGCCCCCTGCAAGCCGTAGGTGTTGCAGCCCTGGTAAGCCATAGGTGTTGCGGCCCTGGTAAGCCATAGGTGTTGGAACCCTGGTAAGCCATAGGTGTTGCAACCCTGGTAAGCCATATGTGTTGCAACCCTGGTAAGCCGTAGGTGTTGCAGCCCTGGTAAACCGTATGTGCTGCAGCCCTGGTAAGCCGTAGGTGTTGCAGCTCTGGTAAGCCGTAGGTGTTGCAGCCCTTGTAAGCCGTAGGTGTTGCAGCCCTGGTAAGCCGTATGTGTTGCAGCCCTGGTAAGCCGTAGGTGTTGCAGCCCTGGTAAGCCGTATGTGCTGCAGCCCTGGTAAGCCGTAGGTGTTGCAGCTCTGGTAAGCCGTAGGTGTTGCAACCCCGTGTAGGCTGTAGTATGGAGTGGAGTGCGGTTCCCAGTTGGCTGACTGCGTTGGCGGCGGCTGTCTGCCACTGGGCTAACGATGCACGCCATGACTTGCCGGTACGTGTCTGAAGAGGAGCGAATGTTAACACGGCCTCCCAGCTGCCTCTTAGGGCTCGAATAGCACTATCTGGTACAGAGTGTTCACAAAATCACGCTGAGCGTAGCAGAACAATGCCGTTCAGAATGGCGTGATAGAGTAATTCCTGCACGATGACTTCTGTGTGTGAAAACCAAGTCAGCATTAGCCCTCACTAACATTGGGACTAATAGAGCTGAAGCAATTATGCACGCTACTGGCAACCAGCTGAAGAGGCGACAAAGTCGAGTGGCAACAACAGTTCAGAGCTGACGTCATGTGTGGCAGTTTTAATTGAGCTGCCGCCACGACAGTGCTGGCTGTCGTGACCGGCAACCCATCCGCTTCTCCAGTTGTGAGGTTCTGCACGGGATGATGCAGATGACTAACCACTTGCTGCGGGCACTTGCAATTCTTGGCGGCCTACTTGCCAATGGTAAACCGCAGGACCAATGCGTGCAGCGTCAGGCAGTTGGTTCCTGTCGGTCCGACCGGCGGATCCGTGCCACGGCTTCTAATCACCACACAAGCATAGTTTCTAGAATTGGAATATCAATGTTTGCGACCAAATTTTTATGCCTTGCGCATTCGCACAACGAAACTGAAGCATCGGCCAGTGGTCTTCACTCGGTGAGATAGAGAGATATGGAGATATGGAGATAGAGAGAGAGAGAGAGAGAGAGAGAGAGAGAGAGAGAGAGAGAGAGAGATGGAAAGATAGAGAAATAGAGAGGGAGAGAGAAAAGAGAGAAAGTGAGGGAGAGAGAAAGAGAGTCACACTATGGACGATAGTCACCGAAACAGTGATATCGGTACGATTTGCTACGCACGCGCCGAAAAGCGCGATAACACCTGCCGGCGAAGCGGCCGTGTGGGTCGACACGCCCATTAATTACTCCTAGTCAAGAGTCTCGGCGAAAATCACGGCCAGTCGGAGTTCATCTGCGAGGTGCATGCGTGGTGGCAAGTACGGTCATTTGCGCGCTGCGGCCAACACTTCATCGTGCGCCACCCGTCCACGCCGGCTACCGGTCGTCCGCCCCACCGGCCACCGGTCGTCCGTCCCCACCGGCCACCGGTCGTCCGTCCCCACCGGCCACCGGTCGTCCGTCCCACCGGCCACCGGTCGTCCGCCCCACCGGCCACCGGTCGTCCGTCCCCACCGGCCACCGGTCGTCCGCCCCACCGGCCACCGGTCGTCCGCCCCACCGGCCACCGGTCGTCCGCCCCACCGGCCACCGGTCGTCCGCCCCACCGGCCACCGGTCGTCCGCCCCACCGGCCACCGGTCGTCCGCCCCACCGGCCACCGGTCGTCCGCCCCACCGGCCACCGGTCGTCCGCCCCACCGGCCACCGGTCGTCCGTCCCCACCGGCCACCGGTCGTCCGTCCCCCACCGGCCACCGGTCGTCCGTCCCCACCGGCCACCGGTCGTCCGTCCCCACCGGCCACCGGTCGTCCGCCCCACCGGCCACCGGTCGTCCGCCCCCACCGGCCACCGGTCGTCCGCCCCACCGGCCACCGGCCGTCCGCCCCACCGAGCGACACTCAGCGCCGACGTCATATGTTGTGCATTGTCGAATTATCACTCCTTTAGATGCTTCAGCAATGTATATTACCATTAAACATTTAGTAGCTTGTGACGTAAACACAGTGCACGTATTGCACTTATTTCGTATCGGGGTCACTTTTGGATTTTGAACCAGTTGCAGGATAATTTTATATTTAGTGCAAGCATTGCAGTGCCTACACAAAAATGGCAGATCTGTTCGTCAACAACCCACGCTTGCTCTTCACGGATGGGCTGCACAGCCCGAGCGACAGTCGACGCTGACGACCGGGGACGGAGGCGGCCCGGACTGGCCCGGTCTGTCGGCACGCCTGCCGACGCCGATAAACAGGCGACCGCCGGCCGACCACAGCTGTCGTGAGCGGTCGGCGGCCGAGGATGTGCGCAGCTCGGCCGACAAACAGGACCGGGTGGTCTCGGCGGAGACCACTCTGACGGCCGACAAACAGGACCGGGTGGTCTCGGCGGAGACCACTCTGACGGCCGACAAACAGGACCGGGTGGTCTCGGCGGAGACCACTCTGACGGCCTCTCACCGTGTTGATGGACGGCTGGCGCGGGGCGCAGACCACTCGGACACCGACCGGGACCCGACCGGTTGACTGGACGGCTGGCGCGGGACCCGACCGACACCCGACCGGGGCCCAGCCGGGCCACCGACCGGGACCCGACCGGGACCCAACCGGGACCTGACCGGGACCCGACCGACACCCGACCGGGGGCCCAGCCGGGACCTGACCGGCAGCCGACCGGCACCCGACTGAAATTGGATCACGGGTGGCCTCGTGAGTGACGGAAGCACAATTCAAAATGAAGTGGCCGTAACTCATGTCGTCTTAATGGAGCTGGGGAGCCCCGTTAGCACATGAAGTGAACAACCCCATTTAGACTGGTAAGTGACTGTTAGTTCATTTAGGAAAGCGTTCGGCACACACTTTACCTCCATGCACTCGAAATCATTTGAGCAATAAGTTCGATGAAAAGGTGTGTGCTTCGTGCATACGAATTTGACCAATGCATCGTGTTTCCATACATGGTAAGCACTCACCTAATATCAGCGCTGTTTGCCCAAAAATAACACCCAGAAACGGTCAGCATAACAAATTACATTAGCAAGGCACACACCATTTCATAACCCAACGTGAAATGGCACCTGTCGTGTCTATCAAGTTGCGCTTTACCTTCTTCGTACGTTATTAAGCTTTGGCAACTCCAAGCTATGCTTCTTTTGCATCTCTCACTTCACTTTGAAGAAGAACATCTTGTTCAGAACTTCCTGGTCTGACGGAGTTTCCTGCTACCGAGATGATGAAGAGCAAAATTCGCGTCTTCTATACAATTGGTAAATATAATTGTTGGCTCCTTTCAGGGGTTAAGAGGCCTATGCGGTGCGTAGGCTCTGACAATTAACATATAAGCTCCAGTGAATCGTGGTTCGCGCTGTGCGAGGTGAAAATTGATGATGTGTCCGTGCACAGAAACGTAGCCAGTCATCGAACGCCGGAGTTGGTTAGGTCGTGCTTTGTAGAAATGTCTCTCATTTAGATGTTAAAAGAATATAGTTTACCATTGAGCGATTGGTAGCTTATGATATCATTACCATACACTTATTGCACTCATTTCGTATCGGACGGTCACTATTGGATTTTCAACCATTTGCAGGTTGATACGGAGTGCGGAAAAAGCTGTTTCCGGAACTCTTTAATTCTGGATAAATTGGAGGGAGCGGGTACGTCGGATAAATATTCCAGGACAGCTGTTCTGAAATTTCATTAGGGAGGGATTTTAAGCTTCCCGCAATGAGATGCGTAGTGTTTTATTCGTATTTTATGAAGGAGATGGGAAACTGCTCGACCGAATGACATGCATACTTCACCATTGACTAAAAAAACAATACCGCATTTGGTGGGCCAATTGATAAAGAAGGCGCATATATAATGAAAAGTACGACCATAAGAACTGAGCGTAAATCATTGATCTCAGTCCCTCTAAATACTGATTAAAACTGACATGCATATGGACTGTTCGAAGTAAGAACACGTCGTGGGCACATTCACTTAACTGCTACAGCCCGAATTCACATGGCTATAAAACCAGGCTGATGGCTGATTCTTTGGGGTTGCTTGCCGATCTGCATTCACGGAAACGTGTTTTCCACGACATAAGCGAGTGAGTGCTGCAGCTACGAGCCCACTTGTGCTGGCAGGTGGGTGTGGGAAGGCAACTAGACTGGGATTCAATGACGCCTTTGACTGCTGTGAAGGCTTTTATTTGTAAGAGTGCAACATGCTTATATTCGCGACAGGAAAAATCAGTGGTAGAAGGATTGTTTATTATTTGTTCATTTACCGGGTGATTTACGGCGTACTTTATGCACATTCGCGGCTAGTGGCGCCGCCCACACTGTTTCACCGGTGCGCCGCAGGATTGGAAAATGTCCGGAGCGGTGCGAGTGTCGAACCCGGGACATTTGGTATCCGCAGCCCAGCGCCTCAACCACTCGGCTACCCCACACCCTAGTGGTGGAGGGAGAGGGAAATTGAAGCGGAGGCTAGAGACGAAAAATAAATATAACAATTGGGTGAGATATGATATATATATATATACATAATTGAATGAGACAGCGTTCTCTGCATTTATCTTCTTCTTATTGATGCTTTCTAATTTTTGAACGTAGGATATATGGTTGTCTTCAAGATTATATCAATTATCCCTAGTCCAGATAGTACTTGAGGGAAATTCAGATTAGACATGTCCTCCAGAAAGGGTAGGTAAGCCAGCATGGTTTACGCCAGATTTGATACAACCAATTAAGGCTAAGGAAAATACATTTAGAGTGTTTAAGGAAGCTTCAAATATAGTAAATCTAAGGTCGTATCAAAAACCTAGGGACGCTGCGAAGCAGAAAACCAGAGCAGCAAAGCGAGCAAAGGCTGGGAGCTGTAATGGGGACAGAAAAGGTTCTTTAGTTTTTACAAGCTGAGTAAAGTTTTTAGCACAATTGGCCCACTGGAAGAATATGGGACTATATTGAGTGAGGATGGTGAGATGGTTGAGGAGCTGAGAAAACCACTTGAACACGTTTTTGCATTGGAAGATATGAGTAATCTTCCAACCGTGCATCACGGTTCAGTGACGGGTAATCGGATGAACAATGTTGATTTCATTGATAGCGATGTTGTTTTCAATCATATCAGGGAAATAAAACCAAAGAAGGACGCAGGACCTGAAGAAATGTATGCTTGGGTATTGCGGGAAGCTGAAAAGGAACTGGCTTAGTATACTATTTTGCATTAGCATAATATAGTCAAGTATAATATTAGCATAATATGTTGTAGATCAGCTTAACAGCATGAAATTCCAACAGATTAGAAAATTCCAAGTGTAGTTCTTATTTTCAATGAGAAAGAGGGAAAGTTGAAAATTATAGGCCAGTAAGCCTCACATGCCTAGCCTACAAGGTACTGTAATAAATTACCAAGGATAGAATAGTTAGTTATCTGTAAGGAAATAAATTGATTCGAGATACCCAACACGGGTTTAGAAAGGGACGATCGTGTCTCAAAAAGTTCTTGGGCTTTTTTGACTTCGCTACAGAACAATTTGATCAGGGTAATCAGGTTGATATAGCATATCTTGACTTTAGTAAGGCATTTGATAAGGTACCCCATAAACTGTTAATGATGCAGCTTCATGTCCATGGTATTACAGGTAGCATGCTAAAATGGATAAGGTGGTGGCTTTCAGATAGCAGAGAGTGATGCTAAATGGCATAAAGTCATCATGGCACAATGTTCTTAGTGGAGTCCCCCAGGGGTCAGTACTGGGGCCACTATTGTTCATTATATTTGTAAATAACATTGAAAGTGGCATCAGCAGTAAGGTTTTGAAATTTGCGGATGATTTGAAGGTATTTAGGACAATAACAGGACACAGAGAGCAGATCTCTTTGCAGAAAGTCTTAGACGAACTTGTGAAGTGGTCCGAAAATGGCAAATGAAACTTAATTTTGATAAGTGCAAAATCATGCATGTAGGTAGGCAGCATATGAAGGCTCCATGTTTGATAGGTGGCCAAACATTATCGGTGGCTCAGCAGGAGGAGGACTCAGGTGTTTTCTTAACACAAAATTGAGGGCATTATAACAGATCAAAGAAGCCAGGAAGAAAGGCACTAAGAAGAAAGGCACTAATGCTCGGGACAGTAAATAGGAATGTATCACACAATTGTGAGGAAGTTATCAGGAAGCTTTACTGTGCATGTCTCAGGCCACAGTTGGAATGCTGTGTCTGAGCTTGGTCCACTAGTTATTAAAAAAAAAAGTTTGTTGGCTTTCAGAGAGAGTGCAAAAGAGTGCAACAAAAATGGTTAATGGCATAAGCATCCTGGCATATGAGGAAAGATTGAAGAAATTGAATATGTTTTCACTTATATATAGAAGGCTGAGAGGAGATCTCATCGAGGTCTTTAAATTTGTTCCTGGTCAGGAACAGCGCTATCTCAGGGAAATGTTTGAATTTATCACGCGCCATGGAGGGCCTCTGAAAATAACGCGCACTGGAGGGCGTTATTTTCAGGCGGGTTCCGCCTACCCCCCCCCCCCCTAAGATCTCAGCTCCTATGAAGGCTAGAGCAACAAAATTCACAGGGTGGATGGGCACGATAGTGAACTCTATTGTGTGCAAAGTTCATGACCTTAGTTCAACATCTTCAAGGTCAAATGTGGTCAAAATAGCTAAATTTTCTGGTTTTGCGTGGCTTGGCTTGTCATTGTTATGGATCGCTGTGGTTGTGTTTAAATGCTCCAAAATTGGCATTAATGATGTTTTAAACATTACTAATGATGCAATACAGATGTCAGATCCACCATTTGACCTCAGGTCACCTATATAGGAGCACTTTATTAGGTCATTACCTGCTCCAGTTACCGGAACCGGTTTCTCATCCCGACTGCTCCGTTGGGCGGCTCGGCATAATTGGCTTCGCAAAGAAAGGAGTGAAATACATGAATAAAGTATGGAAACGCTCAGGCATACAATGACAAACAGTAGATTTCGGGATGTATAGGGAGTAACATGTAAAGTGACATCAATCGCATGACAGTCATTTGCATTTATAACACATTCCAGTTGACCAAGTTTGGTTCCATTAGGCTATCATGAACTTGTCCTGACTTGACCTCGGCGACCTAACATGACTTTTAAATTATATAGCATAACAATATGCATCAAACAAGTCGCTAGTGTTGTCAAGAACACTTCCCTATTGCCAATATACGGGAAGCGCATCAGCGCCGTTTTTTGTGGTCTGGCGCTGCGAATTGTTTTTACTTTAACGGCCCCTAACTTGAAACCTTCTCGGCAGATTTTCATTTTTCTTGCTTTAAACAATGCGCCGGTCATTTCTAAGCAGGTACACGAAAAATTTGGCATATATCGGTCGGTAAAATATGGAGTTATGTACGAAAAATCGGAAGGATTGGCGGATTTCGCCATACCCCCTCTAGGGCGTGTGTTACCCTGTTATGAACTCGACCTGACTTGACCTCGGTGACTTGACATGACTTTGGAACAATGTAGCATGACAATGTACATCAAACAAGTCGCTAGTTTTGCCAAGAATACTTCTTTTTTGCTAATATACGGAAGCGCATCAGCGCCGATATTTGTGATCTGGCGCTGATAAATTTGTTTGACTTTAGCGACCCCTAACGCGGACACTTTTCGGTCGATTTTCATTTGTCTACTTCAAACAACGCGCCGGTCATTTATTGGCAGGTACACAAACAATGGCGTATATCAACCGGTAAAATCTGGAGTTATCTACGAAAAACCGGAGGGGTGGGCGGATTTCATCCCCCCCCCCAGTGCGCGTGTTAACAGAAATTATGTAATTAGAGGTTGTCAATTCAAAATTGATGTTAATCACAGCAGAACAAGGTTAAGACAGCTTTTCTTCACCAACAGGGTAGTAGAACACTAGAACCAGCTGCCAGAAACCATTGTCAGTGGCAGCATACTGAACATCTTTAAAACAGCACAAACAATCATTATAAGAATAGACGGCTTGCTTTTCAGCATTCCAGGGAGGGCTTATCGGCGGATTTGGTGGGCAAGTGGTTCAGTGTCCAGAGTGTAACCAAGAAGGCCCCTTGTGCTTATAGTTGCACGGATCCTTTTATGTCCTTGTGTCTTGTGTCAAGGACGTACACGCATCTACCCCTATTTGATAGACTTTATGAAGCCATCCATAGATATAACCATATAGTATTTATGAAACCATCTACACCCGTGAGACAGCTCCCATCATTAATGCACATATACAGACATACACGCATCAACCCGTATATGATAGACACCTACCGCCCACACGAGTGTTCTTAATGCTTGCGGTGTGCTCTGCTCATCATAGGTGTTGTGCATTGTGTGTTGTGTAATCCGTTGGAGTTTAAGGGCGCTTCGACCAAGTGTGATCATTTAGCGTTGTGTAACCTGAATGGTGGCCATTGCATGTATGTTGAGCATATTTCGAAATTTTCTATACGTTGCCTTTCGTTGTTTTTTTGCGTACCTTCAGCATAGGAAGTGTTGTAATTGAAACTGCATGTATCATACATAATGATGTATGCTTGTATTACACCTACGTGATTCATACTGTGTTAGTTCTGAAGGTAGTCAAGGCTGGTTGAAACGTCGGCAGAATATAGTAACTTCGAATCGACTTCTTTCACATATATGCTGTCTTCTATGCTATTTACATCATATCGCGTGTTAATCATTTACCACGTTTACATGAGCAGAAAAAACTTCCGGATACGATGCAATTGGGAAAACTTCCGAATCTTGCAGACGGGCTTTTGCGTAGCAAAACATGCGAATAGCTTAACGCAAATTTACGTTCCGGGTCATGATACTTCTTGAGACTATTATGTGCTAAGTTTTGAGTAAATTTAGGGTAATTATGAAAAATTACCGTCCCACTTTTAATTATATTTACAAGCCTAGTCATAAAACACAACAAGCAGACATCTAACAGCTGAAATCGGCGTTGAGACGTCACATTATTAGTGCGTGCCCCAATCGTGAGCTTTGCGATGTGGCGGAGTGTTCAACTTGCGGATTTGTGATAGCATTTGGGTTTTCATGATTTATCTCTTGGATTGCGTAGTAAACCTGATTTACCCTGTTCATTTGACCATTGCGCGGTCTGTAACAATGCACCATTGCACAGTCTGGAACCTATACTATAGAACATAATCTGGTCTGGAAACAATGCATCGTTTTATTCACGAAGAGGAAAGGGCTATGTTGTCATCGACAACGTGCCATCGGCAACGTGAATCCTTCGAATTCACAGAATTCACTGTAGCTTTGCTCAACAGCATCTAACAACGTGGACCATTGATGATACGTTGTGTCTCTGTACGCCGTTGCACGAAGCAAATGCGTCAGAAGTGCAAAAATGCGCAAATATTCAGAACATTTCACCACATTGAGTCAGCCGTCCAAACGTAAAAATCCGATTAGGTGGCTGCTTTGCTCTTGTAAAGAGGCCGCCCAATCGAAATTTTTGCGAATCGACCAGACCGGAAATTTTCGATTATTGCTGACCGGCTTATGTAAACGGGATAATTGCACCGCTTGGGGATAGTTGACAAATTCTTACAGATAACCATAGATCGTTCGAAAACTAGGAAGAATCAATAAAAAGATAAATGCAGAGAGCGCTGTCGCATCCAATTATGTCTGCATGCAAGAAAGCCTGCTCCCAAAATATTCGTGTGTATATATGTATATATATATATATATATATATATATCCATAGGTATATTTTGCCAGGGTATCTTCTTGTATTCATTGGCTGTTGAAGAGAAGAGCGCATTTAGCTCTGGAAAGTTTTCTGTCTAGGATTTTGATTGATTCGATCAATCGATAATCTATATATACGAGAATCTATATATACGCGAAAGCATATATATATATATATATATATATATATATATATATATATATATATATATTTTAAACAAAACGTTGTCGATCGGTGTTTCTACCTCCTCCATTGTTGTGGGGCCCCCATGGACTCGCGCCGCATGAGAGTATCGCGATAGACGTTCACTTGTGGTCGTGTGTGAAGCTAAATACCCTGTTCTCTTCAAGAGCTAATGTATGAAATAATTTATTCATTAGTATACACCCCTTATTTCTATCGAATCACCACTCTTATAATTATCATAAGGGCTATTGGAAAGCCGCACTTGATTGCTAGTAATACTGAGCCATGATAACCTTTGATGATAATACGTTGCTCTGAATTACATCAGTTGCCACGAAATTTAGGCATGACGCATTAAAAATGAAAGCAATTCGGTGCACACAAATTGAAGAATAGCATCGAAAGCGACCCATAAATTAGCAATCAAACAGCACTTACTCACGAGGCCATCAATGGCTATCCAACTGCACCTATTCAATATACCGATGACCCTTTGACCCGCGGCTGACCTCCCACAGGCTGCAAATCACCGCACACTTTCGCTGGCCGTCCGTAGAAGCCTCATTTCTTTAGCGGGCGTCCAGCGCGGCCGGCCCTGTCCTGCATCCATCGCACTTGCCAGTTGTGGCCATTGTGCGAGTCACCGCCGGCGGCCATTGTGCGAGTCGTCACGCGTCACGCCTTGGCCGCGTCAGAGGCATCAGTCATCCCCGGCCCGTTACATATTGCAGCGGCACGTGACAACGGGCCGGATCGCCACTCATATGTGCAGAAATTACGCCCCGCGGGCAAGCCGTCGGCAGCTTTGATCGGAATTTCTCTGCGCAGGGAGTGATGACAGGAGCGGTACGCGCTTTGAGCGTGTTTCGGCCGGTCAATTGTTTGCTGGAGCGTGCTCGGCCGGCGGCCAAGAGCGGCGTGGACACCGGAAAAACTTTCGCGCCACTGGTGTTCGCGTGGGGCCGCCGACGAGGCGGACGTCGGTGGTTGGCGTTTGTCTGTGGGAGAGTGGCTGTCGCCGGTGTACTCTTGCGACACCCTTGGTCGTCGGCCACGGCCAGGCGTCGTGTCGCTGTGACTGCCCTCTCGACGTTGACAGCGCCCGAGAGTGGTGTCGGAGCGGCATCTCGCGCCGCTCTAGTCACAGCGCGGCGGCGGCGACAAGCATGCCACCGCCACCGCCGCCGACCGTCCTGTAGTGGCGAGTCAACTCGAGCCACATCCTTGAGACGCAGCTGCCGTGCGTTCAAGCGAGTTGCCGTGGGTTGTGGCCAGCGGGTCGCAGCTTCACACACGACCACAAGTGAACGTCTACCGCGATACTCTCATGCGGCGCGAGTCCATGGGCGCCCCACCACAATGGAGGAGGTAGAAACACCGATCGAGAATGTTTTGTTTAATATATATATATACTTTCGCGTATATATATATATATATATGCATGCGTGGTCAAGGCAATTTTAAGCCTGTATGTCCAGTTTCTCCTCTCCAGAGACACGCGTAATGCCCTGGAGGAGCTTTGCATGGACTAATTCTATGGCCAATTAGATTGCTTGCGTACACAGTGGGGTGTCTGAGTGCGAGCCAGCGTCTGGGGACGTGCTCCGCCGTGCCATCCGGACATACAGCGCCATTCACGGGACGATTCTCAGCCTATGAGGAGACACCCGCGGTTCCGCCGACGCTCCGTCACGAGCACACCCCGGCACCGGCGAGTGAGAGCCGACCCGGGTCAGCCTCACACTTTCTGGCGGCGGCAGACGCGCCAGGATCAACACAAGTTGTACCGGAGAAAGGAGACGAGTCGCCGCCGGGATGCCGGCGCCAGGCTACGGCCGCGCTGGGCGAATTCGTGGGGCGGCCGGCCGCGTCTGGCAGGGTAGCCGAGACGAGCGAGTCGCCCACGTCCGGACGGTGGTGGTGGGGAGGGGAGGGGGGTGGAGTGGCCTGAGAATAAGACGCCAGTCTCCCAATCAAAAGGTTGCGAGTTCGAGTGTCACGTGTCGCTGCTCGTCGCCCGTGACCACCAGGCGTGACAGATTGCGGCACACAGCAGTCGACCCGTCGTAAAGCCAGTAACCACTACCACACCACCAGGTCCCAGCAGTGAGCTGGCCCGACCAGGTACACCGGGGCATGAAACCAGCTCGGTCCGTGGGTCAAATGGTCGCCGGGGGCAACTCGCTTTCGGGTCGCGCAGGAGCACGATTCGCCACATCTCCCGACGGCTGAGTGCAGGAGCAGAAGGAGCAGGAGCAGGAGCAGGAGGAGCAGGAGCAGGGGCAGTGGCAGGAGGAGCGAGCATGTGCGGCGCTGTTGAGCAGTGTCTGCCGGAGTCGCGCCTCAGTTGTGTGAGCTGTGGTGGCTGTGGGTGGTAGCGGCTGGCTGGTGTCCGACTGTCCGACTGTCCGACTGTCCGACTGTCCGACTGTCCGACTGTCCGACCGTCCGACTGTCGACCGCAGTCGGTGGGCTGGGCCTCACGACACGGGTGTCACACCTGTCCCGACACTCCTGGCACAGGTGTCACACCAGTCCCGACACTCCTGGCACAGGTGTCACACCAGCCCCGACACTCCTGGCACAGGTGTCACACCGTCCCGACACTCCTCCCGACACTCCTGGCACAGGTGTCACACCAGCCCCGACACTCCTGGCACAGGTGTCACACCAGCCCCGACACTCCTGGCACAGGTGTCACACCAGCCCCGACACTCCTGGCACAGGTGTCAC
Source organism: Imbricaverruca yamaguchii (assembly GCA_034440575.1). Lineage (NCBI taxonomy): Eukaryota > Metazoa > Arthropoda > Thecostraca > Neoverrucidae > Imbricaverruca > Imbricaverruca yamaguchii. The sequence continues at coordinate 2,131,244 of JAOTOL010001625.1, forward strand.
ACCAGCCCCGACACTCCTGGCACAGGTGTCACACCAGTCCCGACACTCCTGGCACAGGTGTCACACCAGCCCCGACACTCCTGGCACAGGTGTCACACCAGCCCCGACACTCCTGGCACAGGTGTCACACCAGCCCCGACACTCCTGGCACAGGTGTCACACCAGTCCCGACACTCCTGGCACAGGTGTCACACCAGTCCCGACACTCCTGGCACAGGTGTCACACCAGTCACGACACTCCTGGCACAGGTGTCACACCTGCCGACACTCTTCATACAAGTGTCATTTGCCGACACAGATGTCACCTGCCGGCACAAGTGTCGCCTGCCGACACAGATGTCACCTGCCGGCACAAGTGTCACCTGCCGACACAAGTGTCAGCTGCCGACATAGCCACCATGATCACCGCATGTATTCGGGCATGCGTCAGCAGGCTGTAGGAGAGACCCCAGACAATGCACCAGTAGTGGCCACTGCCCAGCTGCCTATGCTGTAGGAGAGACCCCGGACAATGCACCAGTAGTGGCCACTGCCCAGCTGCCTATGCTGTAGGAGAGACCCCAGACACTGCACCAGTAGTGGCCACTGCCCAGCTGCCTATGCTGTAGGAGAGACCCCAGACACTGCACCAGTAGTGGCCACTGCCCAGCTGCCTATGCTGTAGGAGAGACCCCAGACACTGCACCAGTAGTGGCCACTGCCCAGCTGCCTATGCTGTAGGAGAGACCCCAGACAATGCACCAGTAGTGGCCACTGCCCAGCTGCCTATGCTGTAGGAGAGACCCCAGACACTGCACCAGTAGTGGCCACTGCCCAGCTGCCTATGCTGTAGGAGAGACCCCAGACACTGCACCAGTAGTGGCCACTGCCCAGCTGCCTATGCTGTAGGAGAGACCCCAGACACTGCACCAGTAGTGGCCACTGCCCAGCTGCCTATGCTGTAGGAGAGACCCCCAGACACTGCACCAGTAGTGGCCACTGCCCAGCTGCCTATGCTGTAGGAGAGACCCCAGACACTGCACCAGTAGTGGCCACTGCCCAGCTGCCTATGCTGTAGGAGAGACCCCAGACACTGCACCAGTAGTGGCCACTGCCCAGCTGCCTATGCTGTAGGAGAGACCCCAGACACTGCACCAGTAGTGGCCACTGCCCAGCTGCCTATGCTGTAGGAGAGACCCCAGACACTGCACCAGTAGTGGCCACTGCCCAGCTGCCTATGCTGTAGGAGAGACCCCAGACACTGCACCAGTAGTGGCCACTGCCCAGCTGCCTATGCTGTAGGAGAGACCCCAGACACTGCACCAGTAGTGGCCACTGCCCAGCTGCCTATGCTGTAGGAGAGACCCCAGACACTGCACCAGTAGTGGCCACTGCCCAGCTGCCTATGCTGTAGGAGAGACCCCAGACACTGCACCAGTAGTGGCCACTGCCCAGCTGCCTATGCTGTAGGAGAGACCCCAGACACTGCACCAGTAGTGGCCACTGCCCAGCTGCCTATGCTGTAGGAGAGACCCCAGACACTGCACCAGTAGTGGCCACTGCCCAGCTGCCTATGCTGTAGGAGAGACCCCAGACACTGCACCAGTAGTGGCCACTGCCCAGCTGCCTATGCTGTAGGAGAGACCCCAGACACTGCACCAGTAGTGGCCACTGCCCAGCTGCCTATGCTGTAGGAGAGACCCCAGACACTGCACCAGTAGTGGCCACTGCCCAGCTGCCTATGCTGTAGGAGAGACCCCAGACACTGCACCAGTAGTGGCCACTAGGGCAGTAGTGGCCACTGCCCAGCTGCCTATGCTGTAGGAGAGACCCCAGACACTGCACCAGTAGTGGCCACTGCCCAGCTGCCTATGCTGTAGGAGAGACCCCAGACACTGCACCAGTAGTGGCCACTGCCCAGCTGCCTATGCTGTAGGAGAGACCCCAGACACTGCACCAGTAGTGGCCACTGCCCAGCTGCCTATGCTGTAGGAGAGACCCCAGACACTGCACCAGTAGTGGCCACTGCCCAGCTGCCTATGCTGTAGGAGAGACCCCAGACACTGCACCAGTAGTGGCCACTGCCCAGCTGCCTATGCTGTAGGAGAGACCCCAGACACTGCACCAGTAGTGGCCACTGCCCAGCTGCCTATGCTGTAGGAGAGACCCCAGACACTGCACCAGTAGTGGCCACTGCCCAGCTGCCTATGCTGTAGGAGAGACCCCAGACAATGCACCAGTAGTGGCCACTGCCCAGCTGCCTATGCTGTAGGAGAGACCCCAGACAATGCACCAGTAGTGGCCACTGCCCAGCTGCCTATGCTGTAGGAGAGACCCCAGACACTGCACCAGTAGTGGCCACTGCCCAGCTGCCTATGCTGTAGGAGAGACCCCAGACACTGCACCAGTAGTGGCCACTGCCCAGCTGCCTATGCTGTAGGAGAGACCCCAGACAATGCACCAGTAGTGGCCACTGCCCAGCGGCTGAGAGTTGACTGCGCTGGACATTGAATTGCAAATGGCTGATCTGATGCTTTCATGCGTGACCTGAAACATTTCTGCCGTAGGATCCGCAAAGAATATTCAACCGACGATGCGGATAAGCGAGACGATTTCAGAGGCAGTCACAAGCCGTCCTAGTGCGTTAAAAAACCGTAAATGTCTCTTGTGTGGAGGTCGCTACTGCAGTGTTGCATTTCAAGGTAAATATGAACAGATTACATCATAGCCATTTGTTTCGGGTGTCATGACAAGTAGTCGCACAACCTCTATCTCATATTTTGCGAGACGAAGCTGAAGCGTACCCTCAGCCTATCAGTACCGGGATCCGGCAGACATTTCAGCACAGCAAAAAGGTTAAGCGTATGTGACGGTGCAGCTCGCGATAGCCAGAATGCTGCCGTGGCAAAGGTATCTCTCTGATGACACAGGATGCATCATCCAGTCACATTTATCGACGGGCAAAGCCACATTTCCTGTTCAATATGACCTGCAATATGCGTCGACAGGCGAGCATTTGACCTACATCGCACAGCAGACGTAATACGAGCCAAATCCCATGCCATGGCATGACGCGATACACCTGTTGAGACTTAGTAAGGCACCAGGCCACTAATGGATCAAAGCTGCTCTTACCGCCCGGTTACAAGCCGGTGCGTCCATTGCATTGTCTCGACAAATGCTGACATCATCGCCCTTGACCTGGATTCACCACCGAGTATACGGTGCTGAGGAAACGCTGATCTGGCAATGCTGATCTGGCAACGCCTATCCGGTAGCGTTGATCTGGCAACGCCGAATTGGTGTCGCTGATCTGGTAACGTGACGCTCCGCGTCAGCTCCAAAAACAGTGCCATGTAGCGAATCTCACTCCCACTCAGGTACCGGAGCACTGCCGTGCAGCAGGTCTCACTCCCACTCAACTCCCGGAACAGCAGCGGGTCTCATTTCCACTCAACTCCCGGAACAGCAGCGAGTCTCACTCCCACTCAACTCCCGGAATAGCAGCGGGTCTCATTCCCACTCAACTCCCGGAACAGCAGCGGGTCTCACTCCCACTCAACTCCCGGAACATCAGCGGGTCTCACTCACACTCAACTCCCGGAACAGAAGCGGGTCTCACTCCCACTCGGGTAACGGCCGGCCGCGACGTCTGCACGCCTGGGGGCATCGTCAGCCGACAACGGCATCATCTCCAGCTTCCGGCGGAAACAGTCGCCGGGTTCCCAATGACTTAGTGAGGCAGGCGTGGTACCCCAACGGCTTAGTGCCATGTGGGCGTGCCAGACAGTGGCATTGCTTGCCCGTTCATGATATTGCGTGCCAGTCCGTGACTTTGTATGTCGGGTCGTGATATTGTGTACCAGTTTGTGATCTTGCGCGCCAGTCTGTGATATGGCGTGACAGTCCGTGGCATGGCATGGCATGACACCGGCATGGCAGTCTGTGACATGGTGTGACACCGGTGTGACATCCGCGACATGGCGTGACACCGGGATGACGGTCGGTGACATATCTTGACCCCACCGTGACGGTGTGTGACCTGGGGTCTGGACGACAGGGGTCGAGCCGCGGCCGGACAGGCTGCGGCCGCGGCTCTGCCGGCCGGACAGGCTGCGGCCGCGGCTCTGCCGGCCGCCCTACGCCGGCTCGCCCCGCCCCGCGCCTCCGCCGACCTCTCCTCTCCGAGCCGGTCGTAAGTCAGACGTAGCCGCAGCCGTGTAATTAGGCAAATTATACAAGCACGATGCGACGGCGGGTCGACCGCCAGAGTTGAGCAGAACACGTGTCGAGTCCTGTGTGGGGAGGGGAGGCAGCGGTGAGACATCTGGCAGCTGACCAAGATGCTGCTGTCGGCCGCTGCGACACTGCCGAGTCTCTGCGACAATTTGGGGGTCGCTGCGACAATGTGATGGTCGCTGCGACAATTTGTGTATCGCTGGGACAGTGTGGGGGTCGCCGCGACACATCTGATACGCCTGTGACACGCAGAAGCTGACCGATGCTCTTCCGGCACTTTCGAAGGTCTTCTGTGCTGACCGTGGCACTTCCGGGGTTAGATGCGACACCCGAGGTTCAGCTGACGTGCACAACTGCGATATCTAGGCTATTCAGGCGTGATATACGTGCCGTCAACTGCGATATATAGGGCATTCAACTGCGATATCCCTGCCGTCAACTGCGATGTCTATGACATTGCACACTGTGACATAAATGTCGTGAACTGCGATGTCTGGGGCACCTAGTTGCGCTATGCGTGACATCCAACATTAATATCCGGGTCGTCCAGCTGCGATTTCTGGCACAGTCAACTGTGAGGTCCGGGATATCTAACTGCGATATCCGGTATAGTCAACTGCGATATCCGTGATATTTAACTGCGATATCCGGGACACCCAGCTGCCACATCCGCGACATCTAGCTGTCACATCCGAGACGTCCAACTATCACATCCGGAGTGTGCACCTCAGTCCACTTGGACCAACCCATCTCCTCCATGTATCGTTATCCTCCCTTAAACAACGCACAAATCAACGCTCCTGTGCGATAATGATTCTGGCTAATTTGAGCATCTCGAACAATGCAGTATTGAAAGTTTCCCTCGGCCAAATACATGACGTCCGGTATGATGGTCATCACCTAGTCACCCGGCTTCATTCACCTCTGCAGCCAAGACGAATTGGCCGCTCGGCAGGACAGAACAGGGGGATCAATCTTGGGCGCAATTCTATCTTGGCTGAAGCGCCTGCAGCATACGAATGGCTCGGGCGCTTGACCACGAAGAGCATGGTCTATGTAGTCGTGAGCATGACGCATTTACAACGCTAGTAACGTTCGGACTACTGTCCGCGTCAAGTGTGGTAGACGAAAGACATCGTGTCCGTGAGCCTGTCTTGTCATAGGTCATGACATTGTATTCGTGTTACCGTCTTGGTGCGGTCGCTCGTCATTGACATCAGACACGCCGTCGTGGCGAGTGACCGATGTCTCTCTCCAGCGCAGCCGACAGGCCGCGATGCTGCACCTGCGCAGCCGGCCGTGCCAGAAGGCGGCATCACCCGAGCAGCTGAGGCGGCGACCCGCCAGCGCCGGCAGCTGCAGTCGCCGTGCGTGTCCGCTGCGACCCCGCCAGCGCCGGCAGCTGCAGTCGCCGTGCGTGTCCGCTGCGACTCGGCGGGCCGCCGGCCGGTGCGATCGGTCCCCGGCTGAAGCGGCGCGCTTTCACCGGACGGCCGCTGTTTACCGGGCGACACTGACGGCGGCGGCCGACGTGATGCGGCTGCGGCACCTATGCCGCGGCCTCGCCGTGTGGCACACCGTCTCCGCACCGCGCGGTGTCGTGTTGCACGCGCCACTGTGCGGGGGGCCGTAACTGGAGCTGGCGGCAGTCGGCGGCGCCGCCTCTCGTGCCCAGTGGCTGTCAACAGACGGCTCTGTCGGCAGACGCGCTCGCCGGGCTCGGTCTTGCCCGCCCGGCTCGGCCTCCTGCCCAGCCCGACCTCCCGCCCGGCTCGGCCTCCCGCCCGCCCGGCCCGACCTCCCGCCCGGCTCGGCCTCCTGCCCTGCCCGACCTCCTGCCCGGCCCGACCTCTCGCCCGCCCGGCCCGGCCTCCTGCCCGGCCTCCTGCCCGGCCCGACCTCCCGCCCGCCCGGCCCGGCCTCCTGCCCGGCCTCCTGCCCTGCCCGACCTCCCGCCCGCCCGGCCTCCTGCCCGGTCTCCTGCCCGGCCCGGCCTCCTGCCCGACCTCCCGCCCGCCCGGCCTCCTGCCCGGTCTCCCGCCCGGCCTCCCGCCCGCTCGGCCCGCCCTCCTGCCCTGCCCGACCTCCCGCCCGCCCGGCCTCCTGCCCGGCCTCCCGCCCGGCCTCCCGCCCGCTCGGCCCGCCCTCCTGCCCTGCCCGACCTCCGCCGCCCGGCCTCCTGCCCGGCCTCCCGCCCGGCCTCCCGCCCGCTCGGCCCGCCCTCCTGCCCGGCCCGACCTCTCGCCCGGCCCGGTCTCCTGCCCAGTGGCTGTCAACAGACGGCTCTGTTGGCCGGCCCTGCCCTGCCCGCCCTGCCCGCCCTGCCCGCCCGCCCAGCTCGGTCCGGCACGTACCGAGGTAGACACATGCCAACACGATGCCGCACCACCGTGGGTGGCGACTGTCGCACCTGTAGCGGCTGCCGACCGGGCTGATGACTGAGACGATTGCGGCCCGGCCGACCGAGCCAAGGCCTGTTGTCGGGCAGGGAGGGAGGGAGGCATAGTCGGAGGACGGTGCATCACATCACGATCATCACGACAGCATCACGAGCACCCGGAAAACGGAAAGACAGGAAGAGAGAGAAAGTAATACAGGAAGGGGGAACACATTGGTAGATGCGCACTAAAACTCAAATAACTTACGAACCAACACATTGGTAGATGTAAAGAGAGGGACGGGAGAGAGAGAGAGAGAGAGAGAGAGAGAGAGAGAGAGAGAGAGAGAGAGAGAGAGAGAGAGAGAGAGAGAGAGAGAGAGAGAGAGAGAGAGAGAGAGAGAGAGAGAGAGAGAGAGAGGATGGGAAGGAACGAAAGAGTAAATAAACAATGAGTCATGCAATTGGTAAAAGTAGGGAACACGTGTCACGGTTTACGGAACAATGAAGTGAGAAATGAATTTGGCAACTGGAGGAAAGCTAAGACAAAGAACGACGCATGCGCATATCACTCAACGGGAAGGATGGCTGGCGCGTACAACCCACACTCTATCCGGGTTCCCCATTCCTGTTGTCTTCGTTGTACGTCTGTGCTTGATCCTATCGTTGGACGACGTGACCATGGTATCGTACGTGTTGAAAATGCATTATTTATGGGACTGCCAACGGCCATTGAACGGCGCCATTGTATTACGGCGTCAAAGGAATGCAGGTGAGCAAAACATCCAACGGAATACGGAATGAGCGTGAATGAAGAGTTGGGCTGAAAGAATGAAGGGTTTTCCCACGTTAGCCACGAAAACCAAATGGAAAAACTGTAGCTATCATAGAGTGACGTTGAACGGGATTAAGATTACGGTCATGTTTCGGTCTGACAGTGGTTGGCTCAGCGACAGCACTAGCGCAACGACTCCGGTGGCATATGCATAGTTGTCGTTAATATGGTTTAAGGGCGCATCAACTGCATGGGTTATGCAGCGTCGGTAACTACGTCAGTCGAGCCAGGTATAGAATGGTGTACCCTTACCCTCCCCATGGATCCACGAGTATGTCCTCCTACCTCTGCCTGCCTCTCCACATCCTGTCCGTCTGCCTTGCCACATCATGTCCGCCTGCCTCTCCATAGCCTGTCCCCTAACCTCTCCACAGCATCTCAATCTGCCTCTCCACGTCCTGTCCGTCTGCCTCTCCACATCCTGTCTGCCTGTCTCTCCACAGCCTATCCGCCAGCATCTCCACATCCTGTCTGGCTGCCTCTCCACAGCCTATCCGTCTGCATCTCTACATCCTGTCCGTCTACCTCTCCACAACATGTCCGCCCGCCCGCCTGCATCTTCACAGCCTGTCTCCGAGTGGGCCCAGTCTCCCCAGAAGCGACGACTGGCGTGCACACTGTGCCGTATGCATCATGCCGTATGTAGCAGTGCGCCACCTGCCGCGGCCAGGCGGTTCGCGTGTACACGACGAATCCGGCGGCGTCGATGGCATCCCGGTCATGCACGGGCGCCGCCCTCATAACGAGCACGGCGGTCGGGCCACCGGACGTGCTGGACGGCTGCTGGACGTGGTAGGCCGATCCACGGCCTGGACTTCGTCGCATCTCATCAGGAGGAATTCGCTCGCCCGGCGCGTCACGATGCCTCCCGAAGAAAACCCGTTCGGTCGTCTGACGCGGCTCGAGACAAGAGATGGCGTTGCTGCCCGGACAACCTGCCCCCCTTGGGAAACGATACGCGGAATGAATTCAAGATGGCCAAGTGTGAAGAAATTCTCCCGATATGTGTAGTGATGCGTGAAGGCGGCCCTTTTTTGTGTAATCCACGACAAGATAAGTTGGCGGCGGTCGGCCGTGCGACAGCCGCCGATCTGGACCGAGATGCCTCTGCTGGTCTAGACAAGGCCGAGCGACGATTAACCCGGAAGGCGGTGCGACCCTGACCGGTCCTCCGCTCTGGCCCGTTCAGTTGGACAGCTGTCAGCCACGGGCATGACAGCTTTGTCGACCCGATCACACTGACTGCGCACCCCCACCCCAACCGAGTGAAACCGTGACCGTATATGAACAGCAAATAGTGTTGAACTGAAATTACAGCGTCCTAATTCGCCAGCCCGTCAAGGATGTCTTGATCGGGACTCACATATCTGGCATTCCAGTGTGTGCGCACCGTATTTGGATTATGGCTCCTTGATTCTTCGTCGCCAATCACTTGCCCACAAGTGGTTTAATAGACTTGCCCTCGACAGGCGACGAGGAGGCTCTCGGGACCGTCCCGCTCTAATCTCCCGCTCACGAGAGATCTTCGGTGGCCTTACAAGGTATTGACACCCCGTGGCTCCCGATACGGACAAGCTGGTCGGTGCATCTGAGAAGTGGTCGCAGAGAAGGTCTGGCGCCATGCAAGGCGCGGCGAGGACGCCCAAGGTGAAGGATTGTCCGTGCACTACGTTTCACGAGTCAATATATGCGCTAATAAAGTACGCTCCGACCAGGCGCCGGCCATGTAACTGGAATGATTTGTGCACGGCTCTTATAGATAGGGCTGGGCAGCGAAGAATTTGCGACTTCACGACGTGACTCCAGTCAAAGATGCCATAGGCCGTAATGTACGAGGATAAAGGGTTGTGTTTAAAAGGGCACTGAGCATGAAGAACAATTATCCAAGTAATCGAAATACACTATGTGATTATAAAATTGTGCTTAGCATCTGGGCATGCAAACATATTGTCGTATATTATATTGTGCATATATATATATATATATATACATATATGCATGTATACATGCGTGGTTGTATAACTGACACGAATACAATAGTGCATATCGATTGTGAATTTAGTTGCGGCTAATACAAATACTGTGCATCAAATACCAAGTTCGAGCGATTTCAATCAAGCATTCGGAAGCATGCCTAAATGTTCTAGTATGTAGGTACATTATGCTTGTGTATATGGCACATAGTTATACATTATGCATAAAGAGCAGTGATTTATCCTTAGTACCAATTTCAGAATGTGCAATTAATGCGCAAGTTTCACATTATCTCAACAAATTTAACACCGGAGTTTCACCATCTTATGATCCAAACATATTCTGCCTACTATATGTTTGCATATCCTGAAAATTCAATATCCTAGTTAAATGCGGTGCTTATTTTATGTCGATATATGCGTCGCAACTCCAAGCAAAGTTTTGAAAGCAACCCTGCAAAATTGAAGTCAATGCGGTTTTCGCGTCGAGCCGCCGCGTGAGACCGCAATGTCTCGTTGCCTGTCCCACCCCGGATTTCCGTCGGCGTTTAGAGGCCGGCCGAGCGTGTTGGCCTCGGGGCGAGACACATCAGGACGAGCCGGGCACACAACGGCTGCGGCGGTTACTGCCCAACTCAGCCGGGCACACACCGGCTGCGGCGGTTACTGCCCAACTCAGCCGGGCACACACCGGCTGCGGCGGTTACTGCCCAACTCAGCCGGGCACACACCGGCGGCGGCGGTTACTGCCCAACTCAGCCGGGCACACACCGGCGGCGGCGGTTACTGCCCAACTCAGCCGGGCACACACCGGCGGCGGCGGTTACTGCCCAACTCAGCCGGGCACACAACGGCTGCAGCGGTTACTGCCCAACTCAGCCGGGCACACACCGGCGGCGGCGGTTACTGCCCAACTCAGCCGGGCACACACCGGCGGCGGCGGTTACTGCCCAACTCAACCGGGTACACACCGGCGGTGGCGGTTACTGCCCAACTCAGCCGGGCACACACCGGCGGCGGCGGTTACTGCCCAACTCAGCCGGGCACACAACGGCTGCGGCGGTTACTGCCCAACTCAGCCGGGTACACACCGGCGGCGGCGGTTACTGCCCAACTCAGCCGGGCACACACCGGCGGCGGCGGTTACTGCCCAACTCAGCCGGGCACACACCGGCGGCGGCGGTTACTGCCCAACTCAGCCGGGCACATACGGCGCGGTTACTGCCCAACTCAGCCGGGCACACACCGGCGGCAGCGGTTACTGCCCAACTCAGCCGGGCACACACGGCGGCGGTTACTGCCCAACTCAGCCGGGCACACACGGCGGCGGTTACTGCCCAACTCAGCCGGGCACACACCGGCGGCGGCGTTTACTGCCCAACTCAGCCGGGCACACACCGGCGGCGGCGGTTACTGCCCAACTCAGCCGGGCACACACCGGCGGCGGCGGTTACTGCCCAACTCAGCCGGGCACACAACAGCTGCGGCGGTTACTGCCCAACTCAGCCGGGCACACACCGGCGGCGGCGGTTACTGCCCAACTCAGCCGGGCACACCGGCGGCGGCGGTTACTGCCCAACTCAGCCGGGCACACACCGGCGGCGGCGGTTACTGCCCAACTCAGCCGGGCACACACCGGCGGCGGCGGTTACTGCCCAACTCAGCCGGGCACACACCGGCGGCGGCGGTTACTGCCCAACTCAGCCGGGCACACACCGGCGGCGGCGGTTACTGCCCAACTCAGCCGAGCACACACGGCGGCGGTTACTGCCCAACTCAGCCGGGCACACAACGGCTGCGGCGGTTACTGCCAAACCCAGCCGGGCACACACCGGCGGCGGCGGTTACTGCCCAACTCAGCCGGGCACACACCGGCGGCGGCGGTTACTGCCCAACTCAGCCGGGCACACAACAGCTGCGGCGGTTACTGCCCAATTCATACGCCAGTACAAGTCGGCTGAGCCACGGCACCGTCACAAAGCACGCGATCGTCAGTCGCCCGCCGTCAATTCAGCTCAACGGTCAACTGAGGTCACAGCTCGCGGCGTCCACCGCGCTTCACGCGCCCGTGTCGTACCGCGCTTCACGCGCCCGTGTCGTACCGCGCACAACTCCATTTCACGAAGCGGGGCGCGGCGATCGCAGTTGCACTGCACCCACCGATCGGATTGAAGTCAACGCCAGACACCCCGCAGTGGATGTGGACGGCCGGCGTGAGCTGTGACCGCGGAAATCGCAGCGGGCAGATAAGTGGCTGGTGAGTGCGTGCGTCCTCCGATGGCTGTGCTAGCTGTAACGTGGTGACGCGCGCTCCAGGCACGGCCGGTAACCAGAGTGGGTCAGCGGGCTGGCGGCGGTGACGGGGTCGGCTGTGCAGGTCGCGACCCCTGCAGACCGGCCACTCCTGACCGGCCTTGGCATCGCCACGTGAGTTATGACGACATCGGACGCTGAAGGCGGCAATTCCCCAAAACTGGGCTGTCTGTCGTCGAAGTCGGATGACGTTCGGCCGATTTGGAATTTGTTATTTATGGACACTGGCGAATCGCCTACAGAGCGTGCACAGCCTTTCATTGGTGTGCAGTATGTTTTGAAAATGGTCCGACCCTAACATCGTAAGTTGACGCCTACCCCAGAGAAAGTGCACTGATGACGAAAATGCACTGATACACAATGAAATTACACAAGTCATCAAAAACATAAGCATGCATTCATTTTACACCACATCAAAATGTGGAAGTAAACTAACTAAGGTAAACAGCTGGTCTAAAGGTAAACTAAAACACAGTGTTTTGCTGGGATTACAGCAACTATATCAAAAACAGCGGGTTATACGTTAATCTCGTCGCAGTTTACAGGTTAATCTGGGGCTGAAGCCGGAGCTGGAGCCGGAGCCGGAGCCGGAGCCGGAACCGGAGCCGGAGCCGGAGCCTGAGCAGGAACAGGAGCCGGAGCAGGAGCCGCGGCCGGTGAGAGGAGAGTACGCCGCCGGCCGGAGATGGGCTGGGGCTGGGGGCCGACGTATGGACTTGTGACGTGAGACGGCGGCGGTCCGGCGGCGGCGACGGAAGTGACGCCGCCCGGGGTGTCATCACTCCCGCGATTGATCTCACGCGCCACAAACGATCGGGTGTCACGACGACCCATCCCTCTGCTAACTGCTCAGCATCGGCTAGACATGCTAGGATATGCTTTGCGTATTCGGGAAAGTCCGCCAGATTGATCGTGACATCATGAACTGTGAGTATACCCCTATGGTTGTCGGTACTGGTCGCTCCACTCTGGTTCGTGGCCGGCGTGATCTGTACGCCATTTGGCACCGTCACAAAACTGGACATTTCAAAGCAAGCCTATCCATTTAATCGAAACCTCGCAGACAATGTGCAATATTTTGTTTGCCATCCTCCTCGGCAGACTTCAAGATTGCTTGCTGGTCGCATCAACATCCCAACAGTATTTGTGCACGCCCTCCCGGTGCTGTGTCCACCGACAATGGTCCAGGGAATACCTGAAGGACAACAAACAAAAAAACAAGAACCGCACAAAATAAACCAAAAGACAACGAAAAATCACGGGAGTTCCTGTCGAACACGGTTGTGGGAGTTTATCGGCACCACTGCGGCATCGATTCGTTAGCACTTCGGATTTGCCCGGCGAGCTGGTGCGAGTGGTGTTCGGGTCCTCACTGGCCATCGAACCACTTCCGACTTCAATTTCGTAGCTGTCGACAGCCACACCCTGTCACTTTGGCCTGCGGGCGCGTCGCGCCCATTGTTTGCACTGGCTTTCGACAGCGCTAATCGTCCGGTCGGAAGGCCGACCCTGGCTCGGCCCGCCAGCAGCATTCGCGGCCACGGAGATCAACAACAATGCTAATCGTCACCCCGGCCTACTGCACTCATTTCTCCCCCACTCGGCCGTGATTCATGCACAAATCAAGCAATCAAGATTGCACTGTCGAGGCACCTGACGCATTTTGCGCCGGTCAAAGCTGTGTGCAACTCGTCTGTGCAGCGTTAGGGTGCGAGTGGGCTTGAAGTGGTGGGGGGGTGGGGTGGGGGTGAGTTTGGAGAGGCCGACCCTCGTGCCCCGTGTGTGCGCCGACGGCGACGCAGGCCGGCGGCGCGGCTGCGCTCTGCGCCGGAGACGGCCCCGTCTCCGGCGGCCGCCGACGCCGGCAGGCTGCACTATAAGCCCCGGCGCCGCCGGTGCCCGCTTTCGCCCGGCTGTTTTGTCCCGGTGGCGCCCAGGTCAGCACACGGTGTGACGGCGACGCCGCTGTCGTGTGCTCCGGGTCGTGGCAGCAGCACCGGCCGAGCGAGGACCTGCGTCTTCGCCTCAGAACCTGGGTGCATCGTCAGGACCAGCACTGCTGGCATGTCGTCCGGGCTGCGGCAGCACCACCGGACCGACCGTGCGAGACTGCCCGCGCCTCCAGCTCAGCGCCCGGCTACATCGTCAGGACCAGCACTGCTGGCATGTCGTCCGGGCTGCGGCAGCACCACCGGACCGACCGTGCGAGACTGCCCGCGCCTCCAGGTCAGCGCCCGGGTACATCGTCGGGACCGGTGTTGCTGCGCGACCGTCCACGCTGCGCTATCCATAACGGCGCCGGCAGTTACGCAGCCGTAACCTGGCGCCGTGTTTGACTTTATTGCCGGGCTTATGCGACGGTAGACGGTTCAATCGCAGCGCACCAGAGCTCGGCTGGAGCGCGAGGCCGCGACCCCAGCTGACCCTACCGGCAAAACGGATCAAAACAGAGCAACCTGCCGCCGGGCAAAGACGAGCTAGCCGGATCCAGGCTGGCCGACCGGCCGCTACTGCACCAACTCGCAGCCACGCGACAACCTTCTCCTGGGGCCAATGCGGAGTAGGGCTGGTCATTCGAGCTCGCTGTCCGCGTGGGAAAGTGGCGAAGGCTGAGGAAAAACATACAGGGCGAGCGTGATGGATAACGCTACGCTCTCGCAAGTCATCATATTTGGCCAGTCTGTGAGCAGACTTCAGTCTGCGCGTGCACAAAGGCACGATGACAACGAATGACTCTCGCTGCAATTGTAGAAGGGTGGGATGGCGGACCTTCTCAGGCCCAGCCATGCAAGGGACGGAATGTTGCTGTAAATATTTTGCAACCGAGCTTTGACCTACTTGACACACTTGCTAACAAAATATATGGCTATAGCATGCCAGGTCAGGAATAAACACTATATGGGTGTTGAAATACTCGTGGTGGAAATTATGCAGGCATGCAGGGCACTACACAACGTTTATATCACATGGTTAGTTCCCAGCAATATATGCCACCAAGAATGCCACATGTTTCTATTTCAGAGGCTACTCTCAATGTCATAGGGCTTGATTTCATGAATACTTCCATTCCAAAATGTTTTCAATGGCCACCATTGCTTATGCAACATTAATAATTGTATTCAGTTTCATTTAACTACACAATTTTTGTTCCAGATAATCATATAGTCTCATGATAACGTTGGTTTCAAACTTACCAATTTCCTAGGCTACATCTAAGCTTCAATTGACATGGTTGAACATTTAGGACGAACTTAATCTTTTTATCTTATCCCGCTCAAAACCTTTCTTCATTATCATTCCCCAAAGTCGTCTGGGCCATCTCCAGAACTAGCTAAACAAACCTGGATGCAAAATATACCAATGATACACTTGTCTTGTGATAAACTTCTTAAAGCTTCAACACACAACAAACAACAACATGTGGCTGTTTGTTGTGACTTTTTGTGTTTGTTGTGACAACAAACAGCGACTCAGGTGTATCTGAGTCGGTGTAGGATTACATAATCCCATGCATACGAGATCCAATATATGCCAGATAAGCGTGAGGCCGCGGCCAGCTCGGTTGAACTTTTGCTTTGCGCAGTCACACGCACGCACTTTATAAAACACACGAACAAGCGCGCAAGCATTAGAGACACAAAATCTACATCCAGTTAATCTTCCCCTCGCATTACTCCTGAACGAACAGCGTGCGCCGCAAACCAAACAGCTTCGGAACGCCTCCCGTGGCTCCTATGGCGATGAATAATACGTACACAGCCTTGTGAGGGGGACGTTCGTGCTCGCCCTTGTTACCCGCAGCATGTGCACCCGCATGGGTGGTGTTAATTTTGAAGTTCACTGGACGGAGGAACGACCCATCATGCGATCCAGAGACGCATTACGGTAAACCCTGCCGACGTGTTATCCAATTCATAGAATAACGGTGATTTATTATGCAGTTGTCGCCGATGATTCATGAATAATGCGGTTCAATGCCACCAATACCATGCTGGTAAGGATCATTTTGGAAAGGCTGACTTAAAATCACCATCCTTAGGCTATTGAAACCTTATTTGATACGAACCTCATAGTGTTTACGATGAAGCTATCCAAGCAGAGATGAGTTCAACGAGTGCAATGGTTGAGTGGCAAAGGTGTATTCTCGGCTCTTTGCCATTGTGAAATTTATCAGTACTCCGGTCCAAATCGATGCAATTTGCCTTCCTTTCAATGCACACAAATGGCCTACCACAAATGGCTAGCATGTTCAAGTCTTTCCATTGCTGTCAGAGTAGTGGTTGAAGCCGATGTGCAACGGTGTTGGAAATGAAAGGACACGTGACATTGTGTCACTTCAATAGCCGGTACATGTGCACACCGTGCAGTTGGAGGCTAGTGAGGCCGGTAAGCGTTGAACCAGCACTGCTTAAGGTGTCGGACAGCATCGAAAACACAGGATTAACTCGCTTTTTCCTCAGATTAACTCAGGTTTTTCACACTTGCCCTCTGACAGGTGTTCTGCAGCTCAGCTTCATCTGGATGATTTGATCACAGTGCCACGTGCCAGTGCACACAGGCTTATGGCAATCGCTCAACCGCTGATTAACCAATATCGGCTGACGGCGCTAGTCGCTGCGTACGGTAGACGGCGCTAGTCGCTATGATTGTGCACCGAAGAACAAAGGGAAAATAAGCAAAACAGCCCCACATGATAGCCGTCCCCGGTATGTCGGTGGGGTTGAATTTGTTCTTTGCAGTCCGGAATGTGAAGAGGAAAATGTTTGGTTTATGGAATATGAAGAGGTTATTTTTCTTCAAATATGTCACATCAGAATTTCCTTGTACTTCGCAGTGAATCTTGAACACTGACACAGAGTGGTCATTATCAAACAGCACCATTCATCCTCCAAAGGGGAAACGGGATGATGACTTCCTGAAGAGTTCTGGACAACGAATATCTGGATAACGAACATCCATGTACATATACTGGATAACAAATATCCAGGAGCAATCTATTTTTCCCAACCCTGTGTGTCGGGCTCCAACGAGAAAGTACATCAGCTCATCGCATTCAGCTTCTCCAACAAACACGCTGCCAGCAGCCTCGTTGCCGCCTGTGTCATCCGTAAGTTTGTGTTAACAGCCGCCCGCCGTCGCACCGCTGGCGGTACAGTGGTTCGGCCATGAGCGCACCGCCATAGCGAGGGCGGCCGGCCGCCAGTTATGCAACCGTCGGCGACGTCGCCTACAACCCGACGCACGACCATACGTTTCGGCCCCCGCGCGCGCCGGCCGTCAACGCATTCCGACGCGGGCGCCCCGGTCCACCGTCACCCCGGCGGGGGCGCCCCGGTCCACCGTCAGCCCGGGCGGGGCGCCCCGGTCCACCGTCACCCCGGGTGGGGGCGCCCCGGTCCACCGTCACCCCGGGCGGGGGCGCCCCGGTCCACCGTCACCCCGGGCGGGGGCGCCTCGGTCCACCGTCACCCCGGGTGGGGGCGCCCCGGTCCACCGTCACCCCGGGCGGGGGCGCCCCGGTCCACCGTCACCCCGGGTGGGGGCGCCCCGGTCCACCGTCACCCCGGGCGGGGGCGCCCGGTCCACCGTCACCCCGGGCGGGGGCGCCCCGGTCCACCGTCACCCCGGGCGGGGCGCCCGGTCCGCCGTCACCCCGGGCGGGGGCGCCCCGGTCCACCATCACCCCGGGCGGGGGCGCCCGGTCCACCGTCACCCCGGGCGTGGGCGCCCCGGTCCACCGTCACCCCGGGTGGGGGCGCCCCGGTCCACCGTCACCCCGGGCGGGGGCGCCCCGGTCCACCGTCAGCCCGGCGTGGGCGCCCCGGTCCACCGTCACCCCGGGTGGGGGCGCCCCGGTCCACTGTCACCTCGGGCGTGGGCGCCCCGGTCCACCGTCACCCCGGGTGGGGGCGCCCCGGTCCACCGTCACCCCGGGTGGGGGCGCCTCGGTCCACCGTCACCCCGGGCGGGGGCGCCCCGGTCCACCGTCAGCCCGGCGTGGGCGCCCCGGTCCACCGTCAGCCCGGCGTGGGCGCCCCGGTCCACCGTCACCCCGGGTGGGGGCGCCCCGGTCCGCCGTCACCCCGGGCGGGGGCGCCCCGGTCCACTGTCACCTCGGGTGGGGGCGCCCCGGTCCACCGTCACCCCGGGTGGGGGCGCCCCGGTCCACCGTCACCCCGGGCGGGGCGCCCCGGTCCACCGTCACCCCGGGCGGGGGCCGCCCCGTCCACCGTCACCCCGGGCGGGGGCGCCCGGTCCACCGTCACCCCGGGTGGGGGCGCCCCGGTCCGCCGTCACCCCGGGTGGGGGCGCCCCGGTCCGCCGTCACCCCGGGTGGGGGCGCCCCGGTCCACTGTCACCCCGGGCGGGGGCGCCCCGGTCCACCGTCACCCCGGGTGGGGGCGCCCCGGTCCACCGTCACCTCGGGCGGGGCGCCCCGGTCCACCGTCACCCCGGGTGGGGGCGCCCCGGTCCACCGTCACCCCGGGCGGGGGCGCCCCGGTCCGCCGTCAGCCCGGGTGGGGGCGCCCCGGTCCACCGTCACCCCGAGCGGGGGCGCCCCGGTCCACCGTCACCCCGGGCGGGGGCGCCCCGGTCCACCGTCACCCCGAGCGGGGCGCCCCGGTCCGCCGTCAGCCCGGGTGGGGGCGCCCCGGTCCACCGTCACCCCGGGTGGGGGCGCCCCGGTCCGCCGTCACCCCGGGCGGGGCGCCCCGGTCCGCCGTCAGCCCGGGTGGGGGCGCCCCGGTCCACCGTCACCCCGGGCGGGGGCGCCCCGGTCCACCGTCACCCCGGGCGGGGGCGCCCCGGTCCACCGTCACCCCGGGCGGGGGCGCCCCGGTCCGCCGTCAGCCCGGGCGGGGGCGCCCCGGTCCACCGTCACCCCGGGCGGGGGCGCCCCGGTCCGCCGTCAGCCCGGGTGGGGCGCCCCGGTCCGCCGTCACCCCGGCGGGGGCGCCCCGGTCCACCGTCACCCCGGGCGGGGGCGCCCCGGTCCGGGCGCCCCGGTCCACCGTCACCCGGGTGGAGGCGCCCCGGTCCGGGCGCCCCGGTCCGCCGTCACCCCGGGTGGGGGCGCCCCGGTCCACCGTCACCCCGGGTGGGGGCGCCCCGGTCCACCGTCACCCCGGGTGGGGGCGCCCCGGTCCACCGTCACCCCGGGTGGGGGCGCCCCGGTCCACCGTCACCCCGGGCGGGGGCGTCCCGGTCCACCGTCACCCCGGGCGTGGGCGCCCCGGTCCACCGTCACCCCGGGCCGGGCGCCCCGGTCCACCGTCACCCCGGGCGGGGGCGCCCCGGTCCGCCGTCAGCCCGGAGTGGGCGCCCCGGTCCGGGCGCCCCGGTCCACCGTCACCCCGGGCGGGGGCGCCCCGGTCCACCGTAACCCCGGCGTGGGCTCATCACAGTGTGGGAATTCCATCAGATGCGTCAGTGTGTTGTGCTGGCTGCCATCACGAATTTGGCCAGCCGTCTTTTGGGCGTTGTCGACCTTATTTTTATCTTCAGCAAAGGCAGAGTGTCATCCACTAGAGATTGTTGTCCACCTCATAAGGGCAGTGGTGGGTGGTGCATACAAACTGCGTCGGCGTTCAGCCAGGTCAAATATGACAGTCTATTATGGCGACATGCGCTGATCCTGAAATCACTGCCTGCAAGTCGTATGTGCACGGCGTAAGAAAGCTGGTAAAGTGTATTTGCTTTGTACTACTGAGCAAGCTTACGTGTTATTTGCTCTGACATAGCAAGAGATAAAGCTCCGCCTTGCTTCGACTCGTTGACACACAATATAAATGAATATAATGTTCATGATCGCGGGAATGTGACAACAAGTAACACCTATCCTAGACCTGTCCACCACCTATCCTGTTTCTGCTATTTTCATCAAAGCCGTTTTGGAGACAAACATCAAATTTTCATATCGGAAAAAAAAACCTACACGCACATAAAAACATGCATGAGAATATAAACTTCGTTGCAGTAGCATCATGTTCAATTCACTCCACTATTGCAATACAACACAGTTCGCTAGCATAATCGATTGGTTCGCATATACTACTATATTCGATGGTGTAATTGCTTTCATTATATCTGCGGTATAACTATTGTCTATTGTATCGACATTCAAATATCTCGTTTGAGCAAAAGTAGCTTTGCTGTTCTTTTATGTCCTGGCTTAGTCGTAAACTAAAATGTGTGTTATGACAGCAAATGTAAGGACACAATTACATACATTTCACCTTTACGCTTGCAAAGTAGGCCGAGGTGTAATCGATTCGATCCAGGGGTATTAAACATCCACGCAACCTATCAACGCACGTGCATTTTCCTAGGTGATCCGCTATTAAGTATCCGATATGTGTTGTGCTTATAATTCTTTAAGCATAAAATGTGCACCAGGATTATCGAATGTCCTAGATAATGTCAGCGACGCGGCCGTGTAAAGCAGTCTAACAAAATACGGAAAACATAGTGCAACTTTGTTTTTCCATGCATACAAATTATAAGTCGGAGTGTGCCAACACAGTTTTTGACTCGGAATGTTTGCTGTACGCGTAATGTGCTGATGGTTGGCCGGACAACGACGACAACAAATCGCCATGCTAGATACAACCGGGATAACTGTGTGGCTTCGCTGTACTAACACATTTGATTCTTATTCCCTGCCCATGTTCACTTCTTCAGGCGATGCTAATCTATACAACGGCAACGCGGAGCGAATGCTGACGACACTAACAGTCCTTTCATCATTGTAATGTTTACTCGACAGCCGGGGTTCGTTCACAAAGCTAAACAAATCCACGAAAATACGAATCTTCGACACATTTACTGTGCACAGTTATATATTCCAGCACCACAAATGACGCCCAGCCTACCAATGTAACTAAATCATCTATGGCTGAGCGAGATCATCGTACCTTCGCGGGGATATGCCCAAACATTCGGCACTTCTGTTTGACAACCGGCAATCATTTAATAGTTTGCAGTAGAATATGACGAATGACAGAGAAGATATACGTAAATGGTTCATTTCCTAGGTTCAATGGACTCGCGATGTGATTAACTTTTAGAGGAAACCTTCCGGTTGTCATTGTTGTCACGCTTTGTTGTTGTTTTTGTTGTTCTTCAGCTGCATGAATACATATCCCTCTCCTTATGGTCCCTTCTGCTTGTGATTTGCACCCCCATCGTGATGTGGTTTCTACTAGGTACGCTCGTTTATGAAAGTGGGCCCCATGCAAGTATAGCAAATGTGTTGGTAAGTACGCATATTCGTAAATTTTGCTATTGGACATGACTTGTCTATGATGATGACGATTTGGGGCAAATAATTATCCGAGGAACTATTCCCTAATAGTTTCATGTTTGCTGTGGCCTACTGTCGGTGTCGTCATAGCACTGGCGTGAGCTGGCTGACAGTAACAGTGTGGTGTATGTTGACTGGAATAGCGGAGTTAGCAGGTTGATGGTACGATCTCACTAGCTTCACCAGAGGCCCAGCTGTGGCCGGCAGATGAAATAGACGCACAGGTTCACCCGGTTGGAATCCAGACGCCTGAAGTAAGGCTAGCAGGATACTAAGCTAACCGCAACCCAATGAGTCTGCTACCGCGTGATGGTGTGGGAATACATCCTCCGAACTTGTGCAAACTTAACCATTGCGTCTGTGGTGGCGTATGGAAAAATTTCACGGCGTACCCCCCATCCCACCCCCCCCCCACCCAGCCCCGGCAGCAGTACCGACAGCCCCGGCACCAGTCCCGACAGCCCCGGTACCAGTACCGAAAGCCCAACATCAGTACCGACAGCCCCGGCACCAGTACCAGTACCGACAGAGCCCCGGCACCAGCACCGTAGCCCCGGCAGCAGTACCGACAGCCCCGGCACCAGTCCCGACAGCCCCGGTACCAGTACCGACAGCCCCGGCACCAGTCCCGACAGCCCCGGTACCAGTACCGACAGCCCCGGCACCAGCACCGATAGCCCCGGCACCAGTACCGACAGAGTCCCGGCACCAGTCCTGACAGCCCCGGCACCAGTACCGACAGAGTCCCGGCACCAGTCCTGACAGCCCCGGCACCAGTACCGACAGAGTCCCGGCACCAGTCCTGACAGCCCCGGCATCGTACCGACAGAGCCCCGACACCAGTCCTGACAGTCCCGGTACCAGTACCGATAGCCCCGGTACCAGTACCGACAGAGTCCCGGCACCAGTCCTGACAGCCCCGGCACCAGTACCGACAGAGTCCCGGCACCAGTCCTGACAGCCCCGGCACCAGTACCGACAGAGTCCCGGCACCAGTCCTGACAGCCCCGGCACCAGTACCGACAGAGTCCCGGCACCAGTCCTGACAGCCCCGGCACCAGTACCGACAGAGTCCCGGCACCAGTCCTGACAGCCCAGACACCAGTACCGACAGAGTCCCGACACCAGTCCTGACAGCCCCGGCACCAGTACCGACAGAGCCCCGACACCAGTCCTGACAGCCCCGGCACCAGTACCGACAGAGTCCCGGCACCAGTCCTGACAGCCCCGGCACCAGTACCAGCCAGGCGAGCCACCGACTGCAGGCAGTATCGGCCAGATCGTGTCGACCGCGCGAACGGCGCCGGTCACGGCAGCACACACGCCAGTCGGACTGCGAACGGGCTCGTGCCGACAGCAGACTGCCAATCGGCCGACACCGACCTCGCCGACGTCACAGACGTCAACGCAAACACCAGACTCAATCGGCACGACGACAAAGCCGCCGTCGCGAAGCCGGCTCCGACGCGTCGGCGGCCAGCCGCCAACGAAGGCCGTCAGACGGCCGCCCAACTCACCGGCTTCAGCATCCGACGACGACGACGACGACGACGACGAGGAGGACGAGGGACGAGAGGCGCGCTGCGGACGCGACCCGACCGCCACTGGCACAGCGCGCAGCAGCACCGGCCGGCGACTGACGCCGGCCCGGCCGACGCGAAGGCGGCGGTCGCGTCGGCTCTCGGCCTCTGCCTGCTCTGTCCGCTCTGCCGGCGCCCGCCCCCGGCGTACTGCACAGTGCAGGACGGCAGACAACGCACAGTAGGCGCCGCCGCCGGCAGGGGGCAGACGGCTGTCGCCCGCAGGCCTGTCGCTACTGGTGCCGGGGCTGCCGCTACTGGTGCCGGGGCTGTCGGTACTGGTGCCGGGGCTGTCGGTACTGGTGCCGGGCCTGCCGCTACTGGTGCCGGGGCTGTCGGTACTGGTGCCGGGGCTGTCGATACTGGTGCCGGGGCTGTCGGTACTGGTACCGGGCCTGCCGCTACTGGTGCCGGGGCTGTCGGTCCCGGTACCGGGCCTGCCGCTACTGGTGCCGGGGCTGTCGCTACTGGTGCCGGGCCTGCCGCTACTGGTGCCGGGGCTGTCGGTACTGGTGCCGGGGCTGTCGGTACTGGTGCCGGGGCTGTCGGTACTGGTGCCGGGGCTGTCGGTACTGGTGCCGGGGCTGTCGGTACTGGTGCCGGGGTGTGGGGCTTGGTGGTGTCGAATGGTGCCGGGGCTGTCGGTCCCGGTACCGGGGCTGTCGCTACTGGTGCCGGGGCTGACAGGACTGGTGCCGGGGCTGTCGCTACTGGTGCTGGGCCTGTCGGTACTGGTGCCGGGCCTGCCGCTACTGGTGCCGGGGCTGTCGGTACTGGTGCCGGGGCTGTCGGTACTGGTGCCGGGGCTGTCGGTACTGGTGCCGGGGCTGTCGGTCCCGGTACCGGGGCTGTCGCTACTGGTACCGGGCTGTCGATACTGGTGCCGGGGCTGTCGTCCCGTACCGTTGCCGGGCCTCTACTGTGCCGGGCTGTCGTACCGGGGCTGTCGGTACTGGTGCCGGGGCTGTCGGTCCCGGTACCGGGGCTGTCGCTACTGGTACCGGGCTGTCGATACTGGTGCCGGGGCTGTCGGTACTGGTGCCGGGGCTGTCGGTACTGGTGCCGGGGCTGTCGATACTGGTGCCGGGGCTGTCGGTACTGGTGCCGGGGCTGTCGGTCCCGGTACCGGGGCTGTCGGTACTGGTGCCGGGGCTGTCGCTACTGGTGCCGGGGCTGTCGATACTGGTGCCGGGGCTGTCGGTACTGGTGCCGGGGCTGTCGATACTGGTGCCGGGGCTGTCGCTACTGCTGCCGGGCCTGCCGCTACTGGTACCGGGGCTGTCGCTACTGGTGCCGGGGCTGACAGGACTGGTGCTGGTGCCGGGGTGTTGGTTTCACTGTCGGTACTGGTACCGGGGCTGTCGATATTGCTCCCGGGTCTGCCGGTACTGGTACTGGGTCTACCGGTACTGGTGCCGAGGCTGTCGGTGCTGGTGCCGGAGCTGTCGGTACTGGTGCCGTGGTTGTCGATACTGCTCCCGAGGCTGTCGATACTAGTGTCGGGGCTGTCGGTACTGGTGCCGGGGCTGTCGATACTGCTCCCGGGGTTGTCGGTACTGGTACCGGGGCTGTCGGTACTGGCGTCAGGCCTGTCGGTACTCGTGTCAGGGCTGTTGGTACCTGTTTCAGGGCTGTCGGTGCTGATACCAGTACTGTCGGCACCGATAGTAGGGCTGTTTGTGCTAACACCAGAGTTGTCGGCACTGATAGTAGGCCTGTTTGTGCTAACACCAGAGCTGTCGGCATCAGGAGCTACGGCTCCAGACACCATCGAATTTCGTTACGTGTTAAAGCTATCAACGCCGGTGACTGTTCAACCCCGTTGCGAAAATTAACGGTGGGCTTATGGAGTCGCATGGAAATTGGTTGTCAGACGAGAAAAATTGGCTTTCGGCCTCCTCACCCTGAAATCTTCCTGCATAACAAGACCGCTGGTGGTGTCTATATGCTGTTTCGTGTCAGTTAATTAGGTGGTAGCGATGAGGTGTGCTCTCACTTGTTTCATGTGACTGGGTCGTGATGTTTCATGTGACTGGGTCGTGATGTTGAATGCACCAGTAAAGAAATAAATGCAAAACTGTTATTAGCTGGTGGCAACTCAACCAAGAGAAGGCACCGATATAGCTTAAATTTCACCACGTGATGCATCGTATCATCGCTCCATAACAACGACAATGATATTTCTAGTGAGGTAAAGATCCAGCATTTTGCCTGGGAGGGGAGCCTTGAAGAAGAGCCGATGTTTCTCAGCCGGGAAGCCGAAAATTGCGGACAAGAAGATGGCAATTGTTGGCACCCAGAAATGTTTTGTTCACAGTTGCTCACCCTGGAGCCGTTGAACAGGCAACTTCGAGAGGCGCGGGCTTGTCTAAATTGTGCTGTAAAACCAGATAACTTGTTTCGTAATTATAATATGTAAGTTCCCTTTCTCATGATTTACTAGCGTAGTGGCGGCACCGTCATCACCGCCCCGATGAGCAGAGATGGCCTGGATCAGCTTCCAACCTCCACCCCTCCCCAGCAGATCCCAGAAGCCAATAGTTAGCCGACGCCCGGCCACTTTAGGCGCTGTTCGTAGTCAACGCAGCACGAATAATGTGATCTGCAGCAGTGGAGTGTCTCTTTTTACGGCGTTAATTTAGAGGAGGGACCAAGCGCTCTCCAGCATTTCGGAATCTCTGGAAGGTATCGGAAGTCCAGCTTCTCGAGGTAGACGAGTGGACGAGGGCTTGCAGGGTCACAGGCCAGGGTCATCCGAGATCAGCACCGTAACGACCAGCTGTTGGTCAGCGTGCCATAGAACCACTGCGCGACAACGGGACTCGGTGTGGCCAACGTGCGCTGAGGGTCGGAGAAAGGGCAGGATGTACTGGGAGTGGGGTTGTCGTTAGTTATTTTGGCTTAGGGGCGCATCGACTACATATATTATATTGGCGTGGGGTTGTCCATTTTGTTAGGTTTTCGGATCCGAAAATACAAATGTCGATCCATAATGGAGGGCCCGGCCCTCGAGCTGGATGAGCTGTGCGTGCTCCTGGTGTGAGGGTCACACAATTTCGTTTGGATGATCTGACCCTCTTCGAGAGAAGTAAGTGTTTGCCAGCTATTGTTCCAAGTTTTAAAAACTTTGAATGCTTATTTGGAAAAACAAGCGGTCAAATCTAAATCTAATAGGGACGATGCCACGAACCCTCACCGGTTGGAATCACATATGACCCCTTTCGGCTCCTTAGCGGACGGGCATCTGCTAGAAAGATTACGATAAGAATAAGCCAATTTCATCAGACCTATGCGGCATCCGCGGTATTAGACCAGTACTATAAAAAGGCGGCAGAGAGCAGACGGCAAACAAAGGAACTCGCAAAGCGGACAAGCACACAAAGAACATGCGCACAAACATGCATTGCACGATACGGTACATTTCGACCAAGATCACTTCCTCCTTTGGACTTCCCGGTGTTGCCTGCCGTAGCTGGACCGTTCGTTGAACGAGATGACTAGCTCGGCTGACCACTTGTGACCGGGAGCCGGAGCGAGATGACTAGCTCGGCTGACCACTTGTGACCGGGAGCCGGAGCGAGATGACTAGCTCGGCCGACCACTTGTGACCGGGAGCCGGAGCAAGATGACTAGCTCGGCTGACCACTTGTGACCGGGAGCCGGAGCGAGATGACTAGCTCGGCTGACCACTTGTGACCGGGAGCCGGAGGGAGATGACTAGCTCGGCTGACCACTTGTGACCGGGAGCCGGAGGGAGATGACTAGCTCGGCTCACCACTTGTGACCGGGAGCCGGAGCGAGATGACTAGCTCGGCTGACCACTTGTGACCGGGAGCCGGAACGAGATGACTGGCTCGGCTGACCACTTGTGACCGGGAGCCGGAGCGAGATGACTAGCTCGGCTGACCACTTGTGACCGGGAGCCGGAGCGAGATGACTAGCTCGGCTGACCACTTGTGACCGGGAGCCGGAGCGAGATGACTAGCTCGGCTGACCACTTGTGACCGGGAGCCGGAGCAAGATGACTAGCTCGGCTGACCACTTGTGACCGGGAGCCGGAGCGAGATGACTAGCTCGGCTGACCACTTGTGACCGGGAGCCGGAGGAGATGACTAGCTCGGCTGACCACTTGTGACCGGGAGCCGGAGGGAGATGACTAGCTCGGCTCACCACTTGTGACCGGGAGCCGGAGCGAGATGACTAGCTCGGCTGACCACTTGTGACCGGGAGCCGGAACGAGATGACTGGCTCGGCTGACCACTTGTGACCGGGAGCCGGATGCGAGATGACTAGCTCGGCTGACCACTTGTGACCGGGAGCCGGAGCGAGATGACTAGCTCGGCTGACCACTTGTGACCGGGAGCCGGAGCGAGATGACTAGCTCGGCTGACCACTTGTGACCGGGAGCCGGAGCGAGATGACTAGCTCGGCTGACCACTTGTGACCGGGAGCCGGAGCGGCGACCCGCACGTCCAGGGCGAGTCGCGTGAGCCGAGGTCAACCTTGGTTGTGTATGTGAATAGCCACCTCCACACAGGACCGCTCCAGCTGCGTAGCCACCTCCAGCTACCTCCGCACCAGACCGCTGTGGTTGTGTAGCCACCTCCTGCTACCTCCGCACAGGGCCGCTGTCGTTGTGTAGCCACCTCCGGCTACCTCCGCACAGGACAGCCGCAGCTGTGTAGCCACCTCCGGCTACCTCCGCACCGGACCGCTGTGGTTGTGTAGCCCTTTCCGACTATCTCCGTACAGGACCGCCGCAGCTGTGTAGCCACCTTCTGCTACCTCCGCACCGGGCCGCTGTGGTTGTGTAGCCACCTCCGGCTACCTCCGCACCGGACCGCTGTGGTTGTGTAGCCACCTCCGGCTACCTCCGCACCGGACCGCTGTGGTTGTGTAGCCACCTCCGGCTACCTTCGCACCGGACCGCTGTGGTTGTGTAGCCACCTCCGGCTACCTCCGCACCGGACCGCTGTGGTTGTGTAGCCACCTCCGGCTACCTCCGCACCGGGCCGCTCTGGTTGTGTAGCCACCTCCGGCTACCTCCGCACCGGACCGCCGCGGCTGTGTATCCACCGTCGCGCGCCGCCCGGGCAAACACAAGCCCGTTTTCGGCGGCGCATCCATCGGCTGACTGATGCAGCCCGTCGGCGCCACTATGGGCCAAACAGCTACAATCGGACGGCAATCGGTCGGCCGCCGCGTCACCAACGTCGCGACACACAACAACGCCGACAAGATCGGCCCTGGGTGCAGCCGCCGCCCGTCAGCGTGCTGGGTGGGCCCGGCCGTGACGCGCCGCCACCGTCACTGCGCACGGGAACGAGCGACACCACCGTCACTGCGACGGGGACGAGCGACACCACCGTCACTGTGACGGGGACGAGCGACACCACCGTCACTGCGCCGGGGACGAGTGACGCCACCGTCACTGCGCCGGGGACGAGTGACACCACCGTCACTGTGACGGGGACGAGCGACACCACCGTCACTGTGACGGGGACGAGCGACACCACCGTCACTGACGGGGACGAGCGACACCACCGTCACTGTGACGGGGACGAGCGACACCACCGTCACTGACGGGGACGAGCGACACCACCGTCACTGTGACGGGGACGAGCGACACCACCGTCACTGCGACGGGGACGAGCGACACCACCGTCACTGACGGGGACGAGCGACACCACCGTCACTGTGACGGGGACGAGCGACACCACCGTCACTGTGACGGGGACGAGCGACACCACCGTCACTGTGACGAGGACGAGTGCCGCCACCGTCACTGCGCCGGGGACGAGTGACACCACCGTCACTGTGACGAGGACGAGTGCCGCCACCGTCACTGCGCCGGGGACGAGTGACACCACCGTCACTGTGACGAGGACGAGTGCCGCCACCGTCACTGACGGGGACGAGCGACACCACCGTCACTGACGGGGACGAGTGACGCCACCGTCACTGCGACGGGGACGAGCGACACCACCGTCACTGTGACGGGGACGAGTGACACCACCGTCACTGTGACGAGGACGAGTGCCGCCACCGTCACTGCGCCGGGGACGAGTGACACCACCGTCACTGTGACGAGGACGAGCGACACCACCGTCACTGTGACGGGGACGAGCGACACCACCGTCACTGTGACGGGGACGAGCGACACCACCGTCACTGTGACGGGGACGAGCGACACCACCGTCACTGTGACGGGAGTTGACGAGCGACACCACCGTCACTGTGACGGGGACGACCGCCACCACGTCATGTGCGGGGACGAGCGACACCACCGTCACTGTGACGGGGACGAGCGACACCACCGACTGACGGGGACGAGCGACACCACCGTCACTGACGGGGACGAGCGACACCACCGTCACTGTGACGGGGACGAGCGACACCACCGTCACTGTGACGGGGACGAGCGACACCACCGTCACTGTGACGGGGACGAGCGACACCACCGTCACTGACGGGGACGAGCGACACCACCGTCACTGTGACGGGGACGAGCGACACCAGCGTCACTGTGACGGGGACGAGCGACACCAGCGTCACTGTGATGGGGACGAGCGACACCACCGTCACTGTGACGATCAGCGTGTCAGATCAGCGTGTCGACGCGTCGCTGGCCAACTGAACCGTTCGCCGAATGCCTTCCTGATATGTATGAAGCGCTGATTCCAACGTTTATTTTCGTGGGAACGCTTTGCAGCTTAGTCTTTCTTCTAAGTTATCATTGAAGTGAAGCACAGCGTTAGAGGAATTGTAATTTTGTTTGGATCACCAATTAGATCAACTGTATTGTTGTCATGGCTCTCACGATTCCTAAACAAATGCTAATGTTTTGACGTGCAGTCACATCCAGAAATAAGATGAAGTATTATAAATCCATGATCCTTTCCCACAAAATTCTCATTGGTTTTTATCTCAGTTTGATTAGATAGAAAGCCATCGCTTTTTTAATTATTCATCATCAGGTGAGATGTATCATGTGAATCGTAGTCCTGACGTTTGCGCGCACGTACGTTGTATGCAAATTTGCATGGTAGCATTCCTGTAAAATCAGAATTGCTGGCCAAAGGCCGTTTGCTTATTGGTTGGTTCACGACACACTTTATGCACATTCACGGCTAATGGCGCCGCCCACACTTTTTCGCCGGTGGGTCGCGGGATTGGGAAATGTCCTGAATGGCGCTAGAGTAGAAACCGGGACCTTTGGTACCCATAGCCCGACACCTTAACCACTCGGCCATCCCCGCCCCCTGGCCAAAGGCCGATAACATTCTGAAAGTACGATGGCTTACAGGCAATTATCGCCGAGAAGTCGTTCTGTATTTTACACATACTACAATTTACATTGCTTTGTGCATATACGGCTCGCACGAATTGAAACCCCTGAAACAATAAACATATTGCACTACAATATGTTACCGGTTGGTTTCGGTGTTCCGACTAAGCGTCTCTTCAGCCAGCATAGCTATTTTGAGCAAATGAGTGAAGAAGATAGAAAGCAATGGATGGAGAGAGATCAGTTAGGATATTGTATGGGGTGGATACGAATGAGTGGTTACGATTGCTGTATGTACGCTATTGGTCATGCACAGTGCAATACATAGCTGATGCGAAGCATCTGAACTGTGACTCATGGTGCGAGTGGCATGAAGTCCAATTAATTGCCAGCCAAATTGTGATTACGGTAGCGAAATGTGGGCAGACAAAGCCAGCAGGACAAAACCCTGACCGGACCAGCAGAGCTGCACACTGGACCGGACTAGAGGAGCAGCCCACTGGGCAGGACCAGCGGAACGGCACACTGGACCGGACTACAGAAGCAGCCCACTGGGCAGGACCAGCGGAACGGCACCCTGGACCGGACTAGAGGAGCAGCCCACTGGGCAGGACCAGCGGAGCGTCACACTGGACCGGGCTACAGGAGCAGCCCACTGGGCAGGACCAGCGGAACGGCACACTGGACCGGGCTACAGGAGCAGCCCACTGGGCAGGACCAGCGGAACGGCACACTGGACCGGACTACAGGAGCAGCCCACTGGGCAGGACCAGCGGAACGGCACACTGGACCGGGCTACAGGAGCAGCCCACGGGCAGGACCAGCGGAACGGCACACTGGACCGGACTACAGGAGCAGCCCACTGGCAGGACCAGCGGAACGGCACACTGGACCGGCTAGGGAGCAGCCCACTGGGCAGGACCAGCGGAGCGCACACTGGACCGGGCTACAGGAGGCCACTGGGCTGGACCAGCGGAACGGCACACTGGACCGGACTAGAGGAGCAGCCAACTGGGCAGGACCAGCGGAACGGCACACTGGACCGGACTACAGGAGCAGCCCACTGGGCAGGACCAGCGGAACGGCACACTGGACCGGACTACAGGAGCAGCCCACTGGGCAGGACCAGCGGAACGGCACACTGGACCGGACTAGAGGAGCAGCCCACTGGGCAGGACCAGCGGAACGGCACACTGGACCGGACTACAGGAGCAGCCCACTGGGCAGGACCAGCGGAACGGTACGCTTCACTGGACCAGTAGGGTAGCGCACACTGGCAGAACACCGCTCATAACAGCTCTCGGCAACAGGCGGGGAGAGCCGACCAATGAACACAGTTAAGCGTTAATTGCAGTTTTCAACGCTAGATGGCACCGTTAGCGATGTATCTGACACCCGTCAGGTCACATGAGGTCGTAGAGCGGCCGGGAGACGCCGCCGGTCTGACAGGCGGCAGAAGACGGCAGCGTATCTTATGGGGATGGGAATCTGTCTGTTGCTCCCCTTGGCAGCAAGGATTTGTGTTGTTTCTAGTAACAATGAAGGTTGACCGCTTGGTCAATTGTGTTCAGAGGTGCACAAAACATCAAGAATGTCACCTACAAGCATTGAAACCCATAAATATGTTACATTTCGTAACCGCAATGGAACCCTATCAACTGTCACGGCGTATCTGTGACAGTCTGCTGCGCCATGGTTTAGCATAATGGAGCTGACTACGTGCAGCCGATATTGTGCGCCGGGATCAGTCCCAGAAGTGTGCGCTGCCAAATGTCCTGTTCAGAAATTGCAGTGATAACTTACCGAATAATAAACGAATCGTTTGTAAAATAACAAAAAATAAACTGTACACGAAATATTTTTGCGCTAAAATACCATTCCTGAAGTGATATATCGTCTGTATGTAGTAAATAATTATACTTCTTCGAATGATTACCTGTCACAACCAGGGGCGGTCGGCCCATGTAAGACACTAAGGCAGTGCTTTACCTGAGTAGAGCTGGGAAATATTTTTGTATGTTATTTTCATAACATGATGTTTTCATCCACTGGAGAATAGGAAACTTTAAAAACTAGAAGCAAATATGCATTGGTGACTCATAATTATGGTGAAAATTGAAGTTCATTGATATTTACACCATTTATATCTTAGCTTTCGAACAGCTCTATCGCCGGTAGGCAGGGGCTAGCCTCTCGCACATATCGCCATATAGTACGTTTTCGTTTCATAACAAGCGTATGGTAGGCCGGGGCCCTCCAATATTGTTTCGCAATCGATGACGCCACATGGGCTGGACAATTGCTCAGTCCGGTAGGCGCTCCAGCGAAACTTCCGTGGTTTCCAAACGATATTTCCGATCTTAAATACCATCGAAATGGGACAAATGATGTTCATTTGAAAGCTTGAAGAATCTTATCCACGAATATGAGCCGCATTTTCCTTAACACTAGGATTTTTCGCTTGGACCCATGCTGACAGCATTCATGTTAAACTACGCAGGAATCGCGTGGTACCACGGGTAGTAGCAGAACGATGAGATAGGCCAACTGAACATCACGGCTGAGTATGAGGGGTAGGAGCAAGTAAGAGATAACTGTTGCAACATAATTCCTCCCCACTCGGTGCAGAGGCGGAAACAAGGGTGGGGTACTGGTGGCATGTGCCCCCATGGGAACGTGGTACCCATCCGGCCAGGAAAAGGGGCCAACATTATATTTAGGCTACCGGCGGAGGCACCTATACTGGTTGGAATAGCACTCCCTATCACCCATGTGCAGGTACGGAACCTGCAGCTGGATTTCAGGATTGTTTTCTATTTTTCAGTCATATACGTCTAGACTAGGCGTGTTCTTTTTGTATATATTTGAAGGGCAAGTGCCCCCTCAATGTTGGCCTTGCCCACTAATAATTTATACTTTTAACATGGGGTACCATGGAGCATGCACTCCATCGATGTGGGGCTTCCCATTAACTTCATGTATTTTGCATTGAAATAATCGATAATAAGAATAGGAACAATAATAATAATTATATATATAATATATATATATATATGTTATATATATATAATGTGTGTGTGTGTGTGTGTTCCAGCCATCTCGGGTTATGAAATGGAAATATATGAAAACCTCAATGATATTTTGTATGTGAAGACTTCCCGGCAATCTCGGAAGCATTTGAACACGAGGGAGAAGGTTGAAATCCACTGACTTCGGAACGATGGTGATAGGTTTGGCACCTTGCAGCGCCAAATTAAGTTGATCATACTCATCTTAACATAAAATAATAATGGGTACTTATGAAAAATGCTGGTCGAAATAGGGATATTTTTTCTTCTTCGCCTCACTTGGGTGCCACGGACCGCCTCTGGTCACGACAACGGCACAGTATCAGCCAATATCTGTCACCTACGCTGGTAGGCGAGTTAGCAGGTCTGTGCACCTCTGATTGTGTTGATATTCCGGGTTCATTTCTAAACACACGGCCGTCAGTACCTGGTGTGATCTGGTGATCTGGTGATCTGGTGATCTGATGATCTGGTGATCTGGTGATCTGATGTACAAAGGTGCACAAACCTGCCACCTCGCCTACCAGCGTAGGTGACAGATATTGGCTGAAACTGTGCCGTTGTGACAAAAAACATTATTCGAAGAGGGAAAAGTATTCACCCCATAAAGAAGATATATCACTTCAGGAAAGACATCTGAACGCAAAGATATTTAATGTAGAGATTATCTTTCATTATTTCACAAACTATTCGCTTATAATTCGGTAAGTCATCACTCCAATTTCTGAACAGGACAATTGGCAGCGCTAACTCTTTTGGGACTGATCCCGGTGCACAATATCGGCTGCACGCAGCCAGATCCATTAGGCTGAACCATGACGCAGCAGGCTGTCACAGATACGCCTTCCCTGGCAGTTGATAGGGTTCGATTGCGGTGCAATTCCCAAACATTTGTATGGGAAGCGACATACGACGGGCAACTGCCAACGGGAGGGTCTAAAAAAACAGACACCATCTCACTGACACCGTTCGACAGACACCATCTCACAGACATGGTCGATCTCGAGAAACGTTGGCTCGATCTTCATGAAGCCCACACCAAGCGATCTGTCGTGTGTCAAAGGCGTGCGGCTTGCACTTTCGTGGCGTTGGGTCAAGCCAAAGGCGGCCAGATCGCCGAGAAAAAAGGTTCACAGACATGGCCGATCTCGGCAACCGCTGGATCGATCTTAATGAAACCTTCACCAAACGATCGTCCGAGTGCCAGAGGCATTCGGTTTGGACTTTCATGACCTTGGGTCATGTCCAAGGTCACCAAATCTGTGAAAAACAAAAATGTCGTGACTTCGGTGTGAGATGTGACAGACTTGTTATGGGTTTCAATGCTTGTAGGTGACAGCATTCACGCTTTGTGCACCTTTGCTCGTGTATTCCGATCTGGTTTGAACTGGTCTAGCTGGGGCACCAGATTTAAAGCGCGAGGATGTGGACAGTTCACGCCGCAAACAAACTGAGAAAGATAACTCGATATACACTGAGAGTGAAACCCAACTAGCTCACGTACTTTGCCTTGCAGCTTGAAATGGTGCGCATGCCGGCATATCGCTCTCCGTCGGAACGAATATGCCAGAGTATGCAGTGGCAATGATTGAAAACATGGTTATGAATGATTATCGCCAGCTTTGCTCAGGGTTTAGTCGGAGCTGCAGCGGAAAGCCAGGGACGCTAGGAAAGTTCGAGTATAAATTGATCGAATGATGCGGATGAGCTTCAACGAAGGGTATGGCAGCTGGGAAGTCACCTGAAGCAAAGGAAACAAGGGAGTAAACAAAAAATAATAATGTGATCCTATATGGCGATGATTTTCCGGGGAAGTTATTGAATGGTTATCTCATTCGAATGTTTAAAGTTATGTTCCGAGGTTGATCCGCGGGTTTTGCCAAGGTTAGGCGAACCTGCCACAAGTGCCATATTTACATGTGGCGCGCCGAATGTTGCCATTTATTTCAACGAAAATTCAACACCATCAGAAATTCACCACAATCGGGCTCAAAATGACACCGCTTCGGCCGGGGGAGGAGCGTCCCCTCCCCTAAGCCCATTTCCGATTGTTTCCCTATTCCGGAGCCAGATGCCAGTGCCAAACATGCTCAAAACTCGTGCGGCGAGTGGAGAACGCATACTTATCTGTGTAATTTTACCAGACGAGAGATATTCGCTGAGAGACAAAACCATGCGTTGGCACAATACATGTACAGCTGGTGCAAAAGTACGAATTTTAGGAGCGTGTCTCCTGATGAATAAATTGAGCGTCGGTTAGCACAAAGCAGCTTTATAAGCACTGCTGAAACCGATAAAACGGTGTCAATTGTCATTCGCCTGTAATGAACACGCGTTTCTATTGTCGGAGAAACGCAAACCTCGTGCATGCGAATAGAGCGACGGTGAGCGACCAGTGGAAGGCATCCGTGCCAGCGGAGTCGCAGTGTAATAGAGACACCCCTTTGCAGGGCCACCGGGGTCATTTCCAGCGACCGAGCTCCGGTCACGTGATCGGCCCCGACCCGGCCGACAGGAGGGCTCGGACTCTTCAGCGTCCGCCCCGATACTGCTGCAAGGTTTTCCGTGACTCACAATTAATCACTTGGCAATTGCCTATGATAGGCGTGAGATAGCACGGAAAGAAGCTGCGGAAATCGGTGCTTGAGAGCCAGCGCTGTGATGCTATCAGGTTGTTTGCATTGTTTTTGTCCGGCCAGGTTTTGCCGTGCTGCCGCAAAGCTGCATAATTTCAACATATGAAGAGACTGGGATGGTAGCTCACGTAGCAGCCCCTTTGCCATTGCATAGGTTTTTTGTTAACGAGTGGAAGCGAAGCTTGGGTGTTTCATTTACCATGTATAGAGGAAATGCGTTTCTTCCACAATTTATGACATTCGCACTCTGCCCAGCCGTCGCTCTTTTGAGCATATTATACGACCTTTTGCTACTGCTGTTGCAGTTGTCCATTATTACTATGTTATACTATGGTATAACCACTGCAGTTGATGCGCCCTAAAACCCAAATAACTAACTAACTAACTAACTGTCCATTATTACTCAGGATAACTCAGCTCTTTGGACCTCTATTTCCGCCCATTTCAACCGCACAGTTATCTGAAATACTGCGCATTCAGTGTTTGGGGAAGGAAGTGGGCGCTTCAATTTTCAACTTCTATCTTGCATTTCCACGATAGGCGTGTTGAGTGTCCACTTATTGCATCAAGTCTCTGTTGAGTGTCAACTCAGTGCATCGCGTCTCTGGCTATTCAGTGTCCACTCGGTGTGTCGCGTCCCTGGCTATTCGGTGTCCACTCAGTGGGTGGCGCCTCTGGCTATTCAGTGTCCACTCGGTGTGTCGCGTCCCTGGCTATTCGGTGTCCACTCAGTGGGTGGCGCCTCTGGCTGCCGGCCAAACTGACAATGTCGAAGAGTCGACCTCGACTGTCGGCCGACACAGGCCGCGCCGTGTGGCCGCTCGACTGGGCGTTCTCCGGCGGCGGCGCGCTTTATTTGGCGGGAGACCGCGTGTGGCTGTATCTGGCGCACCAACGCCAGCCCCGTGAAGTCGGCGCCGCAGCGCGCTCGTTGGCGGCGGCATTCACGGCCCAGTCCAGATCTGCCCGTGCGGCGGCAGCGGCGGCACCCTCGGCGCGGCTCGATGACGGCGCCGGCGGCAGCATACTCAGCGGCGGCCGGCAGCGGCCGGCGGCGGCCGATGCCCGGCACGTGCTGCCGGCGCCACTGCCATGTCCAGAGCACGGTCGTGTGCAGAGCGCAGTTGAGGCGGTGTTGAGTCAGCGCCGGCGGCGCCGGCTGCCGACTAGCGCGTATCGGAGCACAACCGGTCGCGACAGCCGCTATTGACGCGCTGATGCCGCCGGCCATTTCCGCTTCCCGGAATTCGTCGCGATTTTTAACAATGACGTCTTTTAGATTTACTGATTGTGTTCAGTGTATTATCTGTATACTTGTGTTTACTGCTTCAGATTTTTGTTCATGATTGTGAAGTGATATCTGTATTTGTCGATAATCTGACCAGCAACTCTCATGAACTTGAACTCGCAAATGCAAATTCAAATACAAATACAAATGCCATCGGAACGGCTGGGCGGCTCGCAGCCGCCGCCTGCTGCGTGGCGAAAGCTGTGACAGCTGACAGCTGCGACGCGAGTTCGCGGCCGCTGGCAGCGCAGGAGCGGCCGCTGGAAAACCTGCCACCGCGGTGAGTGCTGCTGCTGCGCGTGCTATCATGGGCGACGGTGGGACGATCTGAATGTCGGTGAGAAGTGGTCGCAGACCAGCTGCGCACGAAATATTTTCTGACCCACGCCATTGTTTATTAGCGTAGGATTTATAGGATCCACGATGGACTAATTTCTCAATCCAACATGAGCATAGCAGCAAAATCACGACATGCAGCACTTCAACAGCACAGCCAATTAGCATGATGATATAACGCGTCGGCTGAGTGTTTCAAAATGGGCCCACCGCTAGCTAATATCGACCAGCTTGTCTCCCAGGAAATGCGGAAATAATGCTAAAGAACTTCGGCGTTGCCTGATCCCACGCTTCTCGTTTACGGAAATCGTTGACTAAAAGCCAAACAGGTGGCGCATTCGGCGTGCAATAGGGATTTGGGAAAAAACGAGTTTTTAGGTTTCTCGGATGCAATCCCACTGATACCAAACCAAGAAAAATCGCCTCACGACGATACATTGAGGTCTTGGAGAACTTACTTGGAGAACTTACTTAAGCAACTTACTCGTCAGAAATGCCTAGTGTAGTCCCAGGGCGATCCTCAGGAGCATGCTAAATAAGGAGCAACTGCTGATACCGGCAACGTTCAATGAAAAAAGGGCATGGGTCTCCTGAGAAGCAATTGTATTCAATCTCATGGCAGCGCTAGTAACCCGTGACGCGCTACTAGAATATATTTTCTCTTTTTCGATAGGCTGAGTGAACAAATTTATAAAGGCGTTCACCCAGCTTTTGTGGGTAACTAAAGGGGTGGAAATGATTTAGGGCAAAACATCGAATGCAATGGAGATAAGAATTCCACAAGCGCGATATCTGAAGGCAAATAATCAAAACTAACGTAGCATGACAAGTTGAATTCCCAAGGGTTTAAATCTAAACATCGTGTGAGCAGCCACCCACACCATAAGGTCTAAACTGCGTATTGGAACAACACAGTCACCTGACGGTGGAAACTCCCGAAAACTTCAACGCTTTAGATACCAAGACTATGTAGTGCTGCAACCATCTGATCCCGAGCCCATGACGCTGCAGCCTTCTGCTTCCAAGCCCCATGATGCTGCAATCATCTGATCCCGAGCCCCATGTCACTGCAGTCATCTGATCCCGAGCCTCATTGTCAGATCCGTGACTGGAAGTGCAGCGCGCTGCTCACGCGCAGCTCGAGACGGACGCAGCGCCACCTGGCGCGACCGCTACCTGCGGCAAAAACCGCGCGGGAAACACTGGGGACGAGTCGGCTACACTGACGGCGCACACCCTATGAAAAACGGGCGGCGCGCGCGCGCCGTTTTTGTGACATCCGGAGAGGCAGCGGAATCGT
This sequence comes from Imbricaverruca yamaguchii, assembly GCA_034440575.1. Taxonomy (NCBI): domain Eukaryota; kingdom Metazoa; phylum Arthropoda; class Thecostraca; family Neoverrucidae; genus Imbricaverruca; species Imbricaverruca yamaguchii. The sequence goes on from JAOTOL010001625.1 coordinate 2,169,760, forward strand.
TTCTCGAACGTCTCGCTAGTCGGCAGCATTTCGTCATTACAGTCCGGTTTTTGTCAACATCTGGTGCATAATGAGACGGTTAATGGCGTTTGCCGACGCCAAATATTGTCGACGTTCGGTCACGACATGTGGGAGTCTCGGAGCCGGGCGTCACGCCCATATGCTGAGTGCACCAATCACCATTCGACGGTGAGAAATCGAAGTAATGGGTGGACGCCACAAAAACATGCATGTATGCACGTGCATAGCGTGCGTATGCCCGAACCAGGTGCACGGCGCACGGCGCTGCGGCAGCTCAGGTCTGCAGTTGCATCTGCAGCTGCAGCTGCAGCCGGGTGCATGGTCCATGCAGCTGCAGCTAGTCAGGCGACAAATTACAGCTGGGAAGACCTGCTGCGTCATGCGACTGCAGCTATCTCTGGCTGCCATCGATGCGGCCTGTGTGCCGCCTTCTGCGGTAGCCATGCTCACTAATCAAGATGGAAATAGGTCTGGCACTAATGGAGCAGCCGGGTGCTTGTTTTGATGATAATTACTGTTCGTCGAACCATTCCAGCAACCATCAGGTTTTGTTTTATTCTTTGGCATGCCCTCTAATTTTGATGATGTGTTTCCTCGCATACCTGGATGCGGGCGTATTGATGTACTTCCACGCATGAACAGCATGCAAGTGTACCTACGCAGAAATTTCGACTATGTCTTTCCTCACTAGGCATGGCTGAAGGTCGTGTGTTTTGATATTGTTTATTGGGTGGTTCACGACGCACTTTATGCACATTCACGGCTAATGGCGCCGCCCACACTGTTTCGTCGGTGGACGGCGGTATTGGGAAATGGTCCGAGCGGAGCGAACCCGGGACCTTTGGTGCCCAGAGCCCAACACCCCACATTGTGCCGAGCCGCCCAACGGAGCAGTCGGGATGGGAGCCCGGTTCCGGTAACTGGAGCAGGTAATGACCTAATAAAGTGCTCCTATATAGGTGACCTGAGGTCAAATGGCAGATCTGACATCTGTATTGCAACATTAGTAATGTTCAAAACATCATTAATCCCAATTTTGGAGCATTTAAACACAACCACAGCGATCCATAACAATGACAAGCCAAGCCACGCAAAACCAGAACATTTTGCTATTTTGACCTCATTTGACCTTGAAGATATTGGCCTAAGGTCATGAACTTTGGATACAATAGAGTTCACTATAGTGCCCATCCACCCTGTGAATTTCGTTACTCTAGCCTTCATAGGAGCTGAGATCTTATGGGGGCGGAATCCGCCCCCCCCCCCCTCCAGTGCGCGTTATTTTCAGAGGCCCTCCAGGGCGCGTGTTAACCACTCGGTCATCCCTGCCCTCGTGTATTTTGAACTCCGATATTCATGCATGACACACGAGATGCCTACCTGATGTGTCCAGGCACATTCTATAATTGCTCTTCTTAAAGATGTCGTTTGGTCGTTTGGGGACACGGCCTCTCACAATAGGTACTCACCGTTTGGGGGCACGGTCTCTCATAATAGGTACCCACCGTTTGGGGACGCGGCCTCTCACAATAGGTACCCACCGTTTGGGGACACGGCCTCTCACAATAGGTACTCACCGTTTGGGGGCACGGTCTCTCATAATAGGTACTCCCCCTAGCACACAGTGTCACACCTTAATGTGATGAAACGACAACGTAGCGGACGATTACGCTGTCATAGGCTTCACCATAGGATGATTGAGGAGATAGTCGGGGTTTTAGGTCCACTGCAACGCCCATCGGCGTATGCACATGAAACATATTCAAATGTATGTATTCACATCCGCCGCAATGATAGCGGAGCGCGCGCCACTATCTATTGCCTACAAAAATTCCCGCGAAATTGGTCTAGTTGTATGGTCGGCAGCTGACCCAAACTCAACATCGTTCTCACGGGGTGGTGAGCAGTCTCAATATTTCTCTCACGGTGTGGTGAGCAGTCGCAATATCGCTGTCACGGTGTGGTGAGCAGTCTCAAGATCGTTCAGTCGGCCACCGACAGTCGCCGCTGCTGGGCTACAGTCGGCCACCGACAGTCGCCGCTGCTGGGCTACAGTCGGTCACCGACAGTCGCCGCTGCTGGGCTACAGTCGGTCACCGACAGTCGCCGCTGCTGGGCTACAGTCGGTCACCGACAGTCCCCGCTGCTGGGCTACAGTCGGCCACCGACAGTCCCCGCTGCTGGGCTACAGTCGGCCACCGACAGTCGCCGCTGCTGGGCTACAGTCGGCCACCGACAGTCGCCGCTGCTGGGCTACAGTCGGCCACCGACACTCGCCGCTGCTGGGCTACAGTCGGTCACCGACAGTCGCCGCTGCTGGGCTACAGTCGGCCACTGACCTGCAGGCGACCTACTGGAGCCGTTTATTCGTGCACAGCACACAATTGCATCACTCGCTCGGATGCCTCACCGACCGGAGCGAGCACCGGGGAAGCGCTCGAGACGTGTGGAGCTGCACTTCCCTTGGCTAGTACATAATTAGCTCGGTGTATATCGAGCTAAGTGAATATTGAGCTCAAGGTACGTTTTCCTCTGTGTATATTTCACTCAGGGTATATTTAGTTCAGTGTATATAAGCTGAGTGTATGGTAGCTCAGTATATATCGGGCTCAGCGTATATTGAACTGAGCGTATATTGAGCTGAGTATATATTGGGGTGAGTGTACATTGAGTTCAGTGTATACTGAGCCCAGTGTATCAGCTGAGTAGTGGCGCAGCGAGGCTCAGCGCAGTACGTCGGCCTGTCCGGGCAGGCGTACCCAGACCCGGGGCGTTGAGCAAGGCCCGCTGACGCGCCCTGGATTTCGATCCGTCGGGAACAAAGCCACCGCAGGAAACAGGGTCACGCCGGCGCCCAATTGCACGGTGTCCGACAGTAAACTGGTCGCCGGCATCGGCCTGAGTGACAGTAAGGCCGGCCTCGCCCGGTTTATGTGCGCGAGAGTCGCGTACATCATGCGCGCGCCGGCACGCTGCCACGGCCGGCTTTGTGATGCCAACCGGCGGTCTGCACCGACACAGCCCTGTCGGCGCAGCGGAGCAGCGGCGCCCCCGTCTGTGTCACGTGCCACGAGGCCGGTTGACCCTCCTGTGGCCACTGCAATCGGCTACCAGTTGTCACTTGAGCTACACCAGTACAAACTATACAAGGAACAAACTAAACGCGTGAGTTTGCTACATGATCTGTCGGGGCCAGTACCGACTGGAACTACGCCTGTCTGTCTGTCCGCCTGTCTGTCTGTCTGTCTGTCTGTCTGTGCCTGTCTGTCTGTCTGCCTGTCTGCCTGTCTGTCCGTCTGTATGTCTGTCTGTTGGTCTGTCCACCTGTCTGCCTGTCTGCCTGCCCGCTTGTCCGCTTTGCCTGTCTACGATTGGTTCCTTTCCCAGGATATCGATTAGCACCTTTGTGAACCGCTGGTGCCTGCCGGAACCACTCGCACTCACTACAACCCTGACTGGCACTGGCCAGGGCCAGCGCGGCGCCAACGTCAGCAACGCACTAACCCTCGTCTGAACCACGGGCTCCCTCACGAATCACCGCTGCTTGACAGAGCCGCACTGACCCGCGTTGGAACCACTGGCGTTCGGCTGAACCACTGACACGTCTGCGAACCACTGATGCTCCGCGGAGCTGTTGGCTCCTGTTTCGGCCTGTTTGGACCCGTCCCAGAGCTGGGTCGAGACGGAGACAGAGCTGTTGGCTCCTGTTTGGGCCTATTTGGACCCGTCCCAGAGCCGGGTTGGTTCCTGTTTGGACCTGTTTGAACTCGTCCCAGAGCCGGACCGGGAGGGAGACAGAGCTGTTGGATCCTCTGAGTCTGTGAGTGCAAGTCCCGGAACCGGGTCGGGACGGAGACAGAGCTGTTGTCTCCTGTTTGGGCCTATTTGGACCCGTCCCAGAGCCGGGTTTGTTCCTGTTTGGGCTTGTTTGAACTCGTCCCAGAGCCGGACCGGGACGGAGACAGAGCTGTTTGATCCTCTCTGAGTCTGTGAGTACAAGTCCCGGAACCGGGTCGGGACGGAGACAAAGCTGTAGGCCCCTGTCTGAGTATGTGAGTACACATGACAGAGCCGGGCTGGGACAGAGACAAATAGCGAACAGAGACGCACAGGCCGTCCGACCCAGCAGTGTACGGTGACAAACACAATACCGTCCGGGGCGGACAGAACAAAGCCTGCCAATGCAGCCATGTGGCCGCCGTCGCAGTTATTAATGCGGGTGGGACGGGGCAAGAAATATGAAAGGCGTCCACGACGCAGTTAAGGGTGGGGGACTTCACAGATTGTTCCATCGCAAGCGACTCGGGACAGTCGCATAGTCTGGGCGGGGGTGGCCGGGTGGTTCAGGTGTTGATCTCTGGATACCGAGGTCCCGTGTTCAACACTCACACCGCCCGACATACTTCCTAATCCTGCGACCCACAGGCGAAACAGTGTGGGCGGTACCATTAGCCGTGATCGTGCATGAAGTGCGTTGTAAGCCACCCAATAAATAAACAGTCGCGTTTTCAGATGGCGAGGGGTGAGGAGGGGTGGCCTAGTGGAACCATAACTCCATAAAGTATTTCAGGTTCCGAAATTTGCGAGGTATTATAGGTGCAGTAGCGGAAAATGTTGTCTAACAATTGACGTGCACAAGCCATGTCTGAACTTTCTTGGCAGAGATTAAGGCCTCAGACCATTCACACCACAAATCCAAACTGTGCTACCACTGCTTAGAAGGAACCTAATGAGAAAGAACAGAGATGCGTTCGATGCATGAGCCACCATCATGTGGACAGATATTCTAGGTCATGAAAAAACGACCTTTTCGACTATTCCGATCTTTGTCATCATATTTTCTGAAACACCACCACGAATTAGCGCACACACGATTTCACAGGCTTAACGGAAGCTGATGACCCACACACGCATCTGTTGGTGCCGAAACCATTCCGTTCTGTCCTGGTGGCCAGGATCAACGAATGGGTATGGTTCGCTCCACCGTGCCACGGTACTACCGTGCCACGGTACTACCGTGCCACCGTGCCACCGTGCCACCGTGCCACCGTGCCACCGTGCCACCGTGCCACCGTGCCACCGTGCCACCGTGCCACCGTGCCACCGTGCCACCGTGCCACCGTGCCACCGTGCCACCGTGCCACCGTGCCACCGTGCCACCGTGCCACCGTGCCACCGTGCCACCGTGCCACCGTGCCACCGTGCCACCGTGCCACCGTGCCACCGTGCCACCGTGCCACCGGCCACCGTGCCACCGTGCCACCGTGCCACCGTGCCACCGTGCCACCGTGCCACCGTGCCACCGTGCCACCGTGCCACCGTGCCACCGTGCCACCGTGCCACCGTGCCACCGTGCCACCGTGCCACCGTGCCACCGTGCCACCGTGCCACCGGCCACCGTGCCACCGTGCCACCGTGCCACGTGCCGTGCCACCGTGCCACCGTGCCACCGTGCCACGCCACCGTGCCACCGTGCCACGTGCCACGTGCCGTGCGACGCGTGCCACCGTGCACGCGTGCCCCGTGCCACTGGTGAGTGCGTGTTACCATCTGCCGACGCATCTGTCACACCACGGCGGGCGGAGGCCCACAGTACCACACCACGGGGGCGGAGGCCCACAGTACCACACCACGGGGGTGGAGAGCCACAGTACCACACCACGGCGGGCGGAGGCCCACAGTACCACACCACGGGGGCGGAGGCCCACAGTACCACACCACGGCGGGCGGGCCACAGTACCACACCACGGCGGGCGGGGGCCCACAGTACCACACCACGGGGGGGAGGCCCACAGTACCACACCACGGCGGGGGAGGCCCACAGTACCACACCACGGGGGGGAGGCCCACAGTACCACACCACGGCGGGGGAGGCCCACAGTACCACACCACGGGGCGGAGGCCAATATGGTGCCGTGCAGACGGCGAGGCTGTCGCACACGAGACGCGCGCCCCGCATCACTCCTGGATGATGTGCGTGTTCACCGTATCTGCGACGCATCTGTCCACACCACGGCGGGCGGAGGCCCACAGTACCACACCACGGGGGCGGAGGCCCACAGTACCACACCACGGGGGTGGAGAGCCACAGTACCACACCACGGCGGGCGGAGGCCCACAGTACCACACCACGGGGGCGGAGGCCCACAGTACCACACCACGGGGGCGGAGGCCCACAGTACCACACCACGGCGGGCGGAGGCCCACAGTACCACACCACGGCGGGCGGAGGCCCACAGTACCACACCACGGGGGCGGAGGCCCACAGTACCACACCACGGCGGGCGGAGGCCCACAGTACCACACCACGGCGGGGGAGGCCCACAGTACCACACCACGGGGGCGGAGGCCCACAGTACCACACCACGGGGGCGGAGGCCCACAGTACCACACTACAGGGGCGGAGGCCCACAGTACCACACCACGGCGGGCGAAGGCCCACAGTACCACACCATGGGGGTGGAGGCCCACAGTACCACACCACGGGGGCGGAGGCCCACAGTACCACACTACAGGGGCGGAGGCCCACAGTACCACACCACGGCGGGCGAAGGCCCACAGTACCACACCATGGGGGTGGAGGCCCACAGTACCACACTACAGGGGCGGAGGCCCACAGTACCACACCACGGGGGCGGAGGCCCACAGTACCACACTACGGGGGCGGAGGCCCACAGTACCACACTACGGGGGCGGAGGCCCACAGTACCACACCACGGCGGGCGGAGGCCCACAGTACCACACCACGGGGGCGGAGGCCCACAGTACCACACTACAGGGGCGGAGGCCCACAGTACCACACTACAGGGGCGGAGGCCCACAGTACCACACCACGGGGGCGGAGGCCCACAGTACCACACTACAGGGGCGGAGGCCCACAGTACCACACCACGGCGGGCGGAGGCCCACAGTACCACACCACGGCGGGCGGAGGCCCACAGTACCACACCACGGCGGGGGAGGCCCACAGTACCACACCACGGCGGGCGGAGGCCCACAGTACCACACCACGGCGGGCGGAGGCCCACAGTACCACACCACGGGGGCGGAGGCCCACAGTACCACACCACGGCGGGCGGAGGCCCACAGTACCACACTACAGGGGCGGAGGCCCACAGTACCACACCACGGCGGGCGGAGGCCCACAGTACCACACTACAGGGGCGGAGGCCCACAGTACCACACCACGGCGGGCGGAGGCCCACAGTACCACACCACGGCGGGCGGAGGCCCACAGTACCACACCACGGCGGGCGGAGGCCCACAGTACCACACTACAGGGGCGGAGGCCCACAGTACCACACCACGGGGGCGGAGGCCCACAGTACCACACTACAGGGGCGGAGGCCCACAGTACCACACCACGGGGGCGGAGGCCCACAGTACCACACCACGGCGGGCGCAGGCTCACAGTGCCAAACCACGCGGGCGAAGGCCCACAGTACCACACCACGGGGGCGGAGGCCCACAGTACCACACCACGGCGGGGGAGGCCCACAGTACCACACCACGGGGGTGGAGGCCCACAGTACCACACCACGGGGGCGGAGGCCCACAGTACCACACCACGGCGGGCGGAGGCCCACAGTACCACACTACAGGGGCGGAGGCCCACAGTACCACACCACGGGGGTGGAGAGCCACAGTATCACACCACGGCGGGGCCTACCACAGTCTGATAGATAACACACCACTGCCAGAACCACCACACCTGAGCTCCACAAGTGTAATCATTTGGGGGCAGGGGGGACATGCACCCCCCAAATTTCTGAAAAGTGTCGAGTTCTCCACCCCCCCCCATCTTTTCCCGTGTCCCCCAAGCCTCAGCTACCTGAGTATAATCGACGCAAAATTATACTTAACCATTTATAGAGCATAAACATATACGCAAGAAAATCACCAAAAATATTAACGGCCCATGTAGCCAATAAAGGAGCTTCACCTACTATCCGTCATCACATAATCTCCGAATAGTAAATGAGCAAACGTGATAAATATTTGCTTCTAGGCCATTCTTAAATAACATGAACCTTCACCATCTTCTGTCTTCGCTTGGGTGGAAAATTGTGTTCTGCTAGGCAACACATCTGCATTATCGCAAGGCGTTATATGTCTTATGTTGCATTCCCCTCCTCAATACATTTATATATCTTGAAGAAATGCGACTCTGGGTGTCCTTTGGGTATCTTCAAGGCCACTGAGGGAAGTCACGGACAGCCTTAAACACGTTCGTCAAGTTAACGTCGGATTCGTATTCGTATTCAGCGACGAGTTCGCCAGAGGCGTATTTGTACTTGCATCGGCAAACGACGACGGGTTTATGATCGTTCGAATTAATTAACACTGAACACGCTGGAAGGAACTACATAGGTTTCACATTAACACTTTAACGGTCAAGGTTCAAAGTAAACCAGTTTCTTCGATCCTCTCCTATTTTTCCGTTTTCACCCAAGCCTGTCCAAATCTGGTATCAAGCAATAGCCTGTGGTGAACCATCCTGAAACATTTCAAGTCGATGCATGCCAAGGTCAAACTTCTAGGTCAAATGTTAGCTTCATTTATCAGATGGCGATATTGAAGCGATATCGACCGATCGCGAGGGTCGGTTGCTTTCACTTCAATTTCCATCAAATGAGCGTCATTCGATGTGGCTTGCTATGCAGTATCAGAAAGCTAAGGAACCGAATTGCTTGGGAAGATCAAAGACCAAGCTGATACTTCGGGTGCCATTTTTTCGTTTTCTTTCAAGCTTATCCAAATTTGGTGTCAAGCAATACCTGTCATGAACACTCGCGTAGCACTTAAAACCGGAGAATGTCAAAGTCAAAGGTTTGATTGAGTTCTTCGATGTCATCACGTTGCATCGCTATGGCTTCAATTTGCAGAAAATGGATGTCACCCGTGTTGTGTTATTTGTGTTGTCTTGTTGTGCAATATAAGAAAGTTGATATTTCGAAGTAATCTGGACGGATCAAAGTTCGAGCTGATTTCTTCAGTCGCCTCACATTTTTTGTGGTTTTCGCCCAAGCCTACCAGCTCCATTTCAAACCGGCACATGTCAAGGTCAAAGGTTTGATCAAGTTCTTCGATGTCATCGCGTTTAGCCCCTATGGCTTCAATTTGCAGAAAACGGATGCCATTCGCGACAACGAATGGAGAATCGTGACAATGGATGTAAAGTGCCAGCCCATGGTGAATCCTCGAACATTTTCGAACATTTTTAAATCGGGATATGTCAAGGTCAAACTTCATGGTCAAAGGCAAGTTTGAATGTTTTGAAGTCCAAGCGATTTGTCACCATGTTGTCAATTTGTACCAAGTGGGTGCCATTTTACGTATTTTTTTCATTTTCATTTTACGTGATTTCTTTGGTCGTCTCGCATTTTTCTTCACCCTAACCTACCCACATCTTGTATCAAACAATGGTCCGTGGTGCACCTCGTGTAACCTTTCAACCCGAGGCATGTCAGATCAAGCCTCAAGGTCAAAGGTTCTTTTAATTTTCAGAGCCCTCGTGTTTCGTGGTTATGGCTTCAATTTGCACTAGGTGGGTATGATTTGACATAGCTTGCCGTACGGTATCAGAATGTTAAGATATTGAAATTATTTTGAAGGTTTCGAAAGTCCGGTGTGTGTATAATGATTGAGGGTGATAGGAATAGGAGGGTCAAGTCTATTTTTGTTTGCAACCGTCGTGATAGCAAGCACTCGTATCGTATATGACAAGGGGCTCCTCCCAAGGAATCCATCATAACCTGATCGGACGGTGCTCTCATCATTGGTTCTTAATTTGTACTGCCACATTGCTCTTCTGGTACTATATAAAAATGAAATTGCTGATTTCATCTTAATGGTTCAACGGGAGATGTCAATTTTCAAGAAAAGCCAAATGTGAAGGCGAATAATTGTATAACTTGCCGGAATTCATAACTGCCAGAGAGCAATTTTGAATTCAAGGGTAGATCCAGGAATTGTCATGGGGGCACTTATGTGGAGGGGCCCAGTTTCTTTGGAGCGGCGTAACTGCCAAAGCACCTGGAGGGGTGCAAAATTTGAAGGGGTGGGATGCACTCGGCCCTTCCTGAAAAACTCGGCCTTTCCTTCCAAGGGGTGCCTTTTTATTTCATAGGGGCGCCTCCGGCTGAAAACATTATAGCGGGTACACTGGAATCTTTTCAGAGGGACGCCTTTTCCTGGCCTGGGGAACGCCACCTTCCACCCTGGAGGATACATGCCCTCCGTGTCACACCCTTTATCCACCCTGGTGGTCATTGCATCGAAATATGTTCACGTAAAACTGGAAAACATGGGAAAAATAAACGTAGGTCCATATTTGCTATCATAGGAACATCGTCCAATATTTTACGTTTTTCCTGCTTCAAGAGGGCAACGTTTAACATACTTACAACATTGTTTTATTGTGATCGTGAAATCTGGTTCAGCACATACGACATAAAGCTAGATGTTCATAAGCAGTGATAAGTAGTGAAACTTGTTAATTTTGACGGAATCTTTAGTTCCCAAGATGTCATTTCTAACAATTGTAAATTTGGCAAATTGAAATACAATGAACATTGAATTGAAGTGGCTGACAATGGTATTGAGAAAAGTGGCGGAGTTCCAAGGATTATTTTTCCTTGATGAAGGGGGGAGGCCCCTCTATACTCTTCAATCTTACATCGTCCCAGATTTGTATCCCCCTCCCCCGAAACAAATTGAATCTGCGGTAACACCCATGCTGAGGTCCCCGCGTGTAAGGCTCTGTCCATGTCCATCGCCGGTCGCTGTGTCCACTGTGTTCTGTCGACAGCAAATAACGGCTAAGCCGCCACCACCATGGTGGCGGCTTAGCCGTTATTTCGAATAATACAATAATAATAGCTTTTAAGTCGAATATCGAATTGGAACTCGTTGACCTCTGGGGCTCACATCTTTCGATGCCCGGGAAAAGGCGTGAGTTGTCGACATGTTTTGGCATTGCATACGTTTGTGGCGATTTAAAGAAAAATCGAAGTGGTCGTGATTTAAAATCCCGCAGGGTCCCATTTGAACCAAACCGTCCCAACCAACATGGGTCCCAAACCGATTTTATCGGAACATATTTTGATAAATCTCCGAACTTAATCGGACGCCAGTGATTCTAATGCCACCGTTGAACTGCCCACGTTATTGACGTTACAACTATGTGTATTTCATAAACGTTCCCGAGATGGGAATGTGAATAGTGCATGGGAATGTGTGGGAAGCAATGCTATAGGGAACAACAATTACACACTTGGTCATAGCTCAATAACCGTTTATGCTACCGGGTAATTGAGAGCAGTTTTAGAATTAGCGTGTCGTTGCGGATCGAATGGTCTTCATAACTTCGATATTTTGGCATTCTTTCGATGGTTGGCCTATGTTCACTCGGTGTGACGTTAGTCCCACCGAGTTCGGGCGATATCGGAGGGGTCGTGGATTTCCGCTGAATATGAATGTCGAACTCCTGCCAACTTCGCGGAGGTCTCATGCAAATCCTGGGTATGCCATTGGGTGGGGGGATGGGCGGGGTATGACGCCGCCAAAATCGGAAAGTTGCCCCCCCCCCCCGCAACCGGTGGGCTAGATTCGTCAGTGCCACCATGCATGTAATGGATCGTCGTCCATCAGTGGCTAGAATCTGGCGAGCTTGTCCATCAGCCTGTCGGCGTGCCTTATTCAACACCCAGTGGGATGGCGCATCTGCGGAATTTGCGGTGGTGCCGCACGCCAGTGACGCCCACGGTGCGGGCACGGATATCATATTTGACCCAGCTGACACCGGCTTCTCCTGTGATGCTGGTCCTGGTCGCAGATGCCTCTTAGGAGCTGACTGGTAAATGAAGATGCTCGCATACATCAATCACCACTGTCCCGATTTGATCGAAGTACGGCTTTAGACAATCCAAGCAATCTAAGCGCTTGAGGAAAGTGAAGCAAATTTATGTGGCGAAGTGTCTGTATGATAATATTCAGGATTCGCTGAGCTCTTATCTACTGTTTGTGTTATTCACTGGCATGGTCCCACATCTGTCCCAACCGTGGCCTGGGGTTGGTCTCAAATGTGACCTGACCTCTTGCTCAGCTGCGGCATGACGTATCCCTGAGCCCTAATCTGATGTCGACCTCAGGAATGACACGATCACTGTCGCACATCTGACCTCAGCTCTGACTTCAGGTCTGTATCAGTGTTGACGGCGGGCATCCCTCAGTTGGAGGTCGGTGATGCTGATGGAGTGGATTTATCACCTCGAACACGTTCTAGCATGGTGTTCAGCTCAGCTATGGCCTTGCCACCATGAGGCACACGTGACATTACGGCAGCGTGCTGACCCGCAGCACACTCTGAGCACGCTGCACAACAGAGGCACACTCGGAGCACGCTGCACAACAGCAGCACACTCGGAGCACGCTGCACAACAGCAGCACACTCGGAGCACGCTGCACAACAGCAGCACACTCGGAGCACGCTGCCCAACAGCAGCACACTCGGAGCACGCTGCACAACAGCAGCACACTCGGAGCACGCTGCACAACAGCAGCACACTCTGAGCACGCTGCACAACAGCGGCACACTCGGAGCACGCTGCACAACAGCGGCACACTCGGAATCCTGTCGCACTGCCGGAAGCCCAGAAAGATGTCAGCCGGCTGAAGCTAAACTGCTACATCGTCTGAGAATGTCATCTGCGAATATCGTCTGCGAATGTCCGCCACTGCAAGGGTGGACCCAGGAGAGGATAGGCAGGGGAGGGACGGCAGATTCGTGGCCAGCAAATTGATTGACGCTTCGGAATTAATTTGTAGTCGTCTGTGGCTTGCCCAGTTCTAGTCACATACCATCGAGCACTTGCTTGGCGAAGTTCATCGTTATTCTCCTATCTTCCCGAACATGAGGAGGCGGCGGTCGGAGCCCGGTTCAGCGTTCGGCTCGGCCCACAAACACTCGGCTGCTGCCAGGGCCACTCGCTGCCGCCGCTCCCGGGGGGCGGTCGGCCTGCCCCGCCCCGCTGTGCCGGCTACCGCCGCCGCCGAGACGGGTCGGGTCGTGTCGGGTCATGTCGACACGGCCCGGAGCGGAGATTCATCGGGCAATGAAGCAAACGATGCATAATTCATCACCAACGATTTCAGGAAGGGCCGCAAACGACAACAATAACCGAACGACGCGACGAAGTACGACGCTGAAGGACGTCGATGGCTGCGAGTCGGGCAGCTACATTCACGTGCCGGCAGCTGTCACGTGGCCATGCCCACCGTGGCGGTCACGGCGGCTAACTCGCCGTGGCCGCCGCCCGGCTACCAGCCGCTCATCGCATGTCGTTCGCATGCCGCGCGCGCTCCACGCCGCACTGCCGGTCTGTCAGGGGTGCCGGCGGCGACGCACGTCGGCCGTCAACCGTCCCGGCGCTAATAGCCGTCGACGGCACACGGCGGAGCGGCCGTCACGTGGCGCGCGTTACCATGCTCCGCCCCGGGCCCGTGACCGGCCGGCCACGGACGTGGGGGACGTGGCGCGCGTTACCATGCTCCGCCCCGGGCCCGTGACCGGCCGGCCACGGACGTGGGGGACGTGGGGCGCGTTACCATGCTCCGCCCCGGGCCCGTGACCGGCTGGCCACGGACGTGGGGGACGTGCCGCGCGTTACCATGCTCCGCCCCGGGCCCGTGACCGGCCGGCCACGGACGTGGGGCTGCGAGTCACGAGGTCCCGGACAGTGTCGTCACGGGGCCGTCCGCGGCGAATAGAGTTTCCTCGTGCGTACATCTCAGTGGTAAAGTCAAACACCGACTGACTTGCGTGCAGTTGGCATGATTATTGATATATTTTGAGTCCTATTGGTGTTATTTCTTGTGTTCACATTTTGATACGAATTCGTGTTAGCGTGGCACTCGGCATTTTAGCTTCAACGTTCAGGTGAATCAACAGCAACTGAAGTAAGCCGTCAATTGTCGCGACCAATCGGGTATATCTCCATGCTTATGCTCCGGCATGTGCAATATTTGCAGCAATCAAAGTACATACAAGTAGGTAATACACAAGGCGTGATTATAACACTTGTATGTTTGAACAGTACTGCGAGTCATTCTCATTAGCACTCATAAGTGTAATGTTAGTGTGTAGCAATTAGGAGACTCTCGAATCTTCATGGTTATATGCATTTCACCATTACTAACAACATTCACCAGGTGGCTAACAATTCCGTAACTATATTTCAAGTTTGGCCATATGGGTTGGTTGGGACGTTAATTTCAATTACATAATTATAAAAACCCTTTCAGCAGACACGCACACAATTTTGTATGTGCTCCTGCGGACAAAAAGCCACATGTGTTGAGTGGCTTCAAGTAGTCAGAGTTCAAGAAAGCAGAAGTTCCTCGTGTACATTCTGTAGCCAGCACTCGATCCGGGATTAGCCAGATTTAGCTAGGCGACGGACGACCGTCGGCGACCTTGGTGCACGTGTTGAGCGGCGGAACCGTGCTACCGCGCGGTTATCCCGCCGCTGATGACAACCACACGCCAGTGCTACATACAGCGAACACATCTCAACAAGCCTGGAGATCTCTCGCCAACTCAGGGGGTCCTCATGTACAAGACGTGTTTTCAAATTGAATAGGATAAATTACAAATTAACGCATTGGTGGGGTACGAAACCAGGGCGGGGTCGAACCGCCGGGAACCACCGGGATCTCCAGCCGTGCTTCTCAAATCAGAATGCAATGCACTGAATTTCTCACATCGACTGCACTTTGTGTTGAAATATATAGGTGCGCACTTGGTCCACACATGACGTCACAAGGTGTGGCTCCGCTGGCGAACCCATGAACACCACCGACGCTCGCGCTTCCGTGCGCTCTCACATCCATTTAGTACTCACCCCCTGGCGTCTGCAGGTGACCTCTGGCGCTGGGTCACCCATCACGTCACAGGTCACGGTCACCGTATCGCCCTCGAGTACACATGAAGAGGCGGGCGGCCGCAGGAAACACGGAGCTTGCACCGGCCTGTGGACCGGTGGAACAACACGCTGGAGATTAACTGACTTTGTAGCTATATATATATATATATATATATATATATATATATATATATGTATATATATATATATATATATATATATATATATATATATATATATATATATATATATATATGTATATATATATATATATATATATGCTGGGAACAAATGTCGTTGCACCGAATTAATAATACGGCACAAGATGTCCACGATGGCACATTCAACGAGGAGAGCAAGGCAAGACCACAGCCCTATAACATGCCCTATAACAAGGCAAGACCACAGCCCTATAACATGCCCTATAACAAGGCAAGACCACAGCCCTATAACATGCCCTATAACAAGGCAAGACCACAGCCCTATAACATGCCCTATAACAAGGCAAGACAAGAAGGCAAGACCACAGCCCTATAACATGCCCTATAACAAGGCAAGACCACAGCCCTATAACATGCCCTATAGCAAGGCAAGACCACAGCCCTATAACATGCCCTATAACAAGGCAAGACCACAGCCCTATAACATGCCCTATAGCAAGGCAAGACCACAGCCCTATAACATGCCCTATAACAAGGCAAGACCACAGCCCTATAACATGCCCTATAACAAGGCAAGACCACAGCCCTATAACATGCCCTATAACAAGGCAAGACCACAGCCCTATAACATGCCCTATAACAAGGCAAGACCACAGCCCTATAACATGCCCGGCACTCTGATGATGGTTGTCTGGTTGTCTTTCGGACGTGATGAATCATGCCATATGTTAACGACCGCGTAGAAGTATTGGAATATGTATGACAAAGTTGGAGTAGCTGTGTTGGGGGTGGGGGAGTTTGGAGACGAGAGGGGGGTTGGTTTGAGGCGGGTTGGGTATTGGTAGATGGAAGGATTGCTGACGCAGGTCTCAATTTAGAAGCCGGAAATTTGTTAGAACGCTTCCTCCGCTGTGTCTCGAGCCACTCTCCCTCCGGCTCCAAGGAGAGAGTGGCGGAGACTTCATCGGGCAACGTCCCTTGCACAGAGGTTGCTCTACGTGCGCGAGGTACGGAGACGTTGAAAGGGTGACAAAGTCGCTAGCGGCCTTGATCCCTCCAATGCTTTGAAAACAAATGTGCGAAAGCTATGGGTTTGTACATAACAATTGGTTACGAGCCCAATTGCAATGTACAAACCCTTCACCCCTCACGGGTTTGGCCAGTCTGGTCCTTACGAGAAGTCCCAGGATTTGAGTTTTGATTAGAATTTGTCATACATTGTGATTTGGTTCGGATTCTCGCGACACCCCACCATCTGGGGCTCAACTGGGAGGACGCCTTGATTCCGCGCGAACAGGAGGACGCCAGGTGGCCGAGAAGCTATACGGGGCAGGCGATGCCATCACCCGGTTGGGAGAGAGAGACTCACCACCCCGACCTGGATACAGCACCGCCCACACCTTGACCCCTGCCGGCCGGGCCATCAGGCATTGGGACGAAGCCCAGACCCCGACACGAGGCGACAAGTCACTTGGTTTGTATGGGACCATACGAACCCGCCCGCCCCTCCGGGATATCGGGACCAAAGAGGCGTGTTGTTCCCCCGTCACAACTAGCACCGTGCGACCGTGGAACTCAGCCTCCAGGACTCCGTCAACCCTGGGGGACGGGCCAAGGGGGCGTGACTACGCCGATAAAACTGAGCGGACAGGTAGACCTGGGGAAGCTCGCCTATCTGCTTCGGACAAGAGAGGGACTTTCACGTTGCCGGATGCTGCAGGGTTGGATGAAAGATATACAAAAGGTCGCTGGCACGGGGTGGATACGGGAACTTGTAGAGAGGGATGGACGATGGGGACCGCACGAGTCCCCGGAAACACCTCCGTGTTTCCACACCCCTTATCGGGGTGACTGTGTTACCCCGAGGGAGCGCCAATTCCCTGGCCATTCGAGTAACGAGGTTGACCCCACTGGGGGGAAGAGCATTCTGATTCCGCGAAAGGCGTTGGTTGCATTTGACGTCCTGCTCCAATCGTCATTTTCATGCGTTAATGCACGTTTCCTTTAAAGGGAGACCCAGTGACCAAGCACCGACGTGGTTCTGATGTTACTGCGTGACACATTAAGAGGAGCATGTGAAACATTTCCTTTTTGTTTTGTTCTCTGTACGGACAGGCATGCATGGTGCGATGCGTAAATTAAGCATAAAATACATTCATTGGTCAACAACCATGCTCGAAACAGCATCCTTGAGTTTAACTTCCTATTCACGAATGCACATTCTCGCGCAAGCAATTGCCGCTTTAGCTGGACAGACATTCCTGCGCATCCGAGTCGCCGGGTGGATAGGCCAGCGGGGTGGGATAGCACGACTGGTGCGACAGTGGGGTGGGATAGCACGGCTGGTGCGACAGCGAAGTCGAATAGCACAACTAGTGCGACAGCGGGGTGGGATAGCACGACTGGTGCGACAGCAGGATGTGATAGTGGCATTTGCTGTGATCAGCAGCGGTGAGGCATTTGACAGCGTCGTCGATGCGGTCCACCCGGTCGAACAGAACAGAACTGTGTCAGGATGCCGGTGTGGTAGCGCACGCTGTTCCTGCCTTCGGCTCCGGCGGCGAGCGGTAGCGAGGCCTGCTCGGAGCCGCTGTCGCCTAGCCGGAAGCCGCAGTGAGCGCGAGGTGAAGGGAAGCTTCGGACACTAGACGAAGACGTTGTGCTGGCCCGGCCATTCACCAGCCTCGTGGCATCTCCAACGCACAAGCACAGGACGGTTGGCCGGATGCCTTTATGGGCCATATGCCCTATGAAGTCGATGCGACCCCTACATTAAAACCTCACTTCGTTGTTGCTGTCGGACCGCTTCGGTCACGTTGTCCAACTACATTCTAGCACGTACTACAGTTTTGGCTATTATTTAGCCAGTTCCTTGTCGCGGCGCGGATAGCCCTTATCGCGCGATAGCGGTGTCTAAGTCGTCTGTGCAGTTAGACGTTAGGTCCTCCGCCCGCGCCGCGACAAGTTCGCGACATGCCGAAGCAGGCTCAACGGCTGCCATGGCGGCCGGCAGAGCCGGTGTGTAAAGCACGGTGGCGTGGCTGGGCGGGGAAGACGCCGCTCTCCGGTGACGTGCACTGTTCGACGTCCTCCGCGCGTGTCACCGGACCGGGTCCGGTGTCCGTCCTTCCCGTGGGCTCCCCCTCGAAATAAGGCACCGTCACCCCTCTTGTTTACGACCGCCCAGGTGTGCGGTCCGTCGCCTCGCCGTTCGGGTTTTAACTTGATTTAACCCACGCGCTAAATCACATATAACTAACTACGTGTGCCTTCACGGTGGTCCGACACATATGTACAGCCTGCCAGCTGACTAGCAGACCATAATGGTGGCAGCTGCCGTGTGAGCGCTCTGTCGACCGGCACACGTTACCGGCATATCGCCAGGTGGAGCATATCCAGGCGCATGTTCACGCTCAATCTACCCTTTCAGAACTGGGGGGGGGGGGCAGTTTGAAGTCGTTTACCTCTGTGCAACGCCACAAGACTTCCACCAATGTTTCCAAAAAGGTAGCCCCCCCCCCCTTCCGCCTTCTCCTCGACCATGAATGCTTCACTGATACCTTGTTATTATGCAATTAGGCTACAGTTGTGAGAATGCAAGGATAAGGTGACTATTCAAATCAGGTGTGCTGTTTGACATTATGAAATGTGGATGAGGTGGGAGAGGCGTAAATAGATATCATTTCAGAAGAATAAATGAGGCTGTTTGAGGTTGTTTGCAAATCTTCCTGCTCAGCCCAACATGGAATGTGACGAACGGGGCGGGGTTGGTTGGTTATTGGCTTTATGACACATCGACCGTTGAGTCATGTAGCGTCGCCAATCTCTCGCGCCGATTGGCCGCGGGCGAAGAGTAGAGTCGCTACTTTTCGTCCGCGAAGAGCACCTGTCGCTACTCTTCGCCCGCGAAGAGTAGCGACAGGTGAGACTCGAACCCACAATCTTTCGATTGTGAGACGGGCAATTTACCCCTAGACCACTCGTCCCCCGGGGGCAGGGTGAGCTTCGAGCTTCTCCAACACAACTTACGTAGCCATAATTTAGCATTGGGCTCCCGATTCACAATTTGGGAGGGGAAAGCGTTAAGATGCATACAAAGTGTCATGCTTGTTTGATTCACCTGCCCCAGTCGCCACAACGTTCAGCTTCGTGGGTGCTGGAGCCGACCGAGCCGGACCGCAGTCGCACAACACGGTCAGAGTTGGCGGCCGGGCCGACAGGCGGCGCCCGTGTTCCGCGGACAATCTGTCACGTGACCTGACGGCTGTGGTCCGGGCTGTCGACGGCCACCTCTAGCGTCACCTTCGCCCCAGCCGACTAATAGCCGTCGGAGATCGGATGGCACGCGCACGGTCTGCGCCATCATAGTGTGGCGTGCCAGGTGTGGAGCACGCGCACGGTCTGCGCCATCATCGTGTGGCGTGCCAGGTGTGGAGCACGCGCACGGTCTGCGCTATCATCGTGTGGCGTGCCAGGTGTGGAGCACGCGCACGGTCTGCGCTATCATCGTGTGGCGTGCCAGGTGTGGAGCACGCGCACGGTCTGCGCCATCATCGTGTGGCGTGCCAGGTGTGGAGCACGCGCACGGTCTGCGCTATCATCGTGTGGCGTGGGCACGGTGCCAAGGTGGCGTGCCAGGGTGGAGCACGCGCACGGTCTGCGCCACATCGTGTGGCGTGCCAGGTGTGGAGCACGCGCACGGTCTGCGCCATCATCGTGTGGCGTGCCAGGTGGGGTGTGGAGCACCGCACGGTCTGCGCCATCATCGTGTGGCGTGCCAGGTGTGGAGCACGCGCACGGTCTGCGCCATCATCGTGTGGCGTGCCAGGTGTGGAGCACGCGCACGGTCTGCGCCATCATCGTGTGGCGTGCCAGGTGTGGAGCACGCGCACGGTCTGCGCCATCATCGTGTGGCGTGCCAGGTGTGGAGCACGCGCACGGTCTGCGCCATCATCGTGTGGCGTGCCAGGTGTGGAGCACGCGCACGGTCTGCGCCATCATCGTGTGGCGTGCCAGGTGTGGAGCACGCGCACGGTCTGCGCCATCATCGTGTGGCGTGCCAGGTGTGGAGCACGCGCACGGTCTGCGCCATCATCGTGTGGCGTGCCAGGTGTGGAGCACGCGCACGGTCTGCGCCATCATCGTGTGGCGTGCCAGGTGTGGAGCACGCGCACGGTCTGCGCCATCATCGTGTGGCGTGCCAGGTGTGGAGCACGCGCACGGTCTGCGCCATCATCGTGTGGCGTGCCAGGTGTGGAGCACGCGCACGGTCTGCGCCATCATCGTGTGGCGTGCCAGGTGTGGAGCACGCGCACGGTCTGCGCCATCATCGTGTGGCGTGCCAGGTGTGGAGCACGCGCACGGTCTGCGCCATCATCGTGTGGCGTGCCAGGTGTGGAGCACGCGCACGGTCTGCGCCATCATCGTGTGGCGTGCCAGGTGTGGAGCACGCGCACGGTCTGCGCCATCATCGTGTGGCGTGCCAGGTGTGGAGCACGCGCACGGTCTGCGCCATCATCGTGTGGCGTGCCAGGTGTGGAGCACGCGCACGGTCTGCGCCATCATCGTGTGGCGTGCCAGGTGTGGAGCACGCGCACGGTCTGCGCCATCATCGTGTGGCGTGCCAGGTGTGGAGCACGCGCACGGTCTGCGCCATCATCGTGTGGCGTGCCAGGTGTGGAGCACGCGCACGGTCTGCGCCATCATCGTGTGGCGTGCCAGGTGTGGAGCACGCGCACGGTCTGCGCCATCATCGTGTGGCGTGCCAGGTGTGGAGCACGCGCACGGTCTGCGCCATCATCGTGTGGCGTGCCAGGTGTGGAGCACGCGCACGGTCTGCGCCATCATCGTGTGGCGTGCCAGGTGTGGAGCACGCGCACGGTCTGCGCCATCATCGTGTGGCGTGCCAGGTGTGGAGCACGCGCACGGTCTGCGCCATCATCGTGTGGCGTGCCAGGTGTGGAGCACGCGCACGGTCTGCGCTATCATCGTGTAGCGTGCCAGGTGTGGAGCACGCGCACGGTCTGCGCCATCATCGTGTGGCGTGCCAGGTGCGGAGCACGCGCACGGTCTGCGCCATCATCGTGTGGCGTGTCAGGTGTGGAGCACGCGCACGGTCTGCGCCATCATCGTGTGGCGTGCCAGGTGTGGAGCACGCGCACGGTCTGCGCCATCATCGTGTGGCGTGCCAGGTGTGGAGCACGCGCACGGTCTGCGCCATCATCGTGTGGCGTGCCAGGTGTGGAGCACGCGCACGGTCTGCGCCATCATCGTGTGGCGTGCCAGGTGTGGAGCACGCGCACGGTCTGCGCTATCATCGTGTGGCGTGCCAGGTGTGGAGCACGCGCACGGTCTGCGCTATCATCGTGTGGCGTGCCAGGTGTGGAGCACACGCACGGTCTGCGCCATCATCGTGTGGCGTGCCAGGTGTGGAGCACGCGCACGGTCTGCGCCATCATCGTGTGGCGTGCCAGGTGTGGAGCACGCGCACGGTCTGCGCTATCATCGTGTGGCGTGCCAGGTGTGGAGCACGCGCACGGTCTGCGCCATCATCGTGTGGCGTGCCAGGTGTGGAGCACGCGCACGGTGCTCGCCATCATCGTGTGGCGTGCCAGGTGTGGAGCACGCGCACGGTCTGCGCCATCATCGTGTGGCGTGCCAGGTGTGGAGCACGCGCACGGTCTGCGCCATCATCGTGTGGCGTGCCAGGTGTGGAGCACGCGCACGGTCTGCGCCATCATCGTGTGGCGTGCCAGGTGTGAAGCACGAGTTGTGCGTGCGAATAACGCCCCGGGCAGCTTGTGACCGTGCAGACTTAACAGGCCATCATTATGAGGCGTGCAGCAATATCGCCGAGAATTGTGTGCAAATATCTATTAGGCGCATGCAACCAGCAAGCTTGTTATTGGCACAAAGTTTCCTGGCATAATGAGACGGCTGAAATAAACACTTTATGCCCAATAACGTTAGAAATTGTTTTTTTTAAAACATACTTTCGGATGCTGTTGCTCCAACGGCTGATAACATACATGCAATTTGTCGATGTGTGTATAATTTCATGGCATGTTCGATGGGCAGCAATAAAGTAAAGGATAATGTATCTCAAGTAACAAGTCGCCATGCATAGCACGTGCACATTGGAATAAGTAGGATGTACGCTACAACTCAACCTTCCGTTGAGTCCCTGCCTTCACTCCACCCGTCAGGTGACTGCCCGCCCCTCCCCCGTCACTCACCCGTCCGGCGAGTCCCTCCCTTCACTCCACCCGTCCGGCGAGTCCCTCCATTCACTCCACCCGTCAGGTGACTGCCTGCCCCTCGCCCGCCACTCACCCGTCCGGCGAGTCCCTCTCTTCACTCCACACGTCAGGTGACTGCCCGCCCCTCGCCCGCCACTCACCCGTCCGGCGAGTCCCTCCCTTCACTCCACCCGTCAGGTGACTGCCCGCCCCTCGCCCGTCACTCACCCGTCCGGCGAGTCCCTCCCTTCACTCCACCCGTCAGGTGACTGCCTGCCCCTCGCCCGCCACTCACCCGTCAGGCGAGTCCCTCCCTTCACTCCACAAGTCAGGTGACTGCCCGCCCCTCGCCCTTCACTCCACCCGTCAGGTGACTGCGCCCCTCGCCCTTCACTCCACCCGTCAGGTGACTGCCCGCCCCTCGCCCGCCACTCCACCTGTCCGGCGAGTCCCTCCCTTCACTCCACCCGTCAGGTGACTGCCCGCCCCTCGCCCGCCACTCACCCGTCCGGCGAGTCCCTCCCTTCACTCCACCCGTCAGGTGACTGCCCGCCCCTCGCCCTTCACTCCACCTGTCCGGCGAGTCCCTCCCTTCACTCCACCCGTCAGGTGACTGCCCGCCCCTCGCCCGCCACTCACCCGTCCGGCGAGTCCCTCCATTCACTCCACCCGTCAGGTGCCTGTCTGCCCCTCGCCCGCCGCTCACCCGTCAGGCGAGTCCCTCCCTTCACTCCACCCGTCAGGTGACTGCCCGCCCCTCGCCCGCCACTCACCCGTCCGGCGAGTCCCACCCTTTACTCCACCCGTCAGGTGACTGCCCGCCCTTGCCCGCCACTCACCCGTCCGGCGAGTCCCACCCTTCACTCCACAAATCAGGTGACTGCCCGCCCCTCGCCCGCCACTCACCCGTCCGGCGAGTCCCTCCCTTCACTCCACCCGTCAGGTGACTGTCTGCCCCTCGCCCGCCACTCACCCGTCCGGCGAGTCCCTCCCTTCACTCCACCCGTCAGGTGACTGCCTGCCCCTCGCCCGCCACTCACCCGTCCGGCGAGTCCCTCCCTTCACTCACCCGTCCGGTGAGTCCTGTACGACCACCGTGCAGGACGTGACCACGCTGCCCGTCTCGTTGCTCATGGTGCAGGAGAAGTGGCCGGCGTCAGCGCGAGACACGCCGTGGAGCCGCAGGGTGGCCAGTCCACTGGCGTCCAACAGCAGACTCTGGCGACGCGATATTCGCACGCGCTTGCCCTCGCGGTGCCTGCCGGCAGCGTTCCGGCCCAGGTCACGCGATTGGTCAGCTTCTGGTCAGGCCCATGGTTAGGTCAGCTTCTTGTCAGGTCAGCCTGGGTCAGCTTTGGGTCGGGTCCGGAACTAGGTCAGGTTCGGGTCAGGTCCGGGGCCAGGTCAGCTTCGAGTCAGGTCAGTTTCAGGTCAGGCCAGGGTCCAGGTCAACTTCGGGTCAGGTCCAGGACTAGATCAGTTTCAGGTTAAGCACGGATCTAGGTCAGCATCGAGTCATGTTCTGGGCCAGGTCAGCTTCAGGTCAGGTCTGAGCTCAGGTCAGCTTCAGGTCAGGTACGGACCTAGATCAGTTTCTGGTCAGGTCCAGGCTTGGATCGGTTTGTGGTGCACTGGCTCGAGGTTAATGAAGGCAATAGGCTGATTTGGCGAAGTAGTGATCACCTACATCGGTCAGACCAAGCTTGGTGATCAGCTTTCTAACATCATGCATCTATATTTATTTTATTTATTTTATAATGCAATCGCCAACACATAAATCCACATAAAAGCGAAGTCAAGTGAAAACGACACATGAAGCTATGATCGCCATAAGCTATTCAATCTATGATAAGCCCGTATCGTCAGGCGAGCATTGAACATAATCGATAAATCAGCCTCACTTCTGCTGACGTCCAGCGATGCCAGGCGTGCATTGCCCGGATCTGCAAACGGCCAGCGGGCGATAAAGCATGTCGACATTGCATTCACTTCGCGTGAAAGCGTTTGCTAACCGAGACAGCCTGCAAAGCACACCCGGTGACTGAAGAAACCTGCAAAACACGCCCAACGGCTGCGGAAACCTGCCAAGCACACCCAATGACTGGGGAAACCTGCAAGGCATGTTCGGTTTCAGGAGGACCGCCAGCCCAAAGGGTAAACATGCGAGGTTTGATAATCATCGCAGGCAGACTGTTGAGGCAGGGTACATAAGGTGTGCGATGTGCGTGCACAGAGCGTGTACTCGAGCCATTCGCACGAGTGACACGAGTGCTCTGGACGGCGTGAGTGTCTCAGACAATGCCGGTGTATCTGACAGTGTGATGCATTGTATTGGGCAATGAAGGTCCGTGTCCTGACAGTGGGATTGCATCGGGCAAAGCACGTGACTTTTTCAAACGGCGTTCGTCGGTCGAACGTGTCAAAACTCTGCTCAGCTTTGCGAGATTCTGCGCACGGTGCTCTGCTTCTATTAATTCGCTTCTCAGCGGTAACTCGGCGGACGTTTGAACTGGGAAGACTTGCGAGCACACCGCTCAGCCTCCAGTATACCTTGGCAGCGTGACCCCGGGGTCACAGTCAGCCTCCAGTGTACCTGGGCATCATGACCACAGGGTCACGGTCAGTCTTCGGTGTACCTGGGCAGCGCGACCCCTGAGTCACGGTCAGCCTCCAGTGTACCTGGGCACGATGACCTCAGGGACATTATCAGGCCTCAGTATACCCGGGCAGCGCGACCCCAGGGTCATTATCACGCTCCAGTATACCCAGGTGGTGTGACCCCAGGGTCATGGTCAGTCTCCAGTTTATCCGGGCAGCGTGACCTGAGGGTCATTATCAGGCTCCAGTATGCCCGAGCAGCGTGACTCCGGGATCATTATCAGGCTCCAGTATACTCGGGCGGCGTGACCCCAGTGTCATTATCAGGCACCAGTATACCCGGGCAGCGTGACCTCAGGGTCATTATCAGGCTCCAGTATACCCGGGCAGTGTGACCCCAAGGTCATTTTCAGGCTCCATTATACTTGGGTAGGATGACCCTAGGGTCATTTGTCGAGGTCAGACGGTCTAGGTCAGACGGACCACTGGTGTTGTGCAGGTTAATCTTGCCGCCGAACAGTGGTACCAGTGTGGTGCAGTAGTGTCATCGTGCTGTCGGCGGCGAGACGGTGGGAATTGGCATCGCATTCGGAACCTTCTCCAAGCAAAGTCAATTAAACATTTTTGGTCATGATGATGGTCATGATGGTCATGTTTTTAAGACCGGGTCCAAAAGACGAAGATGGCAAAAAGCCATATATTTTTAATCTTGGGAAAATGGGGCATGCATGGCTTCTTCTTATAAGCACGCCACCGCCGGGTAGTACACATCGTGTTTTTAAGAGGAGCAGTCCATGTGTCGGCACCTTCACAAATTTAGCCAAATTTTCCCAGCGCTCTCTCTCTCTAGCGACCGGAAATAGAAATTGAACCTGCGAAGGAGTAAGGCAAGCCAATCTTTATCGGGTTGGTATAAACACCTCACGAGGGTCTCCCCTTCCGCCCCACCCCTTCCCCCAATAACGGCACACTCACGCGCACTTCAACGAATAAATATAACGAAATACTCCCTCTAATGTAAATGTGCACTTCTTCTGACATTGCATGCAAAACTATTCGCCTTAAAGCTGGTGCAAATGGTGTTTACGGTTTAAAATACCTCAATGACCTTGGGGTCATTGAGGCTGTACATCAGAAGCTGTACATGAGGAACGGTTATTGTTTTGCACTTGTTACGGCTTGTTTTGTACTTGTTACGTTGTACGGTTACGGCCGTGCCGTAACCGTACAAGTGGATAAAACTGAACGACGCTAGCGGAGCCCTTGTCCAGTTGGCTAGGTGACACCATGGCGGCTACGAGTTAAACCTCAGACACGGACCGGCGGCTTTGTCTGTTGTCTGGCCGGCGGCTTTGTCTGACCGCGCCTTTGTCTGTTGTCTGGACGGCGGCTTTGTCTGGCCGGCGGCTTTGTCTGTTGTCTGACCGGCGGCTTTGTCTGTTGTCTGGCCGGCGGCTTTGTCTGGCCGGCGGCTTTGTCTGTTGTCTGGCCGGCGGCTTTGTCTGACCGCGCCTTTGTCTGTTGTCTGGACGGCGGCTTTGTCTGGCCGGCGGCTTTGTCTGACCGGCGGCTTTGTCTGTTGTCTGGCCGGCGGCTTTGTCTGACCGGCGGCTTTGTCTGTTGTCTGACCGGCGGCTTTGTCTGTTGTCTGGTCGGCGGCTTTGTCTGACCGGCGGCTTTGTCTGTTGTCTGGCCCGCGGCTTTGTCTGACCGGCGACTTTGTCTGTTGTCTGGCCGGCGGCTTTTTGTGTTGTCTGACCGGCGGCTTTGTCTGTTGTCTGGCCGGCGGCTTTGTCTGGCCGGCGGCTTTGTCTATTGTCTGGCCGGCGGCTTTGTCTGTTGTCTGGCCGGCGGCTTTGTCTGGCCGGCGGCTTTGTCTATTGTCTGGCCGGCGGCTTTGTCTGTTGTCTGGCCGGCGGCTTTGTCTGACCGGCGGCTTTGTCTGGCCGGCGGCTTTGTCTGACCGGCGGCTTTGTCTATTGTTTGGCCGGCGGCTTTGTCTGTTGTCTGGCCGGCGGCTTTGTCTGTTGTCTGGCCGGCGGCTTTGCACACGTCTGCCACCTTCATCTCGCTTCATCCAGGTACAGCTTAGTAGCTCGATGGGGAATGATCCCTAGTTTATGGTCGATAGCTGGCTAAGTTTTCCATCTGTGCTTTCCGAGGAGCTTTATTGTAGAGACATTGTTGTATTATTTCCGCAGTTTGATTTGGGTACTTGGATCCACGACATAGGTACTCAGTAGCATCTGTGACCTGAACAGCCAATTCAGCAACCACTTCACGGCATACTTCCGCTGATCTTGACCGGAAACTAGAAAGTGTATTCAAACAGCTGTCATGTACGAATCGGCATCAATTTGCGAGTCGCCTAAATCGAGCCCACTTTTGTCAAATCAGGTGCGACTGTGTTGCACTTTTTGTTGGCGAGTAGTCTGTGGGTAAGGTGCACGTCCCCCAACCGAAGGTTGTGGGTTCGGGTCCCACTCGCCGCCACTATTCGCCCGAGACCGCTGGCGTGAGAGAGATCGGTGGCGCTGTCCGACCCACACCGGCCGACCAGGGCTAAACAAAATGGTTTCGTGGTTGTCGTCCAAATCCGGAATAGGCTTGGTGGTTGTCACCTTTTGTGCAAACGATAACATTATGCTATATGGCCCGGAACAGGGGTTCCCAACCTGGGGTAATGCGCTGGCTTGTGGAGGGGTGGGGGTGGGGTTATAGCGGGGTTTCGTCACACCTCGAGTATGGAGAGTACCGTGTACATTTGCCAAAAACCTGTGCACATATATCGGCAGGAAATACTACATGTTCTTAACCTTGAAAATGAACTTTGGTTATGAGGCATTCTGAATTTGATACGGGGTAATCACGAGGTTAGCTCAACCCGAAGGGGGTAATGATAGCTCGAAAGGGTTGTGATTTCTGGACCTATAACAAATTGCGTCGATTACCTTTATACAGAATATCTTGCCGCCAATTTCCTTTTCGGCAAGTCGGCGTCGTCAATGCACCCATGGTTTGCAACACTGTCAATGCACCCATGGTTTGTGAGCCTTAATAATGCAAGGGCTTAGAAGTGTCGTGAATTTAAGCCGGCTTATATAATAAAAGCCAGTTTAAACAGGCTTAAATTAATGAAAGCCACTGGCTGGCATGAATTCAATTTACGCCAGTTTTTTCCATCCCTAAATATAGGTAGGTAGGTACCTACCTACATATAGGGATGGCAAATTTAAGCCACCTGGTGGTTTAAACTGGTTTAAACCAGCCGGCACAAATTAATTTAAGCCACCCTGGCTAAAATTATGTTTTGGATATGGCTGGAGTACAGTGACAAACAAAAGTTAGGGAAGCATCAATTATTACAAAATGTGCTACACTCCATGTTATTTATAAACAAACACTCCCTAGAATTTCCCAAAACTCTGGCTGGGTTCTAGGTATGCACTCCACAATTCAGATTTTTACCCATTGGGTACCTAGCCATTGTATAGCTAGGTACCTATTTTATGTTAGCTTAAAAGTAACTATATGAGCCAGACCAATTTGTGATGTTTTTGACATAGCTTTCCCATTGTCTTACTGATAATAGTATATGTAGATAGATACCTACCTACAAATATTCATAGATAACAGTAAGCAATCTGTTTGCTTATTGTTTGCTACAGTAAGCAATCTGTCTACCTATTGCACATTTTGCACACATTGTCAACTATTGCACACCTTTCATGACATTGTATGGTAGCACATTATTTCCTGTTAACACTAACACTTGTGGAAGTGGAGCATTAGATCCATTAGATGAGCATTAGATGAGCTTCAAAGCATTAGATGATAGGTGAATCAACCTAGTGTCCATACTTCCATCATATCCATATCCATATCCATATCCATATCCATCAATCATACCTAGTGGCCTAGAAACTGTCACTAACCATCTGTTCATGCACAGTAGGTCTTCATTGTACTCTCTCTAGGTATGGTATTTTACACTTGTATTGTGCTGAATACCAACACTGTCAATCCACCCATGGTTTGTGAGCCTTAGAAGTGTGGGACTTAGAAGTGTCGTGAATTTAAGCTGGCTTAAATGAAAACGCCAGTTTAAACTGGCTTAAATTAATAAAAGCCACTGGCTGCCATAAACTGAATTTAAGCCAGCTTTTTTCCATCACTACCTACACATACATACTATTATCAGTAAGACAATGGGAAGACTATGCCAAAAACAGCACAAATTGATGTGGCTCAAATAGTCACTTTTCATCTAACATAAAATAGGTACTTAGCTATCAAATGGCTATGAACAGTCAGTCTAATATGTACCTTGCTACATATTATCTGCAGAATCTTGCTGCAGAAAGACTTAGACGAGCTTGTGAAGTGGTCCGAAAAATGCCAAATGAAATTTAATTTTGATAAGTGCAAAATCATGCATGTAGGTAGGTAGCATATTAAGGCTCCATACTTGATGGGTGGGCAAGTACTATCTGTGGCATCTGGAATGTTGTGTTCAAGCTCGGTCCCCTAGTTATGAAAAAGATTGTGGGCTTTTAGAGAGAGTACAAAAGAGGGCAACAAAAATGGTGAATTGTATGGGCAACCTGGCATATGAGGAAAGATTGAAGAAATTGAATATGTTTTCACTTAGATATAGAAGGCTGAGAGGAGATCTCATCAAGGTCCTTCAATTTGTACATGGTCAGGAACAGGGTTATCTCATGGAACTGTTTGAATTTAACAGAAATGATGGAATTAGAGGTCATTAATTCAAAATTAAAGTTAATCACAGCAGGACAAGGTTAAGACAGTCCCTCTTCACCAACAGGGTAGTAGAACACTGGAACCGGCTGCCAGAAACCATTGTCAGTAGCAACACACTGAACATCTTTAAGAACAGCATAGACAATCATTACAAGAATAGTGGTCTTGTTTTTCTGTATTCCAGGGAGAGTTGATCAACACATTTGGTGGACAACTGGTTCAGTGTACAGAGTGCAGCCAAGAAGGGCCCTTGTGGCTCATAGTTGCACTGATCTTTTATGTCTTTATATCTTTTATCTCCCTCAATGCCAGTAGTCGAATGTCAAAATTCTGGTATTTACAAATACCATTTCTAACTACCAGCATCCAGGGAGCTACATGTTAGACCGACTGTATCTAATGGGTAAACATCTGGCTTGTGGAGTGCATACCCAGAACCCAGGCAGAGTCTTGGGGAATTCTAGGGAGTGTTTTTTTGCAAATAAAATGGAGTGTAGCACATTTTGGAATTATAATTGGTGCTTCCCTAACTAATGTCCATCACTGCCCTCCAGCCATACCAGAAATATAATTTAAGCCAGAGTGGCTTAAATTAATTTATGCCAGCCAGTTTAAACAATGGTTTAAACCACCAGGTGACTAAAATTCTCCATCCCTATATTGTATGCATTGCCACCAACTGCAGTGCAATGCCTGCTGAGTAGGTACCTACACACCAAAATATATTTTCTAATTACATTTAGGTGACTATATTTTACTCAAATGTAATTCATATACCAAGATTTTCACCTGAGCTTCATGGTTGATGATCCAGTGCTGGCTTGCAAGTCCAGTCAACTCGCCTGCCAGGGCCAAAATGGCTATCTTGCCTTAACCCTGGTAGACCTGGGTGCTTTACTTTTGAATGTTTGTAAATGCTCTGTGCAGTACCTTTCCAATCGCAATGTCCACATCTACAGGATGACCTTACTATCTTTGTCACCCTTACGCCCTCGCCCTGAATAGAGTCTGTTTCTGGAATCTGTTTAAGGCCGAACCACTTCATTTGGTCTCATATAAGTCAGAAAATGAGAAGAAAAAGAATCGTTTGATTAACACTCCAGATAATTCGAACTTGGTAGTTTTATCTTGCCGCACTCATTCACCACTCACCAATTACCTATAAAGAACCGTGATCAATTCCCAATTCCACTCTTCGACGCACATCGTCGCGTTTAAAATGGAAATGGACGGATTTGAAAGCGAGGGAATGCGCGTAAAAGAATGATATTCTTCTAGATTCTTTAAAACGATTTTAATGAAATTAAGAATATTATCGTACATCCTACATGAAAAAAGGATTCAAATTCAAATTGTTTTAAAAAATCAGCTAATGTTATAAATTATGCATTACTTAACGTAGGTCTAGTGTTGTTTTAGTACCCGTGGTCTAGTCGCTTGCCTCCAAAGCCGCTGAGTATACCATAGTTTGGTACTTCCGTACCGCTGCCATCTAGCATAAAGTGGGACCGGCACGAGGGCATCCACCGGCGACCAGAAGGCATGCCATTGGCTCTGTGCTAAACGGGAGACAATTTTATCGTCGGCGGTCGTCTGAACGATGGAATGGTTGTCTCGACGATACTTTGTTGCCGTTGAGTCATTTTTTTTGCCGCTGAGCGTACTAGATGAAACCCAAAAGCGTACGCTGGAAATGAAGAAATGGTAGCGTGGCGATGGGTGGTAGAGGTTTGCACGGTGTGACATTTCTAGAGGTCTGCACGGACGACATTTCCAGTCCCGGTCCAATCTGATTCGTTTCAATCCTGCGTACCTTGACACGGATATCGTGACGTAGTCAATTTTATGTATAGTAGGTACCATTTATATGATTTCACATATAATATTTCTAATGATATGGAAATGTGGTCGCCAAAAGTCCCCGTTCGTGGTTGTCGTCCACGACGACAGAACGATACGATTTTTTAGCTCTGCGGCTGACGCTTCGCAAAGCCGAACAACCAACCGCCGACTTTGTTGCACCATAACCACAGCTGATCGCCCGCTAGCCTGCAAGCGCTGTTCGGACTCAGCATGGCCGACGTGAACTTGGCACCGCCGGTTGCGCGTGCCAACACGTTGCAGCACCAGCGGGCGGCGAGGTGAAGCCCAGGTCGACCCCTGTATATCACAGAGGCGTTTCATTTGCATCGTCCAACATTCGGGGCCGGCCGGTCGGCCGAGCACGTCGGTCGGCATGCCAAGGAACGCCCGTCTGTGGTGAAATGTGGTGCGGCGCGCGCGCCCCTCGACGGGGGGGGGGCCCCGGGGTGGGGGGGGGGCACCCCCCACGTGGACGGGGTCCGCCCCCGCCGGGGCCCGGCGCCCCGGCGGGGGCCCCCCCCGCGGGGGCCGCCCCCAGCGGCAGGAGGGGGGGGCCCGTCCTCCTTCTCCCCCGGCGAGGGGGGGGGTTGTTGCCGGCGGTAAGAGGGGGCCGGCCCCCCCCCCCGGGGGGGGGGGCGTGTTGTTTTGGCCCGCCGGCCCCCTGCCCGGCGCCCCCCTGGGGGGGGGGAGGGGAGAAAGATCCCTCCTCAATACCCTCCCCCCTTTGTGTCTCATCCCCTTTCCGCCTTTTGCGGGCGGGAGGGAGGGGAGGGAAAAAACAAGGGGACAAAAAAAACCCCCCCCCCCCCCCCCTTCCCTCTTTTTGGGGGGGGTAAAAAAAAAAAAAAAAAAGTAAAAAAAAAAGTAGTGTAATTAAATCAATGCAAAAACAAACGCCCCTTAATTTCCCTTTTCCTCCGTTCTTCCCCCCCCTTCCGAAATTATAGAAAGATTTAAAGAAGAATTTTTGTTAATAGAAAAAAAATTAAAAATAATAAAAAAAAAAAAAAAAAAAAAAAAAAAAAGTAAAAAAAAAAAAAAAAACAATCGAGTGAAAAAAAAAGAAGGAAAAAAAAAAAAAAAAAAAAAAAAAGAAAAAAAAAAAAAAAAAAAAAAAAAAAAAAAAAAAAAAAAAAAAAAAAAAAAAAAAAAAAAAAGAAAAAAAAAAAAAAAAAAAAAGAAAAAAAAAAAAAAAAAAAAAAAAAAAAAAAAAAGAAAGGGAAATAAAAAAAAAAAAAAAAAAACGCAAAAAAAAACCCCGACCATCAAAAAAAAAAACCAAAAAAAAAAAAAAAAAAAAAAAAAAAAAAAAAAAAAAAGAAAAGGCCGAAGAGAAGGAGCAGAAAAAGGGGGAGAGTTTGGAAAGCCGCGAAAAAAAAAAAAAAAAAAAAAAAAAAAAAAAAAAAAAAACTTAAATAAATATTTTAATAAATTTACACTTAAAAAATTTATTTTAAAAACTTATTAAACATATTTAAAAACGTTCTCCACTCTTTTTTTAAAAATTTATTCTTAAATGTAAAAAAAAAAAAAAAAAAAGGTGTTATTGGGGAAGTAATTTAAAAAAACTTTGTTAAATTTTAAGGGTTTTTTGGAAAATTTTTCAAAAAAACAAAAAAAAAAACTAAAAAAAAGCTATGAAAAATATTAAAAAAAAAATTAAAAAAAAAAAAAAAAATTAAATTTTGAAGGATAAAAAAATGAAGAAAAAAAAAAAAAAAAAAAATGGCGACTATGAAGGCATGGTTGCATGCACGCGCCTCGATACTGGCCGGTTAGGTTAGTATGCTGGCCGGTTATCCTACTTATACTTAGTTGGCGTGATAATGTGGCCAGCTTCCCAGCTGGCCGAAGAGTGAGCGTGCTTACAGTGCACGGCAGCGCAGATGTCTCGCATCGTGTGTTTTATGTGGTTCCAGGTTAATTGCGTCGCCACGTGTCAAAGACCGGCGTGCTAGTTCTACGAATTGTCAAGATGCGATGTTCTCGAACAGGAATGCGACGTGGAGTGATATGATCAAGTCTCAATCAACAATGATCAAGTCTCGCCGGCCTCTGCTTTTCGCCGACCACTGCTTTAGCGACTAAAGCCGCTAACGCGCCGCTATTCAAATAAGCAGCACCGCCACGCTTTGACGAAAATATCGGCACCAATTTCCGTGCACGACATCTGGCCGACGTCAGTAGCATGGCTGCCAGCACTGCACCCTCAATACCCCGGCCAGGTACCCCTGCATACGCCAGGTCACATCGGCACCCGTCCCTGCAGGTGACGGCCGGCGGCAGCGGCACCGACTCCGACGTTCGCGGTACCACGCCGACTGCCGGCTGCCGGCGAGCAAATGGTGAGTCAAGTCCGCTGTCGGGTCGTTCAACAGCCATTTGGTGCTCGGTTACTGTTCGGATAACCAGCGTTGGCGTTGTTGCTGCATGCAACCCGGCGACGGAAGCCGTCTGTGCGGCGGGCTATCAGGCTGCACCCAACCTGGAATTCATGGAATACATCCAGCAGGATTATGCTTTTTGAAGCATAATGTGGAGTGCAGGTTGAATAGTTTTGTGACACAGAAATTTGCGCAGAACCGTGATTGCCGCGTGAACCCTATGCTCACCACCGTGTGATGCAAATGTAGTTAGAATATATACTTATAGCCGGAATTGTAGCGTGCCGTCAGTGTACCGACCCGCATCCGATGGTCGGTACCCTCGCCGCCAGTGACCAGCTGTGCTCGCCGAGCCAAATAGTGAGGACACTATGAGGCTCTTGGTTGGTTATTGGTTTTACGATACATCGACCGTTGAGTTATGTAGCGTCGTCAATTTCTCACGCCGATTGGCCGGGGGCGAAGAGCAGCGACAGGTGAGATTCGAACCCACAACCTTTAGATTGTGAGACCAGCGACTTACCCCTAGGCTACTCGTCCCCACACTATGAGGCTCAAGCCCGCGTCCCACCAAAGACAGATCAAGAGTCAGGAGCTCAACTACGTCATCCCACGTGCCATTCAAATGCGTGCCGAAGCACAGCAATAGATGCAGGACACCACCAATGCGTAGAGCATGAAGCTGCATTTTTCAACTTATTTAACCTTACATCTGGTAAAAACTATCCAGAGAACCTTAGTGTCTTCTTAGCTTTAATGAAAGTGGGCTGGCTGTGTACACCCCCAACTCTCAGTTCCATTGTTGCTGGACATGAGGGGCTGGAGCTCGTGCGTTCACTCGCCCCATGAAGTGAGGTGAATCTGAGCGTGCGACCTCGAGCCTCATGACACGGCGACCTCGAGACTCCCGACACGGTGACCTA
This sequence comes from Imbricaverruca yamaguchii, assembly GCA_034440575.1. Classification (NCBI taxonomy): domain Eukaryota; kingdom Metazoa; phylum Arthropoda; class Thecostraca; family Neoverrucidae; genus Imbricaverruca; species Imbricaverruca yamaguchii. The sequence goes on from JAOTOL010001625.1 coordinate 2,204,636, forward strand.
AAGCTCAGCCGGCACTTGGATTCATGGCGTGTTAGTCAAAGCCCAGGCAATCTTGTTCCCAGAGCTGGGAACAGGATTCCCAGAGCTGGGTTGGTATAGCTTCAAATTAACAACGGTGGAATATGCGGCGGGAATGTGAGTAGTTCTGGGTTGCAGGTTTAGTGCGCGGTTTGCCACAACGAGTCACACTTGGCCCTATGTTTACAAAGGTGGGAATACGCGTAAGTTTCCTGGGAGCACGGCTCTTGAATGTTGCGGCAGTGCCCCCAAACACACACACATAACGTTGAGCAATTATAAACCCACTGGTTCCAAGGCTTTTCGCATGGGCGTTATATAGCATATATATACAAATGTATATACATGTGCATATCTGCACATTTGCACACCTGCACACTTGCATATCTCACGAAATATGTTTTCGGTGGCATTTCTGCGAACGGGCAGCTTGCCGTACGCTTCGCACCGCAACCGGCACCTGCACCCGCTGAGTGTGGTAGGTGACATGTGCTTTGCTTGGATATATTTTGGGGGTCTCGAGTTCATTTCCAGGGAGTGATGACGCATTTTATGTCGGCCTTTTGTCACGCAAGTAGTGATGACCTATGGCATCCAAGGTCATCTCAGCTCTGCACATATGCTTCAAGGTGGGTGGCTGTATGAACACGCAGTCAGGATTTTTCTTAAGCCCAAAAAAAACGAGAGAAAAAATAAACAGGAAAGAAACACAAAAAGCTGGACCCAATAAGAATGTGAAAAATGGGCCGCTTGCGCGCGCTTCGCAAGCCGACAATTTCTAGTATTGCGCCGCGAAAACGTAAGCACTTCCCTTTTCATCTGGTGTACTTTTATGTTGCTAAGATGTCAGAGGTCCCGGCCTCTCCGTCTTGGCTGCGCCTCCGTAAACACTCGAGGAAATGCACTTATGACTGATACACATTGAGGTTCAACTTCGCTGCGCTTGAGTACTTGGCACAATGGCACCTATGGCGCAATGTACCCATGACTGACATATGGAGCTTCAACTGCGCGCTTGATCACTTGTTACAATAGCATCTATGACACAATGTACCCATGACTGATACACATGGAGCTTCCAATGGGCCTCGTTTGAACACTTGGCACAATGGCACCTATGGAACAAGCTGCCCATAACTGATGCACATGGAGCTTCTACTGCGTTGTGCCTGAACACCTCGGTCCTCAGCCGCCCAGTTCGCCACCTCTATGAGCGCCTTATCGTGGCATGTAAGACCACACAGAAATGGGCGCCCCAGGATTGCGACATTCTTCGATAACGAAGCGCTCGATATTACCATCTGGTCCAGAGTTGACATCTGTAGTACACACAGACTTACAGGGTGGAGGGCATTCCGCTGCTGACAGCCACCAGTAGATGCCTGAACCCACTCTCCACTCCCGCTCCTGCTCACTGTGCACGTATGCACGTCCATGCACCACTGGCTGCACATAAGCCAATGGTGTTTAAGGGAGTGTAGGCGTTAGATACCTTGCATTCAACCTTGAAAACCGATCATACCTGCACGCACGTGGGAGTTGTCCTCGGAGCCACTTACATACCTGGTTCGTAATAGTCAAACGTGTTGCTCCGCTGAGTAGACTCCACTGAAAGCTTCTAAAGATTGCGTGATCGCTAGGTCACGTGAGGAAATGCATTAGTCGCGTCGGTCGCATTTAATGGCGATCTCCAGACAAAGAGTACGTATCGCCGAACATCAATGATTGTTGTTCTCCGCGACTTGAATACATCACTTCCACATTACGTCACATCCTGCTGCTCGTCTATCGCTAGTTCTCAGTCTCATCCCTCCCTCTCTCCCTCTTGCCCTCTGTCTTTCTTTTCCATCCTTACTCCACATCTGTCTCGCCCTCCATGTCGTCCACGTCGTACACTCTAGTTTCTGTGTTTGTCCTGCACACACATGCCATGCCTTCTTTCGTTCAGGTGGGCGTGGAAGAGACGAGCATATTCAGGACTCGTCCTGATCGAGAGCATTATGACATGACAACTGATCAACGATCACCCAGGAGCAAGACATCTCAACTCTTTTTTCGCGACTCCAGTGTAATCAGTGTGGCCCAGCGATAAAGATGAACGAGAAAGTCCCTTTCCACTGGCAGATGGCGCAATGGACAGCCGACTGGCGTATACATATGCCGAGCTTCAAGACACATTTCGCCACAAATCCGAACCACAGCCAGTTCCGATCAGGGCCACCCGATCATGGTTGGTTATTGGTTTTACGACACATCGACTGTTGAGTCATGTAGCGTCGCCAATCTCTCACGCCCATTGGTCGCGGGCGAAGAGTAGCGACAGGTGAGACTCGAACCCACAATCTTTCGATTGTGAGACGAGCACCTTACCCCTAGGCTACTCGTCCCCACCCGATCATGTGTGTGTACTCGGCGTGGGTCGATATCTGAGGTCGAGCTGCCTGCCACGGCCAATCCGGTACAGCCGCCATGGACCGATGATGCTCCCTCAGCGCATCGCCAGACGGCCTTGCGGCGAGCCGCTGTTGCTAAATGTTCGCAGAGCTAATTGGTTGAAGGGCGGCCGGCGGCCGGCGGCTGCCGCAGTAGTCGTTGAGCGGCAGGCAGTGCTGCCGTGAACTAGGCGGCGGCCTTCGGCGGTGTAGTCGCTGGTGGCATCTTCCACCCTCACCACCACCCCCACCCCCACCTCCTGTGCACATACTCACTCGTGAACGGTAGGTCACCTTCCCGCATGCGGGGGGTCACTACCCCCCGCATGCGGTCTGGTGCAGCATGTTCGGCCGCGTCAACGGAAGGAAATTGATCCTGTAGTTCCCATGAAAAGTGCATTGCATCGACTGTCAGTAGATGCTGTATCTCAGTTGTCTTTCTAGTTGCTGCCCATTAATTTGAAGATTTGCAGAGCACCAGACCAATCGGTTCGTGAAGTTGCACATACCCGACATGTGCCATCGCTGTGTGGGAAGTATCTGGTTCACATCGGGAAGCTGTTTTGACAGACAGCAGCTACGTCACCAGAGGGGGCTGGTGTCCTCTCTGGAGGTTTGTGCCCCTCCCCTCCCCTTTGTTCGCCTTGATGTGGGACGGCCGGTCGTTGTACTTTCTAGAAACTGAGAGCGAGGACTGCCGGTAACCTATGCGGTACCCGATCCAACCGCAGTTGATTATTTGAACCTAAAGAGGATGCTATGTCTTCGTTGTTCGCAATGAAACAAAATGTCAATGAGTGGCATTAACCTTCCCCGTCTTTCCAGTCATATCCACACATGAGGGTCTATCGACTCCATCTCGTGGGGGTCGATAGGGACACCCTCTAATCTCCAAACTAAGCGTCACACGAGAACGAAAGAGGCGTCATCAGAAAGCGCTCAACGGGTAGGGCCAGACGCCACCCAAAATCCTCCCCCCAAAGGGACGTCACCAGGGGGCCTAGGTTTTCACAACTCACATCATGTTTTTGGCTCTGAAGAGTTCATTTTGGGGGATTTGAAGAAAAAATTACTTTGAATCAGAAAAGGAGAGCGAATTCGACCAGGACTACACAATTTTTGGCCACACAAAAATAAAAAACGTTTTGTTTGCTATTCTCAATTTTTTTTCTCTCAAGTTTTCTTTAATTTTCCTTTTCTAATGGGTAAAGTGGACCGAAAAAGGTTGTTTGAAGCCAGTTTGCTCAAATAGAAAATGCTTACTTTATGCCAGAATCTTCAATTTGAACTCCAATGGGCAAATATGCAAAACAAATAAGTAATAAATAACGGAAAAAGTCCTCTGGTGCGTGTTGTTGTGTCCCTAAAGATAAGCAAATGCTGATAGTTTCATTCAAATATCTTTATCCGTTAAAGCGTGACGACTGGTTGAACTTTTTTGGAGGTGACCTCACTAGACCTTAACCAACTCGTTGACCCAAGATGACCTGACTAAAACATTTTAATACACCATTTCAAATTGATGTGAGAAAAGGTATCCCAAATTTCGATGCGCTGCCGTGGGCCGTTCTTTCATTATCCACGGAAAACTTTATGGGGTCGTTAACGACCCTCCCCCCAAGACGGCGTGGGTTAAACGCTGGTTAATTGTCAATATTCGTCACTATGGATGTCAGGTAAAAACTACAAGGTCAAAGTCAACTTAATTTTTTTTTTGCAAAGGACACAAAATATTCCGGACTAATATCTGAGCTGAAGGAATCGTCGGATGCATATAAACCACAAAAAAGAAGAGCATGAGTAGCTTTCCGTTCATTATTTCCATGTGACATCGACAATGGTACCCCCCACCACCCTGTGGCGGGGGTTGTGTCCTCAGATCTCAGGTAGCTTTGGGCTAGAGTGAGGGATAAGCATAGCATGCATGGCGAAGCGAACGTTCTGGTAATTCAGGCCCTCAGCATTTTATCGGGAAGGTCAGCTTGAACAATTACTTTGCCATCTGTACATCGCCACTGCGCTGATGACATGCCACTATTTCGGCTGCCATCAAGCTTGAACCTCGTGACTGGGTAGACTCGGCTTCTATGCAGCGCACCCTGGTTATCATTCACGCTCTGTCGCAGCATCGCCGCAGTAAACGTTGATATTCGAGCTTTTTGTTTGTTGACAGTGGGTGTTCCTCACTTTGTGAAGAGCTATCGACGGATGTGGCACCGGGGACGGGTGGCCCATCTGGAAAAGATGTCCGGTATCGGTCGGAATTGTGTGTTTGCCCATTTCTAATTTCAGACTCCTAGTCCCTCGTGGGGACCTGGGAAGGAGAACAATTGCTCCCAAGAGCATAATGAAGGAAAAGCTAACAATAATTGCATCAGTATATCGTATGCCGTGCCTGAGAAGACGGGAGAGAGATGAGATGGAAGTAACCCAACGATAGCGGATAGCGATGACAGGCGCCTGTAAAACAACGCCGAAGGTAGGGTTACGACCATCGCTCATATCGGGTGCGTCTCAACAGCGCTGAGTTTATGATTCAACAAAAGCCGGCAGCCTGGTATTTACTCAAGTGAATCGCTTACCACCATCTATCTTGAAAGCGAATGCCCACATACAAATCGGGAAATTAGAAACTCAAACTTTGGAACGATTTCCTCGATAAGGAGAGTTGCTTCTTCGATGGCCACTGAGAATGGTGTCCTCATTTAACGTCGCATTTAACTGGGCCAGAGAAGGGGATCGTGTGGCGAGATGCTCTCATCGAGGATTAGTGTCGCACTGAAGCCCGATTGTGCCGTGAAGAGGTGGGATCGTGGTAAAGGAAACCGTTGCAAATCACTGTTGATTGGTTATTGGTTTTACGACACATCGACCGTTGAGTCATGTAGCGTCGCCAATCTCTCACACCGATTGGTCGCGGGCGAATAGTAGCGACAGGTGAGACTCGACCCCACAACATTTCGATTGTGAGACGAGCAACTAACCTCTAGGCTACTCGTCCCCTGCAAATCACTGTACAATGATTTAAAATAGCCTGTCTACGATGTCGGAGAGCTCTTTTCGTTGTGAAAATGATCCAGACACTGCCAACGTGGCCCCTATCGATGGAAAACGTATCGCGTCAGCCATACGAAGCCGCTCGCGTCGCTGCCAATCAGTGATCCAATCCCCAAGTATTCTGCAGTGACGCTCAATCAAAAGGCTCCAAAGCAATGGTGTAAAGACGAGCACGATGCGAAAATGGGTGCCTTTTACTAGAAGGATTACTCTTCCTGGAAATGTGCTCTTCTCATATATCTCTTTACATTTACATAATCTATTTACATTAAGAAATATCATACCTTAATGTAGATGGATTCTAGCTTGAGAGGATATGTTCTCCAGCTTAGAAGTGTACTTTTGTGTGGCCATGGATGATTCTAAAATTCTGGGATCATAGAAATCCTAGCACCTTAGTACCTACGCCGGCGGATGGATACGAACCAGGTACGAAAAAGCATATTAGGATTCCGTGAAAGAATTTTAAGTGGGTGAATTTCTATGCAGCTCCATAAGTTACTTAGCAAACCAAAGCTCAGTAAATGGGCATCATTTAGTCAGCATCAGCCCTCGCTTCTTGTTTTACTTCCCGGCGGTTCGCGCAAGTGCTGCCATCTACGCCGTGGCCAACACGACCACGGTGCTCACCAGAGTACAGAGATGGCAGGGTAGGCGGTGCAGCGAGCCTGCAGCTCCAGCGACGAGTTGGCCTCCACCTGGACGACCTCTGGCAGTGGCCTCACCAGCTCCGGCGCCATGTATATCAGTGGGCCGCCGTCGGCCACCTGTGGGCACACGACACACTCCGACATCAGATCACTGTCCTCCTGGCCCAACAATAGCCAACATCACCCACGCGGTGGCAAGCTGGACAAATTTAACAACGAGCCCCACTACAAGTTCATCCATTCCGAAGCTGTGTAACGTCATATATAACGGTCTGAAGCTCCGAGCCTCTGTAAGCTCCGAAGCTCTGTAAAGTGTGCAATTTGACAAACGCGAAGGCGTGGGTGGAGGCTTGTCGTACATCAGTTGTACTTTGACACTGATATTCATACACTAGTAGCATCCAGGATATTTATCGCAGGCATGCTATGAGAATGAGAATTCGTGCAGTCAATGGAGCCTTCGAATGATACGAGGCTCAATCGCCTATGGCCACCCGGGTGTGTTGAGCACACCTAGGCATATCAAGCGCCTATGGTCGTTTGATTGAGGATTGGCGAGGGGAAGCTGAGTGCCTGGACGCGCTGCTCTGCCTTGCTGTTGTTCGGGTGTTCACATGTAAGATTATGTCAGGCTTCTACGAGTTGGTTTGGAGTTCTCAGCTGGGGAAGAAAACGGTTGCCGATGAAAACCTCAACTTGGGAACGTTGTTAAAATGAAAGAAGGTTGGATTTTCGCGAGGTCGACTTTTCAACATGATTTAAATGTATAACTTAGCACTTTTCAAGTCCAGCTTATATACCTAGCTTATTCCAAGTTCCACGTACGTACTGCTCGAGAAGAATGGTATGGTACCAGTACCAATATCAGCCTGCTGTCCTTAATATCAATAGATAGTGCCTGGAAAGTCGGAGGTTCGAGCCCAAGTGTTTAACCCTGTGCATGCTCTCCACCTATTGTGCTAGCACCTACCCACCAAAACCTGTGTAAATATGTGTCGTTGCATGAAGTAAGACACCAAGTACCGAAAAGTTTCCATGACATCAAGTAATGGATTGTTTATATATGCACTATCGAAATCCATGTCTTTTCTTGCAATGCAAAATAGTGGCAGTAGCAGTCAATATTGCCTGACCACAATGTTGATGATCAATGATTTCACAGAGTACAGCTGAAGAGCTATAAGCTTGTTAGGGATTACCACTGATAATCCACATAAAGACAATTAATTTCATCGTTAAGTACTTTGCAAACATTACGAGTACCAAGATGCATGCCGAACTAATACAATTGGCTACCATAAGGAGACATACGCCAAATGTTACCAATGGGTGATACTATTTGTCAAATTCAGCATCAAACTAAGATTTCGGGATATCCCAGATGCAGATGAATCTTATGGAGTTAACGAATAGTGCAGCATAAGCCGCACGTTTGCCGACCACAAAGTGGTGCCAGTTGCGCCTTCTTTATTGAATACAAGTCGTACCTAAATGGCTTCTGTTATCACACTCGAAACGCCTCCAGTACATACGAGCATGCAGGAGGTGCAGATGGATCCGTGCTCATTGGTGGCCGTGGTGGAGTATGTTCCACCGTCAGCGAACTTGGCGCACGTGATCTCCAGGGTGTAGTAATCGTGCGCCTCGTGCCACATCGAGAGTCTGTCTGTAACATATCACATCGCACACCTGGTTAGTCGAGCACACAAACGTGAAGGCCTGAGGAGACAAGGGGTGGATTCGGGATCTGCTTGAGGGAGGAGACAAGAGCTCAGACTTTCGCCTCACTATATCGGCTCCAGGGGTGCTTCTGCTACGGAACATTCGTTTCAAAACTCGGATCTGCATACGTCAACACCAAGTTCACCTAAATTAGCCAAACATATGCTAATCGTCTCATCTTCATCCCCAGCCTGCCACCGAATGCTTACTTTGAGTGTTTTTGATAGTGAATTGTAGATGTACATCTTGGCAAGGCATTTGTTTAACCGGATGATCCATGGCCGAATTACGTTCAGGGTACCCTGAGGCCACCCAAGAGTTCGTCTACATATCATCGAGTCCAGTTCATCACATTTGTCGGGAATACACTGTGACGTCTTTGATAGACTCACTGCTTGCCGTTTCGGCTGGAGTCCATGATTCTCAGAACTTTTTGCGCAGACTCCGAATGCTCGATCCGATGAGGGAATTCAAATTCAACAGCACAAACATAGCCGAAAGTCTCGCGTGGTGCCGGTGCAACGACACCACCGGCCTCTGCCACACACACTGCCGGCCTCTGCCACCCACACTGCCAACCTCTGCCGCCCACACCCCACCCACACCACCGGCCTCTGCCACACACACTGCCAACCTCTGCCGCCCACACCCCACCCACACTGCCAACCTCTGCCGCCCACACCCCATCCACACCGCCGGCCTCTGCCGCCCACACCCCACCCACACTGCCAACCTCTGCCGCCCACACCCCATCCACACCGCCGGCCTCTGCCGCCCACACCCCACCCACACTGCCGGCCTCTGCCGCCCACACCACCGGCCTCTGCCACCCACACTGCCAACCTCTGCCGCCCACACCCCATCCACACCGCCGGCCTCTGCCGCCCACACCCCATCCACACCGCCGGCCTCTGCTGCCCACACCCCATCCACACCGCCGGCCTCTGCTGCCCACACCCCATCCACACCGCCGGCCTCTGCTGCCCACACCCCACCCACACTGCCGGCCTCTGCCGCCCACACCCCATCCACACCGCCGGCCTCTGCTGCCCACACCCCATCCACACCACCGGCCTCTGCTGCCCACACCCCATCCATACCGCCGGCCTCTGCCGCCCACACCACCGGCCTCTGCCATCCACACCGCTGACCTCTGCCGCCCACACTGTCGGCCCTGCCACACACATCCCACCCACACTGTCGGCCTCTGCCACCCACACCCCACCCACACTGTCGGCCTCTGCCACCCACACCCCACCCACACCGTCGGCCTCTGCCGCCCACACCCCACCCACACCGCCGGCCTCTGCCGCCCACACCCCACCCACACTGTCGGCCCTGCCACACACATCCCACCCACACTGTCGGCCTCTGCCGCCCACACCCCACCCACACTGTCGGCCTCTGCCGCCCACACCCCACCCACACTGTCGGCCTCTGCCGCCCACACCCCACCCACACCGCCGGCCTCTGCCGCCCACACCCCACCCACACTGTCGGCCTCTGCCGCCCACACCCCACCCACACTGTCCGCCCTGCCGCCCACAGAGCCTCGTCAGACCAGCAGCCAAAGTATCGTCTTAACTGAGGCCAAACGCGAACGAACGGAGCGACTTCAACGCTATCTTGTCAGGTCAGGGAATGCCGAAGATCCGCATTCCCCCGAACGAGTACTTGTGGCACGACGTGTGCGGCCGGTTGAGACAATCCCCCACCCCCACCCCCACCCCACCTCATGGAGCCTGCCGTAGCTGGTCCGCCCAGTGCAGCAGTTAACGCTGATGTGGAACTGTTGTAGGCAGTCGCTACTGTAGCAGAGCTTCTCAAGACCTTCCACCCCGCGCGAATCCCCACAAAAACAAATCACGCACACGCAACAATATTGAGAGGTAGACATCCGTTAAGTTGCCACCAGAAAAAGGCGGCTGTAGAAGCGCCGAACGAGCGAGTGCATGTGCTTAAAGGCGCAGTGCAGTTGAATATATGTGCATATCGGTGAGAGGTGTGTTGCGTAGTATCTAGATAACCTTGCTCCATGAAGCACGTATGTAAAGCTGAAGTGATTTAGGGTGTCATACATTCACGAAATTTAATCGTAAAGATTTGTTGTAACTCCACCGGACGGCGGCCGGTCGGTCTAGTATACTTACTGGCCGGGGCTCGTGTGGACAGTGGGACCGACGGTCGCGGAGGTCGGCGGATAGTGGTGTGACCCAACAGATGTGCCCCATTTGTCGTCCGACCAAACGGATGTGCCCATGTGTCGGGCCTCGTCAAGACTACATCAAGCACAGCAAACGCTTAAGTAAAGTGTACCATTTTTCATGAAACTGAACTTAAGACGACGGAGCACAATTCGAGTACGTACCCGTCCGCCACCTGGGACGGATGACAGGTGCAGGTTGCGGTACCAGGAGCATGGAAAGTACCGGCTGTCTGCGAGCGGGAAGACCGCCGCAATCCCACATATTTAGACGAGGATGGAAATCAACTGAATATAAATACCGTAATGGAAACTATTCATTCTCAAAGTTAAAAGAGCAGATCTGGCTGAATGAGAAAATTAGAGATTGCCGTGTTGCAATGTGAAATGCTGTTGAACGTTGCCCGCGAGTGGATTCGCTGCCCCAAACTGCGTGCTTTTAACAGCGATTAGCAGCATGTGATCACGAATATTACTCTACAATGTGTTAAATCAAAAGTACACATATGACTATGTGGGAACAAATTAGAGATAAAAGTTGTAACAAAAACGTAATTGTAGTTTTAGCCGCGTGACAGTCTGAGTGGGAACGGTCGCTCGGATAGACGTTTATGCCACACACATGCCGGAGTGGTCCGGCTCCGGCTTCGCCCACATTCGTGATGAATCAGCGGGAATTTGGTGGCCGCGCGACTCGTTGCTCAAACGCCTGCGTGGCGAGCAGCATCTGGCCGTACCTCCCTGCTCGAGTGTGTGTCCGTCCTTGGCCCAGGTGACCTGAGGTCGCGGACGGCCAGCCACCTGGCAGGTGAGCCGCACGGAGCAGCCAGCCTCCACGCGCCTCTCGCGGGGCCTCAGCAGGAAGAAAGGGGCCAGAGCGGCGTGACAGTCTTGCTTGGCAGCTGCCGACTCCAGCGCCCTGGAAACAGAAAAACGTCTGCGCTCACAGATCCTGTGGCTGGACCGGTCATGGCGTAGGTGTGGGAACGTGTGATACAGGTCCCATGCCCACTTTTAGGATTTCAAACCATGAGTCGTATCGGACAAAATTGCGCTGACCAATACACTTTTACCAGAGATTCTGCGCCTACGTGTAGAAGCTCTATGCGTCAAGTGTAAAATAACATTTGTTTTAACTTTGGAAATGCATAACAAAATGCATAAGCTGCAGACGATATCAACACAGCGACAGATAATAACCTAGTCTTATTTGTCGATGTATGTGTGCGTGCGTGCGTGCGTGCATGCATCCTCTGACCTGTTGATGGCCCGGTCGGCGTCCAGCAGCAGCTCGCGGTCGAGCACCGTCAGCCGGGTGAAGGTGCTGGTCTCGCCGGCAGGATTGGCCGCGTGGCACGTGTAGGTGCCCTGGTCGGAGGGCCGCACCCCGCTGACGACCAGCTGACAGCGGTCGCGCAGCTGGCCGGGCCGCAGCCGGCGCAGTCGCGCCGGCAGCGGGATGCCGTCGCACAGCCAGGTGGCCTCGGGACGTGGCTCGCCCGCCAGCTGGCGGACAGAGCGCGGCGGCGCGTCAGCACGCGTCAGCACGCGTCAGCACGCGTCAGCACGCGTCAGCACGCGTCAGCACGCGTCAGCACGCGTCAGCACGCGTCAGCACGCGTCAGCACGCGTCAGCACGCGTCAGCACGCGTCAGCACGCGTCAGCACGCGTCAGCACGCGTCAGCACGCGTCAGCACGCGTCAGCACGCGTCAGCACGCGTCGACGGACGGGCGGAGGACACGGTCGTCTCCAGTGGCGGCTGTAGCTCTCTCACCATCCCTACCCCGCCACCGGTGGTCCCCTGTGCCACTGTTACCTGACGCACTGATAAATGTCAAATCCCGGACAGTCCGCCCCTGCGATCACGAAGGCATCAACGCATACTTCATGTGTGGTAGGTGCTGGTGAGGAGGATTCGGAGACAATGGCCTATACGTGCGAACTAATCTGCACCCACCCCATCCGACATCGTGTGCACTTCTCGCCTACCCAGGAGCCTCTGCAAGAAGTCAACACATGCTTTTAAGCGTAATATTGAATCACACTAACTTATATCAAACGAAGAAGCTCTTCTTGCACTTTGATAAGAGCAGTCTACTAACACTCAACATGACGTGAAATTGAGAGGTTGGGAAATGGTTGAGACGCAATGATGTTGCAGCATAGATGCAGCGTAGAAAGGAAGGTTATTCAGTTCTCAGATCCGGATTTCACGAATCTACCCATCTACACAACCCGTCCCATCACAAAGTGCCACTCCCGCCCACATGTGACACCTCGTCCTCACGTACAGTCAGTCACTGAAGCACCTTGGCTTCGGCTTTCCACTAGGAACGTAGACTGTGCCGCTCCACAACAATTATTGGCAGGAATTACAGGAAGTCCATAGCGACCAATTTTTGTCTGTCGACAGGAGTCCGGTGGTAGCCCGCTCTCGGGAAGCGGCACAGCCTACCAATAACTGATGTGACGAGCCTAAGCATACGTTCCTGGTGACCAGCCATTGCAAAGGCGTATTGGAGCATATTTCTGTGACCGGCTGTATCACCCGATCCTCACCTGACACTTCAACCTCACCCGCCATCCATCATCGCCTGACACCTGGCACTCACATGACACTTAGTACTCACCGCATGGTACCCGGTCTCCATACCACACCCGGCCCCCACACCACACCCGGTCTCCATACCACACCCGGTCCCCATATCACACCCTGCCCTCACATCACACCCGGTCTCCATACCACACCCGGCCCTCACATCACACCCGGCCCTCACACCACACCCGGTCTCCATACCACACCCGGCCCTCATATCACACCCGGTCTCCATACCACACCCGGTCTCCATACCACACCCGGTCCCCAATATCACACCCGGCCCTCACACCACACCCGGCCCTCACATCACACCCGGCCCTCACACCACACCCGGTCTCCATACCACACCCGGCCCTCATAACACACCCGGCCCTCACACCACACCCGGTCTCCATACCACACCCGGCCCTCACATCACACCCGGCCCTCACACCACACCCGGTCTCCATACCACATCCGGCCCTCACACCACACCCGGTCTCCATACCACACCCGGCCCCCACATCACACCCGGCCCTCACACCACACCCGGTCTCAATACCACACCCGGCCCTCATATCACACCCGGTCTCCATACCACACCCGGTCTCCATACCACACCCGGTCCCCACATCACACCCGGCCCTCACACCACACCCGGTCTCCATACCACACCCGGCCCCCACATCACACCCGGCCCTCACACCACACCCGGTCTCCATACCACACCCGGCCCTCATATCACACCCGGCCCTCACACCACACCCGGTCTCCATACCACACCCGGCCCTCACATCACACCCGGCCCTCACACCACACCCGGTCTCCATACCACACCCGGCCCTCACACCACACCCGGTCTCCATATCACACCCGGCCCTCATATCACACCCGGTCCCCACACAGCACTCGTCATACCAGGTTCCCACATGACAGTCACCACACCACACCCGGTCCCCACACCACACCCGGTCCCCACACCACACCCGGTCACCACACCACACCCGGTCCCCACACCACACCCGGTCCCCACACCACACCCGGTCCCCATACCACACCCGGTCCCCACACCACACCCGGTCCCCACATTACACCCGGCCCTCACACCACACCCGGTCTCCATACCACACCCGGTCCCCACATCACACCCAGGCCTCACACCACACCCGGTCCCCACACCACACCCGATCCCCGCACCACACCCGGTCCCCACATCGCACCCGGTCCCCACACCACACCCGGTCCCCACATCGCCCCCGGTCCTCGCATCGCACCCAGTCCTCACACCACACCCGATCCCCGCACCACACCCGGTCCCCACATCGCACCCGGTCCCCACACCACACCCGGTCCCCACATCGCCCCCGGTCCTCGCATCGCACCTGACACTCGAGCGTCAGACTGTCGCCGAGCAGACACTTGGTGGTGGCCGGCAGCGGACGTGTGAACTGCGGCGTGTTCCTGGGCCGGCCCACGCGCACCGGCGCCGAACAGGCGCCCTCGCCCCAGCCGAACCGGTTGCGCGGCGTCACGCGGAAGATGTAGTCGCGCTCCGGCTTCAGGTCGAACACATCCATGCTGGTGATGACAGACATGCCAACCTGGTGGAGTTCGAGAGGTGGCGTCAGGCCGAGCCGTTCTGAGGCGGCAGCTTGTCTGATGACGTCACAACACCCCGGGAAGTTGTATGTCGCGACAAACGCGGACGGTAGCGGGTCATAAACGCCATTCAGTAGGCGTCTCTCCAATTGTACATTAGTGACAGAGCGATCCGCGCCTGCTGACATTCGGTGCCAACACGCCACGTGACCTCTAGTCGTAATAGGAGCAGCCAGTTCATCACCGATAGTTCATCATATAAGCGTCCAACTGTAGCTTCTTGGCCGTTGTTGACACACATCTTGGTTGAAGTTGACGAGCGGTTCACACGACCAAAGTTTGATGGTAGGATCTCGTCACGTACCGTTGATACTATCCTATCGTGACACGTGACACTTGCAAATTATTTCGACGGGACCATATATTACATCAGGCACCATCGTTGCATTATTAAGGGAACAATATTCGCACGCCATTAATTTCGCTCGTCGTGTTCTCATTATCAGAAGCTTAGGTGGCAAATGAAGCTCAGCTTCATTCACATTCACAAACATGAAACAAAATAGAATTTAAATGCGAAATTCGCCGTACATCTGTGGCTAAGCTATTTCTGCAACCAGAATGAGTGATGACTGAAATATCCATTCCTAAATGCAATGTAGTTCAAATATGCACATAGCAGATGCATTCACTGCATTCATAATCCAGAAGAGGAGCATCGTTTGTCGTGCTATCCCGGTGTGCGTCTAAAATTTATAGCGATGGAATTATAATGTGGCATCACCAGAAATCCGAAGCCAAGTGGAGCTGGACCACGGTCCGCCAACTCACCATGTCCCACATGGCATCTTCGCACTTCAGCCACGTCTCGACCTTGTAGGAGAGGACGGGGGCGCCGCCGTTGTACAGCGGCCTCGGCCAGGCGAGGGACACCCAGTTATTGCCAACGTCCTTTGCATGTGGCAGACTCGGCAAAGGACCGGGTACATCTGGCAAGCACGCCTCCAACTCATTAACAAGCAAAGAGCGGCGGTCCGGCAGGCTATCGGAGATGACTCGAGCGCAAACAACACGACATGACTCAATCTTCTCACGACATGACAACGCGACTGCAGAGAGTGACGTCCGAACCCAAAGCAATCAAGTCACATCAGTGGTGATACATTCAACAGGAAGCCAACACATCTTGGCACATTATACACACCTTGACACGACACAGCACAACCCCTTGTTGTCATTCGTGCCAATGCACCCAAGCATACGAACGCGAAAACCACTGAAACTTGGGCCGTTGCACATCTTGCTGCCATGTGCCACTATGTCCGACAGGAACGGATACAAGCATTTTTATGGGGGAGAAACACTCGTCTGGAGGGGCGACACAGATTGAGAAAATTGAAAGTACTGCACTCGAGTGCGTCTGGAGGGGCTCGTTTTCCGCTGAAATGGACGCCTTCGGCTAAATCAAACAGGATCCCTGGAGGGGCGCCTTTTTCCAATCAGGCGTGCCGCCTTTCTGTGTAGTGCGCGAGCACATGCTTTCTGTCCCCCTCCAGCCCCTGGATCCCAAATGTCAGACAGGTATCAATGCATCACTGTGTTAAACATCTGCCACACCTCGTGACAACCTCGTCCAAGATTCCTCACACCCCTGACCGTGGAGGAATGTTTCTAGTTTGGCCATAAGTTCACTTATTTGCAGCTGAGCTTGAAGCGGCTTTCGACAGCAGAATTGGCTGTCGAATTTCCCCGCGCTACGAGCCTCCAGGGATCCCGCAGCATAGCGATCGCGAACGTCGTGCGAACACGTGTCGAGCATGCAGAGCCCGGTCAAGCTCGAGTAGCACCTTGACCTCGGAACGTTGGGAGCCGTCAGACCTTTAGTGTAGCGGTGCGTGCGGCGCAGCTCAGCGGAGGCCATCAGACTGGAGGACGTCCTGCTGTCCCAGTCCGGCGTCTGGGCTCGGTGTGGGTCCTTTACCTGGAGGATGCGCGTGGCGATGTTATGACAGTGTCAACTAATCATCCAAGGCTACAATGACGTTTTCTTTACGAATATAATGTTCGGCAAGCTCATCAAAATCCACGTCCAAACAAAATTAGGTCTGATAAGATTCTGGCATTAATCTGGATTCACCTAGAATGTCTCAGAGGCAAAGTTCGTGATGACTGTGGAGTGTATCCGTTTTCGTCATCTACTTCCTTAGCCCGTCATCTACGCGTCTATATCAAACCTTTCAGTTCAGGAGAAAAGAAAGCACAAGCTTTGTCACATTTCCGCCTTCATTTGGCTCAGTGCAGTAGGATACATACGTGACACTTTCCACCTGAATAATAGCAGCCAGCAGCCACTTCACCGTCTAAAGCACCGAAACCGCATGGACATCAGTATGAAGTATTGCAAGCATACACCCAGCGATGAAAGTCAAAAGCAGACAGCCAGGGGTGAAGTTGGGCATCCTATCGACAGAGCAGCTGAACAGCAGCAATGACACCCAGCGGCCATCGGGCACGTGAGCTCGCCTACCCGGATGAGGACGTAGCAGCGGTCCGCTCCCTGCACATTCTGCGCCTCGACGCAGTGAGTGCCCGAGTCAGAGAAGTGCAGGCCATGCATGCGCAGGTGGTAGAGGTCGCCGGTCGTCTCCAGTGTGGCGCGATGAGACGCCAGCAGGTTGTGCCGGCCTTTGTGGAATGCAACTGCACAGAACAGCGGCGGATTTAGCGCGCGTCCCGTAAACCTCGCAGGCAACAACCAATAACAACGCCGAACATTAATAGAGAAGGTAGTGTGCAGGTTGAGGGCAGCTCATGGGTGTCCAAACCTAGTAGGAACATTTCCCAATCCCGCGGCCCACCGGAGAAACAGTGTGTGTGGCGCCATTAGCAGTGAACGTGCATAAAGTTCGTCGCGAACTACCCAATAAACAAACAAACCTAGTGAGAATGCGTAGCACGGTACGAAGCGAAGGAATTTGAAAGCGTGCATCACTACATCACGATTAAAACGTCCTATCTCCCAATGTCATTATTTTTGCATGATCTGCGACTGACCTATGGGTTTGCATCGTCCAGTGATGCGACAGATGACCAGTCGCCGATCTTTAGGGTTAGGCTTCCCAGTGACGCGACAGGCGAGCAGTGACTGCAGTGACCTATGGGTTTGGGCTGGTCGGTGACCAGTGATCGACATTTCGGTTTGGGCTGGCCAACGATGTGGCAGACGACCAGTGACCGACATTTTGCCTTAGGCTGACAAGTTGTATGTATTTTTGGGCTCTTTTACCATGTATCCGACTGTTGGGTCGTACAGCGTCGTCAGCCTCTCACTCCGGTTGGTCGCGGATGGACTCGGTAATCCCCCCGGTTGTGGGATTCGAACCCGCGATCCTACGGCCAAGAGTCCAACTCCTACTGACTGAGCTGCCGCGGACCCTCAAGCTGCCCAATGATGCGATAAGTGACCGGTGACTGACCTGTGGGTTTGGTCCGTCCAGTGATGCGGCAGGTGAGCAGTGATCAACCTGTGGGTGTGGGCTCTCCAGTGGCTAGTGACCGACCTGTGGGTGTGGGCTCTCTAGTGGCTAGTGACCAACCTGTGGGTGTGGGCTCTCCAGTGGCTAGTGACCGACCTGTGGGTGTGGGCTCTCTAGTGGCTAGTGACCGACCTGTGGGTGTGGGCTCTCCAGTGGCTAGTGACGACCTGTGGGTGTGGGCTCTCGGGTAGTGACCAGTGGCTAGTGACCAACCTGTGGATGTGGGCTCTCCAGTGGCTAGTGACCAACCTGTGGGTGTGGGCTCTCCAGTGGCTAGTGACCGACCTGTGGGTGTGGGCTCTCCAGTGGCTAGTGACCGACCTGTGGGTGTGGGCTCTCCAGTGGCTAGTGACCGACCTGTGGGTGTGGGCTCTCCAGTGGCTAGTGACCAACCTGTGGGTGTGGGCTCTCCAGTGGCTAGTTACCGACCTGTGGGTGTGGGCTCTCCAGTGGCTAGTGACCGACCTGTGGGTGTTCTAGTGGCTAGTGACCGACCTGTGGGTGTGGGCTCTCCAGTGGCTAGTGACCAACCTGTGGGTGTGGGCTCTCCAGTGGCTAGTGACCGACCTGTGGGTGTGGGCTCTCCAGTGGCTAGTGACCGACCTGTGGGTGTGGGCTCTCCAGTGGCTAGTGACCGACCTGTGGGTGTGGGCTCTCCAGTGGCTAGTGACCGACCTGTGGGTGTGGGCTCTCCAGTGGCTAGTGACCAACCTGTGGGTGTGGGCTCTCCAGTGGCTAGTGACCAACCTGTGGGTGTGGGCTCTCCAGTGGCTAGTGACCGACCTTTGGGTGTGGGCTCTCCAGTGGCTAGTGACCGACTTGTGGGTGTTGGCTCTCCAGTGGCTAGTGACCGACCTTTAGGTTTTGGCTGCCCAGTGATGCGACAGGTTAGCAGGAGGTCGCCACCGTTGGCCACGAAGACCATGTCGTCCGGCTTCTCGATGATCCGTGCCGGCCGGCGGTCTGTTGACAGACCGAAACTGGGGGCGGGAGGAGCTCAATCACTCGGTGTGCACCCATCCAGCCGTGGCCGGCGGTCTGTTGACAGACCGAAACTGGGGGCGGGAGGAGCTCGATCACTCGGTGTGCACCCATCCAGCCGTGGCCGGCGGTCTGTTGACAGACCGAAACTGGGGGCGGAGGAGCTCGGTCACTCGGTGTGCACCTAGCGGCCGGCGGTCTGTTGACAGACCGAAACTGGGGGCGGAGGAGCTCGGTCACTCGGTGTGCACCCATCCAGCCGTGGTTTTACAACAAACTGGGGGCGAGAGCTCGTCACTCGGTGTGCACCCATCCAGCCGTGGCCGGCGGTCTGTTGACAGACCGAAACTGGGGGCGGGAGGAGCTCGATCACTCGGTGTGCACCCATCCAGCCGTGGCCGGCGGTCTGTTGACAGACCGAAACTGGGGGCGGGAGGAGCTCGATCACTCGGTGTACACCCATCCAGCCGTGGCCGGCGGTCTGTTGACAGACCGAAACTGGGGGCGGAGGAGCTCGATCACTCGGTGTACACCCATCCAGCCGTGGCCGGCGGTCTGTTGACAGACCGAAACTGGGGGCGGAGGAGCTCAATCACTCGGTGTACACCCATCCAGCCGTGGCCGGCGGTCTGTTGACAGACCGAAACTGGGGGCGGGAGGAGCTCGGTCACTCGGTGTGCACCCATCCAGCCGTGGCCGGCGGTCTGTTGACAGACCGAAACTGGGGGCGGGAGGAGCTCAATCACTCGGTGTACACCCATCCAGCCGTGGCCGGCGGTCTGTTGACAGACCGAAACTGGGGGCGGGAGGAGCTCAATCACTCGGTGTGCACCCATCCAGCCGTGGCCGGCGGTCTGTTGACAGACCGAAACTGGGGGCGGGAGGAGCTCGATCACTCGGTGTGCACCCATCCAGCCGTGGCCGGCGGTCTGTTGACAGACCGAAACTGGGGGCGGGAGGAGCTCGATCACTCGGTGTGCACCCATCCAGCGTGGCCGGCGGTCTGTTGACAGACCGAAACTGGGGGCGGGAGGAGCTCGGTCACTCGGTATGCACCCATCCAGCCGTGGCCGGCGGTCTGTTGACAGACCGAAACTGGGGGCGGGAGGAGCTCGGTCACTCGGTGTACACTAGGGTGTGTCGCCTGAACGGTTTTTCTTATGCTTAGTGAAATTATCGTGCAGATCACCTAAAAAAACCCTGTGGTCGAAACCAAATCGAAATCAAACAATAAACAAAATATGCGACAGGCCGATAAAGAAACAAATTTGCCGGGCGACCGGCGTTGAAGTCTCCAGTGATGGCGCTCCGTTGCGATTGGCATCTAACACCACGCGTCGGCCGCCGTCGGAGCGCCGCCGCGGCGCTGTGACGAAAAAGGCGGCAGTCGGTGGTGTGGATTACTTATGAATGGATTCTGGTAATTCAAAAACAGATCAGGGGAGCCGGGATATATCTGATTGTAAAGATTAAACTTCACCGAAGGACTGATCGCTCCACTTTCCCTTGTCTGTGCTCCACCTTTCACAGTGCTATTAATTATCATTCGAATAAATTGCGTACGCACTAACGACACAAAATAGCTTTGCATGCCATACATCCCTGTTTTATTAGTCAATCCAAGTCTCCTATTCCTTTTCGTTACTCAAGTTTCAAGGGAAACTGGGATTATCAGCAGTAGGGACAACCTATTAACGACGGCGACACGAGCCGTGCTGATATCTGATATCGATGTGCTGAAATGTGATATCGCGATATCGCGAAAATGTGCTGATATCGATAGCTGCAAATGTGCGATGGCCGACAAAGTGCCACGAATGGAGTTTCCCTTTGTCAAAGACCAGAGAGGACCTCGCCAAATGCAAATCGGCACCGCAGATATCCGTGAAACCACTCGTCGACGCGCCATGGACGAAAGGAGGCGTCTGACCGCCGAGAGAGTCACATCACCACAACCGGGACCTTCTGGAATGGCCCAGCTAGATTCTATTCAGACCAAGATTCCGCCACAGATTCATCATCGCTCACATCTGTAGTCAATGAATCAGAGTATATGGTGAACAGTAACACAGACGAACTGCTAAATACTGCTCTAGCAGCAGATCGGTACGGAGTGTCTAATCGTGCGTGTGCTGCGATCATAAACGGTTTCCAAGTGGACATTGGTCGGATCACTTCTGACGATATGGACTGCATAGTGGATAGCAAAAAAGTATGGCGAGCAAGGGATCGGATTAGAAGAGAGGTAGTAGCCCAGAGCCATGAGGATCATGCAGGTCGTGTATCTGGTCTCTACTTCGACGGTAGAAAAGACGACACGCTTATGACAGCCAGTTCAAAGAAGACGGAAGAGCACATTGTGGTTGTATCCGAGCCAGACATATTTAGGACATTTTACCCCACAGACTGGGAAAGCGGAGGACATTTTTTAGGACCTGAACGCCGTGGCATATGAGTTTGGTGCGGATGTTTCTGTGCTTGGCTGTGACAGCACGAGAGTTAATACTGGCCAAAAGGTGGTGTTATCCGTTTGTTTGAGCTCGGACAAAAACGCCCCGTCCACTGGTTTGTGTGCAAACTTCATGCAAATGAACTTAATCTTCGTGCAGTATTTAGCCAGTTAGATGGAGTCACAACAGGACCTAAGTCGTTTAGTGGGCTGATTGGCCGGGCTGCTGCAGGCGCAGTAGAAACCTTGCCAGTGGTCGATTTTGAGCAAATCGATGGCGGAAATGTTTCGGAAATGACGCAGGAGATTCTCAGTGACCTAGGTTCAGACCAGGCTATTCTGTACAGTCTGGCGCGTAGTGTCCAGACTGTATCTCAGATCTCAGTATCTCAGATAGAACTGCGAAAATGAAGATCGGTCCACTAAACCACTCCAGGTGGCTGACTCTGGCGGCGCGAATTCTCCGGCTCTACATATCAACCGAACAGCCATCAGACAGTCTGAGAATGCTAGCGGAGTTCATCGTGTGCCACTATACTCCCATGTGGTTCTGCATCAAGAAGAACTGTAAATGTTCTGACGGTCCTGGCAATGCGCTGCACAGCGTGCAACTTCTCAAAAGTTTGCGACCTGAGATAGCGGCCATGGTGCAGCCGGTAATACAGCGCAACAGCTACTGGTGTCACCCTGAGGCAGTACTGCTAGCAATGGCAGCGGGCCAAGATCAAGCCACACGGGAAAGGGCGGTCACTCAAATCCAGCAGTGTCGCAGAACTCAAGTCGATAATGATACTGACGAAGTGCAGAAGTTCAAGCTTCCAAAAGTGAATATGGGGGCAAACAGCATCATGGAGCTGATTGATTGGTGTAATGAGGCGATAACCGAGCCGCCCTTGACGCAACAACTGTCCGATGATGACTTACTAGACATCATCGCGAGTCCTCTCGAAGTACCGCCATACCCCGTGCACAGTCAGACGGTGGAACGGATGGTGAAAGTGGTGACCGAGGCGTCTTTGAAGGTAATTGGTGAAGAGGCCCGCCACGGTTACATTGTGGCGAAGTTGAAACACAGGTCGGCAATGCCAGTGCTCAGCAGCAAAAGGATTTCATGTCGGGCTTTCTGTCGAGCATGTAGACAAGTAGTACAGTTATAAAATGATAGTTCGTACAAAAAAATGTGGCCGCTCGTACAAAAGGTGACGTCGCTGTATGCCCGTCTCCTTCGGTCGTAGTGGAACGGAGCGTGATGCCGATTTCGCCTGGTCTGTTTGTCATAACAATAAGATAGCAAGTGTCTCAGAATGATTTAATTGGTGTTCGATGTAAACAGACGAGGAATTTTGAAGATGTTCAACCTTTCAAAAGTGAAAATATTAGCATTATACGCCGATAGATCTACTGATTGAAAATGGAACGAACAAGCGACGTAAAGTGAACCTTTCTTTCATGCGTCAGATATCCAGGCAACTTATTAAGCGACTACCGCCTTTTTCGTCACAGCGCCGCGGCGGCGCTCCGACGGTGGCCGGACGCGTGGTGTTAGATGCCAATCGCAACGGAGCGCCATCACTGGAGACTTCAACGCCGGGCGCCCGGCAAATTTGTTTCTTTATCGGCCTGTCGCATATTTTGTTTATTGTTTGATTTCGATTTGGTTTCGACCACAGGTTTTTTTAAGGTGATCTGCACGATAATTTCACTAAACAAAGTGCAATTTCCAAAAAAGGTCCTTCGTGACACACCCTAGTGTACACCCATCCAGCCGTGGCCGGCGGTCTGTTGACAGACCGAAACTGGGGGCGGGAGGAGCTCGGTGTGCACCCATCCACCTGTCAGGAGACTGATGTGCTTCTGGTACCGAGGTTCCTGAATCCAAGAAAATCGTGCGTAAGAAATTATACAATTATGGTCTCGGAACTTTGAACAAAAGGAATTTCGATTAATTAATAGATCAGTATTGGTTTCATAGAAAAACCGTCACGAAGCATTGGCACAAATTGTTCCATCAAGGCTTTGCATTTGCTACTTATGCGTAGCATTGATGCACTTAATCTATTCCGGTAATATTTCTTGTAGCTGGAACAAATCACAGACATACCCACAATTGACACATTTTCGCCAATTTTCGACAACACTTTTTTGGTAGCAAGGTAAAAGGAGTTTGACGGTTGGCATGTGATGTATATATACAGTTGCAGCTGGCACGGCTTTGACACCTTGGCTCTCCCGGGCGCATATGTGCCAGGTTTCACACCATGAGACATTACCCCTGACTCGTCTACGACATCTTTGTATCGGCTCGCCATGACTTCTGCGGACACTTTCTGGCGAAGTGCCTGACCTCTGGCCTGACCGTGACCTCTATGTACATCTGTTTGGACCAGCTCGTCAGAATTCGTTATATAAAGCATGTCTCCTGCCGAACGCTGACAGGATAGCTCAACCAAAAATAGGCAGACTTTGGCTCATCTGCAGATCACAATGTTCCCAGATACGTTTTGATTTCGGTATTGACTGCATCAAGTTTTGTCTCCAGCATGTTTTCCTCTTCAGATCTACGGTTCACACTTTATATGTTATATTTGAGAAGCATGTACTTGCTGCGAGACTCCCCAACGTGTGAAATGTCCTATGGTGATTGCAGAAGACATGGCAAGGGGGAAGGTCAACCGTTGAGGCTAATATTCGTCACCCACAGTATGTGAAATGACACGTTGTTGACATCCTAGCTGGGCGAATTTAGGCAAACTAACCGACGTTCGGCTAAGGCCAGAAAACTGAGGTCACCAGGCGACCTCAGTGGCCTGGCTGACCCGATCGTGGCTTCTGTGCCCACCGATCTGCCAATGCCCACCACAGCCAGATTGATACGGATGTGACCTACATGATCCCCGACCCACCACTAGCCACAGCGGCTTCTGACTGATCCGTGGCCTGTATGACCCTGACCCACTCGTGATCCCTCCCAGCTGAAGGTATCCCCAGCAACCTTGATCCGCTCGTAATCCTTCTTACCTGCCCGTGACCTCTTTGAACCTATCCCGCTGTGGCCCCTCACCTGACCGCTATCTCTATGCCCGTCAACTGAGCATGACCTAGAGATCATGGCGGAGACACAAGCCGATCAGAGGCATGGAGCTATGACCCCTGGCTTCACTGTGACTTCACTCACCTGACCGATGACCTCCATGACCTGACCTGACCGGTAACCTCCGTGACCTGACCTGAACGGACGGCGACCTGCCTCACCTGAGCGTGGCGGACGAGGAGACCGAGCCGAACGCGTTGGAGGCGTGACACGTGTATGGGCCCAGGTCGGACGCCGTCAGACTGTACAGCGACAGCGTGTAGTCGGGAAAGCGGCCCCAGGCGCGCAGCTTGTCGGACGAGTGGCGCACGCAGTGGCTGTTGTACAGCCACGAGATGTCGGGGTGTGGCAGACCTGCAGACGGGTCGCCACTGATCAGCGCGCGGTAGCCGAACATCGCGGCCAACCTCCGGAGAAGGTGGCTGCTGGTGAGTTATTTGGACTTTACGGTGCACGACTTCATTGGCAATGTAACGCCCATAGAAGGTGACCCTGAACACAGAGATAGATAGATAGCCACTGTGTTCTGGGTGTTCATCAAAGATGTGTGAAGAGGCAACAGTGCATTATTTGGAACAGTACCTTCACTAATATGTAATTCAGACGCAAGGCGCACAATACATTGATTGTTCATATGGATGTTCTGAACACATTGAAGGAATCGATATGCATCGGACTGTATATCCCTTGCACAAAGGCGATGCGGTGACAAGCTAGTAATCACTATACGTTCTAATACACGCTATATTTGTACATGCACTAGCCATTTAGATACTCAAACAGCAATCACTACAGGGGAGTATTTGGTAGATTAGATACACTACAGCAATAATGTCCAGCAGTTGGGAGTATTCGGCATACACAAATTTCCTATGCATCTATTTGCACAAAATGCGTGTTCATTACGATGTTTTGCATGTTAGTTATCATGTTGTCACACCTGTGAAGCACACAAAAAAGAAAAACCCCATTGTGAATCTTTGTGAATGCATGAAATTAAACTTCGATGTTTAATTAGGTGAGATAAAAATGTTTGGAGTTTTAAAATGTTTTGGAGTATCGACTACATCGGTCATGCAGCAGATACAAATGTTTGCTGACATGTTGTTACACATGCAGAGCATACAAAGATGGAAACCGCATTGTAAATCTTTGTGAATATATGAAATTAAATTTATTTCGGGTCTCCAGTATCCTTAAATGGCATTGCTTGGTTTCCTTGGCCAACACAAAACTATATGTGCTGGAATCACATGCACCAAGGCCATGATAATGTATGCAGTCGTAAGCGATCAATTGTTATCTTACTTCATTCGTATCACCGATTAGGTGTATTTTGTCACTTTCAACACAGAGGCGCGCTCAAAATAGCCCACCGACCGTTCGAGGCATTTCTTCCTACGCTTTTGTTTGGAGTTTGTTCGAGTGTCGAGTAGG
Source organism: Imbricaverruca yamaguchii (assembly GCA_034440575.1). Taxonomy (NCBI): domain Eukaryota; kingdom Metazoa; phylum Arthropoda; class Thecostraca; family Neoverrucidae; genus Imbricaverruca; species Imbricaverruca yamaguchii. The sequence continues at coordinate 2,230,391 of JAOTOL010001625.1, forward strand.
TGTTACGCGAACAATGGTTATGTGTTGAACTTATCTCCCGGACATAACAGCCTTTTCTATTTAATACATTTGCAATCGGGTAAGCGAGGCAATCCTTTTTGACCGAGAGGCTGCCTGTTTCCACCAGGGTTTCCCTGTGTCGTTTACTGGGCTGGAAGTGTCTGCAAGAGTGGAAGTGTTCCTTGTAGCGTCTCCCTGCACCTTTGATCTCCTCCACCGGGGGTCTCCGCCACAGAGGGTCTCCGCGTCTCACCAATATCGCGCAGTCTCGCGCGCAGGTGCCGGCGCGGGTAATACTCGGGAATGCTGAACGCCAGTCCCGGCCACGTGCCCGTCCGGTAGTGGTGTCTGCTGACGTAGACGATGCGTGGCCGCAGGCGGCCGAGCCGCCGCCACGCCGGAGGACAGTGGTAGTGCGCCGGTGCGTGATAGCGCGCCACCCGCTCCAGCGTGGCGCGCTCGGCTGCCGCCGACGTGGCCGGCGACCGCGACGGTGGCGCCACGCCCGCGCCGCGGCCGGCTGCCGCGGCAAGTGTGACGTCAGACGTCGGAGGTGTCCGAGCGTTGTCGAGCGTGCTGAGACTGAAGCGGCTCGGTGGCGAGCCACAAGATAGGTCGAGTATCGTGCCGAGTATGACGTCAAACCATACAACATATCAATATGTTGCAAGATTTACGATATGTCCAAGGCGTAATTGCTTTGTATATGCATAGTTGCACATTCGTGGCATTCACTTCGCTTTGGTTGATATTTAATGCTAGTCTGATTTAGTGTTACTTGAAGCAGAACGACATCAGCAATCTGATGCTAATATGACGTCATAATCAGCAGTCATATATATACCAGGGTAACTCCAACAATACGGACTAGACAGTAGATGCTGGCTATTACGGCAATCACGACTAACCTGTACCGACCATACCCATGGCGATAGATGCCACTATGAGAGCATGCGTGGTTGAGATCATCCGTCGACGCACTACAAATAGTTGTCACACTGTTCGTAGTTAAGCTTATCAATTTCAGTAGTTTCCAGCTGACTGCTACACGCCCGTCCCGCTACCTAGTGCGGTGCACGACAGCAATCTGCCCGCCGTACTCCTGGCAGACGCTTACCGGTCACTTTAACTTTGAGGTCGACACTCTGACCCTCTCGAACTTCCACGTCGCGCAGGGCATCCAAGAACACGGGCCTGCTGCCGCCTAACTTGCTGTCAGAAGGCTCCGGGGAAGGCGTCCTTCTGGAGCGCCGATCTGACGAACACAGTCATCAGGGTCACGTCGGGTCATATCGTGTCACCACAGGTCAAGCATGCCATCTCAAGCTCTCTACGCTACCCAGTTATCTTCAAGTAGACTTTAGAGGCGTAACGTGACTGCCAGGAAAATACCTGCGGAGAAGATCCCTGAAGGCACGACGAGATAAAAGATCGAACGTGCTATGTTTCATAAGTATCTTGACTCAGATGTAAAATACGTAATTAAGTGCGTACCTCGTGATCATCGAACTCATCCATTAGACATTGATGTTTCAAAGGCAACAGGTTTTCTTTTCATCGTTTCCATTAAATTAACTTACTCCCTTGGTTGATTATCCCATTCGATGAACTCTTTACGATCGTTTCAATTAATAAGCGAATAAAACGTCAGAATTTGATTTTTAATAATGCCCCATCGACTACCCACATTGTATGTATGCAAAGTAAGCGGCTGGTGGCGGTATTGTGAGCAACCGATGACTGTCGTATTGTTTGCTTCACTCTTCCTCACCCAGTACGGCTATCTCTTCGGAGATCTCGTCCTTGTGAACTCTGTTCTCGGCCACGCACGTGTACTTTCCGTTGTCCCCCTGCTGAGGCGACTTGACCAGCAGCTTACCTGGAACACCGGTTTGAAGAGTCAGATCGGCAGGACTGACGACACCATAGCAAAGTCGCCGGCCTTGCTCAGATCGCCTCATGTCATGTAGGGGTGGATCCAGTATAGAACGACCAGAGGATAACACCCTGATGTTACCGATTTCGACGATACCTTCCTCCCAGGGTTCTGATCATCGATGGTTCTGATCACGACTGTGATATTAATTTTTTTCCTCCGGTAAGCGGTTTCAAAGTTATAGCCTCAGGCAATTTGACGATCCGTACGTGCAGGACTATTATAGAGCTCAATTTTCGTCCTTATGCTGTAAGGTATGTGAATAAAAGTATATACCGGGTTGTTAGGAAAGGTGCATAGATTAACAGTGATTCATAAATGGAAATGTACCTCCCTTAGAAGTTCGTTAAAAAAGTTCCCAAAACTTTGAAATTTTGAAAACACATTTTTTCTATGAATTCTCAGGAAAATTTTCGACTGCATGTGATTTAGCATTCTTTGAACTACTGGATCAATCAATAAAAAACGTGGAACGGACAAAGAGTAACGAGCCGCATGCCATTAAATGTACCGATGTCACCCCGCTCGCTCGTTAAATCCGGATGCCGCGCCGCGGCGATGACGCAGCCGGGGGAGGGAGAGGGGGGAGATAAGACGCTACGCGAGGGGAGGAGGAGATACGGATCAGGTCGTGTTGACAAGACGGTGCCATTCTCATGGTGGTGGTGGAGTGTCAGATGCAGACTATGCGACATTGACGGTCAGTCCTTGTTTTGTGGTAGCGCGGGGAGCATGTGTCTTTTGTAGGACTAGTCAGCAAAGCCGGGTGTGAGGATGGCGCCGCTCCCGAAGAACCCATGTTGTTCTGACCCTTTCAAAGTACATAAAGTAAGCGCAAGAAAAGGTTTCAGAACTGCATCAAAGCAACTGGTTCAACGTATTCAAGATCCCGCGATGACCGTCGACACACTACTGTGTGCGAAGTGTCGCCTGCGGCTGACCACAGATCCCGACAGTTTGTCAATTTTACCGAAGGCAGACACTGCAGAACCCCCGGAGCGCGAAGAGTGGAGCTCATGAAGCTCACCCGAATCATGTGGTTCGAATGTTGAGTCGTGAAGACTGTGTACGGACACTCACCCATCAGATACAGGAACTCACCGTACACCACTACCGAACATTGGTTCAAAGTAAGTTATTCTTAGAATTGAAGGAGGGAGTGGACGAGGGACAGGTAGTGGTGTAGGGTGACTTCTGATAATTATTCTTTCGTAGCTCAGGACGCTGCTCAGGGATTTTATTGGGATTCATCTCAATGTGCCGTGCACCCTTTCGTGGTGTATTGGCGGGAGGGGGCGTGTCATGTCATCAGAGTTGTTGTTTCATATCTGATGGAATGAAGCACAACACTGCCATGGTGCACGCCTTCCTCCGACGCCTGATACCCAAGATGAAAAAGAAAGTACCGGGGCTACAAAAGATGTTTTATTTTACTGATGGCTGTGCTGCCCAGTACAAAAATAGGTTCAACTTTGCGAATATGTGTTATCATCATGGATGCGGAGCCGGAGCCGGAGCCGCCGGGACATTTTACTCGGAGCCGGAGTCGGAGCCGGAGCCGTTAAAAGCAGGGCGGCTCCGACTTCGAAAGAGGTGTAAATTAAACAAAATTAGCAAACGTGAAATATATGGTATTATACCTAGTACACCATTATACCTAGTATACCATTATACATAGTATACCATTATACCTAGTAAGGTATGGTATGGTATGAAAACGCATTTCTTAAAGCCAAAATGTTTAAATACGAGTAACATGTAAAAATATAATCAAATAATGGTAGAATAACCAATAACCATATTCTAGCCTAAGTAGTCAATGCAATAGTTCCATGTTTAGTTGAGTTAAGTTCATTGTTTCCACCATCAACGGGTTGTTGTACCTTATTAGATATGAGGTCAAACATTACAATTTACAACAATGGTGTTCCTTGGACCGTTCACGGGATGGGGTGTATTGTTGATTTGAGTCTCCCCTCTTCTGATTGCCCCAATACGGTACGAAGCGAGCGTCAGTTTACGAGGGCATAACACCGAAAAGTGATTTGGGAGGGGGCGGGTGTTTATTTAGAGATAGATACAGGGTTTATATAGGAAAGCTGCTCATTATTGTCTGAAGTTTGCGACTCTGAGTGGTGGCGCCTAACTTTTTTTAAATCCCCCCTAGCTCTTACGTAATGGATCGATCACGTTTGAGATGTACGGAGCCGGAGCCGGAGCCGGGATACTTTCCCGGAGCCTGAGTCGGAGCCGGAGCCGTCGAAAATTTTCCCGGCTCCGCATCCCTGGTTATCATGATGCGGACTTCGAAGGCGTGAAATGTGAATGGCACTTTTTCGCCACTTCACATGGAAAGGGAGCGTGCGATGGAATCGGGGGTACGGTGAAACGTGCCACGCGACAAGAGAGCCTGCGGCGCCCTGTCAGCGGCAAAATTCTGACAGCCGAGGCAATGGCCAAGTTTCTGAGCGAAAAGTTCGTGAGTGTCATCCATACGATATTTGTATCCAGCCTTGAAGTAGCAAAGGTGGCTACTGAGTTGCAGGCGCGGTTCGATGCTGCCAGAACTACCAAAGGGACTAAGAAGTTCCGCAGGTTTGTCCCTGTGAGTGCCACCACCATGCGCGTCCATGAGCTGGCCACAGATGTTGATGTTCGAGTTACGCATTAAAATGACCAGGGACAGTGAAACAAACATCGTAGGGATGACAACTTGCGTGCAAATGTGCGTTGTTATAAATCTGGCGACTGGCTGTTGTGCCCATTGTCTTGCATAGTGTGTGCTTACCTGCTCGATCAAGTGCATTTATTCCGTCATATATTCGTTATTGATCGAATGACTTATTGTGTTGGTTTCTTTCAAGAAACTGAAACCATTGTAATTTCTTTGGTGTTCCTGTTTCAGTGTTGCATTGCAAACGTGCGACTCATATGGCATGCAAACGAACAGTCCAGAAACATAGTGTGTTTGATGTGTTGGATGGTGGTACGATGGTATCAGCGGCGCATTTTGTGATTTGTCGAGGGGGCGGATGGAGAGGCGGTGGGCGACACGACGTGGGCCCGAGGGAAGATACTGCGATCAAGTTCACGGATATTAAATGGTTCAATCGGAAAAAAAGAACTGGAAACCGGTTTCGCATTGAAGATGCAGGTTGCCGCAACCATTGTCTGCCCCCCCCTTCTTCCGCTGGCATCATATCACACGCTTGTCAGCGTCGTCGCTGCGCGGCGGCCGAGTTTAACTTGCGAGCGGTAGCGACAACGGTACATTTAAGCGCATGGGGCTCGTTACTCTTTGTCCGTTCCACTTTTTTATTGATTGATCCCGTAGTACAAAGAATGCCGAATCACACGAAGTCGGAATTTTTTCGGATAATTCAAAAAACTAGTTTTGCAAAATTTTCCATTTTTGGTAATTTTTTGGGCCAACTTAAAAGAGGGATACATTTCCATTTATGAATCACTGTTTATCTATGTACCTTTCCCAACAATCCCGCATTTATTCACATTCCTTATTTTTATTCATTATTATATATTATTATTCACATTCCTTAGAGCATATGGGTGAAAATTGTCGTCGAAAATATTCTTGCACATGCGGATCGTCATATTTCCTGAGGCTATGACTTCGAAACCGCATGCCGCAGAAAAATATTAATATCACAGCCGTGATCAGCGCCATCGATTACCCCCGGCAGGAAGGTTTCGCCGAAATCCGTGACAGGAGGGTGTTAAATCGACACCTCGACTGGATTATCTGTGCGGGAATGCCTCGTAGAACACCTTAAGCTCCCGACCACCTATATATTGACGCACTCTCGAGAAGACTGATGATTGGCGTCGCGACTGCAAACGCTCTTTATACTAGCATTAGACATGTATATAAGCTTAAACATTATTGCCGCTGGCATCGCTCAGCGTCAGCTGCTGAAGATGGAGCAAATATTCCGTGACATGAATCGATCTATGCCGATCATTGGAGACAATATTTTTCGGCTGAGAATAGCTGTGAAAAAAAAACTAGGGAAGCACTTAAACAAATATGGAAAAAGTGTATTAGATGTTAAGATGTCCCGATTTTGGAACATATATATGCATACCTATATATATATATATATATATATATATATATATATATATATATATATATATATATATATATTATATGTTCATTTTTCTCCTCCTTGGTTTCCTGGCCAGTTTAATCATCGAAACAATAAGCTTACCCGTCGTAATTCCCTGACATTCTTTTTTTTTTGCAATCACGAGTTGCCTTGTTTCATCGATCATCAATCCTGCGAATGGTGCAGAATGCCTGGCCGATCCACGCAAGCACAAACGGCAGACATTGCACGACCTTTTCGCCGATGCTGACGGCATTGCTTCCCATTGGCAAACCTCGGGCAGGCTGCTCATTTCACCACCTTACGACAAATACTCGTCAGAGGCGATTGGTGTTCGCCCCACAGTAGGAACAGTGCACTGTTGGTCAGTCACCGCAGATGGGCAGGCGGCTGCAGCTCAGTCAGCTGGCGAGCAAGCTCGTGCAACTCACAGACGCCATCGTCCGACACCGTCTGGTGGAAGCGGCTCGACTTGTGCATGTGGCAGCCGTCCTTCAGCCACGTGACCCGGGGCGGCGGGTGGCCGGTAACCTGGCACTCGACGACGAGCACGTCGTCCTCCAGGATGTGCGACACTGCAACAGAGGTGTCGCGTCACACCTGCTCCAGACGGATTCTCTTCCAGATGTACGACGAAGGTGTAGCCCGCGCAATAGAAGACTTGGTTCTGGCGTGAATTGGAGACGTGTGCTATTCAGCCTGCTCACGAAAATCAAGAAATATAGGACGAGAAGCATCGTGATAGATGGGAATTTGATAGATAAACGAGCATACTTACAAGAGCTGAAGCTGAATGACATTGGCACTCGATTAATCGAGGAAAAAATTCAAATCTGACAATGTTGTGATCTTTGATGGGACCGATTCGGCCTTACCAACGAACATTTTATATATGCCAGATGACTGGCGATGCAAAAGACACCATTGGCTGTGGACTCGGTATCGGTATCACCAGAAGTAAAGGAACAACTTCACACGGCTTCTCGCTTGTCGGATTCGACCTGTCATTGTTGACTTTGAATGATGTTGCTACAGACTCTCAGAATCCGTAGAGGTCTGCCCCATAGTGTTGCGTCCGTTCTTCGAGCAGTTAAGTTTTGGCATAAATCATTCTCATCTGTAAACATTGAGGTTCGGAGCCCATTTGCATTCGCATGTTTTGTGAAAAAGGCTTGGTGCCCTTCTCCATTGTACGGGTTCACCACGGACCTGGAGGGAGATGGCTATTCCTTCATCAGCCGGGTTGACCTCAGCTTTTGCTCCCCCCCTCTCATCCCCACGCTGACCGGCTAAAACGGTCAGTATCTTCAAGCTGATGCCTTAGCCAACTGAGCAGTTAGCTCGTATACGATTAGCATGAAGAGAAGCGCGTTCAAAACGCATTCGTGCTATCCAGCTCCGAAATGGTTCCACATAACCCTGAGACCTGTGAGGTAGGTGAGGAATGCAACCAACACAGACAGCCATTGCTCTATGTGGGGAAGGTGGGGATTGTCATCAGGCATAACGTAGCCAATACATCTGAGGCTCGTGGGAATTGTGAGCACAAGATGCCTAACAAAACTCCGATGACTGTAGAGAACGATGAGATTTCCGTACCGCTGAGACTGTCAGGAAGGTTGAGATTTCCGTACCTCAGGCCTATGAGGAAAGTTGAGATTTCCGTACCTCAGGCCTGTCAGGAAGGTTGAGATTTCCGTACCTCTGAGGCCTGTGGCGAAGGTCGGCGGGGTGGGTCGAGGCTCGATGGCACCGCCCCGCACGTGCAGGTCTGCCGTACAGCTAGCGCGCCCGTGCATGTTGCGTGCAGTGCACGCGTACTCGCCGGCGTCCTGGTAGCCGACGTCGGAGATCTCCAGCGACGCCACACCCTCGGGTGATAGCGTCAGTCGCAGACGCGGATCCACCTCGGAGCTGAGAGGCGCGCCGTTTCTGTACCTGCAGTCGAGGAGGGGTGGGGAATGGGTGGGAATGAGCCTCCATCCTGTGCGGAGCCGTCAGTCTCCGACACGACCAAGTACAGCCACTATTCTGGCACGAGGGGGTAGTCACTTTCGGATCTAAGTGGAACATCATCGGACTGAGAGGGCTGAAAGGTGCTCGGTTCCGGCACCAACAGCGGCGCGACACTGTGAGCCAGTGGATGCCGGGGTGGTCAGGGGCGAGGTCAACACATCGGCCTCTTGAACCTCCAAGTATCCGAAATATTCACTACTCACACACACATGCCCAATGTGCTGCATGTCAGTCACACTCAGTATTCACTACGTTACCATGAAGAGAATCAGCGTGCGCATCGCAAGACTGCATCCGACTATGACCCACCACAAATACAATATTGAACATGTGCCAAGCAATCCAGATAGTCGCCTTCGGTTCTTCATCTCTCGTATCTGAACCAATCCTGCCATTTTCCGGGCATGCCACTGTTATATCAATAATATTAAAATGCCACAAGACGCTTCCGGATGCGATGCTGCCAGCTCTGAGACTCACCAGTCCATCTTGATGGGAACATCTTCCTCGGAGATGGTGGCGCATGTCAGCTTGACCCGAGTGCCGACGATGGTTGTGCGGTCCTGCAGGCGCGTACTCCAGCGGGGTCGTTTGCGCGGATCGCGGCGATGTTCCTGTTGTCATGCCATGATACTCATTACTCTCTAGTCACGGAATGTCACTGAAAGGTGGCGCGAATTAGGAAACAAATGGCTGCAGTCACGACCTCTTAAGACGATCTATTCATGTCTGAGGCGTTCTTGTTATAGCGTCCATGGGAATGCCCTTGATGAGAGGTTACATGCACCTGATGATGTCTAGTCTAAAAGAGTGAGAACAATGTCGTAGACAAACAGCCTACCAATTGCACACAGCATCTGCCATATTGGATGCAAATGGGTTCTTCATTGATCATTCTTCACGGAAGTTTTTCCTCCAAAAATTGACCATAGAACGTCAGCTCAATTGCCTTAACTATGCTACTCTCCTGAGTTCAATTCGTTACCGGGCCGAGCTCCGTATGGATTAGTAGCACTGATCATATTCCCAAAAAAAAATTAAGTATCTAAAGCCGGTGCTAACAATCCGTCTAATGACAATGCGCTCCGAAGCACTTACCGCATAATGTTGAACATTTTCTCGCTTCCGCTGTTGTAGAGCATGGGTAGACTCGGGAAGAGACTCATCAGGCACACGTCCAATGTAGTGTTCAGTGGCTGATGCTGTAGGTGATAGGGTTTCCGCAGTTGCTACCAAATCGCTTTCAGCTTCCGCTGGCTTTCCTAGGATATCAGTTGTCGCCAGAGAAACGTCTTTGCTCCGTCGTCTCTTTTTCTTCTCGTTAATTGAGTGGCTTTGATCTGGCTGTAGGTCTGAATCTTGAGCGATTTCTTTTCCTACAACCAGTCTGTCGTTAGAATCGCGGCCAATTACTGTCTGCTGTCTCTCAGAGGAGCTCTGGCTTGATGCAATCTTATAGGAATCTTTATCTCGCCCCTTCCCTTTCCTTTCGGCAGAAGAGCGATCGTTGCGCTTGGAGTCCTCTATTGTATTTGCTGTGTCTACCGTGGATACTCTAGTGTTCTCCTCGGTTTCAATGTTCACTGTTTTATCATCAGGATCGGTGATCTTGTCACAGAGCACACTTGGTAACTTGCTTTGCTTCACTTCTGATGTGTCCTTCCCTGTTTCTGTCGCCATGGTATCCGTACGTGCATCGCTTGGAGCTTTTCGAATCTTGTCGCTGGACTTCTGTGTACTTTCAGCTTGCATGCTGTCTGTATGTTCTATTATTGCTATGGACTCCCGGGGAGCGGCTGTAACTTCTTGTGCATCTTTGCTAGTAGCCTGGGATTTAGACAACACTTTTTGATCAGTTTTCACTGCATTTTCCACTTCACTTTGTATTTTGTTGCTTGTTTGACCATCTATTTCAGACCGGTCTTTGCCTTCTGTGACCAAGTATTGATTTTCTTCTTGCGTTTTCGCTACTGCTTTATGTCGCTTGGCATGCGATTTGTTCGTTTTTGATTCCACCGCTCTTGTCAACTGATCTTCGGCAATCATTACTCTAGAAATGCTTCCAATTTCGTTTCGTGCCTTGTTGGTGACTTCATCAACATGATGAACATCTGTTGTTTCAGCTGATGCTAAGTTCTGTCCAGCAGGTGTTTTGTCCGACTGAATAGAAGTATTTTCAGACTTGGAAAGTTCTTCAAGAAGGTCATTTAATTTGTTATCTTCACCTTCAATTTCTTTTGCAGTGGATTCAGCTGTGGCTAAACAAGGTGTGTCTGCGTCTTTGATCTCGTCGTTCTTCATCACCGTTTTCTTTTTCGTCCGCTTCGTATCGATCGCTTCTTTAGTCGTTGCATTCTTTTTCGTTTCGTGTTCGTTTTCTGTACCTTCACCCTGGAGTTTCTGCGTTACACCCCGGCTATCTTCTTCCGGTGTGATGGTCTGAACTCGCTCTTTGATTGGCTCTTTCGCAGCAGGTATGTTCTCAGCCTCTGACTCTGCTGATTTATCCACTTTTTGTATGTTATCAGCACGAGTCCCCGGAGTAGTGGGCTCAGCAGATATCATAGTATTCGACTCGTGGGGAGACCTATCAAGATCACCTTGCTCATCGGTACTTATCAAATCACGTGGCAAAGTCGCCTTAGCAGTCTCCAGACAGTCGGAAATTTGGACTCCATCATGACCTGTAGATTCTACAGCTGGAGGTTTCCTGTCACGCCCATCGGCATTAGCGGACAATTTAAGGCTCGGTTTGCTTTCGTTAGCCAACGGCAATGCATCATCCGCGTCATGAACTATATTTTCGCTTTCTTCCACTAGGCTGATGTGCAAGTCTGGTTGAACATTTGTTCTGTCTTCATCGAATGTCTCCAAATGTGTCGGCGCATGCCCGGAAGATGCTTTACAACTGTTGCTGGTGGTAGGTCCTCTTGAGGTGTCCGCAATTGTTTCACGTTTCACGGATATATTAGCCTCAATACCGGCAACAAGCTTCCTTGGCTTCATTTTCTCCGCTTCGATCTCCTCTTGCGGTGGAAGAATAATGCGATCCTCCAGGAGTCCACTGTCAAGCTTTCCTGCTGACTTCTTCGATGAGGCTTCTTTTGGCATCGATGTAAATGTGGGACTGTCTTTAGTGCCGTCGTTATGCACAGCCTTAGGTTCAATCGTAGCACGGTTAGCCTGTTCTGGATGGTCATTGGGCTGCTGCACTGCAGCGTCTTGTTTGTCATCTGCTTTCTGTTCAACTTTAATATCAGACTCAATGCGAGGTTCTTCTTTCTCCTTTTCCAGTAGCTGAGTGGTATCCTTTGCTTTTGTTTTTCTTTTCTTTCGTTTTGATGCATCTTCGCCAAGCTTCTTTTGTTCAGCTTCGTCTATTCGCTTTTCTTTCTGTTCCATTTCCTTCTTTTTCTCCTCTAGCTTTCTGTTCCTTTCTGCTTCTTCTTGCTCTCGTTTCTCTTCCACTTGTCTTGCCTCATTTTCGGCGTCAGATTGTCTTTTTCTCTTGCTTTCAACCCTTTTTTCATCTTCCTGGACTTCTATTTTGTCATCAATGAGCTTCAGCTCGTTTCTTATTTTCTTAATGCAAGTTGCGAGTTCATTCTGCACCACTTCAGCCGCGCTCTCGACTGTCGAATCTTTTCCTGCGTTATCACTTTCCAGTCGGATATTCATTTCTTGGCCCAGCTGATTCACAGACGTCGCGAGACTTTCCAAGTCACTTTTAGCATGAATAGTCCCTCCTGCTGGCACCTTGCCCACCAGTGCAGCCAACTGCTGGACCGTCTTTTTCAATAAACCAGAAGCATCTTTTATAACATCACTGGATCCAATGGCCAAAGCCTTATCACGAACATCAGGCTCCAGCAAATGCAAGTCTCTGATGCATCTGTGAACACTTTCCACATCACTGGCCACGGACAGTGCATCACGATCCCAGGAATTGTCCGACAAGCTGCCTGAAGCAGCGTTGGTCATAAGCAAATCAAAGAATGACCTCGTCGACTTATTCAGGGCACTCAAGTCTTCACGTATGATGTTTCTCGCTGCCCGTGCGCGGTACGCCGTTGTGGCGGCAGTGTGTTGTTCACTAATCTCCAGGAACACCTTCGAAAGCGCACCAGTAACTGTTGTGACATTGTCTACATTGCTTTTAAACGCATCATTGAACTCCAGTATGGGAGTAGCTTCGCAGGCCTCTGCTAATGCCCGAGGTACTGCTTTCACCTTTTCGCCCAATACATGCAGCTGTTCTAACCCCTGCTGTAGTTCAGGGCGAACTTCAGCCAGGCTATCAAACGGCACCGAGCCACTCATCCTTGTTGTGGCCTCGATGGCGTCGCGTGCGGCTGCGCAGAGACATGCCTCCAGTTGCTCCTGAGCTCTCTCGGGCAAGACACGGTCGCCAGTGACGCCGGTCACTGCCGTCACCAGCTTAGCGGCAGCGTGCTTGCTGGTTGTCGTCTGCAGGTTTATGATAGCGTCCGACCCTGGGCCCGGCTCCACCAAAGCAAGCTCCACTGCAGATAGAAAGCCAACAATCGAGTTGCTGAACTCGATTGCTCTCTCTGCCACCACCATTTTCGCTTCAAGATCTTTCATTTGCTCAATTGCCTGTGTGCGTGTGGTGTTGCTGCTGCGGATGGAGTCGGAAAGATCGCAGATCTTTTGAGATATGTTATCTGCTAAATGATTGCATGATAATTGAAAATCTCCAGAGTTTGGATGCTTTAAAGTTTCCGTCAGTTCATGAACGGATGTGACAAGGTCAGTGACGCGGTTGCAGACTTCAGCAGCCGCCTGTTTTCCGATTGCATCGACGCGATCTTTCTGGATTTGCGTTGCCATTTTGGTTCCACGGATGCTTCTAATAGTGTCCTGTAGGGCATCTGTGATTTGAGACATTTGTTTGCTCAGCATGGCAGTTTTATCGCTGAAGGTGGGTAGATCTTGCAAGCTGTTTTCTATTGTCTTCGAAACGGACTCTAAAGCTTGGCACATGCTTTTTTCGGCCTTCTTGGCCTCTTGGATGGTGGTTATTTCGCCGCTTATTGCGCGCTTAATGATATCTGCTAAAGCTTCTGATGAAACTTCAACTGCAGCTGCTGCCAACATCAACGATGTTTCACGTTGCTCTGAAACATCTATTTCGCCTTGGAGTGCTGTGACCGAGGAATCGGGTTCTTTTGTTAATTGGAAGAACGCTTGTTTTGCGGCAGCAATCTCAGGATCATTAGATTGTTTAGTGCTCGGCAGCTCAATTTCCTTTGCTTCCGTTGACTCCTCATGCATTGGACCCGCAACAAGCGTGGCCGGTTCCTTCGTTGATTGGAAGGACGCTTGTTCATGGATAGCAATCTCAGCTTCACTAAATTGCTTATTGCTCGACTGCTTAATTTCCTTCGCTTCCGTTGACTCTTCTTTCACTGGACCTGTAACAAGCGTGGCCACATTTGGTTCATTGTTCAATGGTGCTAAAGTTTGCTCCAGCACTTTTGATTCTTCAAATATCGTGCCTCCAACAGATGTTGCCGAGTCTCCTTCTTCAATTGCTGCATCTGCGGCAGATTTTACCGAGTCTGCTTCTTCTATGGCCGGGCCTGCTTCGGTCTTGACCGTGAAAACTTTATCGATGACTGGAACGGCACCAACTATGACTGTTGTTGGCTCTACACTGACTGGACATATTGCTGAATCTGTGGTCATAATCCCCTCGGTGATATCGCTCTGCAACAATTCCTTCCCACTCTCGTGGGCAAGAACTTCCTCAATGTCTGCAACTGCCGAATCTACTTCTTCAATTACTGCATCTCCAGCAGAATTTTTCGAGTCTGCTTCTTCTGCGATCGGACCTGCTACGGGTCTGACCATGAAAACTTCCTCGGTGATTGGAACGGGACCAACCATGACTGCTGCTGGCTCTACAGAGACTGGAGCTGTTGCTGAATATGTGGTCATAATCCCCTCGGTGATATCGCTCCGCAACAATTCCTCCCCACTCTCGTGGATGAGTACTTCTTCCACGTCTGCAACTAGCTTTGGTTCAATCAGTACTGCCTTGGCATGCGCAGTTTCTTCTTTGACAGAAAGGTCTATGGCTGGCCTCACTTTGACGGCAACTTCCTGTTTCACAGTCTGTGTTTCTGCGACGTTTACTTTCTGTGTTTGATCTACACGTGGATCTAATGTGAGACGCAATTCTCCAGGCTTGTCCTGTAAGGCGGATGTGTCCTGAATTTGAATACCATCGTCCTGCAACCTTGCATGATTATGTCTCAGAACTGTTCCCAGTTCTGCTTCGGTGTCAAGCTTATCGACAGAGTCGATGACCAAGTCTTCTATCTGGTCTGCACTTTTACCTTTGCTTTCTTTGGGACCGGCTCCAGTTGTGAGCCACTCCTTCTTATCTGGGTGTTCTGCTGATTGAGTAGAATGGGTGTCTTCGAAAGCCTTATTTTTCAATTTGTTGTCATCTCCCTTGAGCCCGACGACAGTGTCTCGTTCAGATTTTGATGCGGAAGAACCGGGCTTTCCTTTGCTATTCGGCTCCACATTGTCACCAGCTGTGTGTTCCGCCGCTTCTGGCATTGCCGTCAACGGTGCAGTGGCATTTGCTTCCACTGGCACTGACCTGCCAATATCAGCATGATCCTTTTCCACCACTTCGTTCTCTGGTGTCGGTGCAACGGCTAGCGCTGTCTCGACAACCTGCTTAGCCTCTCGGGCTATATCAGGATGCATGAGAAACTCCATCAAGAGAGGCGCCTCTGATGCGAGTGCAGCTTCAATGCCCAGTGATTCAGCAGTTTGGGATTGGTCCAGAGCAGACGATACAATGCTGCAGATGTCCTGCAATTTCGCATTAGTCGCAGAGTCCAGTCTCTGTCTTCCCTCGCTAGCTTTTTGCAAATTGTTCGCTATTGTTGATTTGTCGGCCGTAAGTGCCTGGATGCTGTCCGCTTGAGAAAGCAGGTGGTTGATTTTTGCTCTCACGAGCGCACCTTCTTCCATAAGCACGGGCCGGGCAGCCACCATGTTGTCGGTCACCGCCGAGACACTGAGAAGCGTGTCCTTATAGTCGGCTATCTTGCTTATGAGCGAAGAATCAACCTGACTGGAGCTTCCGTTGGCGCTGGAAACTAGGTCGCGCACAGAGCGAGTGAGCTCGTCGATGCTGGCGCGCAAGGTGCCACAGACGGCGCGCACTTCTCGCGGTGTCGGCGCCGGCGCTTCGTCAGCTTCCGGCGACTGACTGCGCATTCGCTCCACGGCAGCCGACACACTGTTCACCTCGCATGTCAGCGATTCGGAGTCGCTGACCAGTGTTTGCAGGAGCTTCAGAGATCCGATGGCCGACATAACATTCAGTATATTTTCCGTGTCGACTTTGCCACCCTCGAGCTGCTCGAGGTCACTAACCCTTCGTCCAAGGGAGTAGAAGTCACCAACACTGCTTCCTAAAGATTCAAAGTCACTAAAGCTTTGTTCCTGTGCAGTTCTTTGATCGACGCCAATCATCGTACTCTCAGATATATTCTGTAGGGCCTCATCAAGCAACAATGAACCGGAATCCTCATCGACAGACATCAAATCCTCACTGCGCGATTGCTCCACAGCGCTACTGATGGCGTTGGCCACTTCCTGAACGGCACGCGATATGTTCTCAGCAGCTTGTGTCACCAGAGCGACGTGACACTGGGTGACTTCGCCGATAGCACATGGCTCCAGTTCCGTCAATTTTGACGTAAAGCTGCTCACACTCTCCCGCAGGGTGTGAATGTTGGCCGAAACTTCCATGATCGCCGGTGCAACCAACTCCTCCAACACTCGATTGTCTAGTGGAGTGGCGTCGTCAAACGTTTGACTCGATCCTTCGACAGATGCTGCCAGCCGTAGCATTGTTTCGTTCAGCTGCTGGAGGTGAGGTTCTACTTCGCTGCGATCTGTGACGGCACCGAGAGCGTCTGCAAGCTGGACGATTACGCAGCTCACCGAATCAGCACGCGAGCGCAACATGCCAGGAGAAGGTTGGGAGGACAGCGCATCAACTAGCGCTTCCGTGAAATTATCAGCGCTGTCATTCAGGCTTTCACACACGGCACAGACGCGGTTTTTGGCGTCCGGGATGCCCTTGCCTTTGTTTCCGTGCGTGGTTTCCTTAGCTTCCGTTTGCTCTTTCTTCTCCCGGTTCACGCTGGTGATGCATTCCACTTTTATTTCTGAGGGCGCCTCATCCTTGGTTTTCTCATAATCTAACGTGACCGTGGATTGTGATCCAGACGTCTCATCATTATCGGAATCCATGCATGTTATGCGTTCCTTGTCGCTTCCCTGGACAATCTTGACCAATTCTTTGACGATTGCGGTTGCGAGAGCCGCCCTGTCGACCACAATATCGCTTTTCAACGAATAGGATTCGTGAGGGCTCGCTTGCAGACATGCCGCCAAAGATGCCAGGCTATCCTGAAGATCTACTGATTTCAGCTCAATTGTGTGGCTTGTGGACGTGTCTAAAACTCCTGTGTGTTTAAACGGAACTTCACTGACAAGCTTCTCCAGTTGAGCAGCTCCCTGTTGCAGATCAGCCATGGCTTCCCTAGTCTGAACGGAAGCTAGAGGAGCATGTACGTCCATTTGACATTTAAGGTTATCTATTATGCTTGTCAGCGAAGGCGTCATACAAGTGCTAATGTCGCCATCTTCAATATTTCCCACCATGGCGGCTTTAACGCCGCCGTGGATATTGTCGACAGCCTTTTGTATCATTGACTGTGTTAATGGATCAGATGGCATATCGTCAACAATGAAGCCCGATTGTTCTGAGTCAAGTGTTTGCTTATGTATTGAAGCAGTGTCCCCTTCAGTTGCGATTATGGACTCAAAAATGGCATCAATGTCAGTAGGTGGCTGACATGACTCGACTAGTCCTAAATTTTCGGCAACTGCAGCCGATTTTAACTTCGGAAGTGTGGCAGCTTCCATGTTCTGTGCTGTCTCTTCAGTGTGACGATCCCCTGCCTGATCTAACTGGCCGGCATCATATTCTGGTTCGCTCTCCTCAGTCTCAGTTTTTTTGCAAACATCTTCAGCCTCAAGTAGGCTCGACGGTGCAATGTCAGACAGTGCCTCAGTGATGTCATCAATCCATGACGTCAAGATGTCATCCTTAATGTCTGGCTGCAACTGAATGCTTTTACTGCTCCCAGCAACAAGGGTCATTACAGCCTTGTTTAGATTGGAGACCTTCTTCATCATCTCCTCAGTACTCAGTTGGGTTGGAGCCAAACATAGCAAGCTGGCAAGGGGCTCCAATTGCTCGCGAAGACTCGTACACGCACTCACCAACTGGGGTGTCATATCGTCAGCAGGTTGAGCGCGCACAGCCACCAGAAGTTCCAGCAACGATAAGTAAAAATGCTCACTTTGCTGCCCCAGCACATCTAAGGAAGACTCCGACGTCGCTGGCTTGGAAACCAGTGTCTCAGCAAGCGCTTGAAGACATCCTTCCAGAATCTCACAGTTTTCGGTTACCACACGCCTTTGTGGTGCGGCCTCGCTGCCAGAAGAGTCAGAGCGCGTCTCGACTACATCCTCAATGGCGGAGGTCAACGCCGCAAAATTGTGCGCAAGCTGTTCGCACATTTCGGCTAATGCAGCATCCGGCATGTCTGCAGCCTCGCAAATAGCGCGTACCGATTCCTGAGCGGTTAAGCAGCGCTTGCTAACAACGTCCACAGCTGCCGCAACGACACCAGACGCCGGTCCCCCCGGCTCCACTGTCTTCAGAGCGTATTCGGTTGTGTCAAATAGCGAGTCCACCGCTTCGCCGACAGTGGCGACGAAGCGCACAGTCTGCGCCTCGGGAAGCGAGCGCGGCGGCTCCTGCAGTGTCGACATCAGCCCCACTACCCCCTGCTTTGTGGACTGACATAATTCTGAAAGTTGGTGCAGACTTGTTCGATCACCATCCGCAATAGCCTTTGCCGTCAGTTGTGTCAGTGATGCAGATGCCTCTTGAAACTCATCCGCTTTTCGTTTGATGATTTTTTCTCCGTGGTGACATGCAGCTTCGTCCAGCTGTTTTCTAACGGCGAAATTGCAGGTAGCCACGGCAGAGTTGAGCGTCTCCACAGCTTCCGTGACATTTGCGAGTTGTTTCTTCACGACAAATTCGACAGACGCGCATCCTTCTGGTCGCTCCTCGACAAGAATCGTCATATTCTGGACAGCCTGCTTCAGTACGGCGCTACTAATGCCGACGTCGGATATTTCTTTCTGCACTCTTACTCGGCAGCTTTCGTCCAGCGCAGCACACGCTTCTAGTGGCGCTTCGGCAACGGTTGCTGTCAATGCCGCCAGGTCATCGGTGAGTTTTTGTACCTGGTCCGGGTCCACTTCCAACTGGCCGGAACTCTGGACGGCGGCAATGAAGCTCTGCACTGTCTCACAAACAGACCAAGTTAGGTCCTCGATTGACGTCGCCGTCGGAAGCTTCATTTGGGCGGTGACCTCGACCACATCTGTCAGCGATGTGACTGATGCGTTCAAGGACGCACTCGCGTCACACAGTGATTTGGGTGTCGTTGTCGGGGATGCTGATGCCTGTGTTTTAGCTGGCTTCACGGCTGAGTCGGATGCGCTCTTCTTCACTTGCTTCTCAGCAGACTTTGTGGTATCGCCTTCCATCTCGGGTCTTCCAGATTGCAACGTACTTTCAGGTGCGATTGTGACGCTAGCACAAGTTAGTAATGACTTTTCCGCTCTGTTTAGAACGCTTATTGTAGCTTCTAAGCTTTCAAATAATTTTTCGACCGATACTTCGGGGTTCTCAGCGGCCAACATCAAACGCATCTGTTGTATCGTCTGCTCGAATGCAGGCCTAACTTTTTCAAGATCTTCAACAGCCTTTGACTGGTTCGGGGAGAGGGAGCGCCGTTTAACTTTAACTCCCTTAGCAGCGCGAAGAGAATCGGCATTCTCTATGCATGCTGTTACAAACTTAGCAAGGGAAGCCTTGATCTTCTTCATTTGCTTTCCAATGAGTTCTTTGGTGGTTTGTGGAAGAGCGATAGACTTATCAAACTTTTGCCCGAGTCGTTCCAAGTTTTCCTTTGACTGGGTAAGATTTGTATTCAAGGTGTCGTCTTCTTCAGCTTTTGTTGCGCTAGTAACAATATTGCATACAATTCTCATTATTGTGTTTATGTCCGAGATTGATCTAGCTGCTTCAGTCGATATTTTCTTCATGTATTTGACTTCAGCAGCAATGTGCTTCTTTTTTATCGTGACTTTCTCAATCGCTGCAATGAGATCTTCAGCTTCTGTGTTGAAGGCTTCACCTTGCATGAGAAACTTGTGCACTCCATTCTCGGCTGAAGTCGCAGTCGCCTCTTGCATAACACTGATCACATCCATCAAGTTACATTTGAATTTATTTGTAGCAGTTGACACTTCTTTCTGCGACCCCTCCAACAGTGCTTGAATGGACAAGTTCATCTCCGGCGAGTCATCTGATTTTAGTGCCACTGCAGAAGCTTCAGCCGCGTCACAAACCGATGCTATGCCTCCATTGACGACAGCAAGAAGCTTGACGGCTTCGGTTCGCAGCTTATCGTTCGCGATTAAATCAGTCAAAGTGAAAACGGCTGCCGCTAGGGACTGCTGAACGGCAGTTGTCTGAAGACGCAGGTCAGCAGAACCTGTCATCGCGTTGCTCACCACCTTCTTGACCGTCTCTGAGAAACTCACCACTGAGTCGCTCATGTCGCCAAACTTCCGAGAAATTGAATCATCGTTAACTGGGTGTTTCATGGCGCGTAACTTCATTTGGTTTGCCTCCTCAACGGCGCCAACAAGAAGCTGAATTTGGCCAGCAATTGCCTGTTCTTGTTTAACAAACTGGCAAGTGGGTTCCAATGCACCTTGATCCTCACTTGAATTGGTAACAAGCCTTTCAATCTCGTCGCATATTTGATTCACTTTGGGGTATATGGCTCGCTGTATGATGGGAGAGACACCTTCCAAGGCCTGCAATAGCTCTGGATTGCTGGAGGCTTCACTGGCCAGCCTGTCATTGACTCTTGCTTTGTCACAGAGGGTGTTAAGGGCGAATCGTAGACTGTCAGATTCAAGAGCCTCACAGACTGACTCCACCGCCTCCAAGAACTCATTGGCGATGGCTTCGATTCGTCCTTCTAAGTTCTCTGCTGGTGCTGAGGTGCATGCGGCGTTGCACACAGTCGTTGACAACATCTCCAGTGCATGCAGAGTTTGCTGGACTGAAGTTGGTTGCTGGGGAAATACCGCACCTTCATCTTCCGTAAGTTCCTGCGATCCACGTTCCTTCGCGGAAGCCACAGTAATTACACTTTCGGAACTGTGCAGAGAGAGGGTGTCACCGTCCGTCGCGTCAGCGTCCATGAGTTGAACATCTTCGGATTCCCGAGAGTTTCCACTGGCCTCGTCGTCTACTACTCTCACTGTGACGTTCTGAATTTGTGCTTCCAGGCCGGAGATAAGAGCTCCTGGAGAGCAATCACCAACTGCGTATGCCACATATTCAGACGGAGCATGCTCCAGTTGGTGCACAGTTTCTGTCGACAGTAGCACGTCCTCACTACCTGCAGCAAGTTGGAGAGGGCTAACCACCCTTTCATCAGCCACAACAGGAGAAATTAGCCTCGGCATCTTGTCTACATCTTCTGAGCCCGATATATCTGAAACTTCCATTGCCTGCAGTGGCGATTCGGTCTGCTCAGCTACCTTATCATGCAAGACGGCACCTGTTAGGGCCTCAGTACCCTCGAAGCCAGCTGTCTCACACACTCTCAACACCTGAAGTGGTGATGCGACTCGTTCATCGGCCTTGGCTTCAGAAGTTGTGTCGCAAGGTATGATTATATTCTGAGAATTAGCAGGACACGGCTGCTCTAGGCATTCCGGTGGTGATGTCATGCCTTGTGCTTCCGTGTTTGACAAGGGCATGCATAATAGTGTTCGAATCATTTGCTTGTCATCAGGTTCTATGACTTGCAGAACCTCCAGTGGTGATGATATGACTGTTTCAGCTTGTACAAAAGGCGAATCTTCTGATAGAATAGGGGAGTCCTCTAAGCACGTGTTTTCCTCAACTGCTATTGCCTGAACTGGTGAAGTGACCTGCTCCGTTGTCCTTGGCTCCGAATTGTTTTGTTCCACATTTATATTGAGCACGGGCATTGCTACAGCCTGTTCGAAATCAGACGTTTCTGTTACCTGCAGAATTTGAAGCGGTGATGTAGTGCGCTTTTCCGCCCCTTCATAAGACTCTATCCCCGTCAGATTGTCGGCCTTCTCTACACAAGTTGTCTCGACTACTGCAATTGGCTGGAGAGGCGACGTGATTCGCTTCTGAGCTTCAACAGTCGAGGTCACAAATGGTAGACTCTGAGGATCTTCTAGATCGGTAGTCTCCAGCACTTCTAATGTCTTCAACGGTGGCGATTGGTGTACTTCAGCTGCAGCGGTGGTCACAAGATGTCCAGAAAGACTGCCAACTTTCTCAAAGCCGGTAATTTCCTCAATCTGAATCGTCTGCAGTGGTGAGATAGAACGTTTCCCAGCATCGATTGTAGACGCCGTCTGTGGCATGTTGCAGGCCTCCTCCATGCTCTGAGTCTCTGCGATTAGCATGGGCTGCAGTGGCGATGCTACTCGTTCGCCGGCTGTCACTGGCGAGATAGCACTCTCAACACCCTGGACCGTACCCGTGGCCACGTCTTCACAGCACACTGCCTGCATGATTGTCAAGGCTTTTTGTATTGTCCTTGAATTCTCCTCTATTTTCGATTGAACATCGCACATTTCCAGAGGCAGGAGCACCGGCTCAATGTTGCCAAAATCTACTTCAGATGTGTTATCCTCCACGGTTGCAGCGAGAGCGGCAGTCAGAACCCTTCGCGCCACAGCCAGCTGCAGTGAGGAGTCGACCAGCTCACTTGCCACCGATGCGCCAGAGACGGTGCGACTACTCATTTCAGACAGCGAGCTCTCCAACTCGTTGGGTGAGATCGGTGTGGCCTGTAAAATTGTCAAAACCCGCTGAGCCGTTTGTCGTTCTGCGTCTCCAGCGCTGACCTCCACGGCATTGGCGGTAGGAGAAATATGGGCAAAGCTGCCGGCGGAACTCTCAGATGCATCGTCCTTGCTCATTGCCACTCGCAATTCGGTGAGCATTATATCCACTTTTATTTGGGTATCATTTGGAAGTGCCGTTTGCCTTGCCGTTACAGGCGTCACTGGTGCCTCCAGGCCTTGTATACTATCTTCGGGTACAACTTCTCCAGACACTACAGCATTCATGATAACGACCAATCGTTCCATCAAACTGGAGTCCTCCTCTGTTAACTGTGACGTTACAGGAACTTTGTCGCTGGGCAGGCAGGAAAGGGTGCCTTCAGAGATAACTTCCTCAACTGATTCAGTCCGGAGCATGCTGAGTACTCTCTCAGCTGTGGCTTTCATGTCTTCTGACACACATGCCTTAGTTGCCTGCTGGGGTATGGGACGCCGGATATCAGACGCCGCACCTCCCGAAAGAAGTTCCTCTGTTGTAGCTTCATGAAGAACTGTCATCAACGTCTCTACAGTCATGCGAGGGCTTCCGCTGACGGTAGTCTCACGCGCCGAAGCCGGCGATACTGCACTACTGATGTTAGACACACCTTCTTCCGTTCCGGACACATCCTGAAAAGCCGCGTGAACTGCAGCGAGGACACGACGACTACCATCTAGTTGAGAGTGCCTCCGGACTTCCGTGATCACTGCCTCCGTTGGAGAGATGGCCTCAGTCGTGTCAGATAAGCAGGAATCAGCAGCAGACTCCGGTGCGAGTTCCACCTGCAGAGCCGTCAGTAGACGCTGTGCTGTTTTGCAAGCCTCCTGCGTTACCGACACCTCACGCGAATTCTGAGGTGAAGAAGGAGGAGCCATTTTAGACAGGGAGTGCAGAGTTGGTGATGTTTCATCCAACACCGGCTTCACCAGAGTCATGATCACGTCAACAGTAAGTCGGGGCTCAGTGTCATCTAATTGGTGTGCAACTGTAGGTGTGAGAGTACGCTCTATTTCAAGGAGTGTCCCATGAGGTACATCTTCGCCTTGACTAACTGCTTGGAAAACAGCCATAAGGTTCTGGGAAGTCCGATAACCTTCATCAGACGATAAAGTCTTACATTCAACCGTATGAGAAGCTACATGAATTGGAAGTTCTCCACAAGAGCTACTGGACGATGCATCCCTTATCGTTGCCTGCTGCAAGACCAGCAACGCCTGATCTGCTGTCTGTCTAAGCTCATAGGCTGTCATCCGATCACTGGCAGGCATGTCTGTTCCGTACTCTACTGAATCTCCTATGGTGCTGCTATGTACCATCTGCCTGGCCTCAGGCAGCTTCAGCAGGAGCTTGAGGATCCTGTGCGCCGAGGCTTTCTCCTCAGCCGCGACCAGCACCTGCGACGCCATCTGCATCACTTCTGGTGCCACCAGTGGAGCCTCCCTGGCGAACTGAACAGCCCCGTGTTCGCCTCCTGCTGCCGTCTGCAACACCTCAGTCAAGGCTTCCACTGCCAGGCTGGCCTGCGCAGTGAGCGGCTCAACTCCAGCTGCCGGCGCCAGAGCCTGCTCCACCTCCTCCAGCACCGACTGCGGCAGCTCGCGGTCCGACAGCGCTGCCGAGAACAGGCGCATCATCTGGTGAGTGCGGCGACGAGCGCCATCTTCGCTCAGCGTCTGCCGATGGTCGGGTCGACTGAGTGCGCGGCCGATTTCGCCCAAGTACTCGTCGGGAAGGTATTCGCCGGTGACGGCCGCGTGCATCACAGCCACCACGGCCTGCGTCAGCAGATGGGCCTCGTACGCATTCGGAGTCGTCTGGCCGTCGAACGAGCCGGCGCGATCTGAACCGTCGCTCTGCTGAGAGACTGCCGGCGAGAGGAGCAGGGGACGCCGACTGACGGTGCCGGCCAGCTGCTGAGGTAGAGACGGGTGCACGTCCGGCGCCGGCGTAGACTCGCCAAGCGCTCCGTCCGGCCGGCGTTCCGACTGGTCGTGTGGTAGATCGTCCGTCGCCGGAGTGGCCTCGTCGAACATGTAGCGACTTAACTGTTCGTCAAGCGCGCACGGCCCAACGTCGGGCCGCACTGCTGCGGCGGTACCGTCGTCGACCAGCTCGACGTCGTCGCCGCCGAAAAACACGCCGCGCCACTCCTGGTCGCGCTGTGATGCCACCAGCTCGTCAGCCGGCTGGCGCGCCAGCATCGTCATGCGCACTTCGTCCGCGCCGAATTCGAACACCTCCTCGTCGGGCACGGGCGTGATCTGGCCAGAGGTGGGGTCGTCAGATGCGTATGACGGCTCCATCGCGTCGGCGGTGTGGAACGAGTCGGCCGCAGAGGCGGTGTCGGCCGAGCCGGCGGCGCCTTCGAGCGCCGCGTGCGCCCGATCCACGTCCAGCGCCCGACTGTCGGTGCGTGCGGCGCGCCGCTTCCTCGAGGAGCGGCCGGACGAGCGAGATGACGGCTCGTCCGTGCGCGACGAGGGCCTGTCGCGCATGTCGCGCTGCGCATGCGCGCGGCCGGTCTCGTTGGCGGCGCTGGTGGGCAGGTCCGTCTGCAGGTCGTCCACCTCGGCCTCGGTGCGCTCGTCGCGCTCGTCGCGCTCGTCGCGCCGGTTCGACGGCAGCTGGTCGGCGGCCAGCAGCGACACGTCCACCACGGTCACGTCCAGTTGCACGTTGCCGGTCGTCGCGTGCCCGCTGAGCACGCGTAGTGACGGCACCTCGGTCGTGTCGACCGCCACGTCCGGCACGGCCGCACCTGCTGGACGGTACCACACTGTGTCAACACTACGCGACTGCGGCGGCGGCCTCATCACGTATCTGCCTGAAGTACTGTAGTTCGATATATATATATATATATATATATATATATATATATATATATATATATATATATATATATATATATATATATATATACATAGGATGACCGGCAACCGTAGAACGGTTCATTTGTCACCGTGATAAATATCCAACTACGACTGGATTGAGTGCAAATGTTGCACTCCTGTATCGATGTGTTTAAAAATCTGAACGCCAGGTTCACAGTTAACATGACAGTCAATGTCCACATTCGGTCACTGCTTCTGTATTTTTTCCCAGCATTCATGCAAGAAATAACATTCAGAGAAGAAAAACTAGACCGCCATGTCCGAGCTCGAATGCATGCCTTTCAGCTCAAGAAGATTTACCTTGATTATATTCCGTCAAGTCTGTATAGGGCGTAATGAATATAGTATTCAAGACTTCAAGTTGGAAGCTTGTCATTGTATTTTCTCATGTTTCAGCTTTTATTTATCGTTGACGGCAACAGCTCACATGTTGGTAAATGCAATGAAAAGGTAGTTGTTACACTTTGGTAGTTACACTTTCACACTTTAGTAGTTGTTATAATTTGATGGTTGGACAGTTCAGCCCTAAAAAGCACTAATTTACCGCATGCCAAATGCTAACGAAGGAAGCAATACAGGGACAGTATTTGATTAGTGGTGCATGCGACGTAGAAAGTGAAATACTCCTACTTAGTGACCAATTTAATCATGAGCATGAGCAAATATCATGTCTCATATCATGACTCAAAGACTTGCATCAATTACAACCACGGTCTTCACCATCATCGGGGTTGAGCGAGGTAGGCCTCTCAACAATTTGGAAATCGAACATTACATGTGGAGCATCGCATGGAATGAATTTACGCAAAATCCAAATGTCCTCACGCGAGGAACCGAATTTTGCCGTGACGGAGACCCGGTCATTGGTCCATTGGAGCGTCGCACGTGGTTGGAGCGTCGCACGTGGTTGGAGCGTCGCACGTGGTTGGAGCGTCGCACGTGGTTGACGTTTCCACCGAGTGTGGCGGGATCACCTGGGGTTGGCGCGGACGTCTCGGACAGCTGGTCGCCGTACGCCTCGATGATGTCCTGCACCTGCTGGAGACTGATCTCGCCGGAGCCGAACACGGAGGCCGACACCTCGCGGCCGTCCACGATGACGGAGACCACCGAGCCGTGAAAGGGCGTGACGGTCACGGACGCAAGAACAGAGCCGTCGAACAGCGGCGTCTGCGGCCGTCACGGCACGGCAGCGTCACCAACAGCAGCCGTCGAACAGGGGTTTGGAGGACGGCACGGCAACGTCACAAACAGCAGCCGTCGGACAGCGGCGTCTGTGGCGTCACGGCACGGCAACGTACCAACAGCAGCCGTCGAACAGCGGCGTCTGTGGCACGTCACGGCACGGCAACGTCAAGAACAGCAGCCGTCGGACAGCGGCGTCTGTGGCACGTCACGGCACGGCAACGTCACCAACAGCAGCCGTCGGACAGCGGCGTCTGTGGCACGGCACGGCACGGCAACGTCACCAACAGCAGCCGTCGGACAGCGGCGTCTGTGGCACGTCACGGCACGGCAACGTCACCAACAGCAGCCGTCGGACAGCGGCGTCTGCGGCACGGCACGGCACGGCAACGTCACCAACAGCAGCCTTCGG
This sequence comes from Imbricaverruca yamaguchii, assembly GCA_034440575.1. Classification (NCBI taxonomy): domain Eukaryota; kingdom Metazoa; phylum Arthropoda; class Thecostraca; family Neoverrucidae; genus Imbricaverruca; species Imbricaverruca yamaguchii. The sequence goes on from JAOTOL010001625.1 coordinate 2,257,056, forward strand.
ACAGCGGCGTCTGCGGTACGGCACGGCACGGCAACGTCACCAACAGCAGCCGTCGAACAGCGGCGTCTGTGCCACGGCACGGCACGGCAACGTCACCAACAGCAGCCGTCGGACAGCGGCGTCTGCGGCACGGCACGGCACGGCAACGTCACCAACATCACCAGTACACCGGCACCAGAGAGGACAAGCATCACGAACGGCAATGCCAGCAGGAAGCAGGAGCCGGTTTGGGGGCAAACTTCTCCATTTAGTGTTCAAATTTCCACGGCTCTTTCAAGTCTTAACCTCAGAATGCCAGCCACTGCAGCTCACCTATCCACTGGGCCATTGTGGACCCTCAGTCAACGAAAGGTCGAATACCTGTTCTCGGAAAAGAAATGAGATCACGCTGACTGAAATTATTGGCTCCTTCAACGAATGCGCCGATCTCAACAACAAAAAACACTCGTGTTCACAGATAGGTCAGAACACGAGGTCAAGGTAGACACGGGCATCACAGGACTAGGCCATAGGCCTTCCGAACTTCTACCGGATGACGCTTTCATCTTTTCCGCTGAAGCAATAACAGTACTCGTCGCTATCTCCATACTAAAGAAGCAAACACCCAGCAGCGTAGTAAGTTGTTCAGACTCCAGATCAGTCCTTCAAATCAATTAGTAACACTCACGACTACCCACATCCAGTCATTAATCAAGTTCGATCAGCTACTAGAGCTGACTGTAGGAAAGAGATAAGCAGAAAGATAGCTCAGAAAGGCCTATCAGCTCCGGGGTGTGCTATGACACCCATTATCGACTCCAAAAAGGCTCTCACGGAGTTCAACCTCAAGTCCTACCTGAGCAGCTAAATCAATATTTTGTTGGTGTCGGACCAAAAGTATCAGCAGATCTCGAACGCCAGGCAAACATACCTGAACACACACCTCCCAGTTGCCGGCTATCGCGCGTCTCTACCAGCTCCTGTAAAATATCACCCCTATCTCTTTCAACAGCTAGCCAAAAGCGTCATAGACATGAGAAGCACATGTGCCTGGCGACTCGACGGGATCTGTATTGATGTTATCAAATTTCTGTTCTTTTTATCGGCGATGTGCTGCTCGACATTATAAATGCATGCCTGACTGCAGCTGATATCCCCTCAACTTGGAAACAATCAATAGTAACTCCCATTCACAAATCAGGAGATCCTCAGGATCCCTCTAATTTTAGGCCAATCTCATTGGTTCCGGTTATCGCCAAAATCACTGAGAGGGTATTGGAGAAACAACTATCACTACTTAAACTTAAGCCACCTACTGGCCCAAATTCAGCACGGCTTCAGACCACGCCACTCTACGAAAACCGTCCTTATCTCTGTCACGGACGAAATACTAGCAGCAATGGACCGCTCGGAAGTAGCTTTCCTTTGCATCCTGGACCTCAGTAAATGCTTCGACGTAATAGACCACACCAAACCGCTCACTAAACTGGAACTCCATGGAATCGATACCGACTGGGAGGCATATCTGGGAGCTCACACGTAGGCTCTTATCATCTCAGATCAACGCGGAAACAGGCATCTCCCCTCCTTTCTCTATTGCATCTTTTCGAACGACCTCAGTTTACACGTCCCAGTAGTACACGTCACCCAGTCCGTAGACGACACTCAGGTCCTCATCTCCGGTCGCAAATCTGATCTCCCAAATCTGATAAGTCAGATGGAGACATGTCTGAACCAATTCTACGACTACTTCCTGGATAACGGTTTGAAGGTGAACCCGAACAAAAGTCAGCTGCTTACGTTAGGATCGCGTCCAAATCTTCGTGGTATTACTTCGATACTAGTGTGCTTTAGGGACGCCGTGATAGATGAGTCATTCGTGTAAGAATCTTGGGGTGACATTTGATCACCACATCACCACACGCGGGATTCCCATGTAGCTGTTGTGGTCCGCAAATGCGCTGGATTCCTTCTGGCCCTGAGCCATCTGCGTCACCATCTACCGACCAGTACTCCTTTCACTAGAGTCAATAGCCTAGTTATATCCTATATCCGCTACTGTATATCTATTTACAGGAACGGGTCGACAGGAAACATTCACAGAGCATTAACTTCGCCACTGGAGTCATGTGAAGTCCACGGAAATTTGATCATATTTCTGATGCCTTTAACGAGTTGGGTCTCCCCACCGCAGCCGAACTGCATCTTTTCACAGCCTTACTTTGCTCCACAAGATCATTCCGACGGGTGAGCCAAAGCACATGCCGGTTAAATCACTGCAAATTCTACCCTGCGAAACCATCATACACGTGCAGACGACCATCTGCACCTGCCAGCCATACACAGAGAGGCTGGCCGCAGGAGATTTCTCTACTCGTCTACCTTCAACTATAACAAACTTCCTACTGAAACAAAAACATCGAGGCTGTCACAAGTCACCCAAAAATAAACTTACACAATGGATCTGTGTACACTATGAACTCACCTTTAGTCCATCGCTTTCCTATCACTTCTATAAACTACTCGTGTATAGCTCGTGTTGCAAGCACGGTGTGTGTAGTGCAGCTAGTGATATGGGTATTGTGTTATGTTGGTGTACGAATGTTTGTTGCGCATCTGCTCCCACCACTGACCACAAATGTATCCTTTCTTTGTAAAAGTCTGTGAGTTATACCCAGACTGCCCATAATAGCCACTGCACATGGAGGGCATGTATCGTGAAATAAATAAATAAATACATGAATTAAGCGAATCCAATTAGCCATGGCCCGCAACGTAAACATTTTCTTCCTCTGGATACTGGACCACGTCGATATTCCAGGAAACGAGCAAGCAGATGGGCCGATAAAGCGAGTTTTAACATCGACTTATAAAATAGAACCATTAGAATATAAAATGCTCGGTAGACTCCACGTGCAGCACTCTGGCAAAGTACTACAACAACGCCACCTACGTAAGTATCACCAGAACACACAGACACAACACAATTCCACACCTTACCGCTCCAACCACACATACAACATCAAACCAACATTAGGCACATATAACACATCAAGCCGATCACACTGCCAAATGGAAGTCACCCTCAGTAGACTTAGAATTGGTTGCACAAAAATTGCACAGCCGCAGTAAAAGAAATAGCCACCCATCAATGGCATTGGACGTACATGAGCTGAATCGTTTTACCGCTCGAAGTAAATGCCTACCTAGCGGTGTCGTCAGACGTGGATGAGCCGACTCGCTTTGAAAATTAGCATAGCGTAAACTTCCCTTGCTGAACTAAAGTATCCTGTTTACCATGTAAGCCTTCACATAAAAAAAATTCCTCCACTCCAGGTTTAGTAAGAAAACTCACGCATACCGTTCCGAAGCTGCCCAAGTAATTCGTTCTTCAATTTTTCGGACGGCAGTATGCTAGTATGAAGTCTGAACTTATTCGATTACTGTTAAGATGTTATCAATGCATGGACTACATGGTCATCTTAGTTAATCATTTCACCATGGCTCCTTTTTATGTAAGGACAGGATTCCTAAAATGTCGTTTATCCTCAGTAGTATATCGCTCCCTTTGTGCCTCATTTGGGGAATCGTGCGTTGGATCTATACCGCGTAGTTTATTCTGCAGGCTACAAGAACATTCAGTAAGATCAGACTACAACTGTCTCAACTGACACAACGTGTCCTCTGCAACTCCGACCCGGACCAATAAAGTAGCACTCATTTGCATGTGCTACACACTTTCCCTTTGACAACATTTGTATGTGCTACACACTTCCCCTTTGGCAACATTTGTATGTGCTACACACTTCTCCATTAGCGACATTTCATTCTTGTCCCGTTGTCATTCGATCCTCGTTCTCCGTACCATGGAGTTTATGTACATACTTAGACAGCGCCCCAGCCTAACCACCTAAGTCAAACGATAGGTTTTAGCTGGCGGAAGGTTGTGAAGCACGACACCGATCTGGCTTTGTTTTGCATTCGTGTGTTTTCAAGTCACTGCCTGCATGATAAGTAACTTTGTTTTCTTGTATCGCCTTTGTTTACTGTTTCCAGCACCTGAAGATATTACACAATGTAACGAAACGTTGAACTCGTACAACATGTCCTAATGAAGATCTTACGATCTGCGTAGCTCTATAAGCTATCAGATATATTGTACAACTATGCTTGGGACGAAAAACATTATATATATATATATATGCATACATATATATATATATATATATATATATATATATATATATATATATATATATATATATATGCAAGCACATGTATGCAATATGCGTATAAAATGTATAGGCCCACCCTGTTTCGCCGGTTGGCCGAGGGATTGATAAATATCCCGAGCGGTGCAAGCGTTGAAGCCAGGACCTTGGCATCCAGAGCTCAACGTACCTGGAACGATTCGGTGCCTGGGGGTGTGCTGAACAGCGACATCATCTGTGACGTCCGCTCCTCGTTGATGGTGGACAGGGACGGGTTTCTGACCAGGCCGAACTGCCCCAGCGGTGGCGTCCGGCACTCTGGCGGCGGGCCGTGCTCCTGTCGCATTCGCTTCACTTCTGCAACAAAACAATTGTATGGAGTGCTGTAAGCTGCATAGAATGCTGCATAAAATGCTGCACGCGCGCTGCTTTGTGCGCCCGTGGGGGATGATGGCGCGCAGACATCATTTCATTCCTGAATGATGTCGCTGGTATCGGGTAAGGGAGAAAACCGTGGAAGCCCATTAACGCTCTCCGATTTTAAATAGACAAAGGAAAACAAACCATAAGCGGCTGATTGAAAGTAATCCGTACAACAAGTAGCTTAATGACTAACGAGTAGCTTAATTGGAGCTGCTGACCATGATAAAAACGGGACTTCCACCACTCGTAAATACTGCGTGTGCTATGGACTCTTACACGTCTGTATGCTTCTACTTCAGCTTACTATTGTAAGCAGACACGCTGAAATAAGAAAGGTTATAGGTGCAAAATGGCCTTAGTAGTCAATGCGCCCTTAAGCCCAAATAATAAATAAATCAAATAAGAAAAGTTATCAGAATAAATCACAGTGTGGGCACCTTCGAGTCCCAGAAGGGCAGCAGAGGAGGAGGCGCAGCCCATACAGTTGATCGCCTGACAGGTGTAGTTGCCGAGACAGCACCTGCCATCTCCGTTAGCCGTGATGCGGTGAATGTCTCCGGCTTTCAGTTCAGCCCCGTCCTTGTACCACTTGAGAGCCGGCTGAGGTGTGCCGACCACCTGGGGTCAGGTCGTCGGTTACAAATACAGACACCGGAAGAGGTGTGGTCAAGAACGCAGACACCGGAAGAGGTGTGGTCAGGAACGCAGACACCAGAAGAGGTGTGGTCACGAACGCAGCCGCCAGAAGAGGTGTGGTCACGAACATAAGAGCCGGAAATGGTGTGGTCACGAACGCAGATGCCGGAACAGATATGGTCACAAACACAGACGCCAGAAGTGGTGTGGCTGTCTGGACTGCGTTTTTGAAGGTCAAAATTGTGCACATTCGAATGTTCGACAACCCCAACTGAGAATGACGTCTTTGCTCCTGCTAACAGCGGACGTAAGCTCGTGACAGCAACCAGTGAACATTTGCATTTATTACCAGCGTCAACTGAGCATACGGTATTCGTTATTATGCGTACTGACATGACGTCAAAATGAGCTGCACCCATGTCGCCTAATTTCATTAGACTTTCTCCCATTTCACTTCATGCTTTTCGTTTGTATTGTGCTGAACCAATTTGTCGTTTGAAAAATGCATTCCAATTGTAGGAGTCATGTCTGAAAATTTAGTTTTATGCCGAGGAAATACTGAGTCAATTGCTGTACAATTGCGCATCTTCGCATGCGATCGCATCGCATCGCATCGCATTCGTAGCTCCCTTCCTCTACACACTGCTCATCTGCGTCCCTTGACGCCGAAGCCACAAGCTATTCACATATGCACTGGATGATCGAATTGCCTCGCTTCGGAGATCTGGCACAATGAGCCTCTTCCACTGGGAATAAGCAAGCAACATTTGCATCGACTTTATACATACATTTTGCACCCATGCTGCCGGAAGTTCAAGACGGTTGATTATGAAACACATTTCCACCACGGCAATGCTTGCCCGAGTCGCAGTGGTGTGTGTCTACCGAGTGCGTCATGCAAACTCCCTCGTGGTGAACCAGCGCCCACCCCTTCCCCCTCCACTGGCCTTGCACTGTAAATTGACGGTGCCCGTCTCGGTGAGGCTGGCGCGCAGCGGCTCCAGGAAGTAGGGCGCCTTGTAGTGTCGCGGTCTGTCCACCGTTAGTCGACCGGTGGTGATCGCTTGGCCGGCAGGGTTGGTGGCCACGCACCGCCACTCGCCCTGCACACACACACACACACACGCATGTGCCAAACATTTTCCGACGTAATTTCGCTTTTGACGTTATGATCATGAGATTTTGTGAGCTTTAGAGGTTGTGAGCTTTGGAGGTTGTGAGCTTTGGAGGTTGTGAGCTTTGGAGGCTGTGATCCTTGGATGTAAATGAACATAAATGAAGATGTGATCCTTGGATGTAAATGAAGATGTTACGAATGCTCCCCGAGTATACACATACACCGCCGCCACACGATCAGCTGGCGGTCAGATCTCGCCCAGCCCCTTTTCCCATGTCTAGACGGGTTTTCCGACACAGACACCGCCAGACGACCAGTGTTGTACGTTGGTATGTGAGGATACTGTTAACGCTTGCAACGCTGCCGTATCTAAGCGATACGTGCCTACAATCGGACGAGCATAGCATGATAAATAAACACGATGTCGGATGCATCCGTTTCCGCTGTTGCTTTGTGGCAGCATTGAGTAAGCTTTGATAAGGCTTGATTGGCAGCCACCTGTGCTGTGCTGATAACATCCTGACGTCGAATTATTGACGGAAATTAGCACGTCACTGGTAAAACTGCAGTACAAAGTATGGCTCGCGTAGGTGAGGCATGAGTATGTGGAGGACATTATGCTCAATGATCGATTTATTTGGAGACTACGCAACCGTTTTCATAGCTTTCTATAAAAAGTTTCAAGGAACCGTATAAGCGAAGCATGCTATTCACATAGTGTGAACTTCGAGATATATGTTGAAATTCGAGCATTCGCAACAACCTTTGCATTTAAGATATACAGTCTTCCAATGCTGGAGTTCCCCGAAGCAGTGTTCCTGACCCTTCTCTGCTCGAAGTAAATTCAACATGAAGCCGATGCATAGTGCATCGGCTTGCATGCATGCATATCCCGGGGCACATGGACGGCGAAGATGAGTCACTCTTGTGACCAAAAGGTGTACAGCTATCACTGTGATACTATAGAGCAGCTAACGGAATGACGTTTTATGGCAGCTAAATATTTCCCAAATCACCCAATTTTTGTAAGAGTCGGGCATAGGGGAACAAAGATCGGAGCAATACATGCATCCTATATTGAGCTTCAACTGCAAAATATGTAGGCATTTTTAATACAACTAACTTGATCTCGCAGGCAGGGAATACATTGATAGAAAATGGCTAAAATTGTGTATTTTGAAGGAGAAACGTTAGGCATATGCAGTGCATGCACAATGACCGAGAGTGGGGCTTACAACAATAATGCATTTAGTTTTACCAAAGCCAACAAATGTTTCTTACTGCAATGCGTTCGGTGTTTGATTTAATAATGAAAAGCATGCATTGTAACTGGCAGCATAAACACGAAAATGAAATGGTATAGGCAATGGCAGAGACAGAAAAATGTGAATGGCAGCGAAGATAAATTGCATGCCCACGGTCAGTAGGAAAATTTAATGGCTTGCCAAAGAGCTATTTTCTTTCATTTGACATAAATGAGGGGCAGGTGATAATAGGCGTATCGAGGAACCATTTCAGAAGCATTGCTTTCTGTCTGAATTCGTCACTCGCAACATTTGAAGTTGCTTTGCCATGCCGACCATTTTGATGCCATATGGTGGATAATAATGCATAATTGATTGTTGCAATCGTCATTTTTTCAATAATTATGCGTCAAACTGAACTAGTGATTTGAAATGTTATTAGGGGCTGAATGTCTTAGATGGGCTTAATGCTCGTTGCCGTGCTTTGTGTGGTACGTGTGTGATATGAGCTGGGCGATATCTGATCCTTTAAGCTCCTATATTTTGCCAATTCTCACTATCATTGTCATTATCCACAATGCTATTCTTGCTGCTCATGTCGTGATGCCTATGATAGGAAGGTAGAATAAATATATAAAAGCTGCTTGCATTCACGCATACGCCTTATAAATGTGGAGTTGAATCACGGCACATCGGCAAATTCGAGCCTCGGCCGATCCGGACAAGTGGTGATTGCCATCAATGAAGCCCGTCACGTGACCCGTCGCATCATTCAGACGAGTCTTCCAACTGCTCGAAAGCGCTTTTATTACTCTTCAGAAATTGTGTTTCAATACTTGCCGGTGTTGCTTCACGATCACGGATCCTGTGTTAAGCAGAGCTTGTTGGGTGAACCCTGGTCCCACCACTTAATCCGTACACTCCATTTCAAATAGACCGAATTTCGACCGAGAGCTTAACGTGCCGTCAATGTACCGATATCATCGAGCTTCAATGCAACACAGGATCGAGTAGTTCACTTATGTCATTGCCAAGCTCGTTGACAAGCTCAGAGGACCAAACGGAAAACCGTGCACGATCCCACAACTACCACTAAGCTGTCACCATGGCGAATAGCTGTTGACCTGTGACACAGTGAGCTGTTGTCATAAATGGCGTACAGCACCGCTCGGGCGGCCCCGGTCAGCGTCACCTTTCCCGCCCGACCACAGCCGATCGGCCTCACAAAAGATGTCTCCGATGGTATGTGGTTACATCAGTTATCGGGTGTCACACAAACAGAGAGCTGCCGCGGAACAGGGCGCCTCGGGTGTCAGAGAACAGAGAGCCTGAGACGATATCAGGAGGGCAATGCCAACCTCGCCACGCTCGTGTTTTCTTCAGATCTTCAGGCAATCTCAGAAAGAAGAGTGCACACGGAAGCGGGCCTTGGACACGCCCGGCAGTGGAACATCTTCCCTGCGGGCAAATCTCGTCCGAGGCCCACAGGACGGGTTACTTGCCCTGATAAATTGTGTCATAAATCCAATTGGCGCAACCGGACGCAAGTGAAACCTCACAGATTTCCGGTGTACGTGCATGAAAATGTTGGCATAGCAGACTCCATCTATGAGTATCTGAGTGCGTTGCCTGTATAGCTAATGACTACCGAACAGTTCGTGTTGCCCACCAGAACCTGTCAACACCTCGCTTTGTCTAATCCGTGGATATATCGACTTGGATTGATCATTCTTCCAGAAAAGTAAAGCAACTAAATGGGCGTTGACATGTAGCATCAAGACAATACTTTCAATCAGACACTTAGCGTGGACAATAGGCATACACCTGAATGCTTTTTATCAAAATGATTCCATATCTTGCTTGTGCCGCTGCGTAAAAGCTAAGCTCCGTGGCGTTCTCAGGCACAATACTTGGTGCAATGCATGGCTAATGCTGGTAAATTGCGATACATTGAAATATCTACCTTCCTAAAAACGCATATTTTTCATGGTAAAAAAAAACGCTTAGCTAATCGATGCCGTTGTTTCGGTTACGTACCTGGTCGTGCAACTGAACAGAGCTCAGCTCCAGCTCATACTTCCCAGGAGCAGCCCTGTTCAGTGCGACGGAGCTGTCCGCCTGTACAGGCTCCTCCTTCCGGAACCACATGACATCCGCTTCCGGGTACGACGTCACTGTGACAAATTGGCAGCCGTCATGAGGCTGCTCATCAATGCTCTGAACATCAGCCAGCTAACCCTCGACATGGTTCAGCTCCAAGTAATGCATTTTTTATAGATGAATTGTTGAGGCGCCATGGCTGGGGTGTCGTGGACCTTCATTGACGTCATTATATGGTTAGAATATACCGAACACCTAACCAATTAGTTAGTTATTAGGGTTTTAGGGTGCATCAACTGACCTAACCAATTAATGTTGAAACTTTTTGGTAACTTTAGATGGTACCTTCAAGTTTGGAATCAAGTTGTATACTGTGATGACTGAAACTACAATGCAGCTGCAACTTACGCCGTAGGCATTCTTACACACCAGCGAATATGTCCTAGTCTTAGCCATCTTGGCTGTGTCTGAACTACATTTCTCGATGTACGCTATCAGAGGCGGGCCCAAGAAGGTATGCTCGTCAGATGTAATCGGCTTGCAAAACTTTACGGCGTCTTTGATTTTCATTTTGACCTTGATTAACGGAAGATAACGGTTAAGCTAAGAAAACGGATAAACAACATGAAGTTTATGTACACTGGCATCTTCCAGACAACGACATCGATATACGGCTGCAATGTCAAGGAAGTGCCAAGTTTTTGTTCCATGGTTATTTGCTAACGCCCAACTGGCAAGAACTTTTCGCTGGCCTACTCATCTAAGAATGGTTACCAACATTTCGTTTCCCCATCATTTCACCAGAGCTATAGGGCAACCTGCACATCCACTCCCACTGGATAATTCTCACGGTAGCCTTTTGTATATCAGTGTCATTCCAGATCAGAAAATCAGAATCCCTCAGAAAATGGAGCGTAGGTGCCTTGAACCTAACCAAGCATTGATTCGTTCCTCAGATACCCACCAAATAGGCAATCGGAGTCCAGCTTAGGCCCGTGTGAATTGATTGACATATTTCTTGACAATACTTAACGGCAGACCACGTTCAATATTTGCCGTTCACACCATGCCTGGTATGCAATGGCTCGTAGCAGCCTGTAGCGCACTATTCCGCTGTTTGCGGGGTAAAAAGGTCACTGAAATTCACTTCACGTAGCACAACAGCATTGCTTCGGATGGATCATGGTAAACAGCTGTTCAGTATGAGTACATATCTTATGAGGGCTACACGAGTTTGGCTTCTGGAATGTCACCGACTGAACGAAGTGGTGTAGCAGTACCACTTCGCACATTAGTCCTCAGTGCATATTTGCTGCAGTAATAACCGTAAAATATACTGCTGCGGGTATGATTGCTGTCAGTAAGTCGGAGAAGATTCGCATCAGGACAGTAACTGAGCAAGAGCACTTTTTTAAATCACGAGATAAAAATAAAACGAATAGATACTCAGCTATGCAACAGCTAAGCAATGCGAAATATATATCGCGAATGTCGTCAATTGAGCGAGTTTTGAGGAAGACATCAATAATGATTCGGGGAATCATTATTGATTATGAATGGCAAGATCGGATTATGAACGATGACTGAGGCCTTTGAGAAAAACAAATTCTCATGAAGATACAGCAAATTGATGAAGGACTTGATACTCGTACGAGTCTTCAAAATTATATATGATGATCTAGATGTACTAGCCACCCTGTCCACTGTTATCCGGGACGTAAAAAGGGCCAGATATATCAATTTTAGAGAAACGTTGCCGGACCAAGTTACGACAGCAGCAATTCTGTACTAGAATGGTACATTCTTGGAATGTGCTATCTCTCATTGTTGTCGAAAGTAGTTCACTAGCTTTTTTCAAAAAATAATTTGGAACTACATTCGTCCGGCAATGTTTTCTCAGTATGTACGCACATGTGATAATGATATTCAACACCGATATGGTGCTGCCACTTTGTGTGATGTCCCTGCGAATACTGTCGTGCATTGTCCTGCCGTGCGTTTCCTTCGGCAGGCCAGCCGTGTGTCGGGGTGTCGCAGTGTCGGGGTGTCGCAGTGTCGGGGTGTCGCAGTGTCGGGGTGTCGCAGTGTCGGGGTGTCGCAGTGTCGGGGTGTCGCAGTGTCGGGGTGTCGCAGTGTCGGGGTGTCGCAGTGTCGGGGTGTCGCAGTGTCGGGGTGTCGCAGTGTCGGGGTGTGGGTGTCGCAGTGTCGGGGTGTCGCAGTGTCGGGGTGTCGCAGTGTCGGGGTGTCGCAGTGTCGGGGTGTCGCAGTGTCGGGGTGTCGCAGTGTCGGGGTGTCGCAGTGTCGGGGTGTCGCAGTGTCGTGGTGTCGCAGTGTCGGGGTGTCGCAGCGCAGCGACGCACCTTCGACGGTGAACCGGTGGCGGTCGGAGATGCTGACCACCGCCTCTGGGCTGAGTCCGCGCCCGAAGCGGGGCGGCAGCTGGCCGTGGCACACCTTGCAGCGCTCCTCGTCTGTCAGCTGGCTCTCGATGTCGGCCAGTGTCAGCTCGGCCGACGACCGGGCCGTGCCCATGCAGTTCCTGGCCAGGCACGCGTACACGCCTGCGCCGGCCGGCCGGCGCGGTCAGACGTGGCGAACATTTCCACCGCGTGCACCGCACGTGCGCAGTGGAAACGGTGGCGAGGTGCGGCGGACACTGCCGTCGGGAGCTTTACACTGTGCGGGTAATGTGGAAACGGTGGCGAGGTGCGGCGGACACTGCCGTCGGGAGCTTTACACTGTGCGGGTAATGTGGAAACGGTGGCGAGGTGCGGCGGACACTGCCGTCGGGAGCTTTACACTGTGCGGGTAATGTGGAAACGGTGCCGAGGTGCGGCGGACACTGCCGTCGGGAGCTTTACACTGTGCGGGTAATGTGGAAATGGTGGCGAGGTGCGGCGGACACTGCCGTCGGGAGCTTTACACTGTGCGGGTAATGTGGAAACGGTGGCGAGGTGCGGCGGACACTGCCGTCGGGAGCTTTACACTGTGCGGGTAATGTGGAAACGGTGGCGAGGTGCGGCGGACACTGCCGTCGGGAGCTTTACACTGTGCGGGTAATGTGGACACGTTGGCGAGGTGCGGCGGACACTGCCGTCGGGAGCTTTACACTGTGCGGGCAATGTGGTTGGTTATTGGTTGGTTATTGGCTTTACGACACACCGACCGTTGAGTCATGCAGCGTCGCCAATCTCTCACGCCGATTGGTCGCGGGCGAAGAGTAGCGGCAGGTGAGACTCGAACCCACAACCTTTCGATTGTGAAACGAGCAACTTACCCCTAGGCTACTCGTCCCCGTGCCGGTAATGTGGAAATGTTGACGAGGTGCGGTGGACACTGCCCCCCCCGGAGCGGGACCAGGACTGTGCGGGTGCGGGATGGAGACAGACAACGCCAACGCCAGCACGGATACGCCATAGTGTTTTTTCTTGGGGATTGAGAGGTTGATGATGTCTTCCGTAATACTATGAAACATAGGTTTGTTCTTCCCGATGTTGTGTGACGTGACCTGTTGTTGTTTGTTGTTGTTGTTTTTTTCAATGCTGTTCCTCGCTCGTTTCGAACAAAAGAGAAGTTTGTTCCCATAGATTTAATTACTTTCCCTGAATTTCGAACACAAGAAGTCTCATCAAGCATACTATGTAAGCTCAGACGCTATCGAGTGTGCACTGTACATGCATAACACAAAGGTAGGGTCGTAAGGAGCACAGTCGTCGAATAAATACATGACACAAGTATGTGACGGTGACGGTAGATGCTGGAATGGCGTAACATGCCCACCCACATGAGTAGATGAGGGTGTAGTCCTGCACACACGTGCATACACACCTGCCCAAACAAATATGCGTTACAATGTGAGGAATCGGAGGCACACGCGATTGTACGCCCTTCAAAGCTGAACATTCACGCTGCGAAAGAAGGAAGAAGACAGCTGCTGTTTTCATTTAGGTAAGTTGAAGTAGCAGGTGTGGTTATTTAAAGTTCACGTTGTTCAGGACCAAGAATCAAGAGGTGTGTGGCTACATGAACCGAAGATGCAGTCACTGTCAGGAGCGAGTCTTGTTATCACAGACACCAGGGGACACGTGACAGCTGGTGGAGAACAAATGCCACACAGAGAACATTGTCGCGGTCGCACGTATCGTATGCTCTCGCCATAGGACAGTGTTATCACTTCACTGATGTGCCGGTCAGATTTGCAGTTTCCTTACCATGCGATATACCTCACCTAGCAGCATAGAAGTCCCATTCGAGTCATTTTGACGAATTGACCTGACTTTTTATAGCATTATATCGAGCACTCGCTGAGTTTGTTCGGCCGAAATAACCGAGCCATTCCGCAAACATTATGTGCAACATTAACCCGCTGACCTTGCCGGGCCGATCCTGTTTCATTGACCTCACCGGCCGACCGTGCTGTGCTGACCTTATCGGGACGACCCGGCTTCGTCGGCCAGTTCTGCACCTTAGCCAGCTGCGGCGGGTCCACCCACACCTGAACAAGCTGGTCCACCTACACCTGAACAAGCGGGTCCACCTACACCTGAACAAGCAGGTCCACCTACACCTGAACAAGCGGGTCCACCCACACCTGAGTCGGCGGGTCCACCCACACCTGAACCAGCGGGTCCACCCGCACCTGAACCAGCGGGTCCACCCACACCTGAACAAGCGGGTCCACCTACACCTGAACAAGCGGGTCCACCCACACCTGAACAAGCAGGTCCACCTACACCTGAACAAGCGGGTCCACCCACACCTGAGTCGGCGGGTCCACCCACACCTGAACCGGCGGGTCCACCCACACCTGAACCGGCGGGTCCACCCGCACCTGAGTCGGCGGGTCCACCTAAACCTGAACCGGGGAGTTCACCCACACCTGAACCGGCGGGTCCACCCACACCTGAGTCGGCGGGTCCACCCACACCTGAACCGGCGGGTCCACCCGCACCTGAGTCGGCGGGTCCACCTAAACCTGAACCGGGGAGTTCACCCACCGAGCGAGTTTGTGCCGCTCAGCTGGTACACGTCTCCCGGCTTCAGCTCCTGGCCGTCCTTGAACCAGCGCAGCAGCGGCGTCGGGTAGCCGACCACCTTGCACTCGAACGACACGAGTCCCTCGTCGGTGAGCATTGCACGCAGGTTATCCATGAAGCGTGGCTTCCGGTAGTTGCGTGGCACTGCCGAAAGTGGGGCACGCACGTCGGCAGAATCGCTGGAACGTGCCAGCACATTCATATGTCCAGATAGCCAATGGCTGATCTGATGCGTACATCCATCAGCGGTACTGACATGGATTCTATTGTAGTGTTGCGACGCACACGGCAGCTGACGCCATATGGCGTCGCCTGCCTCTTATCCTGACAAGAAGGGCGGGCATCGCGAGGAATCGAACCCCGTACCTCTGGAGTGTCAGACTCATAGCTTAGCCGATGAGCTACCGACGCCGACGGTACTGACACGTGGCGGGGGCTGCATAACACTGGGATGTACACTGCATACCATATGCAGTAGACGCTACAATAAACGGATTCCGTGGCTTCTTTAACCACTTTTGCGGACAATGTTTTTACAATTTAAGGCCATTACGTTTTGCTTATGAACGTTGGATGCCTTTTATAAACAGCCCCCTTTACTCTCGGGAGTAATCGCCGGCTATTTGCAAAGAGCAACTGAGCTTTCCACAAACATTGACGGCATCCACAATCGGGCGCAAGAAAAATGTATCCTCACAAGCAAGCAATAATATTTTAGATAAACTTGAAATTGAAGCACAACGAATTCGGAGAGGCAATTCACCGATACCTTTTGGCTGCGCTAAATTGCACAATACGCTTGCAAACCATTCTAAAGGTCAGAAGCCTGCGATTGCTCAGGAGCGCATCGCCGGCCAGTGGCGACTGACCTGCCAGTATGACATTGCACCAGGTGTGCGTGACCCCGCCGGCTGCGGTGACCTCGGCCTTCCACTCGCCGTCGTCGGTCAGGTCGACCCCGCTGACCTGCAGCCGCCAGGTGCCGTCGGCCTCGCTGTCCGCCGTGTACTTGTCGGACAGCTCCACCGGCTGGCCTTTGTTGTACCACCGCACCGCGCTGACCGAGTGCGGGTCGGATACTGCAACACCACGGTAGGCACGGTAAGCACATGGGGCATCACAACAGTGCAGGACGTAACAGGAACATCATCTGGCAAAAATAATCATTTCTTGGAGCGCCCGTGAGCAGGGCCACGTGCTACAGGTATGTCATGTTGTAAGGGATGCAAACATGTGCTGCCCCTGGAGTCTCACACGCAAGCCGTCATAGACATAGTAGGCGGTACCCAAAACTACAAAGAAACAGCTCTTTCTGGAAACTTGTAGCCTGGTATTTCACAATAATAGCTGAAGATCTCTCAGCAAACAAGGGAGTACAGGTCCAGGTTTGTACGAAACATCAGATTGAATAGGGGACATGACACATTTTAGCGGGTTATACAATCAGGAGACCAGACGCCCCCCACCCCCACCCAACACACCTCCCGACCCACCCGAGATCTTCAGCAATGCTAAAAAATATTTGATTCATAGTGCTACAGTGAATAATTGCTTCTGAAAAGGTAGTGGGTATGTGAGCGGGAATGCGCCGGAAATTTGCGTTTTTTTTTGTTGGAAACTTCAAAATTTTGAGTTTTCACGTTTTCTTTCATTTTCCTTTTCCAATGGGTAGAGCAGACCGAGAAACGTTGTTGGAAGTCAACTTGCCCTAATAAAAAATGCTTATTTTAGCCAGAATCCTATATTTGAACTGGAATTTAGCAAATACGCAAACTTATATGTAGTCAAAAACGAAAAAAAAATCAACTGGTACGTTTTGTTGCATCCGTAAAGGTAAGCAAACGCTGAAAGTTTCAATAAAATATCTGTATCCGTTAAAGCGTGGCGACCGGTTGCACTTTTTTGGAGGTGACCTCACTTGACCTTGAGTAACTCGTTGACCCTAGATGACCTGACCTAAAAATTATGAATCAGCATGTCAAATTGATGTGGGAAAAGGTCTGCCAGATTTGGGCGTGCTGTCGCGCGCCGTTGGTCTGCCATTCGCGGAAAACTGAGGGGAGCGGTTGAAGACCCCCCGAGACGGGACGGGTTAAGGCTACCCATCAACATTTACGTCTTCCAGGGATCGATGCTGGGCCCCATATTCTACTGTGCCTTGGCGAACGACCACAGTCTGTTCGCGGATGAAGCAATGGTGGCTTAGCACGTGGATCATGACCAAATTTTGATCAGCGGTTCAAAATGTCGCCTTTGAAAACCATCTCACGTACAGAAAATGTTATTTTTCCTCTCTTGATATATGGCTAGGAACTAATGGCTTCGCAATGAATGCCGATAAAACTCAGTTGATGCTGTTTGGTAGTCAACACAACGTTCGTAATGTCCCTGACTGACTAAGCCGGAATTCTCACGTCTCCACCATAACCCGTCGTTGCTACGTTATCTTGGCTGGTCTATTACATTTGAAGCACTGCCTGCATCCCAGCGTCATTACTACGCACGTGGATGTCATCCTTCCGGCGCACGTCCGTTACCGCATCACAATTTATGGCAACGGCACTCAAACCAGCCTCTCTCGAATTCAGAAAATCTTGAACTATTCAGCTCAAGTAATATTTGGTCGCAGACAGTTTGATCACGTATCGGAACGGCTACAAAGACTCAGCTGGATATCGACGGAGTATCTTGTCAAGCGCAGCACTCTGACGCTCACACAGGGTGCGGTGCTCTGGTGAGCATGAGGCGCCAGCCAGTAAGGTTCAGACTGTTGGAGAAACCCACCTGAGATCCACGAGACAGGATGGAGATGTGGTGTGACTAGATGTGGAACCGAGATGGGCAATCGGCGCCTTGCCTGCAGGACAGCAGAGCAGTAGTGCCCTGCCGCCCGCTCTGAGACTGCTGACTGTGCCGCAGCTTGGGCAACACTTCAGGCGCTTTGTGTCGCAAAGGTTACCGTGGAAGGGCTGGCTATCCTTATGCGTCCGTGTGGCGTCAGAAGGTTTGATTTTTGAACCCACGACACCTGCTTACTGTGCCCTATTTTCTGCTAATGACGAAGGGCTGTAATAGCCAAGAGTCTATCTTCAGTCGTACCAATACAAGTTTTTGGAATTGTCTTTGTCTTTGGGGGACGAGGCATAGCAGATCGGAACCACTGCTGTTCTGGAAGCAACTTTTCCCTTCTGGAAAGCCATTGTGCCTTTCTGGAGTCACTGCAACATCGCCCAGACTGGACTGACGTCACCCGGCCGAGACTAACGTCACCCGGCCGATACTGACGTCACCCGGCCAAGACTTACATCACCCGGCCGAGACTAACGCCACCCGGCCGAGACTAACGCCACCCGACCGAGACTGACGTCACCCGGCCGAGACTGACGCCACCCGACCGAGACTGACGTCACCCGCCAGAGACTGACGCCACCTGGCCGAGACTGACGTCACCCGGCCGAGACTGACCCCACTCGTACGTCGGACGGGTTCGGCCTGTTTATTCAGGCCTGCGACGATGCGGCTGGGGCAATGCGGCTGGGCCAGCGAGATGGCGGCACCGGTAGCCGGCCTGGCACCTGGCCTGGCAAGTGGGCTGGCGTCCGTCTCGAGAGGAGTTGATCAACACCAGGCGGCTCTCTCCCTCTCTCTCTCTCTCTCTCTCTCTCTCTCTCTCTCTCTCTCTCTCTCTCTCTCTCTCTCTCTCTCTCTCTCTCGCCGTCGAGACGTCTCCCTGCGCAGGAGCGAGCAGATGCGGAGCTCTCCAGCTGCGTGTTCCAGCTCTCCAGCTCTCCGGCTTTGGTCGACTGCGGAGGAATTGTAGGATATCTGCGGAGGATCTACGGAGGATCTGTCGAGGATCTGTTCCTCGTCCAGGCGCCAATTTCTGAGGATCTGATCGACATCAAGAGAGCGGACGGCCCGCGCGCTTGCGTGAAGCATGCCGACGCGTCGGCGTGGATGCCCGCCAGATATTTCTGTCCCGCCGACTGTCTGTCTGCACGGTCACGTGCTGAGATGGTCTGGACCGGCCGGCGCCAAAAATAGTCGCTGCCGGGCTGGTCGGGGGGGGGGGGGTAGCAGTGGCGGTCAAAGGTCAAGGTCGGTCCGTGAATTTCATTGGGAGTCCTACTGACCAACAGTCCTCTGAGATGCAGACGGAACCGGCGAGAAGTCGCCGTAATCGCGGGATTCGTGGAGCACTTTCACTCGGCGGTTGGCATGGAAACAGGAATAGCAACCTCATTCTGGAGAAGTCGTCTGATGAAGCATTTTTCCATTCATGTTGTTTGAATCTACGCATACACTCATCATCATGTGCCCTTATATTAACAAATGTGAGGCACAGGCAAGCACATTTTTCTCGTCCTGCTCACTATTCGTCAATTTTGATGCTCTCAGAAATCACTTATATCAAATGCTACTCAAAGACGAGTTTCTTTCTGAACGTGCCGACGGAGAGAGATACGACAAGCCCGTGCACCTGACGACCTTCGCTGAGTGTCGGCCTTGTGTGTCTCCAGAGAACAGCTGATGATGGGCAAAAACGTCACCACCTGTTCTCGCTTCACCGTCGCCTGCAAGGCTGAATCTTCCCTGCTTGGCATGGTTGTAACAGTGTCTGTAAATTTGGAATATATATATATATATATATATATATATATATATATATATATATATATATATATATATATATATATATATATTTGAACTACCTCCAATGTCATTGTTTTCACTTGCGTGGTTTAGTGGAAAAACGCCGAGAACGACGGATCGAATGGTACGGAAATGCTCAATTTCGGCCCGTGACACTTCATTCCCGCCCCCTCCACGTAACCCATGTTCAGCACGGAAGGTAGGCAAATGACTGCAAGCGGTCTTTATTTGCTATGTAAGGTCGCGGTATCTTCTCCTTGTGGAGGTTTTAGGGACGCATCGACTGCAGTGGCCATGCAGCATCTTCTCCTTTTAGACGTCGGTGTGCGCATCTGATGCTTGTCGTTGCGGGTCTTTAAGCTGGACTGGTTTTCGCTTTAGCAGCTTCTGTTACACGCTGAGGGCTTCATCTGCACAGAGCTGCTGAAATTATTATGCACATGTTATTCGTTTGCATGCAATGTTTAGTCTCGGTCGACGCAAACACGGAGGTCCTGTGTTCCTCTGCCATGTGGAGACCAATCACCGAGCTTGACATATGCAACATCTGGCTGCTTGAAGCGCATGGGCGCAGGGACATGGGCATGGACATGGGCAGGAGATGGCACGTTCTACGGGTTGGGGGTGCTTTGGGTTGGCGGTGTTATTGGTTGGCAGTGTTGTGGGCTGGCAATGTTATGCTTATTTTGAAATATTATAGTTATAATTCTTCCTGGGCTGGCTTTATGGACCAGGATCCTATTGCCTTTTGTTAAGCAAAGCTTGTTGCTTGGCCCACCATCCAATTCATGAGTTCCAGTTCAACAGCAGAATGTTGACTGAGAGTGTAACGTGCCGGCAATGCACCGACATGGCCCCCACCCTTCCATAGCTCCTCCAGGCCTAGTTTGACCAGTTGCCAACTGACTTTCCCAGCTGGGGGCTAAATGCGAGCGCGTGAAGCGACTCACATCCTGTCTTGCCTGGACAGAGGAAACCAGTGCAGGCCAGCGCTCAAACCAATTGGGCCACCCGGACGGCAAACTTTCATCATTTCGCGTTGCATGGAGTGAACGCTGAACAAAGCTTGCTTTCCTCCCCACCGGCCCTGGATCTCACGAGCGCCGGGCGGCGTGCCTCAGTGCCGACTGACCTTTGATCGAGAGCACGAGCCGTTCCCCGACCTTGACCTTGCGGTCGTGGAGAGGTTGCAGCAGGTGAGGCGGCGCGTCGCCAGAGCAGTGCACCGTCTCTGCCAGCGGCTCCGTCACCAGCCTGCCAACGACACGAACACAGCACGTTACGGCGGCCAGCGCCAAAGGCGCCCAGGTGCGTGCTCGCCCCGCTCCACACGCTTCTGCATGGTGCACCTGGTGGCACAGTACTCAGGAAACTTTGTTCCGCCTCTTTCAACTAAATAATGAACGCACATGCCGCACAATGAAATGGGAATAATGCGATGAAGAGAAGCATCCGCCTGCATGAAAGCAGGCGGATGCTTCTGAAGCTGAAGATTCTTCTGAAGCATGAAAGCAAAGCATCCGCCTGCTGACTATGGAGGTCGGCTAGCTGATGCCAACATACGTAACCAGACATCTTGAGCCTACTCGGCTAACGCTATGGTGTACGGCTGTTTGACGTCGCTTTGGTTGAACGTGGATGACAGAACAGAACGTTTTGGCCACGACCAGTGCCGAGAACAAGTTAAATTTCAGCGGACACGTTACGCACGGCGATTGACGTCTTGTATTCTTTTCATAGTGTTCGATGCTACTGGTAGCTGCTCGAGCACTACCGATTGGTTTCCGAACAATCCTAATGATGATCGATTGATTAATGATTGATGATTGCGTCTGATCATCTAAGAACAGCGTGAATCAAACTGAGGCTGGCAGATCCATGGGGCTCTTCAGGTGTCACGAATTGGATACTTCGAAATTTGCTCATGCTCTATGAATGTTGCAGTCCCCGAAACCGATGATGATGAGAGCCGCAGAGCGCACAACTGATGGTGGTTCCCAGTGTGTCGAGTTCACGAGACTTTATCTGTGATAACATGGTGCGCTCATCCTCCGGAATTGTGCAGTCAACTGGAGAAACAAAGTTAAACGTAAACTTTACGTAAACTACGACTAAATCAGACATATAGCATGAGATATACCTGGATACCAAACTTCACACAAATGGTAACAGTCAGGTAAATAGCATGAGATATGCACAAATAGCAACCTCACGAGAACAGCACGCCGAATGAATGCATGAAATTTCGACGATTAGGACAAGTGCACTGCTGCAGTTGCTGTACTGCCAGTGAAACAGCGCGCGCACATGTTCTGCTGGAGCGGTGGAGGTCGCAGCGGCAGCACAGGACTGTCGGCTGGACTGGCTGATGGCTGGCTAGCGGCATTCTCCTCGAGATCATCTGTGGGAGACAGACTTGAGTCAGTTCCGACGACAGAATGCCGCCATCCGAACATCAGCTGGATGAGCTGTGTCTGCAGACAGCGTGATCAGCGGACAGCCTGCACGTGTACACAACGCATCAGCTGGTCTCCGCAGAAGGTAGGTCCGGAACAAGGGAAGGCCTGCCGACCATTGACCAACTTGGCGGTTTCGCAACAGGGAGGTTTGGGTTCGAGGCTCGCGGTATTCAGCTGTCAGGCGACTGTTCATTGTGATATATATATATATATTTATTCATTCATTCAATCATAGTAAGTTTGCGAAATGCATGTTCGATGGACATTCGCTTGTGAGCCTTATCAATTATTGGTGAAGTTGATAAACCTGATATTCTACAAGCATTGAGTCACGCCTCTGAAGGTAGTTCAGCGATGGCCTCCAGCCCCATCTCTGGGGAGGCTTCTCCCACTCTTGGCTGCGCCTCTGATGGAAACTTTGCTGGTTTGAGCTAGTTTTAGCCGATTGAAGTCATTATTAGAACGAGATCCTTGAAAATAATTTCAGTCGGAATTTTTCCAGCATGTTTTATGGATGCTCATCAGCATGGCTCCCATGGGTGATGCTGGACCACCATGACCACCATCTATGGTGGAGACCACCATCAGCTCCACCATGGAGCTGACTAAGTCCAGCAAAACCCACGCCCCCACTATGGTGGAGAGCGTGATCGGGGCTGAGTTGGTAGGTGGCAAATCAAACACCATAACATTCTCTATTACACCTAGGCCATTACGTGGACAAAATCGACGAAAAGACCTCTCCGCGTCTCATCCATTTCTTCACCAACCATCAGAAATCCATGGCGACTGCCATGAGATTCACAGTGGTATGCTACTTACCCGCCGCCACCTCTCCAACTGGCAGACGGTTATCACCCGCCTGGCTGTAATGGTCACGTTGCAGCACTGCCCACTTGCAAGGCCCGCGACTAGTTCGCGTGCACATGTGAAGTGCGGGCACATGCATGTGTGGCACAGTGTGCCCACGGGGAACATATGCTGTACACCAGGCTGTGTGCTGCGCCGCGCACTTAAACATGCGCACGAAATGCGCATGCATATACAAATGTAAATATGTGTACGTTGGATGCAAGGCGAAAGGAAGCACGATGCATTTTGATTGTCATGTCTTGCGGTGCAGCATAGCCGCCATGCAGTTGAAGCTGCGCCGCATGTCAAACGTGGCGTGCGGTGCAGTATGTCTGTCTGGAATTGCGACTCGTCTGTGTTGCCCGTCACATCGTGTATTTCATAACACCAACAGTGCATTATGCTTCCCCTTCAACAGACTTGCATACTTCAACGGACTGCCCAACCTGAGATAGTTGGCTGGCGAACCAAAATGATTCGATTGATGCGCATTGAAATCACAAGATCCCGAAATATCATTTGGAAGTGATTCTAAGGAATAATACAAGTTGGACATGCAAGCAAAGTCGACTTCCAAATATGAAACGCGAATACGCTTACCAATTCTGGAGACGAACCCAGGGTTCCCGTATGATAATATATAGCTAAAAACGCACATGTTGATCCCAGGCCAATGCAGGCCACGGTCAGATGAAATGTTGTTCCTTGGGTGACCCAGAAACCTATCACCGCTCACGTTATATTTCGAGGATTTGCGTTTCAGCGTAAGCTTATGCGAACGAACTTCCTACAATTGTCTGTGGTTTAAAGGTTTAGCATATCGTATGTAGACACTAACTATATTTTGAGGATTTTTTCCTTCAGGAAGGTCAAACAGTCTTTCGAAATGGGCAACATGAAGCTATAGATATCAAATTATTTACATTATTAGGCTGCGGGTGCTGTAGTGGTGTTGTTCAGTTCCGTCCAGAGCCGCAATGGTATGGTAATGTTTCCACGTAGCAACTTGACAAGCTGCATCAATTGTGATTTCCCTGAAATACTTAAATTCCATTCTCAAAGAGATCCGTTGGGTTGTCCTTAATCTAAAGATTGGACGATGGAGCTGCGGCAAGAACAATTTGTTTATTAGCAGGTCTCGACAGTTTGAATATAAATTAAGTGTAAGATATGGCGCAGGCATGTTCCCGCTGGATACGCACCATATGATTAAAATTATATGAATTTACAATTGAATAGTCTTCAAGTTAAAATGTATCCCTCCATTCATCTTATATTGACTTGAGCTAGGTCCCCGGCAATGCCAAGTATTGCAGTTTATTAACCCTTTCCCCGAGGCTTTTCTGCGCTAGAAGACAAAATAGTAGATGCAGAAACACCGAATCCTTAGTAGCTCATTATGCATCTATTTTATATGTTTCGGTAAGCATTTCAGGTCCGAGTCAGCAGAGGTAATTGATCTGGAACTGGTCAAAGGGAGTGATGTTCCAAAATCTTAAAGGGTTGCCCATCAGTGGCTACAACACATAACCAACAACATCAGCTGTCCTTTCATTAGGACGCACACACTCCTGTCTGGACATGTTAATCAATGTTAATTCGGAGGTGATTCGTCACGCCGAAGATGGTAAAGAGCATGTGCCATAAGGTCAGGTCGTTATCATGCTCATAGTGTACACGATGCCATCCTATACTGTATGTTGATGCTCAGAATTGAGTCCAAGAGATATCTGAATTCAGTTTCAACACCGCCTATGTCGTGCGCCATGACATTGGATAGCAAACGAATGACCTAAGATGACCTGGCCTCGTTCAAGCTGACCTGATTTAGCCTGCTTTGATCTTTCTTTGGGATTACATTCCAAGCAGTTCACACTTAGGCGAAGGTTGAAAAGATCGCTTTATCATTTTATGTATTACCCCAGCGTGACCTGATATTATGTGTTAAGTATGGGTTATGGGTTAATAACAGATATCATGTTGCATAACGCTGCAAATTCCACCAACTTGGAATTCGTCACCCTTCAACTGAATGAGAGCTTATTATGGCCATACACTTCGGAACTAAGTCCTGTGTAGTATCCTGAGGCATGTATTTCTAGTTGCTTGGTGTGAATTATTCAGATATGTGCACCGTGCATCAGGAATGGGTCAACGCTCACTTCGGGATTGAGATGAAAAATATGCGGTGAAATTCAGGTTGCATGACATGAAAGCGTCATGAAGACCTTTTGGATATTCGGGAGAGGAGGAGGGTGAGATACCTCAGCTGCCATATAATGAAATTAGCTGATCAATGCCTGCAAGTTCTTCGTCGCTTGGTGAAATGATCACCTTTAGAATGTGTCATGTCAGGAAACTTCCATCTTTGGTAGAGGGTAGAAGACTTGTCCCCTTCCATGTTCTGAAGCCAACTGAGTTTTTTTGTTGCTCGCCGCTTCTTAACACATTATGCTAGAGTTCTGAAACTTCGCGACTTTTTCTAAGGTTCTTTCGGACGTATGATGTCGACTTGTTGGTTGGTAAAAGGCGTCTCCAGGCAGAGAATGTGAAGGGCCTGTCAAGCAAATTTTTGCTGACTGATGAGCTTTAAAAGACATCAGATACCTACACGTTGCGTACAAATTTCTAGTTTCTAGCCACCACCATTGATGAGGAAGGCATACACGTTGTACACTTTGACTTCACTAAATATGTACATAAATGGCAGAAGCGGACCAGAGTAGTGACTTAAGAGGTTTGTGGTTGTTTCAAAATGAAAATAAACAGAGCACCTGACACACCATCACAACATTTCTTTATTTCTCTGGAATTCCTATGGTGATGGAAGGTACTAATTTTCGACATTAGCGGATCAAGCCCAGCTTTTGAGGGGAAGCATCTATATTTGTTTTGTTCCAGTCAAATGGCATGGTCCATAATAATTAGAGAGTAAGCAAGCCTAGTACTCCCTGAAGCCTCAGTACTCGCAAAATTCTGCATATTCGCTTGCACTGGCTGATACACAAGATGTCGGAGACGGACCCAGGACAAACAAATGGGTCGGGTTCATTTTCCTTTAAAATAAAATTAGTGAGAACACCATTCACATTCCTGCCTTACTTCTTTCTGGACATAATCACCGAAACAACGTGGATAATATTTTGCATGGCCGTGGGTCTACTAAGAGTAGTGGATGGGGGAGCATTTATTAATCACGTCATGGCCGTAGGTCTACTAAAAGTAGTAGATGGGGGAGCATTTATTAATCACGTCATGGTCGTAGGCTACTAAGAGTAGTGGATGGGGGAGCATTTATTAATCACGTCAACGGTGAGGAGCTACTAAAATAGCGGACGTAAGTAAGTTTGTAGACCACATTTAACAGACGATCCCCATTATGTTGCACCGGTCATCGTTTACCATGCGAAGTTGTAAATTATGGAGCAATACTGGGTCTTTTACTCAAATAGCACTGGTTGAAGAAGATAGTTGAATTGCTTAGAAAACAAATTCATCCTGTCCACAAGTGTTTCCACAATTCCGCTGGTCCTAGATAAGCCCATGTATTCTTAAATTCCCTTCCTTAACCCACAATTGAATGCACTATTAATTTGGTGCCGATTGACAGTAACTGAATGTGAGACTAAATCTAATAACTACATCAAAGCAAAAAGTGCGATCATTTCCCCATTTTTGTCTTATGTATGTTCCATTTTCGAAATATGAAGTTTTGGTTCTATAAAGACTAATCAATTTAATAACCTTGCCAATAACATTTTTTTCCAAAATATTGGTCCGTAGGTTATTGAGATCTTCAACACCTTAATAAGCCCTCCTGAACATCGGAATGTATCTTCATGCCTTACACATCATGGTTACAATTTGCCTGTTTAGCACAACATATGCGAGGGCCTGCGGCTCATGCGCCATCTATCCAGCCAGCCATTTATTGGTTAGCGCAACCACGTGCGCACATGAACATGTCTCCCGGTCTCAGTGCCGGATCTGCGCCGATAGCAAATTGTGCAGCCGTTTAGTTGTCGCCACATTGGCCGCAAGCCACATTATCTGTTTAATAGCATGTGCCTGCCAGAATGCATATATATTCACGCAGGCGTGTCGCTCAAGTGCGGTAGGCTTTCAACGCTGGCTGGTTAAGTTCAGTCAGTAGGAAGCGTGTCGGCCACACCGAGAATGCATCACATATTGGCAACTAACGGACAGTCGTTCCGTCGTAGGTGCGCAGTTTTGGCGCCGGGGGCCGCCGGACCGGCGCGGCGGCTGCTGTCCGGGACACTGCAATGACATCTAGCGGGTGTCACTGGAACTGCTCCGGCTCGTGCGTCACCGGAGGCAGTTGCGGCACGCGTGAGCTTGCGACTACAGATTGCTGTCGCGATGACACCCGGACTGTCGGACACTCCATCTCGGATCGGACGCCGGATACTGCACCGGGCCATCCACTCGCTCTGTGTAGCTCCTGGACGTGCCAACAACTGGAGATTTCTGCACAGCGAGCTGGCAGCTGCAGCTGGCAGCTGCGACAGGCAGCTGCACCACACCACTTGCCACTGTGATATGCCGGTCACAGCACCAACACAGTGTACCACTGCATCAGGCGGCGTTTCGCCGTAGTGTACCAGTCACAGTACCAGCACAACGTGACACTATAGCACACCACCTGCCACCGTGTTTTAGCAGCCATGGTACAAGTGCCACATACTACTACATCACACGATCTACCACTATAGTCTACCAGTCACAATACCAGTGCAGTATACCGCTGCACGTCACAACTCATCATTGTAGTGTACCAGTCACATAATCATATTAACGGCAATGTGTAACACTGCACCAGGCAACCTACCACTCTGGCATGACAGTCACAACACCAGCACAGTGTGCCACTGCACCAGGCGACCTACCACTGTAGTGTATCAGCCGCAGTATCAGTACAGCGTACGCCTGCACCAGGCGACCTACCACTGTAGTGTACCAGCCGCAGTACCAGTACAGCGTACGCCTGCACCAGGCGACCTACCACTGTAGTGTACCAGCCGCAGTATCAGTACAGCGTACGCCTGCACCAGGCGACCTACCACTGTAGTGTACCAGTCGCAGTACCAGTACAGCGTACGCCTGCACCAGGCAACCTACCACTGTAGTGTACCAGTCTCAGTACCAGTACAGCGTACGCCTGCACCAGGCAACCTACCACTGTAGTGCACCAGTCGCAGTACCAGTACAGCGTACGCCTGCACCAGACCATCTACTACTGTTGCCAGTCACGACATAGGATCATTCTAGCCAGTGCTGTATGTGAGAGGAATGAACACGTGTATATTTATGCGACTGAATACATTCCGTGCTAAGTGAATACGTGCATACTCATGCGACTGAATATATTCTGTGATAAGAAGTGAATGTGTGTATACTTATGCGCCTGCATATGCCAATGTGCCATATTTATTGTTTTCCGTGTGGCATTTGAGCTGCGCCACAACACGAGAACGTATTTATAGCTGGCTCAATCACCGCGACCTGACAGCATTGACATGACAACACAGCTGAACGTGGGTATCCTCCTGGTAGGCCCGCATCCATCTTTTGCCAGATATTAAGAACATACCTGACGTCGATGCCGAGTGAGTAATACGGCTGGTGATATAGAGGCTGGCCTAGGCTAGCCTCTGGCAGAGTAATTTAATTAGTCGGGCGCCATGCTTGACTTACTGGCCTGCTCTGCCCACTGGGGCGGCACCTGCAACAGTGGACTGACCTGGCCTGCCCACTGTGGTGACACCTGTGGCGGTAGACTGACCTGCCCTGCCCACTGTGGTGACACCTGTGGCGGCGGACTGACCTGCCCTGCCCACTGTGGTGACACCTGTGGCGGCAGACTGACCTGCCCTGCCCACTGTGGTGACACCTGTGGCGGCAGACTGACCTGCCCTGCCCACTGTGGTGACACCTGTGGCGCGGACTGACCTGCCCTGCCCACTGTGGCGACACCTGTGGCGGCAGACTGACCTGCCCTGCCCACTGTGGCGACATCTGTGGCGGCGGACTGACCTGCCCTGCCCACTGTGGCGACACCTTCGGCGCGGACTGACCTGTTCTGCCCACTGTGGCGACGCCTGAGGCGGCGGACTGCTGGGGCTCGGTCTCAGTCGGCATGGGGCGCCACCCGGAGGCACTCTCGCTGGGCGGGGCGCCATCGGTGGCAGGCCAGGCCTCTGCGCTAGACGGCAGTGGCGGCGGGCCGTGACCCCAAGGTACCTGTGGCACAGAATTAGTTAGTTGTTTGGGTTTTAGGGCGCTTCGATCAGTTTTGATCACTCGCGACCCCTGTGGCACAGAGGTAACGTCACGGGCGACATGTTACTGATCGCCAACGTAACGGAATGTGGCCCACTGCGGGAGTTGCAGCATATGGTGGACTTCATTGGTGCGACATCACATCGGAGATGTGAGAAGTGCGCTTGAGACTGACAAAGCTCCCAATCAAATTAGACGGTCAAATCTAGCGACCTGCAATCATGTATGTAGTTGTAGACGGCTCAGCTGTTCAGCATGACACCGAACGCGCCCGTATGAACAGTCGGCTGCCGAACGTGGTCAACTGCAGGCGCATTACAGTTTATCAAACATGTTTGTTGTTTGTTTATTGGGTGGTTCACGACGCGCTTTTTGTACATTCATGGCCAATGGCGCCACCCACACTGTTTTGCCGGTGGTCCGCGGGATTGGGAAATGTCCCGTGCGATGCGAGTGTCGAACCCTGGATCTTTGGTACCCAGAGCCCAACACCTTAACCACTTGGCCACCCCGCCCCGTTTAGCAAACATGAACGGTGGGAATGAAAGCCATTGTGAAGTAAGCGCACCAAGTTGTCTCAAGTGTGCCAAGTTGTCTCACACTGAGCGGAGGTGGTGCACTATCTGCATCGTGACTAAAACAAGGGCTTTGTCTCAACGGCATGATTAGAAACGAGCAAGGCACATAACGCTTGTGTATTTCGGCAATGGAGTTATAGTCAGAATACGCTCCACCCATGTCAGAATGACATTATCACGTTATCCGAGCCTTCCGGTAGCAATGGCTTTCAACAGGGCTTGATCACAATACATGAATGATTGCGTTCCCATGCATCCGCAGCCAAAGCTGTCCTGTGGTGTCCTCGTAGAGCATGCAATAAACCAGATCATCCGTCCCAAACAAAAGGAAAACTCCTCTCCACACCGTAAACTCAGCGCCACCGACAGGCATGCCTGTGAATTGATAACGCAAAACGCAAGTAATTGCTCAAGAAATGTTATTTACCTTGTTTAGGAATGACGCTGACATTTACGCCAATGCCTGCTCGGGCGCTACGAGAGCCAATGCCAACTCCTGCTCGGACGTTAGCACACGCGGGAACCAAAGATATGCTAGCCAGCGCCTGCTGCAGAAACCATGCGTCGATCACGAAGCCACCTAATTCCGTTCCAACGTCATAACGCATAACCAGGCTTTATGCTGCGCTGCCACAGCCCCGCTTCTTGGTCGCGCCAGTCGCCAGCATTCAACAGGCAACACGACGAGGACCGCGTGGAATTCAAGCCCACGTCTCGTCACGGAGCGTGTACGCGTCCGGTGCCGTGACGAAAGGCCGACAGGATTGCGGCACGCGGTACCGCCGTCTGAACAGACTAAAACCGACCGGGCCGGAGACGCCTCTGCCCAATCAGACATCCGTGCGTAGCGAACATGCGACCGGAAACACCTTTACCGACACTCAGACACTCGCTCATAGCGAACATGCGGCCAGAAACAACTATACCCACTCAGACACCCTGTGTGCGAACATGCGACCGGAAGCGCGCGTCAGCTGGCCCGTGCACTCTCCCGTGATATCAAACACGACCCCGGTAGTCATACACATGGGCGGTGCGATAAACAGACGGCGGCCGCCCGGCCGGCCGTCGCGGCAGCTCGGTCGTCGTCGGCGACGCGGTCCGCCGCGGCAGTCGACGGCGCCGACGCGCGCTCACCTGGGGCGGCTCCGTCGTGAGCTGTTTACTGTTGGCGTGCGTGCCGCCGACGGTGTGTACGACGTGAAGCGCACCGGTCTGCCGGCGGCGGCCGAGGCACGCGCAGCAGGTGCCTCTCACCAGCCCCACACAATGGAAAACTATCGCGATCGAGATATCCTGTCGCGTGCACTCGCATGTGCACGGCCGGGATTTGGCACAGCACTCTCTTCCTGGCCCCGGTGCGCCCGGCTCCTCCCCTCACAGCGACTGCAGAGCCGCGTCCCTGCCCACCGCGCGCGACAATTCACCGACGGCCAGCACCGCTGCGGCGGGCCCACTTTCTAGCGTGCGACACAGCCGGCAACAGGTGGCTGGCGCTGCGTGTCCGGGCGACTCGGTCGGCCGCGCCGGCTACAGTCGGCCGCCGTCGACTCCGACGACTACCGACGCGACACCTGGACGCCGGCGATGGGTCGGCTCCGGAGGCGCTCGGCTCGCGCTTGGCACACGGCGGCCGGTGCGGCACAAGGTCGCCGGTGCGCCCGACCAGGGGCCCCTGCTAGACGCCGCGATGGGCCGCTGTGTCGGAGAGCCGCTCACGTGGGTCACTATGTCGGAGAGCCGCTCACGTGGGTCACTGTGTCGGAGAGCCGCTCACGTGGGCCACCGTGTCGGAGAGCCGCTCACGTGGGTCACTATGTCGGAGAGCCGCTCACGTGGGTCACTATGTCGGAGAGCCGCTCACATGGGCCGCTGTGTCGGAGAGCCGCTCACGTGGGCCGCTGTGTCGGAGAGCCGCTCACATGGGCCGCTGTGTCGGAGAGCCGCTCACGTGGGTCACTATGTCGGAGAGCCGCTCACGTGGATCACTGTGTCGGGTAACGACTCGGACAAGCAGCATCGCCA
The DNA here is from genome assembly GCA_034440575.1 of Imbricaverruca yamaguchii. Classification (NCBI taxonomy): domain Eukaryota; kingdom Metazoa; phylum Arthropoda; class Thecostraca; family Neoverrucidae; genus Imbricaverruca; species Imbricaverruca yamaguchii. The sequence goes on from JAOTOL010001625.1 coordinate 2,288,669, forward strand.
CTGATAGGGCGCCACGAGCGAGACGTGGCTGTCCCTCACCGTTCTGTCGGCTTGGCTGTCCCTCGCCGTGCTGTCAACGTGGCTGTCCCTCGCCGTGCTGTCGACTTCACCATCTATCTGTGTTGGTGGCGCCACAATCTCGCTGTGTTGGCAACGTTGCATATTATCTCTGATGAAAGCCTCAGCCATCACACCACGCTCCAGAAGTATCTGGTGCAGGCCCCAATCTAAACCTGGCCAGGGCAATGGAGTCGGCAGGGTGGATTTTTTATGAACAGCTGGGTGGCGAAGGGATTGTTGGCATTTCATGATTACGCTCGTAGGTGGTCCAGGTTATGGTGATGTTGAACGTGGTGGGAGCAAACGCCACAGGCTCGGGCGTCCTCCCAGAGGCGTAGTCTACGCCATATTTTCTGAGGCGTAGTTTTCGTCGTACAGCCCGCCGTAAGCTTAGGCCGAGGATGGTGAAAATCGTGATGAAAAGATAATGGGAAAAAATTGTTTTCGACACTGGACTGGACCCCCGAGGAGAGGATGGAGTGGGTTGAAACGAGAAAAACGAAACAGTGGGCATTTGTGGGAAAATATGTGCAGTGTCAGAGGATAACTGAGGCCGTCCGCAAATGTGTGTCACACGCCACGACCACACAAAGGAAAACGTTCACACGCCATGCTGTGCCTTTTCAAAGTTAATATAAGGCTAGGCTGATTGTGTGCACTAAATATCTTGCACAAAAAAAAAATATTTTAGACCAAAAATCTGAAAACAACTACCAAACAATCCTGATAGCACCTATCTTGTAGCCGCCAGAGGAATTCTGAGTCATAAGCACGATTCTAGCTTGGTCGCTTGGCATGTCGGTGAATTTCTCTGGGGAGGTAGATACACAACATTGGGTTGGGCTGGGTCCGACGGTATCACCGACTGGAGACAGTCAGCTTCTTGTGAGCTCTCCGCTGTGTCCCAGGGGCATTCAATCGACGCCGTGCGGAAACAGCCGCTCCGGTTATCGCGGAACACCATTGGCCCCCACGGACGGTGACGTCACGTGTTTACTTCGCAGTGGAGCGAGCCTCCTCCGGGGAGCCCGGGTCCGCCCGACAATGCGCCTCGGTCGTCAAGGCAGTCGGCGCCCGTTCATCTCCATTACAGCGGAGCGAACGGGTAGTGGTGCCAGCTGCCACCCGTGCCGGCGCAGCGGCGTCGTCAGCCTCGCGAGCCAGCCGTCCTGGGAGGACTCCCTGCCTGCAGCTCAGCCGCCCTGAGAGGACTCCCTGCCTGCGGCTCAGCCGCCCTGAGAGGACTCCCTGCCTGCGGCTCAGCCGCCCTGAGAGGACTCCCGGCCCACGGCTCAGCCGCCCTGAGCGGACTCCCGGCCCGCGGATCAGTTACCCTGAGAGGACTCCCGGCCCACGGCTCAGTTGCCCTGAGAGGACTCCCGGCCCGCGGCTCAGTTACCCTGAGAGGACTCCCGGCCAGCGGCTCAGTTGCGAGGCCCTGAGAGGACTCCCGGCCCGCGGCTCAGCCGCCCTGAGGGACTCCCGGCTCAGCGCCCTGAGAGGACTCCCGGCCCGCGGCTCAGTTGCCCTGAGAGGACTCCCGGCCCGCGGCTCAGTTACCCTGAGAGGACTCCCGGCCCGCGGCTCAGTTACCCTGAGAGAGGACTCCGGCCCGCGGCTCAGCCGCCCTGAGAGGACTCCCGGCCCACGGCTCACCCTGAGAGGACTCCCGGCCCGCGGCTCAGCCGCCCTGAGAGGACTCCCGGCCCGCGGCTCAGTTACCCTGAGAGGACTCCCGGCCCGCGGCTCAGCTACCCTGAGAGGACTCCCGGCCCGCGGCTCAGTTACCCTGAGAGGACTCCCGGCCCGCGGCTCAGTTACCCTGAGAGGACTCCCGGCCCGCGGCTCAGTTACCCTGAGAGGACTCCCGGCCCGCGGCTCAGTTACCCTGAGAGGACTCCCGGCCCGCGGCTTAGTTACCCTGAGAGGACTCCCGGCCAGCGGCTCAGTTGCCCTGAGAGGACTCCCGACCCGCGGCTTAGTTACCCTGAGAGGACTCCCGGCCCGCGGCTCAGTTACCCTGAGAGGACTCCCGGCCCGCGGCTCAGCCGCCCTGAGAGGACTCCCGGCCCGGCTGAGAGGACTCCCGGCCCGCGGCTTAGTTACCCTGAGAGGACTCCCGGCCAGCGGCTCAGTTGCCCTGAGAGGACTCCCGACCCGCGGCTTAGTTACCCTGAGAGGACTCCCGGCCCGCGGCTCAGTTGCCCTGAGAGGACTCCCGGCCCGCGGCTCAGTTACCCTGAGAGGACTCCCGGCCCGCGGCTCAGCCGCCCTGAGAGGACGCCTTGCTCGGCCACCCAGCCGCCCTGAGAGGACTCCCGGCTCGGCCACCCAGCCACCCTGAGAGAGGACCGGTGGCTTGGCTCGACATAGCGCTGTTTTGATCAGAATCTCTATCACAAACATGTGCTCTGCAGATGTGGATTGCGCTGCGTTATTTGAAGGCGCGAACTGCATAGCAGCTCAGATGGTCTCTCTCTCTCTCTCCCTCTCTCTCTTTCTCGCAGCATTAGCAGGGCTGATCGGAGGAGTCCACCTACCAGTAAGCGGCATATCCGCCATCACTCTGTCTAAGCACCTGACTGCTCGCCTGTTCTCTCGACCTTCCACGATTCGGCGAATGCCAATTTTACGACATTGGGCGACCATCGGATATTGGAGTCACGCCAACGGGCTCTGAAGCCGCACAGACGGCGGGAACTGCAGTGACGCTGTAGAATCGCCATGGAAGGTCCGAGGGTCGGCGAGGTGGTCCGAGGCGCCCAGAGAAAAACCTGTTGTAGAACTTCCTTCACTTGAGTAAAAAATACACGGCGTTGTACCATCCGAGCGTTGTGACAGACTGAGGCGAGACCATAGCCGGCGAAGGGAGATTGTATCCTTAAGATCATGTGAATATCAACTGATGACGAGTTGCCCTTTGGTTCGGATTACGTTGCGACCCAATTCGTGTGCAGATTAAGACACATGCTTCTGTTTGAATTACGATTCTGTTTTTCTTCTTCTTTTGACCAATGCACCTATGTTGTTGGGCGTATCCATATCCGCACCCTGCGATGGGCATATTATGTACCCTGGGGTCACATGCTGAAGTATCCCATGGGCAATGAAGTGGGGATTTCCACGCAATGAAAGCGTGAAGAATAATTGTACTTCTGGGTCAAGACAATTTCTCATGGCTCAGGACGCAAAACGGCGAATACAATGAGCATAAACGATGAAAATTTCAGTGCCTTCAAGTGAAAAAAAACAAATTAATAAAGCACTGCAATGTGGAGAGTTGAGAATTTGCGAAGCGCTGGCATCATTATCATGGTAACCGGGTGCACTCGTGCTGTGCATGTATATCCAGTTCGTATGCAGCACATGGCCTCCGGGTGACGAGGGGGCTTGGTACCAAAACAACCGATGACGCGCGCGCTCGCACGTCAGCAAGCGTGGCGTGCGGCCGTGTATCACGCCGGCCATAATTCTGACGCCATAACTCACAGACGAAACGTCTCAAGGGCGTGATAAATGGCGTCGCACGTGTCAGACGAGCAGCGGCCCGGCTCGTGGCAGCCCGGCGAGTCACGACGACGTGTCAGACGCGCAGCGGCCCGGCTCGTGGCAGCCCGGCGAGCCACGACGACGTGTCAGACGAGCAGCGGCCCGGCTCGTGGCAGCCCGGCGAGTCACGACATGTCAGACGAGCAGCGGCCCGGCTCGTGGCAGCCCGGCGAGTCACGACGACGTGTCAGACGAACAGCGGCCCGGCTCGTGGCAGCCCGGCGAGTCACGACGTGTCAGACGAGCAGCGGCCCGGCTCGTGGCAGCCCGGCGAGTCACGACGACGCGGCCGTCCCGAGCAGCGGCCCGACTCGTGGCAGCCCGGCGAGTCACGACGACGTGTCAGACGAGTAGCGGCCCGGCTCGTGGCAGCCCGCCGAGTCACGACGACGTGTCAGACGAACAGCGGCCCGGCTCGTGGCAGCTCGGCGAGTCACGACGACGCGACCGTCCCGAGCCGACGGTCGGCGTCTGTGTCGCAATTCGAGACCCAGAACCTCCAGAACTAGAAGAACAGTGGTGCGGCCCGGACCCTGGCTCAGCCGTGGAGAGACGGTGGTGCAGGGTGGAGGCTGTAGTAGCCCGGATGCAACACCCAGTAGGATGCTGCAGTTGGAGGAATGCGGCGGACGGCTGGTTGCGAAATCACCTCTCAGATCCGGCCGCTGCAGGAACGGCTGGGCTGGGTTCGTCGCATGGGTGGTCAAGGCCGGTCGTACCTGCATACGTGGCTGTGGAAGGGTGGTGGCTGGTGCGTGAGCCCTAGTCATGTAGCTATGTGTTGCGAATAGTGCTGGTGTCTCGATGAAAACGGTTATGTGTCGGGCGGCTGTGAACCGAACGTCCCCTTGCTTGCTGGCGATAACACCGGGCGAGAATAGCGTCCCTTCTCCATTGCTGCATCAGAGGTTGCCGTTCCGCCATATTCGGCGGATGGATAATGATGCTATTCTGCAGCAGCAAGTGTCCCATTTCGCTCCGAATCTAGAACGTTTTGCCACTGCCATTCAATGCACGTTTCTGTGTTTAAAAAAAACTGAAGATCCGTATGCCAATGCAGACAACACACCAACGCAGGTATCCCAGATCTCATCCTGTGGTCCATATTAGTTACGACGTCACCCATAAAACAATTGCATTTGGTGCCAAAGCTGATAAATCATCTGACAAACACCAGAAAGACAGCTGGAACAGAGCAACCTAGCTACTGCTCAAATCATGCCCACGCCTCACAAATCGACACCTGCCGTCGACAGCTGAAATCAGCATCAAAGTCCATAGCCAGAGTTGTCAGTCTGTCGTGACGTCATCTGTTGCATTTTTTTGCCACTGTTTCAAACATTTGGCAGCATTCCGGATTTGGTTGAACATCATGTTCTTCAACCAAATGTAACCTTCAGCTGCAGCAGTTGACGGCGACAGCGTCATCAGCAGTGGCACGCTGCCGACTCACCTGCTCACGCCCGTCGCCGGCCGCCGGTGACGCGGTCGAGGCCACCTTGTCGCCGGCGGGGCCAGCCGACAGCCGGCCGCCAGTCGCCGGCTCCTGTCGGTGAGGCCGACCGCGTCTCACGAACGGCGTGTAGTCGTCGCGCTGTTGCACCACGGTCCTGCCGGGATCGGCGGCGCGCGCCGTGCGTGGCGACCGCGGCGGTCTGGGGGGCGCCGCCTCCGCCCCCGCCCCCGCCGCCGGCGACGCGCGGCCAGCCGGCTTGGGCGGCAGCGGCGGCGGCTGCAGCGACAGCCGGATGCTGGCCGCCGACAGGCCGGCAGAGTTGCGTGCGCTGACCGTGTAGGTGCCGGCGTCGGCGGCGCAGCTGTCGGCCACCGACAGCTGGGTGCCCTCGGCCACGCGTCGAATGTGGTAGTGGTCGTCCTCCACCAGCTGGTGGCCGTCATGGTGCCTGTCGGACAAAGCGGCTGTGAGGCTGTGAGCGTGTCAGGGTGAGAGGCTGTGAGGATGTGAGGATGTGAGGATGTGAGGATGTGATGATGTGAGGATGTGAGGATGTGAGGATGTGAGGCTGTGAGGCTGTGAGGATGTAAGGATGTGAGGCTGTGGGGCTGTAAGGAAGAGTACCTGTGAGAAAGTCAGCAAAAGACGATGAAGGCAAGGGCGGAGGTATAACAGATGGGGAAACACCCGTCTTTAGACTAGAAAACCTTGTAGCTGTTGTATGGAAAGAATCAACTTAAAATAGCTCGTACTCCAATCCCACCCTCACCCCTCCCCAGCTTTGAGAAGGTTCCAGTGTCACTAAATTCAGGAGAAAGGTGTCGCGGTGTCTGTTGGAAAGATAACGATGTGAGGCAGCCAGGAGAGATGCGTCACGGTTCCTCCCAGACAGAGAGCAACTGTGAGGCAGAGTGAGAAGAGAGGCGTCACGGTTCCTCCCAGACAGGGAGCGCAGGGCTTGAGGCAGAGAGGGCTGTGAGGCAGAGTGAGAAGAGGCGTCACGGTTCCTCCCAGACAGAGGGAAACTGTGAGGCAGAGTGAGAAGAGAGGCGTCACGGTTCCTCCCAGACAGAGGGAAACTGTGAGGCAGAGTGAGAAGAGAGGCGTCACGGTTCCTCCCAGACAGAGGGCAACTGTGAGGCAGAGTGAGAAGAGAGGCGTCACGGTTCCTCCCAGACAGAGGGAAACTGTGAGGCAGAGTGAGAAGAGAGGCGTCACGGTTCCTCCCAGACAGAGGGAAACTGTGAGGCAGAGTGAGAAGAGAGGCGTCACGGTTCCTCCCAGACAGAGGGCAACTGTGAGGCACAGTGAGAAGAGAGGCGCCACGGTAGCGGTCGGGCAAGGGCCAGACCTGCAGGGGTCACAGCAGCGGGCTGATAGAGGCGCAGGGTCAGAAGATCATAAAGTCGCAGCTGAAGTCGCTGGGTCGTCGCGCTAGCAATGATGGCGTTAGTTCACTTGATGTGCTGCGCTTTCAGAGAGACTACACGAACGTCCTGGTGCTCGACAGACCATCGTTCGACATGTCTGGCCATGCAATATCGTGGCAGGCACAGAGAGTATATAGGTATATATATTCTGGTAGGTTTCCATATGCATATATATATTCTGGCACTGAGAGTATATATTCTGGTAGGTTTCCAATTCCGCACACAACAACAACAAAAAAAGATAGCATTCTTCCAGCAAGCATCGTCATGGACCTCGGTACCATTCAGGATGAAAGGATGTGTCTTCAAACATTTGTGTAAATATTATAATTGCGCCTGCGATCGTTGTCTGGCAAGAATGGAGCAAAAATCGCAACCTTGCCACCACCAAACCGCACAGATTTATTTCGTATGGCGGAACACAAGAGTATTTTGCCAAAGCGTTGCTGTTTTCCTCGTGTTACCAGGACTTGGGACGGGGCGGGGGCCTTGGCAAGGCCTTGGTCGCATGCGAAAAGAAAGATGCTAGGAATGATCACGAGAAAGATTGGAATAATTCAAACCCCTTAGGCGGAAGCGACGTAGAAAATTAACGTGATTGTCGAACGTTGGAACATATCTTTCGAAAAATACCTAAAACAAATGTATCTCAGTCAAAGATGAGAACTGTGACGCGGACTTCTGCTTGGGGGCCAGCTAATAGATTAGCAGATTTTCTGATCGCGTGCGTTGGTCGCTGATGGTTTTCATGGTTTGCGGCGTCGCTGCTATTGCACGCTATTTACGTGCAATCGAACACGGAACTTTTTGCCCAATATGGCAAAATGGTAAACAATTTGTGTGGCGTGAAGATGGACAGATGAGGCATTTGCCGCAATGGAAATGCTGCGGGGATGGCCGTGGTTAGAGAGTTGAAATCTGAATGCAAAAGTTCCGGGTTCAACGCTCGCACTGTTCGGACATTTGATAGCCTCGCGGCCCGCCGGCGAAACAGTGTGTGCGGCTCCGATTAGCAGATTGCATGAAGTGCGTCGTAAACCACCCAGTTAAAGACGCAATGGAACAACGGTAGCAGCTTTGGTGGTGTGACGACGTTTCCATGTTGGTGCAGACCCTCATTGGTGCTGACAAAGACATCCAGCGGGTAGAGAGCGGACGTCTCACGACGTCATAGCTGCGCAGAAGCTGTCCGCCCGGCCACCGGCTCACTGGCATGCTGCTGTGGGCTGCAGTGCCGGAGCTGACACCGGCCCGCCGAGGCTGACACCGGCCCACATGTTATCCGGCACGCCAGAGCCGACACCGGCGCGCATGTTATCCGGCACGCCAGAGCTGACACCGGCCCACATGTTATCCGGCACGCCAGAGCTGACACCGGCCTGCCGGGGCTGACACCGGCCCACATGTTATCCGGCACGCCAGAGCTGACACCGGCCTGCCGAGGCTGACACCGGCCCACATGTTATCCGGCACGCCAGAGCCGACACCGGAGCGCATGTTATCCGGCACGCCAGAGCTGACACCGGCCCACATGTTATCCGGCACGCCGGGGCTGACACCGGCCTACCGGGGCTGACACCGGCCCGCGTGTTATCCGGCACGCCAGAGCTGACACCGGCCCGCATGTTATCCGGCACGCCAGAGCTGACACCGGCCTGCCGGGGCTGACACCGGCCCACATGTTATCCGGCACGCCAGAGCTGACACCGGCCCGCGTGTTATCCGGCACGTCAGAGCTGACACCGGCCCGCGTGTTATCCGGCACGCCAGAGCTGACACCGGCCCGCGTGTTATCCGGCACGTCAGAGCTGACACCGGCCCGCGTGTTATCCGGCACGCCAGAGCTGACACCGGCCCGCATGTTATCCGGCACGTCAGAGCTGACACCGGCCCGCATGTTATCCGGCACGCCAGAGCTGACACCGGCCCGCATGTTATCCGGCACGTCAGAGCTGACACCGGCCCGCGTGTTATCCGGCACGCCAGAGCTGACACTGGCCCGCCGGGGCTGACACCGGCCCACATGTTATCCGGCACGCCAGAGCTGACACCGGCCCGCGTGTTATCCGGCACGTCAGAGCTGACACCGGCCCGCGTGTTATCCGGCACGCCAGAGCTGACACCGGCCCGCGTGTTATCCGGCACGCCAGAGCTGACACCGGCCCGCGTGTTATCCGGCACGCCAGAGCTGACACCGGCCTGCCGGGGCTGACACCGGCCCACATGTTATCCGGCACGCCAGAGCTGACACCGGCCCGCGTGTTATCCGGCACGTCAGAGCTGACACCGGCCCGCGTGTTATCCGGCACGTCAGAGCTGACACCGGCCCGCGTGTTATCCGGCACGCCAGAGCTGACACCGGCCCGCATGTTATCCGGCACGTCAGAGCTGACACCGGCCCGCATGTTATCCGGCACGCCAGAGCTGACACCGGCCCGCATGTTATCCGGCACGTCAGAGCTGACACCGGCCCGCCGGGGCTGACACCGGCCCGCATGTTATCCGGCACGTCAGAGCTGACACCGGCCCGCGTGTTATCCGGCACGCCAGAGCTGACACCGGCCCGCGTGTTATCCGGCACGCCAGAGCTGACACCGGCCCGCGTGTTATCCGGCACGCCAGAGCTGACACCGGCCCGCGTGTTATCCGGCACGCCAGAGCTGACACCGGCCCGCGTGTTATCCGGCACGCCAGAGCTGACACCGGCCTGGGTGTTATCCGGCACGCCAGAGCTGACACCGGCCCACATGTTATCCGGCACGCCAGAGCCGCGGTATGCGCCGGCCGAATTCCCGCCGGGTGCGCCAAATTTCGCTGTGGCGCGCCAAATCTCGCCGGTGAGTCAGCGCTGCCACCAGCGGCGACACGGCGTGTCGATCAGCGGGGCCGCGAGGCAGTCAGCTGTCGCCGCGCCTGACGCGTCCCACCACCACTTCACCAAGTCCGGCCTGCCCAACTTGACAGGGCTGGCTCGCGCTGTCCTCTCGTCTCGCGGGAGGGGGGGGGGTGAGCCACAGGTTGATGGCTTCTCATTGGGCTTGAATGAAAGGTTCGAATTCAGGTGGTGAACGGTGCCCAGCAGATCGTAGTATCTCGTTGATGGACGAATAAGCCGTGTCAAAACTTCGATTGCATTCAGCGGCTAAGGAGGTGCTCCAAAGCAGCCAAATGTTCCTACCATCCGTTTATCCGCAGACGTCGAGAGGTCAACCCACATGAATACGGATGCTTCAGCTGTCACAACTCTCAGGACACGATGAGCTCGTCTTTTCAACTTCAATCTTCTTGCACACGACACACAGGTGCCAGTCACGATTTGTCGAACTTGGCGAACGAGAGACCGACACAGTGAACAGAGTCGTGATATGCTACCCGACCTGAAGATATACTTCAATTCATATTTCTCCTACCTTATTACCTGTTGCCTGGGAAGATGTACCTGAGTATATGTTCCTCCAGTTTAACATACCGACCGACCGACAGCCATTGCTACCAACGTAGCATGTTCACGGCCTCGACGGGTTGATACACTTGGTGGGATGGTGAGCCAATGCTACCATTTGTCTGGCTTCGGGCAATGTCCTGACGCTCCCGAATTGCATGGTGCTTTTGTTCCTTAGATTCGTCCAGGAACTGCTGCTACTGCGGTTATAGACGGCAGTTACAACTACATTGTATTTTTCTTGCTATCCGTTTATTTTAGTGGTGAATAGTTCGCGATGGATATTATTTGTGTTTCGTATCGCTATGCTTGCAGGCAGTGGATACTGACGTTTCTAGAGCCCCAGAGCCTGTGGAGGGCGCCATTTCAATGGGCAACTCTGAACCGAGTTCATGACCAAAGTATAATCAAAAAGGAACTATTGCGAGACTTTGGTCTTGCAATGGCGTGCATGGCCTACAGGTGTTTTGTCTCATTATATTTATTGGCGAATGGAAAATGCTGATAAGTGATTCATATCTACACAGCTTACACATACCACCACGTATTGATGAGACATGCATCATGTAATGTTTGTTATCCTCGTTGATCATAGAGCATTCTAAGCACACGAATCATTTCACTGCTTACGGAACAGATCAGGCCACGCTCGTCAGCATGGAATCAGCGGCGATGTGGGTCTGGAAATATCGACAGCGACGATCCGAATGAGCGGATGCTAGATGCGTCGCCGACGCGAGATGGCAGGTGATTTCATGCCTGCGTCGCGCGGAACAAAGATGACCGCATGGGAAGCCCTGCGGGCACGCCTGAAATCTGCAGCTGTCCGTCAGCCTTCGCCTGCACGTACTGCGCGGGGAGACGACGAGCCGGTCTGTCTGTAAAGGGGAGCATGGCATTGTATCAACTCTGAAGCGTCAATGCCATGCAATGTCTTGAACAGAAACTGTACGTCTATCTCTCTTTCTCTCTCTGTCTCTCTCTCTCTCTCTCTCTCTCTCTCTCTCTCTCTCTCTCTCTCTCTCTCTCTCTCTCTCTCCCTCTCTCTCTCTCTCTCCCCCGCAGTGGGGTCAGCCTCGTTACTCGGCTGGCCAGGGAAATGGCGCTCCCTCGGGGTAATGTAAGGAGGCTTACATCTTTTCGGCACCAAAATTTGTATACTTTCCCATCCGAACGACAGACTTCCAGGCAGATCCCGGCCACCTTATCCGTCCCTTATAAATATTTGCCCGGAAAGCACACGCGAGTGGCGCCGGCGCTTACATCAAACGGGCGGTTTCGACAATAACAGGCGGAGAACGCAAGTAACGGCTCGGCACCGCGAACAGCTGGCCACCGGAGGTGCAAACACCAGCTGGACCACCTCCGGAAGAAGGGTCATCGGCCCGTGAGGTCGGTGGCCCCGACGGGAAGACGTCGCCACCCAAGCCAGAAAAAAAGAGCCATGAAGGCCTCAGGCGGCAAAAGCCAAAACCAATCAGGAGCGCGAACTCACTCCGAAGCCCTGGGAGTGGGCTACAGAAAAAAGAAGGCGGAGCTACAGAAAATGGAGGAAAACTGACGGACAGGCAGAAAACGCTCTCTATCACGCGCTCAAGCGCCCAGGCGCTCAAGCTCTCACGCTCAGGCTCTCACTCTCAAGCTGAGGGTGACACGCTCACACTCTCGGGAGCGCTTACTCTTGGAAGCCCTCTCTCTCTCTCTCTCTCGGAGATGGAGTAGTCTCGGGCCGAGTCAAGGCGGCCGAAGAAGCCAGCCGACCACCAAAATGTGAGTACCGTCGGGCGGCCATTCCTTCTTCCTTCTTCCAAACTGGCCCAACTTTTATCACCTTCTCCAGGAAACAAGAGTCTCCTAGGCAGTCAAGAGGAAAGAGACGACGCGTCCAAACCACCGGAAAAAATGTGGGTGTCGTCGACCGATACCTCTTCGGAATACCCCATGAACCCTTGAAACTGTACAGGCTCTTCCCGCCCGGCGCCGTCGGCACAACCCACGAGGGTACCACCGGGCCATTCATTAGGTGATTAACCGGGGAAGGATGTGCGAACGGACATGTGGGATAACTTCTCACATCTACTATAGAAAGGTAGGGTAGGTAAATATGTATGGGAAGGGGGGTTGGATGGAGAGTGCGTGTGACAGGACTGCGCTCCGACCCTGTTGTCGAACCCTGTAAAGACATATAAATGTACTACATTTGAGGATGGAAAAGTTTAAGTGACCGCTCGGCACAGGGAACGTTTGCCAAGCTGTCGACGAGCATGGCTTGGGGGCCTACGAGCGGGGATACTCGCCACAAACCGGATCCCAATATCCATCATTATTAGGTCCCCGGACACGGGTGGGCCTTGAAAGGGGCTTTCTCCCGTTCCGTATGCCATGCGCTGAGATACGCGTTTGTGCAATATTCGTCATTATCAGGTCCCCGGACATGGCTATCTCTCGTTCCGGTTTTGCCACGCGTCGTAATATGTGTGTGCAATATCATTGTCTCTGGCACTCTCCTCGTCCTAAGCATTCGACCCGCACCTTAACCGGAGCTAAATAAATGATGTTATAGCCTAACGTCTCACCGTAGTGCAAACCAATTCAAAATCCAGCAACTCTTGGAGCGCCCTCCAGCTACGCGTTGAGTGGCGAGACCTTCTGGATAAACAAGAGGGCATTGACGTCCAAAGCCAATGGCCGAGTCCCAGACCCTCCTTGGGGACCAGCAGTAATGGATGACGTCAGAACTACGACCCTCTTGAAACGGTGCCCGCGTAGCAAATACCTCCGTGACTAGGTGCGAGGAGGGGAGGATATTTACGTCCAGAATTGAAATGACGGTCGTGCCGCCGGATGATGAGGGGTGCCCGCCGCGCTTCTCGCTCTGACCGGGTCATGAACAGTCCACCCGTGCACGGAGATAGCACTATGGGTACTTCCCGACATGGTGGAATGATTCACATAATTATGCTTGAATATGTGCATGATATCAATTTGTACTATAAGGTAAATTTATAAGCGAGGCAGCCGACCTGCGAGCCGTCCTCCTCTGGACTGAACGTTTCCGGGTGGTGGTGGTGACTGTTGAAGCCAGTTAAATTGTCTAGAATATTATTGCTATTATATATATGACGTGCGTTTGAATAATGCCTGATTGCGAGAGGGTACGATGAACGGACACTTCGGGGGTATTAGTACACCTGCTCTGGATCTTTGACCGCAAAATCACGCTGGCCTCTGCGATCCAGGGGTGCAGGTGAGGTGGCGAACATGGTATGCATGTGAGAGGGGCCGATAAAGGGGCCACCACATTGTGTTCGCCGGAAGTCTGGCGCCGGACTATAGGGTATAGGCAAAACACTGCCCGGTAATTTGTCCACCCACGAACTCTGCACGTGGGCACGGTTGGTGCAGACAGTTCGAGGCCCCGAGGCTAAAAATGGTAGGGCCGGCTAGGGTATAACGACGACCAGGTACGTGCCCAACGTGGTAGGGATCCGTGCCCGCCCGTGGGATACGTCAGATCTAGTCGCAAGTGTACGACGAATAAGGTCCGGCGCGGCATCGATAGAACTTAACGCTAGGTATGTCGGTCAAAAACACCAGAGCACTTGTATCAACCCTCGGAGTCAGTACGATGAGCCCCCTCGTTGCAGTTAAGACTTTGTCCAGGCGAGAAACGCTGCCAATAATGGCTATGCCAGCCATGATTGGCAGTGAAAGGTTTACTTGTTCGACCCGGTAATACCATCAAAATTAGAGCATTGGTCTGTCGATCTATGTGTTTGTGTACCGCCGAAAGGGGGGGGGGGGTCGGGAGCAAAATTTGGGGACCAAGCAATTCATTAATTAATAAGGAGAGCATGAATGGGGCGAGCAAATGTGAAGTAAATGAGGGGAATGAACGTGAGTAGATATATTTAAGGATCAGCGGAAGCCGCTTGGGGCTCAACACAGGCACCTATTTCGTGCGGAACATTGCACAAAATTATACTATTACTAGCGTTCAAAAAGTCGCAACACGGACATGTCATTCAAACCAATGACATATTAATTGTCATCAATTATCTCATGCAACGTATTAATTTTAATCTGGCTATAGACTCTCACTTACCCATATGGTGTTCCCAAAACTTTGACCTCGCACATATATAAATTCGTGCTAGGGACGGCATCTCAAACCAACATCACGGTGGCTGGCCTTTGGGGATGTGAGGTGAAATTGGCGGTGAAAAACAACACAATACACCACTGACATAGGCACAATGAATAAAGGTGTGAGTTAGGTCAAGCCCTCAATAAGTCAGTTCGTCCAAGTAGTTTCCAGTCGAGTTTAGCCAATATCTAAAATGCATTTCACACACCCATACCACTCAGTCGAGTTTAAGTGAGGTTACCAACAGCTAAAACACACATTTTAACAAACCCAATTCACACACCCACACCCCTTACACCCACACCCCACTCACCCCACACATACCCACCCCACTCACACCCCGCACACCCACACCCCCACTACACGCCGCGCACCCACACCCGCCACCACCCTCGACACCCCACCGACGGCAGAGGCGCCACCCCTACAGTAACACAGCCGCCCCGATAAGGCGTGTGGAAACGCGGAGGTGTTTCCGGGGACTCATGTAGTCTCCATCGCCCATCCATCTCTTCAAATTCCAGTATCCACCCCGTGCCAGCGACCTTTCGTATGTCTTTCATCCAACCGTGCAACACCAACCCATCCCTTGTCACGAGCAGGTAGGTCAACTTCCCCTGGTCTACTCGTCCGCTCAGTCTTATCGGGGTAGTCACGCCCCCTCGGCCCGACCCCGGGGTTGACGGAGCCCTGGAGGCTGGGGTCCCCCGTCACACGGTGCTAGCTGTGACGGGGGAGCAACACGCCTCTTTGGTCCTGATATCCCGGAGGGGCGGGCGGGCCCGTAGAGCCCCATACGGACCAAGCGACATGTCGCCCCAGGCCGAAGGTCTGGGCCCCGGCCCAGCGCCTGCTGGCCTGGCCGGCAGGGGTCAAGGGGTGGGCGGCGCTGGACTCCGGTCGGGGTGGTGAGTCTCTCTCTCCCGGCCGGATGATGGCGTCGCCGGTCCCGTATAGCTCCTCTGGCCAGTGGCGACCTCCCGTCCGCGGGATTCAGGCGTCCCTCCGGTAGGGCCCCTTTGCGGAGGGGCACCTCGAGGAGCAGAAAAAAAAACACACACTGCATGGCTTCTCCAACAAACACAAACACCCCTGGTCCCTCTCGTAGGGGCCAGACAAACATATACCCACGCGGAGATAGAAACCTCCCCATGGAACATGCTTCCGGTCCTCGGATACTAGTTTTTAGAGGAAAAAATAGGATCCCCGCATCTCTGTCCCCCTTCCAGAGGAGGGACGGTTGCGACAGATTTGGTGAAATTGTGAGATGCCAGAAGCTGAATGACGGAGCGCTAGAGGTAGAATTCGCGGATGCAGAACAGGCTGGTAAGGCATTTACACTTTCCGAGTTTGTGTACTGTGTGCGAAAGAACGGTACAAAGGAAAATATAAGCATCGAAATCACTGTGGAACCACACAAGACAAAGAATACATCGCGGGGAATTATCAATTGTTTTGACCTAAAGGCCGTACCTGAAGACGAAATCGTCGATGGGCTCTCAATTTACGGAGTTGTTGGTGCAAGTAAAATGAAAATAAAAAGAGGGACCGAGTTTATTCCGACGAACAACGTTATCTTAACATTTAACAGAACCGTTATACCTCCCGAAATACGAATAGGTTATGTGAGGGTAAAGGTGCGAAAATTCTTACCAAGTCCCACGCGCTGTTACAGATGTCAGAGATTTGGACACACAACGCAGTGCTGTCGCAACCGCCCGGCGTGCAACAGGTGCTCCTCGCGTGAACATTCTGCTGAGACATGCACCTCTCAGAATTCGTTCTGTGTGAACTGCGGTGAAGGGCAGGAGCCTCACACCTCAAATGAACGTGCGTGCCCAACCTATGCCAAGGAAAAGGAGATCATTGCAATAAAGCATACGAACAAGATAACGTTTAGAGAGGGTAGGGACCTCTACGAAAAGTCCCAACCCAAAAGATCATACGCTTCATTAACCAAAACTAGCTTTAAAACGCCATAAAACGTACAACCAGACATGGCTTCCGAACTGATAGCACAACTGACTGCCCTTCTTCGAGCTTTCGGAGTACCTGCGACGTCGCCAACAAGCAAGGGAAGGGCAGTCCGAAAAGTCGCCGAAGGGACCGAAGCCCCGCCCATCACGCATAGACGCCCTGACGAGCAACCGGAGATCTCCCGATCAGCACTTCAACGGGAGGAATGGACTCAGGCCAACCGGCCAAAGAGGTCTGCTCGACCTTCCCTACCCGAGTCCATCCCCTCCCCATCTACCACGCTACCTACTTTGAAATCATCCTCTTGGGGATGATTGAGTGCCCCAATGACCCTGCGACCATCATACCGGCGAGGGGTGAGACCAGGAGTGCCCACTTGTCCTTCCGTCCATATGCTCCCATTCCAATGCCTATCTCATCCCAACATCCATGTCCTTTATCTGGCCCTGCAACACCAACTATCCATACTATGAGCAGGTAGGGCAACTTCCCCGGTCCTGCCCACCAGCTCAGTTTTACCGGGGTAGTCGCGCCCCCTCGGCCCGCCCCCCGGGGTTGACGGAGTCCTGGAGGCTGAGGTCCCCCGTCGCACGGTGTCAGTTGCGACGGGGGGCCAACACGCCTCTTTGGTCCTGATATCCTGGAGGGGCGGGCGAGCCCGTGGGGCCTCACACGGGTCGAGCGACTGGTCGCTTCGGTCTGGGGGCCTGGGTCTCGGCCCGGTGCCTGCCGGACCGGCCGGCTGGGGTCAAGGGATGGGCGGCGCTGGGACCCGGTCGGGGTGGTGAGCATCTCTCTCCCGGCCGGGTGATGGCGTCGCCTGCCCCGTATAGCTCCTCGGGCACCTGGCGACCTCCCGTCCGCGGGACCCAGGCGTTCCCCCGGCAGGGCCCCTTTGCGGTGAGGCGTCCGACGGGCTGAACACATATCACACTACATGGCATCCTCAAACATACACAATTCACCTGCCCCCTCTAGTAGGGGACAGACAAGCAGACAAATCAGACATCCAATCGTGACGCGTATAGGGACCGGCCTCTTGGCTTCTTCTCCCGCTTCTCGTATCCTCGTAATGAGGTCATTGGAAGAGGAAAGAAGTCTTTCGCGGCTTACACCCTTTCAGAGGAAGGAAGCTTGCGACAGGTTGGGAGCGGTGCTCGGGTGCGATAAACTTAGGGATGGTGGAATAGAAGTAGATTTTAAGAATACCGATGATGCAAGAAGGGCGATGGGTGCAACCGAGCTGACTTACAGTGTACGACATGAGACCGGCAGACGAACAGTAAATGTAGCCATCGAAGTTCGACCTCACCATACTGAAAACTACTCGAAGGGGGTAATCAATTGTTACGATTTGAGAGACGTGTCCGATGATGAGATTGTGGATGGCTTGGCAGAGTGGGGAGTGGTAGGTGCGAAAAGGATCACTATTAGAAAGGGCCAAGAAACCCAACCAACGAACAACTTCATATTAACATTTAGCTCAACTGACCTTCCCTAATTTATATTTGTTGGATACGTTCGCGTGAAGGTGCGTGTGTATGTCCAAAATCCCATGTGGTGTTTTCGTTGTTCTAGATTTGGACTTACAACACAACACTGCCAAAATCGTGAGACGTGTAGTAGATGTGGGTCGGCGGACCATGCGGGATAAAAATGTGAGGCTGAATGCCCAAAATGCTCAAACTGTGGCCCCAATCAGAAACCCCACGAGGTCTACGATCGTTCATGCCCCATCTTATTGAGGGAGAAAGTGATAGCTAACATAAAATGTACAAACAAGATCACATTTCGGGAGGCCCGTGAACTATATGAAAGAGCTCACCCAAAAATATCGTACGCAGCAGCAGCAAAATCGAACCCTGCAATAGCAAAACACACCCAGAGGGAACCTCTGATTGGTTCCCAACACACACAACCCAACATCTCCCAGATAATCGCTCAACTCATTGCACTTCTCCGATCTTTTGGTGTGCCCCCTGCGTCGCCTGCTCAACACGTCACCGTAACGGCGGAAGCACTACCTGCCACAAATGGACGAGGTGTCTGCTCACCGGTCTCCCCGACCAACGTCAAATGGGGGAGAATGGACCCAGGTGCAACACTCCAAGAGGCCTACTCGGCCCTCTCCACCCATTCCTAGCCCCTCTCCCTCTACCACAATCCCCACCTTGAAATCCCCGTATCTTACGTCCCGCCCTTCCTCCGATCCTCCCTCACCCACGCAGAACAGACAAGGAGCGCTCCCTCAGCAGGCTCCCACGGCCCCGGGAAAGAAACAGGCACCACCGAGTGCTGACTCGTCCTCCACAACGCCCCTGGGACAGGAAGGGGGGGGGTGAGTGGCGTGAAGTGCAGAGGAGGAAGCGTCCCACAAAGTCACCGGTGACTACATCATCGCCTCCCACCAACACCACAGCGTCATACCCGACTTCAATATCCAAGCCGGCCACGCGCTCTCTTCCCCATGCATCTGGACACCCCTTGGCAGTTAAGCCAAGCGTCCCACGAGTTTCAGTGCGCCCCGGAGCCCCGGAATTGGGGGACCGTGGACGTACAGCCCGACGGCTACCTGTTTCCCCGAGCCCGGAACCCGCGGGCCAGCAACCTGCAGTGACGCCTCCGCCTTCGGCGGGTACACCTTCGCCACGCAGGCGAGTCGAGGGCCCGACTGGGCCGTCTAGATCGATGGGTCCGCCACCACCGCCGCTTCGCTTGAATCCCCCACCGACGACTGGGCCGAACGGCATGGCGCGCGCTGAGAAGCGCGTGTTTCCCTGCACGGCGTCACCCCTGAGGGGGTTACACCACGATCGCGCCCAAGGACATCCTCGCTCGGTGCATATCAGGACACCCACTAGAAACAGTGCAGACGATAATCACTGAACCTCATTTTAGACATCTTAGTCCTGTCGCTCACTTTCGACATGTCGCTGGGTTTGTGATATACACTAGTCATCTTATTTAACTTCTCTCCCTCTTCAACGCACATGTTTTACTGTATTAACTTACCCATATAGTAGTTTTACAGTGGAACTGTAGGGAAATGAAATCCAGCTTCAGTGACCTCCAGCATCTTTTAAGTTCCCGTACGCCATCGGTAGTATGTATCCAGGAAACAAAACTGGCTCCAGGTGCTCAGTTTCATCTAAAAGATTACACCGTTTTACGAAAAGATGTATCCTCTAGCACTGTGTCACATGGCGGTGTGTTCATTGCTGTGCACAACTTTGTCCCATTCACACATGTACCTCTCTCTTCAAATATTCAGTGCATTACTGCTCGTATAGTAATAAATCACCGTACCGTTTCCAAATGTAGCATATACCTACCACCGGGCAGACTGCTTCCACTTTCTGATCTTTCTGAAACTGTGGCTCAACTCACACCACCGGTGATGGTGCGTGGCGATTTTAATGCACACCACTCTCTTTGGGGCTGAACAAAGATTACCAACCGTGGGCGTGCAATGGAACGTTCTATAAGCGATTTTTCTTTCTGCATTCTTAACACGCGCCCTGGCCAGGGGCGAAATCCGCCCACCCCTCCGGTTTTTCGTAGATAACTGCAGATTTTACCGGCCGATATACGCCATTGTTTGTGTACCTGCTTAGAAATGAACGGCACGTTGTTTGAAGGAAGTAAAACGAAAATCAACCGAGCATTTTTCGAGTTAGGGATCGGTAAAGTTTAAAAAAATATCAGCGCTAGGCCACAAATATCGGCGCTGATGTGCTTCCCGTATATTGGCAAAAAGGATGTGTACTTGGCAACACTAGTGACTTGTTTGATGTATATTGTTATGCTACATTGTTTCAAAGTCATGTCAGGTCACCGAGGTCAAGTCAGATTAAGTTCATGACACATGCCCTGGAGGGATAGAGGGCGAAATCCGCCCACCCCTCCGATTTTTCGTGCACGACTCCATATTGTACCGGCCGATATACGCCATTTTTTTCATACCTGCTTAGAAATGACCGGCGCATTGGGTAAAGGAAGAAAAATGAAAATCGGCCGAAAGGTTTTTATGTTATGGTCCGTTAAACAAAATAATTCCAGCGCCAGATCACAGAAATCGGCGCTGATACGCTTCCTGTATATTGGCAAAAGGGAAGTGTTCTTGACAACACTAAGCGACTTGTTTGATGCATATTCCTATGCTATGTAATTTAAAAGTCATGTTAGGTCGCCGAGGTCATCATCACAGGCTAATGGAACCAAACATCGTCAACTGGAATGTTGTCATAAATGGAAATGACGGTCATGCGATTGATGTCATTTTGCATATTACTACCTACACACCCTACTGTTTGTCTTTGTGTGCCTAAGCGTTTCTATATTTCATTTCATGTATTTCACTCCTTTCTTTGCGAATCCGATTGTGAGAGCCGCCCAACGGAGCAGTCAGGTGGGCAACCCGGTTCCGGTAACTGGAGCAGGTAATAACCTGATAAAGTGCTCCAATATAGGTGACCTGAGGTCAAATGGCGTACCTGGCATATGTATTGCATCATTAGTAATGTCCAAAGCATCATTAGTGGCAATTTTGGAGCATTTAAACAAAATCATGGCGAACCATAACAATGAGAAGCCAAGCCACCCAAAATCAGAAAAGTTTGCTATTTTGGCCTCATTTGACCTTGGAGATATTTACCTAAGGTCACGAAATTTGCACACAATAGAGTTAACTATCGTGCTCATCCACCCTGCGAATTTCGTTGCTCTAGCCTGAATGGGAGCCGAGATCTTAGGGGGGGGGCGGAATCCGCCCCCCCCCCCCTCCATTGCGCGTAAGTTTCAGAGGCCCTCCAGGGCGCGTGTTAACACGGAAACACCAACACATATTACACTACAGACTGGACAGACGTCCGTGCTGGACCTCACTCTGTAGTCCAGAAATTGCACCTGTTTTAAAATGGTCGGTAGATAATGACCCGTATAACAGCGACCACTTTCCTGTTTATTCTCATTTCGTTAATCGAGTTACGGTTGGCCGACGACCTTCAAAGTGGCTATTTCACCGAGCCGACTGGGAAGCTTTCCAAGATCACCTTGAAAGCACCCTCCGCGACCACTCCGATGAATCCGTCATCTCCGTAGCAACATTCACTTCGGCAACTGTGCAGAGTGCCCAGCGGCACATCCCTCGATCTTCGGGGACGTCAATTCGAGCACCAGTCCCATGGTGGTCCGATAAGTGTCTGGAGGCTATCCGTGCTAGGAAGAGGGCATTCCGTACATTTAACAATTGTTATAGCTTTAGCTGCACGTACAATTTAATAGCTTTTCGCAAAGCACGAGCGCTCGCGCGACGTATATTGCCGAGGCGAAACGAGACTCGTGGAAATCCTATGTAAGCACGTTAAATCGTTCCACGTCACTGTCTACCGTATGGTCCCGCATCAAGCGTTTCTCTGGGAAACAAGCCCCAGTTCCTCTCACCGTCTTGCACATGGCAGGACAGGACATCATCGACCCAGAAAAAGTGGCTGACAAGATAGGATGTGCCTTGTTCGCACGCTCGGAAAACACATCTAACGGGCAATTTTTGAGACACAAGGATCGGTGCGAGGCACGTCCTTTTTATTTTTTTCCACTACAGACGTCTTCCAGTATAATATACCATTCTCCATTTCTGAATTAACTGCAGCGATCGGCACACTCAAGAGCGTGGCAGAGGGCCCCGACACTCTGCATAATGATAACATAAAACGTTTACCAGCTGCTGCTTTAGAAACACTTTTGGAAGCACTAAATGTAATGTGGACATCCAGCACATTTCCACCTTCATGGCGGGAGGCAATTATAGTGCCCATACGTAAACCAAGTAAATCCGGCACGGATCCATTACATTACCGTCCCATCTCACTGACCTGCTCCCTGTGTAAATTGTTTGAAAAAATGGTGAATGTCAGATTGATGTGGTTTTTAGAACGTAACAATCTCCTTACTGTGATACAGAGTGGATTCCGAAAACACCGTAGCACACTTGGCCACATTTTAACACTCGACTCGGTTGTGCGCTCTGGGTTAATGAAACGCCACCATACAGCAGTAATATTTTTGGACATCGACGGCGCATATGATACGGCGTGGCGTCACGGGATCCTGATGAAGTTGCACAATATGGGAATCAGAGGTCCCTTTTCTTGTCCAATTTTCTGTCTTCCAGAACGTTTCGCGTCAGAATAGGAAACTCCCTATCTGGCACTTTTTCACAAGTTAACGGAGTCCCACAGGGGAGCGTACTAAGCGTTACATTGTTTGCTATTTCAATTAATGACGTGGGTACATCGCTGCCAACTTCCGTAGGGACAGCGCTTTTCGTGGATGATATCACCATATGGTCCTCTTCACGCTCTGTGCACACGGTTGAGAGACAACTCTAGATGGCTGTTCGAAAGGTGCAGGATTGGTGCAACAAAACCGGTTTCGTTATGTCTACATCGAAAATCACCGCTGTCCACTTCTGCCGCAAACGCTCCTGTACTGACCCAGTGATTATGCTCAATGGACGCCATATACCATTCAAGCCAGCTGCCAAGTTTCTGGATGTGTGGATGGATCGCCGACTGACATACATCACCCACATCAACGATCTTGCACATAAATGTGCAAAGCGACTACAGGTAATGCGTACAGTCTCTAGATGTCCGTATGGGGCAGATAGATCTATTTTGCTTCTCATGTATCGATCGCTCGTGCGTTCTAAAATTGACTATGGATGTTTTATTTATGGCGGAGCGTGTGCCACAACCAAGCGTCGCCTTGATGTGGTCCACAATGCAGCTCTTCGCATTTGTACTGGATCCTTTCGCACCTCACCGGCTGCTAGTGTAATGGTAGAAGTAGACGAGCCACCTCTTGCGCTACGCCATAAGTTACTGGGCGCGAGATACGCCTGTAATGTCGCACAAGACCGGAACAATCCTGCCTATCGGTGGATATTTTCAGAGATATCATGAGCACGTCACAGGGCTCAGCGTGGATTACCGTTATCCACTCGTATGTCTTTGATTCTTCGATAATGTAATATCCGGCCGCGTTCCATAGCACGTGTAATCACACCGAGCACTCCCCATTGGCATGCTGTCCCAGTGAACACCGACGTGACTTTGACCTGCTCAAAGAAAGGACGGGTAAACACAGATGAACTCCGCATGTTTGCATTGGAAAAGATACATGAATATCACGACCTTTTGCGCATTTACGCAGACGGCTCAAAGTCGGTCTCTGGTGTCGGGTGTGCTTACGTAAGTCGACAAGGTGTTCGATCTTTTTGTTTACCGATGCAAACCTCGATTTTTACTGCCGAACTGTATGCCATTCTACAAGCCCTCTATTTTATACAGGAAGACCGGTCCACAAAGCATGTAGTTTTCACAGACTCTCTGAGCAGTCTCCAGGCACTGAACATCTTTAACCAGGATAACCGACTTGTTCGGAGGATTATGAGAATAGGACAATCCTTACATGACATCGGAAGAAATATCGTGTTCTGCTGAATTCCTAGCCATGTTGGACTCGCGGGAAACCGAGCTGCTGACATAACCGCCAAAGACGCCATTAGCAATGACCGTGTGGTCCATCTACGGCTCCCTCCAAGAGATATATACCCTACTATATTGTCAAGTATACAGTCAGAATGGCAACTATCCTGGATTTCGAAGTGTAGCAAGCTCAGGGTTTTAAAACCGACACTAGGAAAATGGCTATCCTCTCACCGAACCAAACGTCAGAAAGAAGTAATACTTTGTCGATTGAGAATAGGCCATACCTTTGCAGCACATGGCTATATGCTGACCGGTAATGACCGTCCCATATGTCCGCGCTGTTCTAACCCGCTTACCGTGTACCATGTTTTAGTTGGCTGAACACTGCTAGATCCTCTACGACGCCAGAGTTTAGGACGGTTGAATACCGACTCTTCTTTACGTATACTTATAGGGAACGACTCTGAGGCCGTGGCGTCTGGAAATATTTTTATGTTCATTCGACAAGCTCGCCTTGACGTGATATACCACAACCCGTGAAGATGGATAGTGAGCTATGAAAGCAGCACTGTAGATTGATTACAATTCAGTTTTGGGCGCAAAATGACCCGAGATTTCGACGCGCCCTTAAACTCCAATCCACCACCACTTACAGCATTTTTTATTATTAGCTTTATTGCTGTAAAACCTGATATTTTGTATGCTTGTTTATTTGTTTTCCATCTCTAAGCTCGAAGTGTCGCGACTTTACTGTTTATTTTATTATGTTAATGTAAGGTGCTTGCGGTCGTTATGTAAGAGGAGGGGGCGCTCCTGGTCAACTGATCTTCGGTGACGGACATTTTTTATTTTAAAAAATTGAATGGCGGTATCCAGCATGGCTGCCTCCGTGGGACGCCGGGACGAAAACCGCTTTGCTCTATACGAAGTATATGTTGTTTTGCTAATATATATATATATATATATATATATATATATATATATATATATATATACATACATATGTACATGTACATATATTTGCATACATATCCTGATGTATACTTTTAAAAATCAGCAAACTTTTACAAGCTTGTCGAAGTAGCCACCCTTGTGAATCGATACCATGGTTGATGTTTTCCACGATTTCGGAAGGTCCATGAGTGTTAATTCATGGAGTTCATTCCTTTGTGGGGGGCATATTATATTTATGATGGCCAAAGATATCCCGAGAACAATTTCTGTTTGATATGCACACTGGCACCGCCACCAGCTGAACAGCCGGAACAGCAAAACAACGGCTGATCTATATTTTTGCGCTTAAAATATTAGGTTACTGATTGAAGCTGAGTTTAAATTTGGTTCCTATTTGGCATTTTAATAATTTTGTTGATATATTAAGACAATTTTGAAGCTCAGATAAGTTGTATGATGGTACCCATGATGCAATATATCACGAGCTGACAAAAAACCTATGACCTTGGGTCACATCACATCCCATCCATAAGGATGCAGTTTAATAAATACAGGGATATGCTAAAATTGTTTGTATTTCCATTGAATTAAACGATGCATTCCCATGGAGAGATTGGACGCTGGTTCGAAGGAGCAGGCTGTCCGTTATGGGAAGATGCTGAAAATTAAATATCTGAATTCAACAAAGCAATTTTTCGCTATCCAAATAAGGTATTTTATCGCACACTCTTTCATAGATATTACACACGAGCCCCAGAATGTAGTGCTCCTCCAAAAACAGCTGCCGCGCCGGCCATCATATTGGTGACGTCACATGCTTGTTGGGCCGCATTGCTGCCGTGATGGATATTACAGAAATACTGCCGGCCCGCCACATGTGTTGTCCGTTGGCGTTGCTTCGCGGTAGGTCAGGGTGGCTTGTATGTACTATGAACGTTAAATTTATGATATTCATTTGTGAAGTGAAGATGGATCGTCATGTTGGACCGGTAGCGCGTGAAGTGTGATCCTTTTTGGGTGCTTGATTTGAAGTGGGACAAATCAAATATGATTTGGTGTCTGATATCGTCATATAATTGTTTATCTATGCCTACTGTTGGCCCTACAATTAAAATACAGCGCATACTTAGGCATATTCTGTGACCTTCACCAGCCCACTTAGACATATTATGCACCAAAAGGAAGTAAAATCTGACGATTTTGTTAATGTTAAGCATTTTTGTTCCCTAACAAACGTCTCCAAACTGCCCATTTTGACCTACCAGTGGATGTACCACCTAATGTCATCTGTAAGCCGTCTGTCAGTCTTGGGCGCTAAACAGCTCACCAATTGGAGGGATTGTGGCGCCTGATGTAAAAATACCAGAGCATTCCACTCGGTCAATCACTTAGGCAGTCTCATCACGTTTGACTAATGTTTTCCAGAGTGGTGTGGTTAAAATATTTTGAGCGTATACTCGTGATAATGACAACAATCCAAAGATGTCAAACCAATACAATATTGACAATTGAAGGTTATGTGGTCCAGCAGGCGTCGTGTCACCTTTCAAGGCACCATAGCTTAACCAAAAATATTGTTCTGCATGCCGTGTTGTGTTTCTTCAGCGAGCCATTTTCTGACATAGCCCTACCTTCCCCTTGTTTTCTGTATTATACGGCACGATGACCCAGATCATTCCTCTCATGATGTTTGCATCACCTTCCATTGCTTGGCAACATGGTGCAATAATACATAAATTGCTCGTTTGTTTCATTTATCAACGTCAACGAATGTCCACCGGCAGTGAAAAACATCACTAAAGTAAACTATGTAAGTTAATGATTTCATATAAGTATATTAATGACACGCAAATGACTGACGATGTAAATGAAAGGGACCTTTGGCCCTGCGCCAGCCTTCCGTTTCAACATTTGGCTCAAGCAACCTCCAGTATTGTACCCATCGCTGCTGATGGATGAATACCGTTGCAGCCAGTGCCAAAGGTACTGTCAGAAAATGTTTGGTCATCTGAAAAAAATATTCCCATTTCGCTTGGACGACAAAAATGTGCCTGAAAATTAGGTCAGAATTGGCTTCGTTGGTTTATGAGTGACGTGAACTCTCTAGTGATGAATACCAAAAGGTGGATGCAGGGACTTCCAAAGGGCACCGGGGGCTTCCATATGGAAAGGTGGCGCCCCTCTGACTGAGAAAAGGGTCCCGCTGTGGGAAGCCTCAACACACCTCGCCCCCGCTCAGCGTTTTTTTAAAGCCAAAGGCGCCCCTGTCAGGGAAATAGACGCACCCTTGGGAAGAAAAGCTACTCTCTTGAGATAAAAATGTTCCCCCCTTTGGCATACTCGAGGGAATCCTCCTCGCATTTTTCCTCTTGCTCTGCTTATTCATGCAGTTTATAATAAATGGCCTTAGGTAAATACATGTATAATACATACATAAATATTGATGCGTAAAAATGCTTTTCATGTCAATACATATCCCATGGTACTTTTACTTCTTTTGTGGGTCTCAGTTCCTGAGGTCACGAAGGCTCCATCTCCTCCCAGCCCAAGGTGGCATCAGAGGCCGGCCGGCAGAATCAACGACGTGTGGTCAGCGAGGGCCGACAGCAGCAAAGAGCATTCCACGCATAGCACTTGCAGTGCGGTCGGCATCGCCGACGCGTGTCGATCCCTGTGGCGGCCCGGATGGCCAATGACTCCGATAGAGGGCGTCGAGCGGGGAGGGACTAAAAAACAGACACCATCTCACCGACACGGTTTGACCGACACCAACTCGCCGACATGGACGATCTCGGCAACCGCTGGCTCGATCTTCATGAAGCATACACCAAACGATCGCCAGTGTGTCAGAGGCGTGCGGTTTCGACTTTCGTGACCTTAGGTCAGGTCAAAGGTCATGAAATCGCAGAAAAACTATAGTTTTAGGCTCACCGACATGACCGATCTCGGTACCCGCCGGGTCGATTCCAATGAAACCTTCACCAAACGAACGGCCGTGTGCCGGAGGCGTGCGGTTTGGACTTTCGTGACTTTGGGTCAGGTCACAGGTCACCAAATCGCGGAAAAACACAATTTTTGGCTCACCGACATGACCGATCTCGGCACCCGCTAGCTCGACCTAAATGAAACCTTCTCCAAACGAATAAAAAAAGCATGTTTCGCTTACAGATCGCCGGACATCTCATGGCAGCGATAGTTTAGTATTCGCCTCGCTTGTACTATTGGCGTCACAAATAGCTCGGCGGCAGTCAGGCTGGGCATCATGGCACCTGGACATCCTGCATGGGTATAGGGGTGGTGGGAAGCAGCATACCTACGCAGGATATTCAGATGCTGGGACGTTCAGCCTGGCTGCCAATCTATTTGTGAGATCAATGGCGCGTATGTGTGGTTGGAAACAGTATATCTATACAGGATGTAGGTGTCAATACGCCCAACCTGACTACCAAGCTATTTGTGACGCCAATCATACAACTGGCTGAAAGTCCAACAACCCTTACTGCCCTTGTATTGGCCTGGGTGATAACTAAGTAAACAGCAACAGCTTGTTATAAAACAGTTTTACCGGCAACTGAAGCATACGACGACGCATAGTTTTGCAATGAAGCATACGACAGCGCGTGGTTTTGCTAGATTCGTATCTTAAAGTTTTTAGAAGCATCCGTCACGCACAACTGCTGAATTTCGGCTCACTCTGTTACACATCGCGGTAACATGATCAATTACGCGGTAACGTGACCTGTAACGTAGAAAGGTCTCGAGCCGCGCACAACACGCATTGCTGATGATGATTATTGGGGTTTTAGGGTGCGTCAACCCATGTGGATTACATTGCAGCCATATCAGACTAGCTTAGAAACGCGTCAGATTGTCACGTTCGGGTAAAACATATCTGGGGGAGTAAGATGTCAACTAGGCAGGTGCATATAAGATTTGAAATCGTATCTCCGCGAGGAAGGCCAAAACTACTCTGTTGTATACAAATCGGGAATCGTTTCCAAGTAAGTCCACTAATCAGGGATGCGGAGCCGGAGCCGGAGCCGGAGCCGGAGCCGGAGCCGCCAGAAAATTTTACTCGGAGCCGGAGTCGGAGCCGAAGCCGTCAAAGGCTCCGACTCCGAGACGAGTGAAATTAGCCAAAGCCAAAAATTATGTTTTTCTGCGATTTGGTGACCATTGACCTGACCCAAGGTCACGAAAGTCCAAACCGCACGCCTCCGGCACACGGGCGTTCGTTTTGTGAAGGTTTCATTGGAATCGACCGAGCAGTTACCGAGATCGATCATGTCGGTGAGCCTAAAACTATGGTTTTTATGCGTTTTGGTGACCTTTGACCTGACCCAAGGTCACGTAAGTCCAAACCGCACGCCTCCGGCACACGGCCGTTCGTTTGGTGAAGGTTTCATTGGAATCGACCCAGCGGTTACCGACATCGGTCATGTCGGTGAGCCAAAAATGGTGTTTTTCTGCGATTTGGTGACATTTGACCTGGCCCAAGGTCACGAAAGTCGAAACCGCACGCCTCTGACACACTGGCGATCGTTTGGTGGAGGTTTCATGAAGATCGAGCCAGCGGTTGCCGAGATCGTCCATGTCGGCGAAATGGTGTCGGTCAAACCGTGTCGGTGAGATAGATGGTGTATGTTTTTTAGTCCCTCCCGCCGTTCAGCTGGTGGCGGTGCCAGTCGGACGGCCGTTCAGCTGGTGGTGGTACCAGTCGGACGGCCGTTCAGCTGGTGGTGGTGCCAGTCGGACGGCCGTTCAGCTGGTGGTGGTGCCAGTCGGACGGCCGTTCAGCTGTGGGTGGTGCCAGTCGGACAGCTGGCTAGCTGAACCGATTAGTCTCGACTCGAGTTTCCTCGAAGTGACCAGGCATGTTCGAATTTGTTTTCTTCATGTGATGGATTTGAATGGCTGTATGTCATCAGAAAGCAGAATGAACAGGCCCGGCACTAAGCAGCTCACACGGCGTCGTGCCAGATGCGCTACTGTCGCTCGGTCTCTGTACTGTCGGTACTGTGCTGTTTGCTTTCTGTACTCTCTGTACTGTACTGTTGACTCTCTATACTGCACCGTTTGGTCACTGTGATGCACTGTTTGGTCACTGTGATGCACTGTTTGATCTCTTCGCTGTACTACTTGGCCTGGGCTCCTGCGACGTTTATGTCTGGCATCCATGGCGGTGGCTGACTCCGCGCCTTCATCAGGCGGAGTGGCATGCTATGTTCGCCGATCGGCTGCCATGTCGCCCATTTATCAGTGATAGTTGGGCTACGATAAATAATCTGTCGGCTGCAGATCCAGGCTCAGTGCGGCCTTGCTTTGGTGTTGGGTGGAACGGAATTGCGAAATTCTGCTTTGTTTGGCAGAACTTGATATCGGTAAATGGTTCAAATCAGTTCGCACTGATATTGTTAACAGTGAATGGAGCATTAGTGATCAGCTGTGATTTGCTAGTTATGTTTTAAGTTGTATCAAACTAAGCCAAAAATACTGAACTAGGCCTGTCCACGTTAAGTTTGTGCGTTTGGTGTGGTATCAGCTGACGCAGAGACGATACTTATAGCAGGTGTAGGTATGCAGTAGCTGCCGAAATTGGTTCCGCCGAGCAGGCACACCGGCCTGTCGTTCACGAGTGACAGTCAGCTGACGGTGGATGTCGCCAATGTCCGGAGGTCGGTGTGGCGCACCAGCCGGGGGAGGGGGAGGCAGCGAACAGCCAGTGCTAGACGCCGTCAGCTGTTGGGCAGTGACGTTATTCCGACAGCTGCTGGCCACCGGTGGCGGGGCAGCCGGGAAGTACGCGGTCAGGTTCCGAGGCCGGCCGAGTCTCGCCGACCGACCGGACCTTCAGCCGGTCGGTCGCCAGCGGACGGACGTCGTCGCCGACGTGTCTGACCGGAGAGTTCCCGCCGAGACGGCCTAGCCCGAGATGGAGCCGGGGGCCCGGGCTGCGCGGCTTCTGGTGCCGTATGTTTGTCCGGTTTGGCCAGCTGCCCGGCCGGACGAGGTGGCGCTGCGTGCGGCCGCCGCTCCTCGCCGCAGGTGTGTGCGCGTTTGACATACAAATATTGACTTTCTCAGTAGGCAAGCTACCGTTTGAACGCTACGGCGAGGTTTTGCTGGATGACTGAGAAATTCTTATCGAGGCGAGGCGCTCCAGGCACCATATTTCCTCGCAGGTGCGTCGCTGATCGGGAAGAAAAATAGAGAGCACATTTTCCCCGGATGGACGCCTTTCACTGCAAATCTTGATGATAGATTGCACTTGAGTCTTCCGGGGGGATAAGGCACCCTCGGCTGAAGAATTCGCGACGACACGGCGGTCGGGCATTCTCAGCGCGGCGCTGTTTCCCGATCAGGGGGCGACATTCTCCGACCAGGGCACGTCTTGCACGATTAGGAAGGGACCACATACCTCAGTGCTCACCATCGCCACTTTGAATCAGCCCACGGAAGTGGTGGGAATGAGGCGGCGATCTGTCACAGAGGCAGGAGGCGGAGGAAGAGGGATATCTACGTCCCGTCAACATATTCTGAACTTAACATTAAATTCACGGATGCTACATGAAAGAATCGACTAAAGCGTTCGATGCTCCCCCAGCTCCACCTCCATCTCCACTTACGGATCTAGGATTTCGCTAAGGGGAGATATTGAGGGGAAATCCGA
This sequence comes from Imbricaverruca yamaguchii, assembly GCA_034440575.1. Classification (NCBI taxonomy): domain Eukaryota; kingdom Metazoa; phylum Arthropoda; class Thecostraca; family Neoverrucidae; genus Imbricaverruca; species Imbricaverruca yamaguchii. Next base: position 2,319,847 of record JAOTOL010001625.1, read on the forward strand.
ACCCCGTGATGCCCGCGCACAGTAACTAATCGCGTGGTTCGTTTCCTCGGACGCAGTATTACGCTGGGTAGGGTCGTGCCATCGCACTGACGAAGTCTCGGTGACGCTTAAACCGCTGTATACAAACCCGGCACCGCAACACACAAACCCGGCACCGACAACACACAAACCCGGCACCGACAATACACAAACCTGGCACCGACAACACACAAACCCGGCACCGACAATACACAAACCCAGCACCGACAACACACAAACTCGACACCGACAACACACAAACCCGTCACCGACAACACACAAACCCGACACCGACAACACACAAACCCGGCACCGACAACACACAAACCCGACACCGACAACACACAAACCCGGCACCGACAACACACAAACCCGACACAGACAACACACAAACCCGGCACCGACAACACACAAACCCGACACCGACAACACACAAACCCGGCACCGACAACACACAAACCCGACACCGACAACACACAAACCCGACACCGACAACACACAAACCCGACACAGACAACACACAAACCCGACACCGACAACACACAAGCCCGGCACCGACAACACACAAACTCGACACCGACAACACACAAACCCGGCACAGACAACACACAAACCCGGCACCGACGGTCTGGTCTGGACGGATGGATGTATGGGTGGTCCAGTGGAGCCGTCTGATCTGGACGGATGGATGTATGGGTGGTCCAGTGGAGCCGTCTGGTCTGGACGGATGGATGTATGGGTGGTCCTTACAGGGTAGCCGTGTGTCTATTGTTCTGTTTCTACGCGGACGACAATCACTTTCAATTTTCGCTCTGTTTCCAGACTTAGACTTCACGGCACTTACGCACACCGTCAAGTAGATATATGAATACCGTGAAAAACATACTCCGCTCAACACAGGACAGTCTGATCCACTTAAATGCCGGTGGTGCAGTGCCCCAACAATTCCTTTCCATCGGGCAACCATAATACAGGCGCGCACTTAAATGGTAATAAGAAGTACGTAGCAGGCGGGCACAGAGTAAGATACTTCAGTATAAGTTACAGTATAAGAACAGTTCAGTATAAGTTATCATTCCAAGCGAGAAAGGGTGGATCAACTGTCCTATTCATGGTGAAAAGTTTAGTCGTTTCGTGTCACATGTTTCTCAATAACCAGCGACTTTGCATTTATTCTTGCCATTCTTTGTCATTTAACCACACTTTTAATGTATTTATACCCTTAAAGGTGACTCAAGGTTTTATAGACAATGACTCTTGGGATTTCATAGAAAATCGTCTTTCATATCTTGCGTCGTGTGGTTGAGTAGTACAAGCCTCTGAGTTTAAGCATTAGCCGTGTGTCACCTGAGTGCTTAGCACGCACGTTATGTAGTTGAGAGGTGGAAGCCACTCAACTACGCCTGTGGAGCCGCCGTTCAGCTGGGTGCTAAATACATGTGTTTCTGGTGAGAGTTCTCCGTTGATCTCAGGCTGCAGAGGTCATTACATCGATGTTGTATCCGATGGCCCGAACGGCGCACCGAGTAAATTTCGCGGCAATTGAGCCCAATTACCTGAATTTATTTACGAACTAGTTCGGAATACTATGGCAGGGACCACGAAAGAAGAGTTCACTGTGATATTATAACGCTTTTGCCTCTTTATTCCGTAAAATACGCATATGTGTGATGCTACCTGTCGACAATATTGTTGTTTGATCCTCTTTTCTCATAATGGTGGTAGCGTCCGTGCTATTCAGATAATACGACCAGTGTCTCAGCCAGGGCTATGTCATACGGATGTGGCTAAGAGTTTTGTATTGTTCTCTTTGTTCTTAGTATTAGGGCAACTGTCTTCTTCGCTGCCAAGTGTGAAGTAAGAAAATCAGATGTAGCCATGGGGCCATGTGCTAATCTAAATACACTGCTGATTATGGTTGTTAGTGTGGTAGTGTGGTACTTCGGAAGACAAAGGAATGCTGGCGCATCGGAAGGAAAGACACCTCAACGTCTCAGTGACGGTTAAAACAGAAGCTTATTTATATACTTCCTCCTATTTTCCAGAAACATGAAAGCTGAGCTTGTTATATTACTAGGATTGTGCAGCTCAATAAAATGGATTTAATTTTGCTAGTCATACACAACACGGCCAAAAGCCAACTTTTGCAAAAGTGGTGTTTGGTGTCCTCTGCCAGCAAACGAGAGGTGATTTGCGATGCCATAATGTTGCAAAGCGCACTTGTAGCTCCGCCCATCGCTATTAGTGACGTAACTGCTGTTGTGCTTCCACGCACTTCGTTGCGAACGTATCGGGGGGGGAGGGCTTATCGATCACCACAGCGGTCATCACCGCACGGTGGCAGGCCGATCAAACTCAACAAGACACATACGCGATCAGCAGGAATCCTACTCAGCAGTCGACCTCATTACGTTCCTATATGTTGTGCGAATGTCGAATTTCACATTATAATACAACATATTGCGCAATCGTGTGTGCGCAATTGAAATAGTGTGAGGGCACAGGGAAAACCACGACAGCCATCTGCATGTGAGGGCACAGGGAAAACCACGACTGCCATCTGCATGTGAGGGCACAGGGAAGACCACGACAGCCATCTGCATGTGAGGGTACAGGGAAAACCACGACAGCCATCTGCATGTGAGGGCACAGGGAAAACCACGACAGCCATCTGCATGTGAGGGCACAGGGAAAACCACGACAGCCATCTGCATGTGAGGGCACAGGGAAGACCACGACAGCCATCTGCATGTGAGGGCACAGGGAACACCACGACAGCCATCTGCATGTGAGGGCACAGGGAAGACCACGACAGCCATCTGCATGTGAGGGCACAGGGAACACCACGACAGCCATCTGCATGTGAGGGCACAGGGAAAACCACCACAGCCATCTGCATGTGAGGGCGCAGGGAACACCACGACAGCCATCTGCATGGGGAAAACCACCACAGCCATCTGCATGGGGAAAACCACGACAGCCATCTGCATGTGAGGGTACAGGGAACACCACGACAGCCATCTGCATGTGAGGGTACAGGGAAGACCACGACAGCCATCTGCATGTGAAGGCACAGGGAACACCACGACAGCCATCTGCATGTGAGGGCACAGGGAAGACTACGACAGCCATCTGCATGTGAGGGCACAGGGAAGACCACGACAGCCATCTGCATGTGAGGGTACAGGGAAAACCACCACAGCCATCTGCATGTGAAGGCACAGGGAACACCACGACAGCCATCTGCATGTGAGGGCACAGGGAAGACTACGACAGCCATCTGCATGTGAGGGCACAGGGAAAACCACGACAGCCATCTGCATGTGAGGGCACAGGGAAAACCACGACAGCCATCTGCATGTGAGGGCACAGGGAAGACCACGACAGCCATCTGCATGTGAGGGCACAGGGAACACCACGACAGCCATCTGCATGTGAGGGCACAGGGAAGACCACGACAGCCATCTGCATGTGAGGGCACAGGGAAAACCACCACAGCCATCTGCATGTGGGGGCACAGGGAACACCACGACAGCCATCTGCATGGGGAAAACCACCACAGCCATCTGCATGGGGAAAACCACGACAGCCATCTGCATGTGAGGGTACAGGGAAGACCACGACAGCCATCTGCATGTGAGGGCACAGGGAACACCACGACAGCCATCTGCATGTGGGGGCACAGGGAAAACCACCACAGCCATCTGCATGTGGGGGCACAGGGAACACCACGACAGCCATCTGCATGGGGAAAACCACCACAGCCATCTGCATGGGGAAAACCACGACAACCATCTGCATGTGAGGGTACAGGGAAAACCACGACAGCCATCTGCATGTGAGGGTACAGGGAAGACCACGACAGCCATCTGCATGTGAGGGCACAGGGAACACCACGACAGCCATCTGCATGTGAGGGCACAGGGAAGACCACGACAGCCATCTGCATGTGAGGGCACAGGGAAGACCACGACAGCCATCTGCATGGGGAAAACCACCACAGCCATCTGCATGCATTGGCCGGACAATGACTTGGTGGTGTTGCATGCATAGATGGCTACACCTACGTACGGTTACGTGTGTTCAGTACGTTTTCCGTGTTATGGTGGGTGGCGAACGCGGCGCCGTTTATACGCTAACTCATGGCGAAAGATGCCTCGATTCTCTGGGCTGACGTGACCGGAACGCCACGAAATCCGAGCGGTAATAAGTCCAGACATAGGCGGCCGGCGATGGTTTCCAATCGTCGTGATCGTTTCTACCAAACTCGGATGAATCATTCATCATCGATCGAACAGCTAGATTGATGTCATTAGAGATGATAAGCTCCTGTCCACAACTCGAGCGTTTGATTCCGCAGAGATTCATGGTCAATGAGTCGTGATAAAAATAAAGCCAGGCTTATCGATTGTTATGAGTATGCCACGGCAAAGTCGAGACTGTTTTTGATCTGCAAGTGAATGGTGATGTGTTGGGTGATGCATAGGTGATGCACAATGTATTATACGGGGTGATATGCGGGTGATGCACAAGTTGACGTGCGGGGTGATGTACAGGGTACAAGGTGATATACGGGGTGATATGCAGGGTGGTGTACAAGTTGACGTGCGGGGTGATGTACAGGGTACAAGGTGATATATACGGGGTGATGTACAGGGTACAAGGTGATATATACGGGGTGATATGCAGGGTGGTGTACAAGGTAACGTGCGGTATGATGTGCGGGGTGATGTATAGACTGATGTACGGTGTTATATGCAGGGTGATGTGCACGGTGGTTCACTGTGTGATGTACCGGGTGATATGTAGGGTGATGTGTGATGTTAGTTATTTGTGTTTAAGAGTTCTTCGACCAAAACAAATCGATGTGCGATATGATGTGCGAGATGATATACAGGGTGATATGCATGGTGATGTGCATAGTGATGTACGGGGTGATGCACAGGCTGATGTAAAGTGTGATAAACGGGTGATATGCAGGGTGGTGTGCAGGGTGATGTGTAGGATCGTTGCGCATGATAATTGAAGTCTTAGTAGAGCACATACTGCTCAAAATAAATGGACATGCAGCTATTGGGTAGAAGAAACGATTCGAAAACCTCCCGCTTTCTAGGTGCGGGAACATAACTCATTTTTATTTTTAATATGAAATACTTTTATCTGTAGGCAGTTTCTACTATACGTATGTACCAGAACGTCTGGCCATCTCTGCAAATACACGGCATGTGATGCCTTTAATGTAGCTATTTATTCGTCCCGTGTCACCGTACGCGCACAGGCCCTCTGCTCCTGCGTATCAGGCTCGGCCAGGTGGAGCATGAGTTCCTGAGCAAATATGGCTCAGTAAGGCATACTGGCGTTTCTGTGTAACTAAGGCTTAGTTATGTGGGCTGGAGTTACATGGTGCAACTACGGCTTGGTAAGGTATGCTCGAGTTCCTATGTAACTAAGGGCTGGAGTTCCTGTGCGAAAAAGGCTTGGCAGGTTGGGTTGAAATTTTCGACTAGTCGGTATACCACGAGAATGAATACTGATTGCTCACAGTTCGTTTCCTTTCCTCGACCATTGACTGTCTTCCGAAGCAGAGGGGAAACCAGCAGCGTTGGCTGACAAGCTTGGAGATGACAAATGAGTAGCGTTGGCTGACAAGGTTGGAGATGACAAATGAACCCGCCCTCCTCCAATCCCCAATAGGTCAGCCATATCGTGGCCATGACACTATGTTGGAAGGGATCAGACGGCGCCAGTTCTGTGTGAGAGCAATACCAACTCCCCCATCCCCCCCCCCCCGCTCTAGCCCCACTGCGCATTGCGGCGCGCTTGGCTTGGCTGCTGACTCTGTTGACGCGAATGACGCAACAGTGACCGGCGCATCGGCACCCGGCCCAACTGAGGCGGAGGTCAGCGCATCGGCACTCGGTCCAACTAAGGCGGGGGTCGGCACCCGGCCCAACTGAGGCGGGGGTCAGCGCGTCGGCACCCGGTCCAACTGAGGCGGGGGTCGGCACCAGGCCCAACTCAGGCAGGGGTCGGCACCCGGTCCAACTGGGGCGGGGGTCGGCACCCAGTCCAACTGGGGCAGGGGTCGGCACCCGGTCCAACTGGGGCGGGGGTCGGCACCAGGCCCAACTCGGGCAGGGGTCGGCACCCGGTCCAACTGAGGCGGTGGTCGGCACCCGGTCCAACTGGGGCGGGGGTCGGCATCCGGCCCAACTGAGACGAGGGTCGGCACCCGGCCCAACTCGGGCGGGGGTCGGCACCCGGCCCAACTGAGGCGGGGGTCAGCATCCAGCCCAACTGAGACGGGGGTCGGCGTCGGGTGCAAGCGGGCCAGTCCAGCCCTCACGCCGGCTGATATGCACACTGTCCCGTCTCATCTCTGACTCTCTGCACCCTGCATGTCAACTCAATCCGAACTGATTATCATGCAGATCTCGTCCACGTCCGGTGCGAGCTTCACCCCGCACCAATCGAGCTGCATCCTGCATCTCATCTACACCGCATTATCGTGCCTCTTCCACACCATTTCTAAACTTCATCATATCTCACCCCGGCCTAATCCCTGCCATTCCCAACGTCATCCTCAGCTCCGTGCCAACGTCATCCCCAGCTCCCTGCCAACGTCATCCCCAGCTCCCTGCCAACGTCATCCCCAGCTCCCTGCCAACGTCATCCCCGCCTCACCCGACGTCATTGCCGTGACCTCCCCGCGTCACCTTGGCGCCATCCCCAGCACATCCCCGTGCCGTCGTCGCCACATCCCTGGGTCGTGTCCGGTCGCACCAGGTGGTGGCCGGCTCCTGGCGGCCACCTCTTAACGCGACTTCTCAGCCGTCATCGCCAGTCACGTAGATTCCCGAAAATGAATTGTGATCTCGGGCGCAGCTCCTACTCGCAGCCACACCTGCACCGCTCATACGTGGCGCCGGCGCGTCTGATATAGACGGTGACGTCACTGCGTGGCTGGACTCCCACTGAAGACTCCGTCACTGCGTGGCTGGACTCCCACTGGAGACCCCATCACTGCGTGTTCGAGTCTCGCTGGAGGTTCCATCACTGCGTGTTCAGGTCTTGATGGAGGTCCCGTCGTTGCATGTTCAGATATCGCTGGAAGTTTCGTTACTGCGTGTTCAGATATCACATTAAGCTCCGCCGACCGAGCGGGGTGATTCACACGTCACCCGGACGTTCCTCGACATGTCGTCACCGAACTGGACTGATTCACACGAGATTGACAGCGGAGCCCTTGCCGGCTCCAGTAGTCGGAAGGGTGAAGAGGAACTCGGTACTACTCAGCCCTGAGTAATGGCGCAACCACACGAGTTGGGTCGACGCCTGCGCGCATCGGTTCGCCAAATCGAGGGAGTTCGGATATATTCCCTGGGAGAGCAGTGTGCAACAACATTAGTGGCACGTGGTCCTGGAGGAAGGGAGATACATTTGCCGCAAATGTGGGGGGAGGGGAGGCTGCAGCTGAGCTGGGCAGGGCAGCGCCTGGCACGATTACAGGCGTGTGTGGTAGGCGATGGGATAGCAGACTCGTCTGGCACCTCGTCCGACACGAACCACGACGACCAGACTGGGAATGGGGGCGAACACTACCCCGGACGCATTGAGGTCGCGCTTCTGCGGAGAAGACGGCGCTGTCACTACGCGCCTTCTGAGACAGTGCCCTCCCCCCCACCACTAGTGACCCCTAGTGGCCTCTAGTCGTCGCGACTGCCCCACCCCACCCAGTGAGCGGAGAAGCACTGTCGGGGAGAGGTGACGCCTGCGGTGGCCCCATATGTGCGCACCTGATGCCTTCGCTGGCATTTGTGTTGCTTTGATGGAGCTGAGATGACATTTGGCCGGCAGAGCAGACTGCCGACGTGGCTGTTGTTTGGCACACGGCGCCGCTCCCGAGCTGCATTAGCTGAGGTGTCGTGCTTGCCAAGGCCAGGGCCCACCACAACCCTGCTGAGCCCCTTCAACGCCGGGATCCACCAAACCCCAGATGAGCCCCCCCCCAATCCGGACGTTCTGGCCCATCAAAACCCTCAATATCCGGACCTATGGAGCCCACGCCCCCCCCCCCCATGCCCACGGACCCTGCCACAATAGCCCCCTGCCCCAACGGATCCTCTCGACCTTTCAAAAGCCACACATTTTACGGATTTCGCGTTATAAATAACAGCATTTAATGGTTTTTTATTCACATTGTGTCATGCCGCTCATGACTTTTCGCGCCAGGTGACCGTGTAACAACGGAGTTTGGAAAGGTCACATCAGGTCGAACTGGAAAGGCAGCATGAAAGAAGGAAAGCCAGGTCATATGGCAGTGAGTTCTCAGAATGGAATGTATTTTCATGCATTACGTTTTTGGCCTGTCCTTGGTGATGGGTAATGCCCATTGCCAGAGGAACATAGGCCACAATACAACACGAACTTCTTTTCATGCGTCACACCTTTGGGCCTGTTTTGATGGTGGCCAATATCCATTGACAGTGGAACATAGACCCCAGTGCAACACGAACCTCTTTTCATGAGTCACACCTTTGGCCTGTCCTCGACGGTGAGCATTTCGATTGTCGGAGGAACATCTACCACAGTCCATCACCAAATTCTTCCGGAATCGGGAATCATGCACAAAGCTCTTTGTGAATCTTACATTAATTTCGACATGAATGCATAATTGAAACAGAAACATTGTGTTGCAAGCATTGGTTTTGGTAACTATCAGCCAGGGTTTCGAAACCAATATACGAGGGGAATTATTGAATAACAAGCATTCTATTGTTTGTGAGTTTGCCTAGACTCAAGATTCGTCTCACAATTTGATACTTCTCCACGGGGCAGCCATGCTTACAACCGAAGGTCACTGGAATGTTTTTTTTATTGTGATGGTGCTTAGCAGCATGAGGATGTGTGGTAAATAGACCTTGCTGCGTAAATCCTGAGCCGAACATGAGATTGGACAAATATAACTCCCCTGTCCTGGCAAAACAGAGGTCGAGTCACTTCACGCGATCACATTTAGCCCCAGGCTGAAGGGGTCAGTTAGCAGCTGGTCTGATAAGGCCGGGGACGAGCTACCGGGGCGTCCGTGTCGGTACATTGGCGACACGTTAAACTTTCGGTCAAAATTCTGCCGTTGAGCTGGAATCCATGGTTCGGGTAATGGGGCCAGAATTCACACAACAAACTCTGCTTAGCAATAGCACCCTGGTCGATAACGCCTGGTCATCAAGAATTCGGGCCAAATACCCGATTAAAAACAAAACACTTAGCGGTAGCATCTTAGTTGTACGTTAGTCGTACCTCGAATACACGGTCGTGTTCAATCATCGTCAGTGCGTCAATTGCCAGCCGAATGTCAGTCTTGAACTAACTGCGGGCACATGGAGCGGCTCAAGCCTCGTCTTACTAGTTATCAAGAGCTTTGTGCTTTCCAACGCCCTGCCAGCAACCTGAGAAGCTGATGCCCACGTTTTCGTCCGGTATAAATATAAATCCGGCCCGTGCTTCATCGCCAGCAGATGCCAACAACTGTAAGTCGCGTGCTTAACTCAAACAAGTCGTGCTTGATCTCACGCTACATGAACAGCTTCGTCTGCCACTTGGAGATACGGGTCCCGCTGGTGCGCCAGCGTATTATAAGTAGTTTAAACTCGCCGTGTGGAAGTGGTAATGCATGCTATCCTATTCCGCTTCATGCCATCTTAGCCTGGCGTGTCAATGCCTAGTCAGGCCTGTAGCCAGCTAAAATAGTCAGGGAGGACACAAGCCCTTTCTGACTCGACTTTGCTTAGTACACACCCATAGACGTAATGCTAAAGGTATTGGGGCACTTGGCTTCCTGGGGACACGTGCCCGCAGTGGTGCCCCGGCCTGGCTGCCGCTCTGTGCTTGGTACGAGAACGTGAGGCAACCTAATACTCGAGAGTGCGGGCAGTGTAGGAAGCGATGCACGTATGCTCAAACCTTTAGCAGAAATCCCAACACTTTTATGTCAGCACCTACATCGGGAAGAGGGCGACAGAGGTTGAGCAGATATGGCGCTATGGTGTTCATACTGGTGTCCATGGATTATGACAATGTATGTTTCATGGTTTTCTTAGGATGGCTCTAGTGATTGTTTCAGCTACGGTGGGTGCTTATGGAAGCGCATGTGCATGCCATGACAGCTATTGTTTTTGCCGCTGTGCAGATACTGCCGCAGCTCAACTCTGCTCGTTACTGTCGCGACTCTCCTGATCTCGAGCCCTATTGGATATGCTATCCGCCAGCTTATGCCTCCTTTTTCGCTTAGCCTTCGGTTGTTCTAAGGTGCAGGGATTTGCCAGGGCGCTACAGAGGAACGGTGCTGAGTTTTCTCACACTGAATGGCTGCGAAACAGCGGATATTCTAGGCAGCTAGCCGGACCCAAACCCGAACCCGTGATTTACGTTGCACCATGCTAACAGACCATTGTCTATCGTATCCGCTTCGTTCATCCCAGTTCATGATTATGCACATGGTATCTTGTAAACATGTGTAGCCGTTGCGTGTAAATTGTGTGTGGCGAATGCCGCTCGGTTTAACGGAAGCATGTCATCTCAATGTTACGGAAACTCAGCAGTAAATAATGATTGCATAACTGGAGTCACATCTCGCACAGTCAAAAAGTGGCCAGGCACCTTACCACAGGTGCGAAGGAACCGTGCGGTTACGATTCGCCCTTCCCATTATGCGTCTGGTACAGCCTGACTTCACCTTAGTTCCGCTTAACGCAGCAAGCAATACGTCTGGCATGCTCTAGTAGCGGTCCATGATAAGCGGTAGCATGTTATCCCCTCGTGTCGCTTGTTTTGCAAGTGCCTCCTCCATTCGCGCCAACCTGTGCTTGGTATTAGAACGTGATACAGCCTAATCCTCGAGAGTGCGGGCAGTGTAGGCAGCGATGTATGTATGCTCAAACCTTTGGCAGAAATCCCAACACTTTAATGTCAGCATCTACATTGGAAAGAGGGGCGACAGAGGTTGAGCAGATATGGCGCTATGGTGTTCATTATGATATCCACGGATTTTCATTTTATGTTTCATGGTTTACTTGCAGCCACGCGTGCTGCGCCGAAGTAGCAGAGTGGGCCCGGTCACGACTTGATGGCGTGCTCACCGTTTACGGCGACGTGGACCGCAGCAGCACTGGCACAGACGACTCATGGCGTCTTCAGCAGGTCCCACGGCCTGCCTCTGGCTGCCGGCCACGGTAGCCGCCGGCCGCCGTGTCAGGCCACGGCCACAGGTCGCCCCCGCCGCTGCTGACCTCCGCCTCACCGCGCGCGTCTCGCTGGGTCTTCGTCACAAGCGAGCCGCTTCTCGCCGCCGCTCCCGCCGTCGGCATTCCCGCGCCGCCTGGCCGCCCAGCCGCCTCCCGCGCCAAGTTCGCGCGCCACGTCACTGCGGCCGCGCCAGTTTCGCCGCGCGCGCGTCGGAACTGGCGCGCAATTCCGTGCCGACGGAAAGTGCGGCTGGCCGGCGTGACGCGGCGGCCCGTCGTCACGACGCCAGACGTATAAATAGCCGACGTGATCGGTCATACGAAAGGTCACCCCTCCCCCACCGCTCGTTAGGTGGGGGAGGAAGGCAGGACGACGGTAGGTAAATGAGGGTGTTCGAGGCGCGTGTGCGCTCCATCCTCTTGCAACCGCTACCGGAAACAGCCCGCCGCCATGCTGCGTGGCACGTGGTACTGATGAATATCAGTATCACGCCATAAAATGATAATAATACACATAATTTCCATTGCTCGTGATATGGCAAATGAAGTGCATTTTGGATAGCAATTGTAATGGGCATAGTCATTATATCAGCTATATTTTTTTTGTGCCTAGCCGTGGTACATTTAGCTTCTTGTGTGTCAGGTGTGTTTGTGATATTCCAGAAGTCGATAATTATCAGTGCTAGGGTGACTTTATCGCTGGCAAGGAGCTCAAGGGGATGGCTATTTACCAAGAGTGGATAGTATTGGCAGGTTAATGGGGAAAATGAGCATCTACCTAATATATCAAGCTGAGCGGAAAAAATAAACAGGGTATTCATAGCAGTGTAAAATGGAACAAGGATTTTCTTCTGAAATGATCGTGGTAATTTATCATATTTATTTGTTACCTTCGTACGTCTACAAACAGAGGCACAGCCAAAGCCCCCCCCCCTTAGCGACAAAAAACAGATTAGATCAGTATTTGTGTGATACTGTGTGACAATATTAATAAAACAAATTAAAATCTCACAATTTCTTGCTAGCTTAGGCAAGACATTTTGAGATTTTCACCACACGCAAAAAAAAAGTTCCTGCGCGCAATTACCAATGGCCCTGCCACTGCCTTCAAATATTTGTATTATTTTTGTGCGTAGTTGCTCTGCATCAGGTTTGCTTACACCAATGCTTTATCATCTATTCGCTTCATCGCACACACATCAGCAGCTTTAGTGACTGCTGTGTCCGACATTTTGCAGAGTAGTACGTCCGGTGTTGCTCAAATATTGTCCATTTGCACTTGCACTAATTATACATTTAAAGGGAAACAGGTTTCCCACGTGAGGATTCAAATATATGTCGTATGCTAGAGCGTTCGACTAATTTGTCCCTACGTGCAACCGGGACCCCGATGCAGGTCATAAGCTGGCGGATAACTGTCACCATCCGACTGCAGGTAAAATGGTGGAATCCACATGTGGTCGTGAATGAAAACGTAAAACATGGATAGAAAGAGATGGTCACAAATATGCAGTCGAGATATTCATTATTCAGTTACAGACGGCCACCGACAGTCACGCTGTTGTCAGGTGCTCTGCATAGATAGTGAAGTCGTCAGAAATGGCCGCTCATTGTCACGCGCGACTACGACATGTTTTGTCTCCCTGCCTAGTCTACGTGCAGATGAGACCATGGACTGCGACACAGCCCACCATGATATTTGTAATTGTGAAGGGAATGCAATATAGGGAGCATTATATTAGATCATACCTGACTTAGAAATTGCATGCAAAATAATTGCTCTGTAAACATCATCGCACTAACGTTACCACCCAGATGCATCAAAACAGAAAGCCTTCAATTAATTCATACTGCTTCAATCGTAGGTCATTTTCGAACAATAAGCATAGCACGTTCATAGTTCAGCAAATAATTTCATCGCGATGATGGGTTCGAAGCCGTGCATATACTCCTGCTCATGTCATAGCCATCAGGTAAACTATTCGACTTTATATTGACTTTTCTGCCACCATTATTGTTAAATCTTATGCTATCTTACATCAAAAGTGAATGATTGATGAGTGAATTGCATGCTAATACATTTCAATGGGATGGTTGTGAAGATGAAGCAGGCCTTAATTTAATTATTTTATGCTTCTTTGTGTTGACACACGTAAAACTAAACATATTGTTATCTACTTTTCACTTAATTCATTTTCATTGATTCACACTATGTTTCCTGAATATGCAAAAAGCGTTTTCACTTCATGCTCTATGCAAGCGTCAATCCTTTGTCGTCTTTCAGTTATTCCCGTGCCTTGGTACATATTATGTACATGGTGTTCGTACAAAAGGTTTTTTTCTCAAGTTGAATTTGTGTCGCATATTCCTTCAATGTGTTGGCGTGTCAAATGTTGTCAAATGAGCATTGTAGAATTAACTGCAATCATTTATTGTTGTGCCCATTTCTAGCTTTCTCAAGAAAGATGTCAATTTCTACCCAGAATGCTCGTTTGTACTTCCCGGCTTTCTTGACCTTGACTGCTTACGAATATAGATGAAGAGATAAAATAAGTGGCCAGGTTGCTGCTGACATAATATAAAAAGTGGAAACACGTAACACCACAAGCATAGCACAGAATAGCAGCGTAGCAATTCATGATATGATGAGATATTTGCCTGGATGTTTTAGAAGGCATACTGTGGAATTTTCCTCTAGAATATGACCGGAATCCGGAAACATATTTGATCAGTTGGGATGATGGACTTCGGTGGAAGAGAGTGCCCTAGGTTGCGAACTAATAGTGGCTATGAGACTCTGTGTGTGCCATTCACGATTCGGTGAATACGCAGATGTGAAATGTGAATATCTTACCAAGTTGGATGTATATTTTGCCCCTCCTCCCGTAAAAGTTAAGCTGCTGCAAGCAGAGTGAAAGCAAGCGCTGCTATTGAATAAAAGCCTTCCGTGCCCAAGTCGTCACATCAAAATTGTTTAGGTGATGCCTTTGGGCGCATAATGTGATGAATGCAATAAACGAAGTGAACTTCTTCACACCAGGAGATATAGGTGTAATTCTTTTCTTGTGTAATGCTTTCCAAACAGTGAGAACCAGGCCCACAAGGGGTCGGCACGACCCGATTTGAAGGAAAATTCCCCAGTGAGTTCGGGAGGGGGAGGAATGAAGTTGTGCACGGAAATTGAAGCATGTGCACGGAAATTGAAGGTATATATATTTCCGGAATTGTTTCATCATTTGAAAATGTCAGGTGTCTAAGTCTACATTTTAATATTACATTCCTGTAAGCTTACTGGGATTGAAAAGTGCGCAGCATTGCTGTCATTCATTTTTTTCGTAAGAACGTTCCTCGGATAGTTTGTTTACCGTTGGCTTCGTGCACACTATGAAAGGGAAGATACAATTACTGGTCATGTCGCCAAAAAATGAGTCCAGGGCCTCTCCCTACGCCTTATTTGCGAACATATTTAGAGGCGATCGGATGGATCATTTCTTTACACAATTTCCGCAAGGATCGAGGAAATGGAGTTCCCATTCTTTCTTTTGTCCCCAGATATTTTGCGACACTATTTCATTAAATAAATAAAAAAGACATAGGAAGTACAACAACCATGAACTGCTCATTCGGCACTGCGCCACCCTACCACATTAAAGTCAACCAAAATTGAATATTCGACTGACTTCGGCATCGTAAGCATTGCACGCAGCCTTCAAGACCTTTCATTTGCTTCACGAACCCCAGATGCATGCCAGGCATAGTTTATTGCGTTTACTTGCGATCCGCCACAGATTCAGTGAGTACAATGGCATGACATAATTATAATCGATATATAGTATTGCGGAACGGCTGCCACATTGTGAATCGTGAATGGTAACTGAAGCCGGGAAAGGGAGGATTTTCCGTCCTGCACAGGTTAGTTTAATTACTGTGAAAGACAAAGCCTCGGAAGTTAGGCTAATTACTGTGAAGGACAAAGCCACAGGAGCTAGGCTAATTACAGGGAAGGACAAAGGCCGAGACAGTCTGCTCTGGTGCGAATAAGATAACAGTTGGTACGGACGACCTGGCTCGGTTGGACCTGACCGTCACACTTTTCAAACCTTAATAACATCTTAAAACCTTGCCAAGCCTTAACAACTTGTTATATTTTGGCTCCAGTGTTCGAAATGCTCTTTTCGTTGGGGGTAAAGCGCTGAAATTTGGACTGTTCTCCATCTTCAATGCAGGAGGTTGTTCCGAAAAGTTCACTGTTTGCATAATAAATTCACATCGTAGTTGGCAGTTGGTCCAGCTGGCGGAGCTGGTAGGGAGTCTGGATCGTGGTCCTGAGGATTCGGGTTCGAACCCTTTTATCCGCCCCAAAAGCTCGGTTGAATGGAGCGCCGCTTTGCACTGGTCTCCCCCGTCATGGCAAGGTCTCTGGTCTCTCTGGTCTCTGGTCTCCCCGGCAAGGTCTCTGGTCTCCTCACTGGTCTCCCCCGTCATGGCAAGGTCTCTGGTCTCTCTGGTCTCTGGTCTCCCCCGTCATGGCAAGGTCTCTGGTCTCTCTGGTCTCTGGTCTCCCCCGTCATGGCAAGACAAGGTTCGAGTAGCTTCGCGCTCGAATTTAGCCCGCGGGTGGGAGATCAGTTGTAAACTTGTCTGAAAAGGCCGGGGACGAGCTACCGGGACGACCGTGTCGGTGCATTGACGGCACGTTAGCCTCTCGGTCAAAATTCTGCCGTTCAATTGGAATTCATGGATTGGGTGGTGGGGCCAGGGTTCACGCAACAAGCTCTGCTTAGCAATCAGACCATGGTTCATAAAAACTACCCCAGCAAGAATTCGGACTCAATTTCTTGGGGAAAAAATAAAATAAAGACGACGCGTGCTCTAATCGATACCGTAGCGATGAAATTTCAGCACCTCAACCGTGTGTATTTTAGCTAAACGTTTGAAAGCAGGTGGCTGTAGAGCACGAAAGTCAATGCCACCATAAGTGACCCATTCAGTCACACGTGACACACTGCTTTTAACACCTTTATAACACCGCTTTCAATACTTGTCCGCGCCGGACCAGCGCTTCTCATAACACCTGACGCCGGCTAATGCGCTAGCTTAAGGATGGAGTTTAGCAAAACGCTTTCTGATCTTCGGTCCAGAGACTAGCTGTGCCCATATCAGTTCACCAGCTATAGCGGGGCCTCCAGTGCCCGACAGCACCGTCACGCACTACGGCCGTGCCGTGGCTACGGCACGGCCGACCCCGTGACGTAGACGTGGCCGCACTGAGGCACCACCAGTCAGCTGCATGCCGGCAGCGTGCTGGTGCTGAGAGCATGCCACCGCCTCTCCGGGGATTCATCGCCGTTCACCGTCGACTTGTGGCTTATTTCGAGTACGGAAATTGCCGAGGCAGTGTGGTGCTCATCGGAGCAGTGGTGTACCCCAGGTCAGTGGTGCTCGCCAGATCAGCGGAGTTTATCAGATCAGCATTTAATATGTAAGGTCAGTGTGGTGGTTATCAGGTGAGCGTCTTGCAAATCTGACCAGCATGCAACTCATCCGGTCAGAGTGTTACTTTGAGGTCGGTGTGCTGTCCACCATGTCGGTGAGGTCTTTCGTCAGGTCAGAGTGATACCCTGAGGTCGGTGTGATGCTCACTAGGTCAGTGAGGTGACCCATCAGGTCAGCGTAGCTATCCATCGGGTCGGTGTGCCATGCGTCAGGTCAGTGTCACCCTGACGTCGGTCAGCTACTCACCAGGTCAATGAGGTGACGGGCCCTTCGAGTCCCACCGCTATGATGGTCGTCTCTCCGAAGTGTCCGACGATTGGGTCCTCTGGTACTGTCAGAAACGGAGGCTCGGTCGGCTCTGAAATACAACCAGCGCTCCTATCTTATCGTGGACATTGGCAAAGGAGGCGCGGTACGTTCTTGAATCAGCAGGGCGACGTCCGCTATTGCAGCCGACTGATGGCTGAGTGGCGATACGTACATGACCTGAGTGATTAGTAGGCTTGCAATACAACAATTTTCCATTGTTCGAGCTTCAGGTCAGGTCAATGTTCCCCTTGCTAAGTCCAACCGTCCACATTATTTATAGTCCGCTAAGCGAATAACAAAGCTTGTGCAGAACGTGAATGCATATTGCAACGTGCATATATGTTGCGTGCATGCGCGCTTTTCCAGTAGCTGAAGAACGCAATATGCTCTGAAGGCCCCGCAATAACAACATTAATGCAGACGAGGAACGAGGGCACGACCCTGAGCCGACAATTTTGGGTCCCGCACAGTAGTCGTCGAATGGCAGTGACCGGCATGAAAAGGCACACCGTGCGCGTTGTCTTAACCTTGAAGCACGTCCACAC
This sequence comes from Imbricaverruca yamaguchii, assembly GCA_034440575.1. Taxonomy (NCBI): domain Eukaryota; kingdom Metazoa; phylum Arthropoda; class Thecostraca; family Neoverrucidae; genus Imbricaverruca; species Imbricaverruca yamaguchii. The sequence goes on from JAOTOL010001625.1 coordinate 2,337,458, forward strand.
CAAACACCAATAAAGCACTGCGCCTGAGACCTTGAGCGCGGTGTCCAAGTGGTGCCATGGTCTCTACGACGTATTCCCGTCGGCGGCCGGCGCCAAATGCCACAGACGAATCTCGAGCGCGCCGTAGACGCCGTCGGGCTATGACGTCAGCAGCGCGACAGGCCACTTCCACCGCAGTGTGGTCGGACTGTGGGGGTCGGGGGCGCCCGGGCGGAAGTCGCTGCGACGCTCGGCGGCGCTAGCACCGCTGTTGAGCCCGGCCCGCGGGGGTGGTCGTCACGCAGTGTTTGCGGAGCGTAGGCTACTTGGTGAGAGGCGAGGATGGCCGAGTAATTAAGGTGTTGAATTCTGGGTACCGAAGGTCCTGCGTTCAACACTCGCGTCTCTCAGGGCATTGCCCAATCCCGCGGCCCACCGGCAAAACTGTGTGGACGGCCCCATTAGCCGTGATCGTGCATAAACTACGTCGTGAAACACCCAATAAACAAACAAACAAACAAACAAGGCTACTTGGTGAACAGTGTAGGCAATAAGTCAAAGTCCAGCCGACACGGTGTGTGTGTGTTAGTTGGCTGGAAGACATGCGGTTAAACATCGTGAGATCTGGTATTGGTGGTGCGCCATTTCCTCGATCAACACCGTGACGTGCTTTAAACAGTTTTTCGGTCGCCGTTCGAGTTTTCGGGCGTGACGCCAAACTGTAGTGGGGTGTGATTGGTGACCTGTGTCGTCCTCAGCTCGCGTCCGAGCGCCCTGGAGTCGTGCGTTACGTGGACCAGCAAATCGTTTGGAAGCAAAAGTGTTGCTGTCGACCCCTCGATTGGGGGAACATTGCCTGCAAATAGTTTAAATTGCAAATGTCATCGCTTGCTGATGACGTGCCTAGTCCCGTTTTTATATTTTCTGCAAGTATTTCTCTTAGGGGGCGAACACAAACGCAAAAGCTAACCGAACGACAGAATTGTCTTCAGCGTTCAAGGGGCCATCTTAGGAGGGCAAGACACAACACCGGCTCGGTCGAATTTCGTACCAATGCACACAATGGTCCGCTGCCGGGGAGCACGGTCCCGGTGACGAGTATGTGTGCACTTGCCACCCAACACCGTCTCCCCAACCCCACTCTCTTGCTTCCTCTTCAAGATCTACCTCGACCAATTCTGAGCAAATACGAGAGAGGTCGCCACTTTGTCGAGTTTGCATACCGAAAAATGTATTTGTTTTCGTAAGCAATTTACTGCCGGGCTATTTGAATCAGCTCTACTCCACCAGTGAATATCCAGGATTCTCGGGCTGCTGGATGTTGACTTACCACTGCCTCAGTAACTAATCCACCCACCTCAACGGAACTTTGCAGACAGATAGTTTGCACAATAGTTACAAACAAGGGCACAGCCCAGGCTAGTCTGCTCTTGCCCAATTGCGAAAAAATAATTGTATGTTTGATCCGACCTTGGAGCTTGTGAAATCCTGATAATGTTTTGTTGCTTCCATTTCCAATCGCAAGTTCACCGATCATTTTAAATCGAATTCAACAACAATGTTCTTCCTTAAGTCATCAAAACATTTATGCCGAGTAAAAGGTCTTTTGCCGATACTTCCCACACCGCTCGGCGCGCCGCATCACGCCACCTATAACACCCGGTAGTTGTGCTTGCACGGGCTGCCACCAGAGGACAGTCGCAGCCGGTCCAGATGGCCTCTGTTGGCAACGGCATGCCGCCTGCGGCATGACCTGCTTGCGACGTGGAAGCCCGCGGGCTGCCTGTCGCCATGACCTTTCTGCGCGCCCCACGGCACCGGCCGACGCTGGCCCGCGGCTGGCCGCCGCAGCGGTGGCACGTGAGCCTAAGTGACAGCCATTTAGGCTAGCCGGTCCGTCGGCGGCGAGGCGCCCATCTCGCCGGCACGTGGCCCGCCCCCGAACAGCAGGAGCGCCGTCGGCGGCCGTCGGCGGCCGACGGCGCGGGGCCGTCAGCCAACAAAAACCGCACACCGCCGCCGGCCGCGACGATCCATTATCGGCCGTCACCTGCCCGTGGGATGGGCTTGGCGGATGACAGGGAGGGGGCGTCGAACCGTTTTGGGACGGGTAATGGTGTTCTGATGAGACCGCGGTCCTCGGTCGACGACACTACACACATCACGTGAGGTCGTGTACCCCAATCATACTTCATTCTATCGCATGATATATCATGTACTACATGCATCATACCAAGAATCGACGCCAGTCACACATAACTTCATGGCACATCACACCAATAGCATGGTGCATAATACCGCTATATATATATATATATATATATATATATATATATATATATATATATATATATATATATATATATATATATATATATATATATATATACCTAAATGTTTTCTTCATTTTGTCATGACGTAGTGAGGCATGACACCTAGTGTAGCTCCTTCTCGCCATTGTGCCGTCTGACCCAGAAGGATAGCTGCAGTCGACTTTGACCACTATGGCGGCTATGGCGGCTGACCCAGAGGAATAGTTGTAGCCCACTCTGATCACTGTGCCGGCTGATGCTGATGCAACTCACTCTGATCGTTGTCCTCCTGGTAGAAGGGGCTTACACCTCGGGGGCGATGTCGGTCGGCCCGCCCGGCGGACGGTGACCTGGCCCGCGCGCCGTGACCTCGGTCCCCGGTCACGGCCGGCCTTATGGGTAAGTCCGATGGTTCTCGGCGTCCCAGTTCTGTAGTTGTGTAGCCGAGGCCTGAGAAGTAGAGAACAGTATGACCGGATTACAAGTGGGCACCACGGCATGCAACCAGAATATAAGTAATCAGCACGAGTTGTATGGGTGTCTAGTGAAACTAGACTTCAGATTCCCACCTAAAAGGGGCGAACCCAGGTGGACACAGGGGACATATACCCCCCACCATCCCCACGAAGATATGGGAAAAGGCGTGCTCACTCTCTGACTAGAAAAAGGCACCACCTATTGCCTACTCCCTTCCCCTCCCCCTCTCAGAACACTCCAGTGTACCCGCCCCTTAAATTGTTCAACCGAAGGCACCTTTCTGGTTGCAGCATGCGCTCCTACAGAGTGCTGAGTTGCACCCTGCCCCTCGTCTTGATGTACTTTTCTTAAAACCAATGGCGCTCAGCCGCAGACATCGCGTTCCTCTAGATACGTACACCCTTCCCCTCCAGCAAAATTCCTGAATCCACCCCTGCCAGCCAATGTCAACGATGATGAATGTTAGCTTTTAGGAGCAATATTTGCCGGAAAGAAACACTTGAAGCATAGTTGTTATTCAGACGCTAATGGCTTTAAGTGAATGATAGGCTTATCGGGCACCACGTGCGTTCTGTAGCCGTTTTGCCCTCTCGCAAGGTCCTACTTGGTGACATTCTACTCGAAGAGCGAAGTACTCGATGCCAGCCAAGTAAGTACGAAAACTTGATGTAACCGCCTCTTCCAGATCTCAGGAGACCACAGAAGATTCAGCTATCAATGGTTGGCTGCTGACCTTGCAGGGGCGTCACCACCGTGGGTGGGGCAGAGGGGGCAGTCGCCCCTCCTGTCTTCAGACTCCCCCCCGCAATTTGAGGAGGCCCCTATCCGGAAATGCACAGGAAATATGGTGAGCAAGGAAGCGACGAGACGGATGAGCATGCTATCATTGAGGCCCCCAAGACTGGTAACGAGGCTCCCGGGAAATCTAATCAGGAAGACGAGGACCCTAGGAGATAACATAATTAGGGTAATAAAAATAACCAAATATTTGTATCGGCACACCCATCCAGACAGAAAGAGCAGCTTTGTACGCACAGACATTGAGAGCCAAGCGTCTCGGATCTAATGTTGATGCCCGAAACCGAGGCATACAAAAAATATCAACTTTGTTTCTGACAAACAACTACCCACCCCACATGATCATAAGAGCAATGTTTCAGGTAACACACCCCATGAGAAGTGCACGTACACAAACGCGACGTTCGAACCCCAAATACAGCGTAGCTTTCTTCAGCCTCCCCTACATAGATGATAAGCTCACCAATAAAAATATCAGCGGCAATCAAAACCACAAAACCATCACTACGTGTGGCATAGCAGAGTGGCAAAACACTTTCAGAAACTCTGACCACGTCCGCTCTCAACCCACACCCACGTCCTGACCACGTCCGCTCTCAACCCACACCCACGTCCTGACCACGTCCGCTCTCAACCCACACCCACGTCCTGACCACGTCCGCTCTCAACCCACACCCACGTCCTGACCACGTCCGCTCCCAACCCACACCCAAGTCCTGACCACGTCCGCTCTCAACCCACACCCACGTCCTGACCACGTCCGCTCTCAACCCACACCCACGTCCTGACCACGTCCGCTCTCACCCACACCCACGTCCTGACCACGTCCGCTCTCAACCCACACCCACGTCCTGACCACGTCCGCTCTCAACCCACACCCACACGTCCTGACCACGTCCGCTCTCAACCCACACCCACGTCCTGACCACGTCCGCTCTCACCCACACCCACGTCCTGACCACGTCCGCTCTCAACCCACACCCACGTCCTGACCACGTCCGCCCTCACCCACACCCACGTCCTGACCACGTCTTCTCTCAACCCACACCCACGTCCTGACCACGTCCGCTCCCAACCCACACCCACGTCCTGACCACGTCCGCTCTCAACCCACACCCACGTCCTGCTGGAAGCAAAACAAAATGTCACTGTTGTCTGGCAGCACTTCAAAGTAGATGCCACACACTGAACACAGTCTACCTCATAACATGCCAGTTATGCCTACCATTGGGCATCGCATATATAGGGGAAACAAAACGCATGGTTAGGGACAGATTTTAATTAGCACTTAAGAGACGCTAAAAATTAAACCGCTAACACTCCAATTGGCAAACACTTCAAAATCACTCACGTGAGCAGCACTTTAGTCTTTAAAACATTCAGCATATCTACTCTGCAAGTCTGCAACGATGTGGCAGAGCTCAAAATTAGTAAATCAATAGAGATTAGGAACAAAAAGCCCTCATTAAGCACAATGATGGCATCTTGGACCCTGATAAAACCAGTTCCTTACACCGCTTAAGGCAAGCATATATACAACACATTCCGTATCCACACACAGACATGCGCACATGCACACCTGGTCTCAAGTTGACACATGCATACACACACAGATCATACACTTTTAGGTGGTGGGCTTAGTTAATGTGTAAGTTTTTACGAGTAGGTAGATTGTGTGATATGTAAAATGAAGGCGATTCACTGTGCGGTAGCACGAGGTGCACATGGCATGTGTTTTTGTGGATGTGACAAAATATTTACTGTTGAGGAAGGTACCGTGGCCGAAATATATACAGTGCGAATTTGGATCTATTTCTTTGTTTTATTATGAGTATAAGGTTATTGTACGTATTTTTCTCACTCATAATCATACTCAGTGCTGCACTGAACCTAATCAAAGAAGTGGAGGCCCAGTATTTCAAACATAGCTCTTTCGGGTTTTTGCACGCCCCACAATATCGGATCTCTGACGCAAAGCCGTGATTGGAACTTTTTGAAGGCCGCAAGTGCTCAGCCAGCAAGAGTGCGTTGAGGAGAAGGAAGAAGGAGGAAATCTCGGACGACTGCTTCAGGACCGAGGTTGGAGGAGACGCCGCTGCCACCTGCCACCCACCACCTGCACCAATACATATATATATACCTACACACAACGCAAACAAATACCGCCCCCAATCCACCTTACACCTACGAACACTATCTGCCTACCCCGCTAACCTATCGTCAGCTATCTTCAACTTCGAGCTCCTAGATCGACTCTTGAGTATCATCTTTACCACATCGCCTCTACGTCAGCCTCTACGAGCTCCTCCGACATCTGCATCTACGTGCTCTTACAACAGCTTCTACATCTACATCTCCAAGACCGAGCTTCTGTGCCACAGTGCAGTGCCCCTTCGCGTCTTCACTTCAGATTAATCTACCTACCAGGCTACTACTTACTGCAAGGTAAGTAGTAGCCTGGTAACAAGCCCATGCTTAGCTGGGTGGAGTTGTGGGAGGAGCCATAAGTTAATAAAAAAAATCAGGAGTACTCACCATCATCCGGTCACAAACCAGCTGCTAACATTGTAGTTTAGACCCTAATTGCTTGTTGGGATGGATCCAGGGTCAGTCATATGCCTCCTTTGGATATGACTAATAACAGCATTCTTTATTATTAGTCTCACTGCTCTAATACCCGATGCTTTGTATGCTTATTTATGTTTTCCATCTCTTAGCTGGGAGTGCCGCGACTTCACTGTTTATTTTATGGTGTTAACGTAAGGTGCTTGCAGTCGTTGGGTAAGGGGAGCTCCTGGTCACCTGATCTTGGGTGGCGGACATTAAAAAAATAATTTAAAAATAAAATAAAAAAGTCAGTAAGGCGGTGCTGCCACTCCCCCCCCCCACCAAGGAACCCTCCAAACCCCCACCCGATCTTCCCTCTGGTGCCCTCGGAACGATCTTTTTCTGATCTATCTATCAGTGCTCTCTTCAAGCATAGTTTCTGATTTCTTTGTGTATTCTTCGTCTTTCTCTGACCCCACTGTTACACCTGTCGGGCTTCCTGCATGCCCTTCTGAACCCCCCCGCCAAAACTTGTAATTCCCGTACTCTGTTCACTGTGTCGCACTATGCCACACACCTGCCATAACACCCTTTAACCAACACCACCAACAAACCAAACGCTCACAACATCACAAACAAGAACACCGCAACCCACCCAACTGGCGAGTTCTTCCTTTGCCGCCGGGGGGACGGGAAGCCTATGGACTCCCTCGACCCCTGGTTGGTGGAGGGAGAAATCGCCAGGTGCACAGGGGTGCCCCTGATCGCGAAGCAGCTCAGATCGGGGGGCACTCCTAATACAAGCCCACTCCGATATAGACGGCATGATTCTACCCACTATACACAAAATCCACAACACACCGATCTCGATCACCCCAGCCACAAAACTTAACACATCACAGGGCACCATACACGCACGGGAGCTCGCCGGTATCGCGGTGGAGACCCTTGTCTCCAGGATGGAGGAGCAGGGTGTCTCCGCCGCATACAGGCCGGATCCCAGACCAGGACAACCACCATCACACATTATCATCCTGACTTTCAGCACCCGGACCCCACCAAAACACATCAAAGCGGGGTATCTCCGCTACACCGTCACTCCACGCGCACACCTCCCGCGGCGCTGTAAGAAGTGCCAACGCTACGGCCACTCCGCGGGGGGGGGTGCCACTCCAACACACACATATGCGGCCGATGAGCACAACCACACAGCACCGACACATGCCAAAGCGGCGAGGCCTGCTTCGCCCCCTGCGGGGGGAAGCATGAGGCTGGGGACAGTAGCTCCCCCCGGTGGATGGCGGAGAAAGAAATTATCCGCTTGGTCCACCTGGAGGGCATGGACCTGTCCCTGGCCAGGAGGGCGGTGTCCGATCCGCTGGCGGCGTGGCTGACCCGCCGGGCAGAGTCGGGACCAGACAGAGCGCCACCACCACCACGAGACCACATAGAATACCCGGCTCTGCCAACACCCACGACCACGCGACACAAACGCACCACAGACACCTACCCAAAACCTCCCACCAACAGCACACGTAGGACGCGCGCACCAACACCAGCAAGCCTTACAGGCCAGCGGCCGGTATACCACGCGCCACCACCACCACCACGAAACCGCCAACCGACACCATCCCCACCCTCCGAACCCCCACCGCCACCACCCCAGCAGCCAACAACCTCCCCTACCCACAGACCTCACCCTCAACAGACGAGTCACCAACAAACACAATCCGCACGTACACCGACCGGGACACAGACACAGAGGAACACACTGACACCGGACACTCACCAACAGACACATACCAGACCATCTCCCCACACCAACTATCACCCCCCGCCCATCAACAGCCACCCCTCACTCACCAACAAAAGCCAGGGAAAACTCAAAAAGACCCACCTCACCGAAAAGACCGCACAGGCGCGCCAACACCCAAAAACAATTAACACAATCGTACAATGGAACACACACGGATTCATTAGATACTGACCTAAAGTTAAGCATTATGCACTAGAAACAAATAGAAATAACACTATGCATTCAAGAAACACACTTCCAACCTAACGACTCATATCAACTTCACGTCCCTCACTACACACTACACAGACACGACACACACAACCCACACATATCAGGCGGTGTATGCACATACATTAGGAACACGACCCCTCACCGCCTAATACATTTCGACACCACGGCAGACATACTACTAACTGAAATTAATATACACAACATAGCTTACACACTCATCAACATTTACGGTCCATCCTCGCGAAACACAGAAACACTCCCGGAATTAAATAAAGCACTTTACCAAATTCGCACACCCATCATTCTCACCGGAGATTTTAACTCGCACCACCACCTATGGGACACCCGCACAACACAACTTGATCACTAAGCACACACACTGATCGCAATAGCCACACAGCATAATCTCACAATACTCAACACCGCCTCACCAACCTATCTCGTACCAATCCGCTCCCACCTCCCTACGACCCCAGATGTCACACTTGCTTCCTCACGTATAGCCCTAACCCTGTCCTGGACATCCGACTCCGATCCACACTTCAGCGACCACGCACCCATCACCATTACCTTCCACCAAATTCCGACCACTGGCCCACCCAACCCCAGCCAGGCAGGTGGAACCTAAAAAAAAGCATCCTGGGTCCCCTTTTCAGATTCCTTAGCTGCACAAACAGCACACACTCCACAACACCCACCAGAACAGTTCGCAGACATACTCCTCACCACAGCACACGAACACATACCACGAACAAAACCAAGACACCAACACAAACCTCGCGCGGCTCCCTGGTGGAGCGAAGAGTGCCACCGGGCGATCCGCGCGAGGAACCACTCACGCCACATATATGAAAGACACCACACACCAGAAACACTGAAAGCTTACAAACGACAGAGACCACTATGCAAACGCACCATTAAACAAGAGACAAAGAATTCCTGGAATACATTTTGCACCCAATTTAATAGAGTCACACCTCTCGGCGAAATTTGGACACTCCTTAGAACCTTTCAACACAGACAAAAACCACCATGCAAAGCAATCACACTTAGACATAACAACAACACTGGCACAGACACACAAACAATAGCAAACATATCCGCACAACACTACCACTCAGATCATCTACACTTCCACGAACACCCCCACCTCCAATCAGACACATACGCCCACACCTATACAACAGCAGATTTACACTTACAGAACTACAATTAGCAATCACACAGACAGGTAACACAAGTGTAGGGCCAGACAATATTCACTATGCCTTCTTCAAACACCTACCAATCTCAGCACTCCAAACATTACTCGACACTTACAACACCGCATGGACCACACATACATATCCACAATTCTGGTTGCACGCCTCTCTCATACCTATACCCAAACCAAACACGGACTCAACTCTCTGCACTTCCAATCGCCCCATCGTCCTCACCAGCTGTTTCCACAAACTATTCGAACGTCTTGTCAAAAAACGCATTCTCTATATCATCCAAACACAAAAACTAATCTCTCCTATTCAATCATGTTTTCTTCGTAATCGCTCATGCCTAGATAAACGCACTTACCTTGTCACACACATCCAGGAAGCGGCGGCAGAGAAACGCTCCACTGTCGCCGTCTTCCTTGACCTCAAATACGCCTTACGACACCATCAACATAACAGCATTACTACAACACTTGCGCAACATAGATATACAGGGCAAACTACGACACTATTTTCACTTCTATCTTCTAAATCGCTCATTTCAAGTCAAAATTGGATCCCATATTTCAGACACAAAATTCCCCACAACCGACCTGATGCAAGGTTCCGTACTCAGGCCCCTACTCCTTATCCTAGGTCTAAATTCAGTTATCACAGACAACATTCCGGCAAAATTGCAATATGTACTGACGATATAGTCATATGGACATCACACGAAAAACGAAACAACGCGCTACGAATACTACAAACCACATTAATACAACTACATAGCAAACTCGCCTCCCTAAACCTACACATTGCACCACACAAATCAAAATGCATGATTTTCGGCTACCACAAATGCACAGACTTACCACCACTAAAAATAGACCACACTCCCATCCCATTCGTCACCACAACAAAATTTTTAGGCATCACTTTAGACCCAAAACTCACTTTCCGGCCACATATCTTAGACATCCAAAAACGCGCATCAAAAAGAATAAACGTCTTTCGAGCACTATCCAGTACAAATTGGGGATCCGACGGAAACACACTTCTAGCTCTTTACAAATCAATCATTCGGCCAATATTGGAATACGGATCCACACTCTTCGAAAATGCAACTAAATCAAACATCAAAATTCTAGATTATCTTCAACGTCAATGTTTACAAATAGCCACAGGAACTTATATCACTTCACCTTCTTTTCCTCTTTACATATATAATCACATACCAGAACTGAAGCACAGACGCACAGAAACACTATTAAGATATCACTGCAAAACACAACTCATCGTACAACACCCATGCACTCAGGCATTAAAACTCCGCACCAAACGCATACACCAACTCATGAACGCAACACAACTCAAAACTACAATAGGCTGCTGCTTCCACCAACATGCAAATAGACTACACACCACACTCCCCACAGCAAAAGCACTCCCACCACCCACTGCATGGTGGAAACACCAATCACCCAAAACACATCTCCTCATAGACAAACCAAAGCACACCTACACAGATGCAGAAATACACCAACTATTCCTGCACTTCAAAGCGCAATATCCCATCCACAACATCATCTACACGGATGGCTCAAAATCACACACACAGCAGACGGTCACAGCGGCGGTGCTGTACCCCAAGGCAGCACCGCCGCGGGTTATCCTTCGTGCCTGTCTGCATGACACATCATCCACATACACAGCAGAATTATTCGCAATCTCCTCGGTATATTGCACCATCTACAACACCAAAATTGAACACAATATCATTGCCACAGACGCAAAATCAGCATTACAGAGCATAACACCCCATACCAAATACAAACACCCCCTCATACCCATAATACTAGGCATCCACAAACAACTTACTATACCACAACGGCCAACACTACTCTGGATCCCAAGTCACACAAACATGCACGGCAACGAACACGCAGACACCGAAGCCAACATAGCCACAACACTACAACAAACCACACCATGCCCACTTTCACAATCCGACTACTACCCCACAATACACCAGGCAATCAACAAAGACATTCAACAAACATGGGACACAACAATCACGCAACTACACGAAATACACCCAAAACACGAACTCTGGCACACCATTAACCAAAACACCAGACAAAAAGAACGCACACTAACGCGATTACGTCTCGGACACACTGCACTCACGCACTCCTACCTCTTACAACAGCGCCCACGACCACAATGCATAACATGTCAACGAACACTCACAATTAAACACATACTCATCTACTGTACCAAATACAACACCGAAAGACAACCTATCACAAATTAATGCGGCATGAACAACATCCCACTAAACATCACGACGCTTCTCCAAGATGACCATCCAACATTACACGAGCACCTTTGCCACTTCTCGCTATCACACGCCTAATCCACGAACTACGAGAAAAAAAAGAGAAAAAAGATATATCAAAAAAGAAAAACAGAAAATCAACAAAAAGGGGAAAAAAAAGAAAAAAAAAAGATAAAAAAAGAAATACATAAAATTAATAAAAAGAAGAAAAAAACTAACCCCACGTGATACTTCCTAACTACTAACGTTCTTGCACTGTATATCAATTACTGGCGATGACCCGACCCCAACCCTCCACCCCCCCCCCCCCCCCCCCCCCCTCTCTCCTCCCCCCCCCCCCCCCCCCCCCCCCCCCCTCCCCCCCTTTCTTCCTCCTTATTTTTTACTCTTTCTTACACCCCAAACCCGACATGGCACCGCCCGGTGCAATCCACACACACACACACACACACACACACACACACACACACACACACACACACACACACACACACACACACACACACAGTATTGCAAAGGAGACCCCAGGATTGCGAAGGACGACACCAGGATGGCAAGTGAGGCCCATGAATGCAAAGGAGGTCTCAGGATTGCAAAGCAAGACCACAGGATTGCAAAGGAGAACCCACGTTTGCAAAGGAGGCCCAGGATTGCACAGGAGGCCCCGAGGATTGCGAAGGAGGCCCCAGGATTGCAAAGGAGACCCCATGATTGCAAAGCAGGCCAAAATAAGGAAAGGGAGGCCCCAGAAAATGAGAAGAGGCCCTAAGACGGAAAAGAAAGCCAGTGGATATGAAATAAGGTTTCGGAGACGCAAAACAGGCCCCAAAGCGGGTAAGGTTCCGTAAAGATAGAAAAGGATGATCAAGAAACGCAACAGAAGGCACCTTATTCGGAAGAGGCCGAAACAAGATTGGAAATGAGACCCCATGATGATCGAGGAGGCCCATAAAATAGGAGAGAAAGGCAATTAATTTAAATGGATGGCTCACAGCCGAGAAAGAAGGCTCCAAGACGTGTAAGAAGGTACCCAGAAAGTGATAAGAGAGCTGAGATAGGAAAGGTTGCTTGTAATTTGGAAGAGGAGGCGGCTGGGAGAGACAAGGAGTCCACCAGCAGATAGGAGGCCACCCTTAAAATTGGCAAATATTGAATCAAAACGCAGAGCAGGAGGCCCCCAATACGTCAGAGGAGGTCCCTAATTAAAAAAAGAAGGTGCCTAGAAGAGAAAAGGAGGCCCCCTCCGGGCTCGAGAGTCCCTCAAGACAGACTAGGAGGTCTCCAGGGCCGAATGAGGCCCCGAAGACCGGAAGGAGCTCCCAGGAGATGAGAGAAGGCCCTTAAGATGGGAGTGGTAGCAGGCTTGGAAGCAGGTGAGGTTTCCAAAATTGAAGATGCTCTCATGACGGGTAGGCTTTGCCGGGACAAAGGAGGTCCACGAGGCGTGGCAGGAGGCCACTAATTTGGTAGAGAATGCCTCTGGAACATGAGAGGAAGCCCCATCCCATGTTAAATCGGCTCCAGGATGTAGGAGGAGACCCTCCAAGACGGCAGAGGATGGTCATTGAATATTGAGGAGGGTAGGACACACGAGGAGACATCCAAAACCGGTAAAGAGGCTCCAGGAAATGAGACGAGACCTCTAAGACGCGAGAGGAGGCCTATGATTTGGAAGAAGCCCCTAAGAAATCGTGGCAGTCGTGCCGGAGTACTTGAAAATCACGACATGCGCCCAAAAAATAGCGGCCGGGGCCCTGTGGGTACTGAGCTGATCCTGAGGGACCAAAAATGTCACGCCCGGACCATGAAAATCACGCTAGGGACACGATAGGTCGTACCGGTCCGCAACAGTCCCATTGGGACACAAATGGACTCGGGACAACGAAAAATAATCCAAACATGGAGAATTACTCCGGGCCCCAACAATGACGCCAGAAACCTCCAAAACGTATTGGACGTCCAAAAAGTGTCGAGGTCGCTAAAACTCGCACCAGGGATCCAAACAAACGACTTCGGGACACAAAGGATTTCATTGGAATCAAAAAGTCGCGTTGCAATTCTTGATAATCGCACTGGGAGCCCAAAGGGTCGCATCGGAGCACCAAAAAGTCAGTTGGGCACCGGTAAAAACGCGCCAGGGCATTGAGAAAAGAAATCGCAATTGTAGACCGAAGAATAGTACCTAGACCCAAAAATATCACGTAAGGACCTTTAAAAAGAAAGAACTAAATGTCCAAAAAGTTTGCACCGACACTAGATCGAATCGACCCAAGCACCAGCTGGTTAAGAACAGATCCTGAAAAAAATTACCTGGAGGGCTTTTACACTCAGAAAGGTGCCATCGGCTCAAAAAGCTCCTTCGGTGACCACAGTGGTATATCAAAGGGGCAAATACCTCCTCATCATCCTCCTCCTCCTCCTCCTCCTCCTAAGAGAGATAAGCTGCCAAGAATCGTACCGAGCCTCCAAGAAGTCGCTCTGCGGCCATCAAAATTCGCTTCGGTTCACCAAAATTCATGCAGGGGGCTCCAAATAAATACGGCGGGCCCAGAAAACTCGCTCCGAGGTCAGAAAATATGTAACAGTAACCGCCAAAATCGCGTTTGGGTCACAGCTAAATACAACGCGCCTCGCAAATTTACCGGTTTCCACAAATATCGCGCTCGGGACCCACAATTCCCATCGGTAGTCCCAAACATTTGGTCTTGGCATCAAACATTCACGTCGGGGCTCCAAAAAAATAGCGCCTAGGGCCCACATAAGCACAGTGTGACTTAAAAAATTGCATCGATATTCCCACAAAAAAAATCAAGCCGGAGCCTTCCAAAATATGGAGGGATAGAAAAACTGCTGGGTCAAGAAAATGGCTCCGGAGCACCGAACCTATCATCAGCTGCCTTCACAAATCGCGTACGGCCTAGAAAACATACCAGAGGTCGAAAGAAATTGAGGTGAGATACAAAAACATGGTACCAGGGGCTCGGAAAATCGGGCCGGGATTCGGACTTTAAAGACAATTCAGAAGAGATCCACCACACAAGTCGCGGTGATGCCAGGAAATTGGCATTCGGTCACCAACACCGCGGGCTTGGGCGTGATAAGTCGCGCTAGGAAGCAGAAAATTCGCACCGAAGACCCAAAACTGTACTGGGGCCCCACAAATGTGCGTCAGAAAATAAACACAGCGGGACTCTAAGCGCACAACGGGGACCGAAAGTGCAACTGGCCGCCCTCCAAAGCGCACAGTCTTGCAAAAACCAGCAGAGTCTTAAACATGCGTTGCAGCCCTAAAGAAACATACCGGGAGCTCTATAAACAAACAAACCGGCCTGGCTCGCGTAGCACACAGGGGCCATGCGACCGAACAAGGGCCTGAACATGAGGCTAGGCCTGCAAAAAGCAACATGGTCCCAATGCGAACAAAATGACCGAGCACTAAATAAACACATCGGGATCTTTGAAACCGCACCGACACCTTAAAAATATCCTCGGTGTACAAAAAAGCAACAAAACTCTGAAACGAGCAGGGGTTTCGAAAATGTTTTTGGCAGCTAACAAAAATGGATTGGAGCCCTAAAACACATTCGTAGACGAAGAATGACGAAGCCGGTCCAAAAAATAATACTGAGACAGGGCCTCGTTTTGGAAGCAAATCTGGGAGCCTATTTTATCAAAGATATGAGGTGCATCAAAGCTCAGCGGGAATCCGCATTTATGAACCACCATACAATGTTGCAAGTATGGAACTAATGATCGAATTTTGTAATCTCACTTTGCAGCGAACGTCCATACAAAAGCATTCCATCACGACAAATATGGCACAAGTCTATCATGTGGCAGCAACTAACAGAACGTAGGAGGTCTAGCAGAAACTGTTGCATCGCTTGAAGTGTGGCGAATACGCAGAATGCGCAAGATGGGTGTGCATGTGCACTAACGTTGGCGTCGTGGGGACCGGGCGCTATGAACTGGAATTCCTGAAATTAATAAGTTTTACATTTCAAAGTTATTTGCATAGGTCTAATTTCAGCAGTGTGAAGTGGATTTTCATGGGATACCAAAATAAAATATCCCAACAGAGTGGGGCAGTTGGGTTGAAATCGGACGAATCAGAAAAGATTGTGGTAGATTAGGCCCCTCCATAGGAAAATTCAATTGGTCACTAATTATTATATTTGAAAATGTCCCCTTTGACAAAATAGTGGTCAACATCCGAGGACTTTTTGAATGGGGTAGGTGGACCTCCTCCAAATACGCTTGCCCTCCCCCTTGATGCAAATACAGGTACGTCACTGGACTTCGAATCATATTCAGAAACATACTCCCATGGGGCAAAGCGAACATTGAGGGGTTGAATTCCACACACAAGCATACAAAACAACACCTTTGCCCCATACAAAATGGGAGGAATGATGATTTTAAATGCATTTTCTTCCTTCAAACTTGTTTTCCGTGATTGCATCATCCATGATTAGAGCTTCCCAGCTTCAACACCTTGTCAACGACCTTATCTACAAAACGGTACAACACAGCGAAAACCATGGGCGTGGCGCCGTGGAACTTGAATGTTTTGCATTATGTATGCCTTCCCATTGTTGCAATGTTGCATTGCCATTTATGCATTGTTGTTTGTGAATTTCGCTACAGAACAATTTGATCAAGGAAATCAGGTTTGTGTAGCATATCTTGACTTTAGTAAGGTCTTCGACAAGGTATAATCAATGGTTAATGATACAGCTTCAGGCCCATGGAATTGCAGGTAGCATCTTCAAATGGATAGAGTTGTGGCTTTCAGATAGACAACAAAGAGTGATGCTAAATGGTGCAAAGTCATCATGGCAAAATGTTCTTCGTGGCGTCCCCCAGGGGCCATTACTGGGGACACTACTGTTCATTATATTTGTAAATAACATTGAACGGGGCATAAGCATAAGAAATTTGTGGATGACTTAAAGGTCTTGAGAGCAATGACACGTCAAAATGAGCATATCTCGCTGCAAAAAGACCTAGAAGAACTTGTGAAGTGGTCCGAAGAATGGCAAATGAAATTTAAGTTTGATAAGTGCAAAATCATGCATGTAGGTAAGCAGCATGTGAAGGCCCCATACCTGATGGGTGGCCAGGTGCTATCAGTCACTCAACAGGAGAAGGATTTAGGTGTTATTCTAAACACAAAATTGGGGGCATCAGAACAGACCAAGGAAGCCAGGAAGAAAGCACTGAGAATGCTTGGGGCAATAAATAGGAATGAATCATACAGAAGTGAGGAAGTCATCAGGAAGCTTTACTGTGTATATGTCAGGCCACATTTGGAATACTGCATCCAAGCTTGATCTACTAGCTATGAAAAAGATTGTTGGCTTTTAGAGGGAGTACAAAAGAGGGCTACAAAAATGGTTAATGGTATAAACAACCTGGCATATGAGGAAAGATTGAAGAAATTGAATATGTTTTCACTTAGATTTAGAAGGCTGAGAGGAGATCTCATCGAGGTCTTTGAATTTGTCCATGGTCTGGAGAGGGATATCTTGGGGAAATATTTGAATTTAACGGAAATGATGCAATTAAAGGTCATTGATTCAAAATTAAAGTTAGCCACAGCAGAACAAGGTTAAGACAGACTTTCTTCACCAACAGGGTAGTAGGACACTGGAACCAGCTTCCAGAAACCATTGTAAGTAGCAACACACTGAACATCTTTAAAAACAGCATAGACAATCATTATAAGAATAGAGGGCTTGTTTTTCAGTATTACAGGGGGGGGGGGCTCATGGACGGATTTGGTGGGCAACTGGTTGAGTGTACAGAGTTCAACCAATAACGGCCCTTTTGGCTTATAGTTGCACTAATCCTTTATGACTTTATGTCTTTATGTCTAGTGCTTGACCTTGCCATGAATATATTCACTGAGGATTTATTAATTTAGCTTCTGTGCCAGGTGCCTTGCAGTCAGCACCAAATGTTCAAGATAGATAAACGACTAAGTTGGCGATCAGAAAACCAATTCAATCCACTTATCGATGTCACCTTCGCGAAATTGTCATCAAACACTGATAAATTATCGTTTAAGCTTGCTTATAACATCAAGCTGGTGGGAATGGCTAACAGCAGTGATGAATCTAGCTATATTCAGTTAGACTTGCTGGACATAGAAGTTGGTTGATCAATGGGATATATCTTTATGTTATGTTCAGCACCAACACCGCCAGCTCGCTGGAATCTAGGGGCCAATGTAAAGGTTCTTCTGGTCGAGAAAGCATTAAGACATTGGGTTAATGGGTAAGAAATTGGGTTAATAATAAGACATTAAGAAATTGAAGGGCCACTCACATAAACAAGCATATTCTCATCTGACAATTTACAACAACCTTAAAGCACTGGATTCTCGCATCTACATCGAAACGTGTTTACACTCCCCCTCGCTTTTTGGTCATGAATTATTCCAAAGTGACAACGTGACGTGTGTGGTGACTTGTTTGTATATTTCTGATGTGTGTTCACGTATGTACAATGACTCGAGCACCAGGAAACGTGTTCGGTCCGGGCAAGACGTGATGATGGTGGATTACCAACAACACCATCATCATAATCATGTTGACAAGCATTGTACTGGAAAACTTCCAAGAATTGAGAAACTATTCTAATACACAAATTTACCAAAGTGTTGTCTTACAGTAACATACGAATGGTCTGGGACAATGCAGTTTGACAGGTAGGTGCCTGTCCTGCAATCATGGGCTGGAATATACTTTGTGAAACATGACCATGCGTCTTTGGGCAAATCTGTCAATCTGTTGTGTTCCAAAATGATTTTGTGTTCAGTGCAGATATAAACCTATTCTGTGAAATGTTGTTGAACACTAAGGTATTTGAGCACATAAAAATAGAACTGTTCGGTATTCTTTGTTTCATTTGCTTCAGATGCTTGCACCAGGTTTTCATAATTCATCCTCATGAAAATTAAGAGTGTATGTAATGATTGAACTCCATAGCTCATTGGTCCTGCTAATTAATTCACAAAGAATAAATACTTCAAAATTGCAGGTCACAATACCTATGCATAAGTATTGAACATAGGTTTTTCCCTTCATGTAATTTTGTAATTGTAGGTTTTTCCTCACTGTAATATTTGGAAAGGTAGTTAGCACGATGCGAGCAGTCATTTCCTCTGCAATTTTATATTTCTAATATTGTAATTATATTGTAATTATACAACATACTTAATCATTTTTATATTGTTAAATTACATAAAGTATCGAGCGACCAGGCCCTCGTCCAAGGCATAGGGCTCAAATATGCTATGTTAGCTGGGATAGATAGGCGTGCCCGCCTTCAGTCATCCAACACTCCTACTCTTATAATTTATATTGGGTCGGAGTATGGTGGGCTTTGATGGTAAGCCTGCATACGTCAAAGAACCTCTTAGTCAAAGTTCTCGACTAGGCCACGTCCACCAGAGGCATAGGAACGTCTAAAAAAAAGTGGGCATGTATATGTGGAAGTGGGGCAAAACCCTTGCACCAAGAAAGTGGGGGACCATACCACTCATCTCCTGTTTCCACACCTATGATGTTTACTCGTCTTGCCGATGCCGGTGGATTCAGTAACGGTGGAAATGGTGAGGGCAGTGGCATATCCAAGGGGATAAAAGAAAACAAAAACCATTCTTGGTTTAGGGTATTTCATAATATCATGTTCAGGTCCCACGTGTCCAGATATGAGTATTATAATAATTGTCATTAATTTGTATACCACTCGATCCGACTCAAAACAGGCTGGCTGTACCCATACATCGCGGTGAAGGGGAGACACACATTTGTTTTCGCATGCGCTAAATGCGCTCTTCTCTTCAACAGCCAATACATAAAAGAAGATATCCTGCCAACATATACCGATATATATATATATATATATATATATATATATATATATATATATATATATATATTTTTTATAAATATATAGGCCGATAGACAGACATATAGATACATAGGTAACAACGTCAAGTACTTACCGAATGAATCCTTGCGCATCCTCTTCGGACTAGGGGTAAGATGTCCAGCGTTCAGATCGGCATCACTGAGTGCTGAGGTCACATCGGGGTGTTCCAGGGCAGGGTCCTCCTCACTGAGGATCAGGCGCGTTAAGTTGTGGTTACTCGCATGTGAACTGGTTGTTTGTTTATTAGGTGGCTCATGACGCACTGTATGCACATTCATGGCTAATGCCGATCCCCAGACTATTTCGCTGGTGTGCCGCGGGATCGCATGTGAAGTGCATTATTTTCATTCATCAAATGTAGCCTGTCGGCATACGCGGAAATAGCGGCTTCTTTTTGACCACTCCATACATAGGTGGGCATCAGACACACCACGTCTGCTCCACTGGGAGGTAAGCGAATATTTCGATATATATATATATATATATATATATATATATATATATATATATATATATATATATATATATATATATACATACATATGTATGCATATATATAAATATATATACATATATATGGACATGCATTGGTCGGGACCTACTGCCTCTTCAAGAACACACTCTCTCTCTCTCTCTCTCTCTCTCTCTCTCTCTCTCTCTCTCTCTCTCTCTCTCTCTCTCTCCCTCTGTTTCTTCCCTTCTACTGTCGTTCATTCATGCTTCATTATGCCCATACTGAATGCAAGTATTTCGATGGTCAACACCCGACATACGGTTTCACTGCGACCAGTGACTTACCCATCGGTGGATTCAGGTATGACACAGGGGTCACTCTCTTCTCCAGGTGGGCCGATTCCGTGCATGTTCTCCGACCTGACACGGAATTTGACCTCTGACCCAACAATCAGGTCAAACACCTGCGCCATCCGGGTGCGTGACGTCACTGCCTTCAGCCACACATCCCAGCCGGTCTGAAGAACAGGTATGACGTCACTTCATCGGGACGATTTTTTTTTCAGCTGGGCTGAAGAACAAAGGTGCCCACAAGTGCGTGTTTGTGAAATCAGCTGGTGATGCTCAATGCGTTAAATGTGCTGTGAAGTGTCTATTTGGTCGGATTCCGTGAGATGCATGAGAAGTTATGAAGTTCCCCGAGGGCATGCTTCTTTTTCCTACCTCGTCCCCCACTTTTTCCATGAAAAAAAATCAGGGCACTCCAAAAACATGGAGACTTGCCATTGTTTAGGAAAGTGATGTGGATTGGGTTAATGAGAAGGAGCCCTTGAATGGTTAGTCAAGAGTGCCCGGGAAACCATCGGCCGAGATTCACAATCATCGTCATTGTGTAAGCACTTTCCAGGAATGCAAACAACATTCGCAAACGAAAAGCATCCCTCCGGTTTCCGCTATGTTAGTGACAAATTGTTGTGATATTCACTTGTTGCACGCTGTGATGTGGGTAAACATAGTCTGACTATAGTCGCTGCCCGGTGTGTTATACGAGGATTGTATTGGGACAGAGGACGAGCGAGGACTTGACGAGGACAGTAGTCGGAATATTATAGACATCGCATGCTGTACACACCCGTCATTATCGTTCAGACAAGACGCCTAGAGACTGGCAAAGACAGTAGTCAACTGTGAGCATTGTGTCGAAGCTATCTTTTTATCCGAGTTTCAGGGCGAAAATGAAATCAAAACTTAGTGAAATGTAATACTAGATTCCACTTGACTAGATCAAAAGGGTCAGAGTGAATACAAAAACAAGAGTGAAAAGTTCATCACGGATATAAAAAGGTTTGTAATTTGAAGAACTTCACTGATGTCTGTGGATGTGATCTTGAACAGGTATCATGCATATGGCGCTTCTTTCTACCCTCCCTTCTTCGCCTTAAAAATAAACGGAGGATGGGGATGGCCCGATACGTCTGGTGGATGGGGATGGTTGCACCCTGCATTTTTCTTTTTGCCGTCACCCATCTTAAAATTCTGATTTGAATTTGAATCTTAAAATTATTATAGAGGGTCACATAGAGGGAAATATAGCAATCACACAGTCAGATGGTGGTGGCAGGGGCAAGTCCATATCATGTTCCTTGAACACTCCCATAATTTGCTTCAGTACATAATTTCGAGATACAGACTTGACAATCACTAAATGGTGGGATGCAAAATTTATCGAAACACCTAGCGAAATTTATCCTTTGACCCTTCTCCTCAGCAGAGCTCCACCCTGTGTGTAGTGCTGCGTAAGTTTCTCTTCTCGGTTCTGTATCACACATTTATATCTCTGATGAAAACAATCTAGAGCAAAGATACTGAACTATTGAAGGGTTTTCGACCATCAGGAGGTTCAAAGAATAAAGAAAGTTGTGATGCGGTTGCATGCATCGCTATATGAAGGGGGGGAATGCGGTTTGCTTCCGAGAAGACAAAATACCCGAAAGTATTAAGCCAAAGGAGGATTATTAATTTGAAGGAGATTTACAATTGGGTAGTGAGAAGCATCCAATGTGAAAATGCATCAGCTTGGTGCACTGTATCAAATGCGACGGGAGGTCTCCACCTAGGCTTCCACGTGAGAGGCCGTCTTTTGTTGGAGCATAGCCGCTGTAGTTGGGGCAGATACTCTTGTGAATGAATGGAGCTCAGCCAACAATGCCTCACCTTTGGGACAGAAGTAGGCATCATTTGGCATGCCCTACCACTGCCCGCCACGACGACTGCTACACGACTGACCACAACGACTGTTCCTCTGCTCGCGCCCATTACGAAGGCCTAGATACTTCCCCGGTACACATCGTGATAGCCCGGTGCACATCGGCAGCAGTCCCTCTCCTCCCCACCCCCTCACAGCACGACGGTCGGCATGCAAATCAGAATGTTTGGTTAATGTCCAGCATTGGAAGGCACATGTCCCAAGCCCATCGCACATCATCCTGCTAGACCAAAGGAAACAGTGCCTTGAAGGATCGGATATGGCTCAAACACAACACCAAAGTGTAGAGGTGACCCGTGGTCAAATGACCTGACTAGTTCTGGGCCGCGAGCGATGTCGAGGTAGCGGGTCCGGGTGCACACATCTCCGATACTTCTCGGCAAGGAAATCTCTGGCGGGCGTACCGCCAGGAGACATATCCAACACGCATTGCTTTGGTGGTAACATGCATTCGTATGCAATTCCATTAGTTGCGTTCGGGTCGATGGCAAAATAGAAGAAAATTTATCACAATTGGTTTCCATCCAACGTCAAGTAGTTTACTAGGAGTGAATCAGAAGCATTATAAATGAAGTAACTTGACCTAACTGAGTGAGTTTGCCGACCGTCGTCTAAGTTGAAAAATTCTACGTCACCAACTTGACAACGATATGGATGCTTATGTCCGCGAAGGCGTAAAGAGCATGAAGAGCAAGACGTGCCGCCAAACTCCGAACTCATCATTTTAAATTAGTTGCTCTTGACGAAACTAGGCCGTCTACTCAAAGAGTGCAACGCTTCTCATATCGCGCTGTCAGGAAGTTTGGCCATTAATGAAGCTGCAACTTACTCGGAAGTACTGGACCAGATACTTGGTGACCGGGGCTCCGCCGTCATACTGCGGCGGCGCCCATTAATGAAGCTGCAACTTACTCGGAAGTACTGGACCAGATACTTGGTGACCGGGGCTCCGCCGTCATACTGCGGCGGCGCCCATTCCAAAGTGAGACATTTGGCCGACAGGTGGCGCACCTCCGGCTTCCCTGCCGGACCGGGAGCACCTGGAATGCGCGCAGTCCGTGAGGCGCGTCTCGGCCGACACCACCTGCGACTGGCATGCAGCCCAGACACCCGGGGCATGTAACGTCGCAGGTCAGTCTGTCAGTTTGTCAGTTTGTCAGCTTGTCAGTTTGTCGCAGGTGTGTCCACACGGGAACGGCTGCCGCACCTTGTCGGATTGTTGTTACGCTTCTCTGCAGCAGGAATGGTCAGTCATGTACGGTGAAGCTTCCTTACGCACAGTGCCTACGCGCAGTGCTTTCAGCTGTCTCTCCCTCTCATCTTTTCCGATGCCACGGAATACGAGGTGGCGTCAACGCCATACAATTTCAATTGTGTGTGCACGTTTGTATTGCGCGCGCTTTTAATGGCTGTTCATGTGTGATAGGCATTTATGTTGCTTGATTACGACACTCCGGAAGTTATCTGGCGCGGATCTAATATGCCTCCTTCCCCCATCCCCCTCCCCCATACATCTTACCTGCTTTGCTGTTGACACACTGGGAGCGTTAGATTCATCCGAACTGGGCTTACTGTAGTATGTATGCAAGTTCTGACGTTCTCTTCAAACAAACATAGTCCATACCCGCCAAAATAAAAGCGAAGGTAGTATGGTCTCAGAGCACATTATCTTCAATCAATGAGTTTGACAGCATGGTATGGTTTCGTGCTGCCGATCTCACTTGTCGCTCTCAGATCTTATCCAGATTTGAGAGGCATGTTTGACATATATTGGATGTTGACTGTTGCGAGGCATCACAGTCACTGACGTTGTGTCTTCTTTTATCTCACCTAAGAGCTCCACAAATATATACTGCATCATTAACGTACCGACATGCCAGCGAGATTGGTGGTTATCTGTAATCAATCGCAGTTAATGGTCTGTTCCCCCTATGATACTGCAGAAATTCGGCTTTTTCAACCCTCATCAGACATGCAAACGACAACAACAAAATGTGTCACCGTTTGTCGATTTGTCGACGAGTGTCGAGCCGTGCCGTGGAGTCTCACCGCTGACGGTGATGTGGAGCACGGCCACGTCTCCGCCAGCGTCGTTGGTGGCCCGCACCGTGTACTGGCCACTGTCGCAGGGACGGCAGCCGCTGATGCGCAGCGTCGCCACCTCGTCCGTACAGCCGGCCACCACCCGACTGTCGGCTGCGGCACGCCAGGTCAGGTCAAGTCAGGTCAGGCCAGGCCACCCTGTGGAGAGTCAAATACGGCTTGGTGGCTAACTTAGCACGTGAGGTCAGGTCAGTCTGTGGAAGAGCAAATAAGGTCTGGTGGTTAACTTAGCACACCAGGTCAGGTCAGGTCAGGTCAAGTCACCCTATTGGAAATAAAGTTCGTTCTGGTGGTTAACCTAGCACGTCACGTCATCTTAGGTCAGGCAGGTTAAGTCAGCTTGTGGCATATCAGTTAACTTAATACATCAGGTCAGGTCAGGCACCCTATGGTGAATCAAATATGGTCTGGTGGTTAACTTGGACTCGGCGAAGAAGGTCGTGTTAGGTCATACCAGGTTATGCCACACTAAGGTAGACCTGGTAAGATACGATTGCCACTATTTGGCCACGCAGACGGTGCGCCTTAAAGCCCAGATAACTATCCTACTAACCAACCAACTAGTAGACATGAGCACGTAAGATCATGGCAATTCAGATAATATCACCAGTCATAAGTCAGCTGACAGGTCAATTAGCAGGTCAGGGCATGTTAATTCCGGTCATATTGGACCACCACATCAGATCAAGCCATGCTTCATCAGAAAATGCCGGTGAATGGTGCTCTGTTAGACCAGGTGGGGTCATATTAGGTCATATCCAGTCAAGTGATGCCAGATCAGGCTGGATCAGGACATGCTAAAGGATACGTTTCGGGAAGTTATTTTCCATGCATTTCACGCAAATGACACCATGGTGCACAATGCTACCATATTGCCCGTCTCTACGATATAAGCATAATTGGCCTATGTAGCGAAATTTTCGCATACGGACGAAATTGTCTGGCATACGGTTTCTTATAATGTGAGACGTAGCTTACGTGGGAAAAGTTGTAGCTGGACCTTGAGGCTATCGAACTTTGGTTCTTGAAGGGAATCATGTTATATATTGTCGAATGCCATATCATTTGGATTGTGCTCGCCTCAGTTCAGATTGGAATACACGCTCAAGTTTAAACAATTGAAATATGATGTGCTGTTCTCAACTAGGTTGAATTCCCTTGCTAAGCATTTAAATTAGATCTGAGCAATGCCAACACTAATTAGCTCGCGCGCAGCGTAATTAGTCCCAAGGCTGGTAGGGAAATTAGATCGGCTGATATTCTTTATTTTTATTATTATTATTATATGCTGATATTTGAAAGGTACTGCTTTGCAGTGTGTCACACCACCCACTGTGCGGGCCGATCTGCTCGCCGTCCTTGAGCCAGGTGAAAGTCGGCGTCGGCCGGCCGGTGTACGGCACAGCCAGCCGGATCACCTCGTCCAGACCAAAGGTCACGCCACGCTCGAACGCCTCGGGCAGTCGCAGGCAGGGCGGCGCTGCAGCAGCCCAGAAGGTTAGTGGCACGACACGCGCAGAAGGCCAATGTCGGTCGCCAATGTCAGTCGGTGCGACGGCAACGACACGCAGCAGGCTGGCGCTGCTCATCGGTAACCCAGATAATTACACCGACACGTTGGCATCTCGGAGCCGTGTTCCATGTATAACACGATATTATTTGGCACTGGCGCTAATGTTTCAACTAGGCGGCGTTAAAATACGAATAAAAGCCCTGTGGCAAGTTGTAAGCATTGAAACGTCTCATTTGAATGGTCTTCTTACCATTGCTACACGCAGTGAAGCATGCATACTTGTGATGCTTGAGAATCTTTCAATTGTTTTCAAGTTTGCAACAATTGCTTTACACTGGACACTGGAGAGTGCCACAGGTGAACACGTGACTTCCACTGGACACTGGAGAGTAGCCGACCTGGACACGTGGCATTACCGACACTGAACACTGGAGAGTAGCCGACCTGGACACGTGACATTGCCGACACTGAACACTGGAGAGTAGTCAACCTGGACACGTGCTTGGTGAACTCGAGGACCAGTGACGAATGACATTGATAGCAGATCAGGAGCGTATGTGATGTCCTGTCAGCCTTCATCTCAGGCTTCGGTTGAATGGCGTTCAATAAATATCTGATGTTCTGGGTCCGACATAGGATCACGAGATCACCAAGTAGGAATCGCACGTGCCAGCTGAAGCGCTACGCAATGCATAACAAATGCAGCATGGTTTCGTGTTTTTCGTGCTCCCAACTTCGGAGCGAAATAGCAACTCGGCGGCATCGTTCACTCTCGACAGGGTGCTGCGGTAGCAAATTACAACCGGCGAAGTCCAGCCGGCACCACGTAGTGATGAAAACTCAGGACTTCACACGGCGACCACCGCCGGACGTCACCTTCAACGCTGAGACGCGCCGACGTGGAGACAGAGCCCAGCGGGTTGATGAGCTCGCAAGTCACGGCGGCGTTGTCCTCGAGCAAGACGGGGTGTATCAGCAGCGACGACCGCTCGCCGAGCGTCACAACCTGAGACGTTCACGTGGTCCAGTGTCAGAATCAATCAGAATGTCGCCCATCGCCTGACTCTTCAATGTTCACATTGTTCATCGTCACACCATAGAATGTTCACATTGCCCAGCGTCAACGCCTGATACTTGCATGTCGTCAAGAGTCACAGCCTGAAACGCTCACATCGTCCATCGACCGTTTTTTCGTACAGAGCTCCAGAATGTACCGGCCAATATACGCCATTGTTTGCGTAACGACTTCGTAATGACCAGCGCGTTACTTAAAGTAAGCAGAATTAAAATCGGCGGAACATTTTTCAAGTTAGAGGTCGTCAAAGTAAAAAGACTTTGCAGCGCCAGAAAGCACAAATCTGCGCTGATTCGCTTCCCGTATATTGGCAAAATAGAAGTGTTATTGACAACACTAACGACTTGTTTGATGTATATTGTTATGCTATGTAGTTTCAAACTCATATTAGGTCACCGAGGTCAAGTCAGATCAAGTTCATGACAGGTTAATAGATCCAAACTTGATCAATTGGAATGCTGTCATAAATGCAAATGACTGTCATGCGATTGATGTCATTTTGCATGTTACTCCGTACACATCCTGCAAACTACTGTTTGTCATTGTGTACCTAAGCGTTTTCATACTTTATTCATGTATTTGACTCCTTGCTTTGCGAAGCCGATTGTGCCAAGCCGCCCAGCGGAGCAGTCAGGCTGGCGGCCCGGTTCCGGTAACTGGAGCAGGTGATGAACTGATAAAGTGCTCCTATATAGGTGACCTGAGGTCAAGTGGCGGATCTGGCATTTTCATTGCACCATTAGTAAAGTCCAAAACATCATTGATGTCCATTTTGGAGCATTTAAACACAATCACAGTGATCCATAACAATGGCAAGCCAAGCCAGGCAAAACCAGATTTTTAAAATATTTTTACCTTATTTGACCTTGAAGATATTGACCTAAGGTCACGACATTGATATGCAATCGAGTTCACTGCCGTTCCCATCCACCCTGCGAATTTCGTTGCTTCATTTTTAATAGGAGCCGATATCTTATCCGTCTCCCCCCCCCCCTCCAGTGCGCGTAATTTTCATAGGCCCTCCAGTGAGCGTGTTAATGGCCAATATTTCAGCCACACGTTATCAATAGGTCATCCGGGAGACTTCGCAGGCGGCCCGCTTCAGGTGGGTTGGATTTCCCTTCCTCCCATGGATAATGGGACAAATGAAATGATGAATGCTGGAACAACTCTATTCAGCTAAGCGAAACACCTTCACATCCTGACGAGACGGTATCTCGTATTAGTGCGAAACACTCAAAGCATGTTATTTTGTGTGAAGCAATATTGATGGGAAAATTTCCCTTTGCACCGAAATACTAGAAATATCATCCGTAAATTATCATTCGTGAAGCTCTGAACACTCATCCGAGATGACCGCATGAGTCCGATGAGTCAGACCGAGATGCCTTTAAGCATGAGAGCAGAGGGCACCGACTGAGGGCGGAACTTAATCATGCTAGTAACCACAGCCTCTCACGGTCAGTTGATCCACAGGGGCCAGTCTACAGGCAATGCTCAGATTGCACAGGACACAGTAGCAGGACACAGTTGTGCAGAAGCCGACTCGGCACCGGCACACTCAGCTGTGTGGATAACATGGCGAGACTTTCTCCAGATGAGGTCGAAAACTTGCCTTGCATCGATCGTCGAGTCGGATACGCTCCTTGTCTTTGTACCAGTGCACGGTGGGCAATGGAGAGCCACTGAACTGGGCGTGAAACTCGGCCTGCAATCATTCGCCGGCGTCAACGTGTATGGTCCTATTAGGTCGGGGATGGTCTGAGCAAGATGATAATTGGATCCCCTCCACGTACACGAGGACAAAATGTGAGTTTTTCATGCGTTTGTTCCTCTGTCCCCCTCCCCCGATCGTAAAATACTCAACTATGACGAATACTTCGTTGGTGCCCCATAAAAGCCTGGATGCAGCAGTGTTTTGCTAGCTCGTGGCCGGCCGATGGCCTTTTCCCCTTCTCCTGCTCCCACCTCTCACTTTTGGGTATCGATTACCACCAGTGTCGAATTGAAGTCGCTTGTTGGGGATGACAAGATCTAATGGTGAGGTGTTGGCGGGAATAATGGACACTGGGAACGGCAACCGTTGAAGGAACCAATGCATCTCTAACCCGTGGGTGGCAATTGGGCATCTCAAGGGCAAAATGGAGTCGTCAGAACCGTGGCGGTACCTTGTCGTGTTGGAGACATGACGTGTCTTCCAGAGCCCGCAGGATGCATGGTGGCTCTGGGTCGGACTTGAGCCTGAGTGATATCTGGAAGGCAGACCTTGTCAGTGCGAGTTCCTTGTCGCCATCGTAGCATGACACTTTTACATTAGTATTGTCATCATGGTTTGAGGTAGTAAGTGGAAGATGGAAGAAGGCCAATGGCAAACAATCGAGGTGAAGCCAGTGTTACGCCACCGCTGAGATGCATGACACAGGTCAAAGGTCAACTCAGAACGTGCAGGAGCGAGTTGGAGGTAGTGCTGACATCTGTCGGAATGTTGCTGCACTGATTGAGCAGGCGGAACATGTTACTGAACAGGATAATGCTACTCCAGAAGTATTCAGTCACGCCCGTCGTAGCGCTTCTGGGCGGGTAGCACAATTGGTTCGACATTATCCACTACGGGGCGTGGTGGTGTGGTGAAGCCAAATATCCCCATGAACAATTATAAAACTCCCAAAACGCCAATTTTGTTACACCAAGAATTGGCAAATTTCCGCTGTCGTTTCAATGAAGCAAGACCATGACTGGAGGACCACAAAGCACAGGTAGGAGCACGAAGTTTGTAACAGATGAGAGTATTTCGAGCATTTAAATAATCAAAATAACTTTTTTTCCTACCCTATATGCGAATAGATTAACCTCAGATGTAAGTTATTTTAATGTTTTTAATGCTTCGATAACTCCTACCTATTAGAGTCCATGCGCCTACATGTAGTATTCGCATCCCGGCCCTTTCCCAAGTCACACAATGGCAGAAATTTGGCAGATCTTGGCATAAGGAACTTGATGGTTTTGGCGTACTACATTTTGTGGAATATTATGCAACAGATATTTTATAAATTTTTATGATGCAGTTATTATATACATTGTTTTTCATTACACAATTATGTTATGCGATACATCTTTATATTATACACCAGATATATTAGAACCTGTCCAGCTGGCCGGCCGCCACTTGCCTGCACCGAGTCGGAGGGCGCGGACGGCTCCGAACTGCCGCGCGTGTTCTGCGCCGTCACCCGGAATATGTAGGTCTGACCGGGCGTTAGGTCGACCACCGCCTGTACGGTCTCCAGCACCGGCTCATCGGTGACCGAGATCCAGGTGAGACCGTCCGGATAGCTCGCCTCCAGAATGTAGCCTGGCCGCAGACGCGCCGGGAGGCTCATCACACATCACCACAACGCCAACCGGCCGCTGACGTCACACATCACTACGCCACAAATCGGCCGTTGACGTCGCACATCACCACAACGCCAACCGGCCGTTGACGTCGCACATCACCAAACCATCAACCGGCCGTTGACGTCGCACATCACCACTCTACAAAGCGACCGTTGACGTCGCACATCACCACAACGCCAGCCGGTTGTTGACGTCGCACATCACCACGCCACCAACCGACCGTTGACGTCGCACATCACCACGCCACCAACAGACCGTTGACGTCGCACATCACCGCAACGCCAGGCCGACGTCACACAAAAAAAAAGCGACCGTTGACGCACATCACCACAACCAGGTTGTTGACGGCATACCACGCCACACGACCGTTGACCGCACATCACCGCAACGCCAGCCGGCCGTTGACGTCGCACATCACCACAACGCCAACGGCCTTGACGTCGCACATCACCACGCCACCAACCGGCCGCTACCGCCACCAGCCGGCCGTTAAAGTCGCACATCACCACAACGCCAGCCGGCCGTTGACGTCGCACATCACCACGCCACCAGCCGGCCGTTGACTGTGGGAGCATTTGACGCCCACCTGCCCCCACTGTCCTGTTTGTCGGACAACTTCAGCGGTAGTCGCCGCTGCGTTTTCAAACGCTCGGTACTCCTTGACATATCAATTATATACGTTGTCACAGCATGGATTTGTCCACCGTTGAAAACGATGGGGCGTTACAACCAATATTTTTTAGAGGTTTGTCGATAGGTGTTGCGCAGGAAATAATTGACGCAGAGCCCATGGTACCCCTCAGCTCAACCATCTTGCTATGGCCGAGCCTTGCATTGTGGGCTGGCGGCAGGGCCCTTCTAACTGTACCTGGACGTCATGTGCTGATAAAACACAGAATGAACGCAAAGTTTGCTAGGCACAGAGAAAACACATGGAGAACCGTATATGCACGCAGGATTAAATTAAACTCTTATGAAGTCGTCACTCCTCAGACATGAACTCTGCATTGCTGCATCATCGAATGACAAATATATAACGGATACTTGAAGCCTGTGCCATGTTTTGGATTATGTCGTTGCTCTTTCGTAGCCAGGCTTGCATGCAAAGCATGCTTAATATGCTTCGAGGTGCAAGGTGCAATTTTCTTCAACCTGACCGTGATCTGGAATAACCGTTGCTAGATTCATGAACTAAATCGTACGTTTTATTTAGCTTGGTCGTTTTGCTGATCAAATTTGCGTTGGTATGTGTTAGAAGCTGCCATCAGCATTCATAATTTGTTTTTTTAATTTTCATCTGAAGCTAACCGACGCCCCAGAAGACAAACGGTTTCGCACATCCCCTTCGTAACATCCAACACCTCTATATCATGCACCAGTTCAATTGTTGCACGACGGCTACGAGTCATCAAGTCATGCGGCGAGTCGTCGAGTCATGCGGCGAGTCGTCGAGTCATGCGGCGAGTCGTCGAGCGGTGGGACGTTTGTCTCCCAGCCGAAAGGTTGTCACGCTGTGCATCCTTTCGGTTCGGTTCGGTTGTGCATCCTTTCGTCGATTCCAACCGAAAGGCATCGACGCGAAGTGAAAACCAACCAACCGATGACTACGACTGCGACTTTTATTGATTATGCACGATCTGAGGTGGTTGGCACGCCCCAACACAACTGCTATTGATCGCTTCATTACTGCGCATAAAACCCATCATTCTTCCGTAACATCAGTCAGCTCAATTCGTAGAAGAGTCACCAAGATACATATGGGAACGTTGTTAATGCCACACAATATGAATATTTTGCTTCACCAGACGACCAGGTCATCATCATACTTTCAGTCTTCTTCATCTGCGATGTAAATCAAGACGTATGCTCAATTGTATTGAGCAATCCAAGAAACTATCATATAAACACAAAGTACCTTGGACAACCAACGTATATTTCTCCCGGCCGATTGGTTGCCTAGATGAACAGTTATTGGCCATTGTTTTACAAGTTATTCCCGTTTTTACTTCTGGACCACGCCAATTCCTCCCACCACCACCAAAGCGTGCATAATATATTACACCTTGCTATGCTTTCAAGCTCTTTCCGACCGAAATCCTAAAATTTCCCCAAATTGTCAACTTCTGATGATGGCATCAGCAAGATAAGTTCGCAAAAGAAAACAAGGAAACGTTTTCGCCACAGGATTGTCTCCTCATTCCTAACCTGTGCACTTCCAAGCCGGGTGGTATTCCTTTACTACAAAAGACCATACAAACTATCCGGCAGGCATCGGTGTCTCATCTGACCTGTGTAGCTGTTGGTGTCGGTTTCTCTGACTGTGCGTTTGTGTCGGTGTCTATCTACCTGGGCTGGTGGTGTCTGTGTCTCATCTGACCTGTACGGCTGGTGGTGTCGGTGTCTCATCTGACCTGTGCAGCTGTTAGTGTCAGTGTCTCATCTGACCTGTGCAGCTGTTAGTGTCGGTGTCTCATCTGACCTGTGCAGCTGTTAGTGTCGGTGTCTCATCTGACCTGTACGGCTGGTGGTGTCGGTGTCTCATCTGACCTGTGCGGCTGGTGGTGTCGGTGTCTCATCTGACCTGTGCAGCTGTTAGTGTCGGTGTATCATCTGACCTGTGCAGCTGTTAGTGTCGGTGTCTCATCTGACCTGTACGGCTGGTGGTGTCGGTGTCTCATCTGACCTGTACGGCTGGTGGTGTGTGTCTCATCTGACCTGTACGGCTGGTGTGTGGGGTCTCATCTGACCTGTGCAGCTGTTAGTGTCGGTGTCTCATCTGACCTGTGCAGCTGTTAGTGTCGGTGTCTCATCTGACCTGTACGGCTGGTGGTGTGGGGGTCTCATCTGACCTGTGCAGCTGTTAGTGTCGGTGTCTCATCTGACCTGTGCAGCTGTTAGTGTCGGTGTCTCATCTGACCTGTACGGCTGGTGGTGTCTGTGTCTCATCTGACCTGTACGGCTGGTGGTGTCGGGGTCTCATCTGACCTGTGCAGCTGTTAGTGTCGGTGTCTCATCTGACCTGTGCAGCTGTTAGTGTCGGTGTCTCATCTGACCTGTACGGCTGGTGGTGTCTGTGTCTCATCTGGCCTGTACGGCTGGTGTTTCGGGTCTCATCTGACCTGTGCAGCTGTTAGTGTCGGTGTCTCATCTGACCTGTGCAGCTGTTAGTGTCGGTGTCTCATCTGACCTGTGCAGCTGTTAGTGTCGGTGTATCATCTGATCTGTGCAGCTGTTAGTGTCGGTGTATCATCTGACCTGTGCAGCTGTTAGTGTCGGTGTCTCATCTGACCTGTGCGGCTGTTGGTGTCGGTGTCTCATCTGACCTGTGCAGCTGTTAGTGTCGGTGTCTCATCTGACCTGTGCGGCTGGTGGCGTTGACTGGCGGGTCCCAACAGAGGACCAGGCCATGCTCCGGCACACTGTCGTACAGGAACTCCGACTCGGGGTCGTCCGTTCTGGGCACCACACTCGGCTGGCCCGGCTGCAGCGGCGGCTCTGTGGCACAGCCGTCACACCAGAACCGTCACACCACAGCCGTCACACCACGGCTGTCACACCACAGCCGTCACACCACAGCCGTCACACCACAGCCGTCACACCACAGCCGTCACACCACAGCTGTCACACCACAGCCGTCACACCACAGCTGTCACACCACAGCCGTAACCAGCCGTCACACCAATCCACAGCCGTCACACCACAGCCGTCACACCACAGCCGTCACACCACAGCCGTCACACCACAGCCGTCACACCACAGCCGTCACACCACAGCCGTCACACCACAGCCGTCACACCACAGCCGTCACACCACAGCCGTCACACCACAGCCGTCACACCACAGCCGTCACACCACAGCCGTCACACCACAGCCTGTCACACCACAGGTACACCGTCACACCACAGCCGTCACACCACAGCCGTCACAACCACAGCCGTCACACCACAGCCGTCACACCACAGGCCGTCACACCACAGGTCACACCACAGCCGTCACACCACAGCCGTCACACCACAGCCGTCACACCACAGCCGTCACACCACAGCCGTCACACCACAGCCGTCACACCACAGCCGTCACACCACAGCCGTCACACCACAGCCGTCACACCACAGCCGTCACACTACAGTCGTCACACCACAATCGTCGTCACACCGTTGCAAGGTACGTTTTGCAAGCACGTGGTACGGTCCCAATTGTTCGGCACTCCCACGCCTACACGTCTGGCCAGCGACAATACCACCCACCAGCAACACCAAAAGATCGGGTTATCTAAGCCACGAGCATTGAAAGAGTGGAATTCGTCTCTTGAACCTATTTATGGAGAAAAATCGCACATTTCCGTGGGAGAGCGTTGTTCTGTTCATTTATTCACATATTGAATTACGCGTCACATTATGTATTCCAGTATTAACGTTTAACATCTTGACTTTTCAATGTCTGAGTGCGAGAGCTTCTGTTGTCTTCGGAGCCGATTCGTACGTTTGCCTTAACGGGGAAATATGTTCCAGCATGAACTTCCAACGTGTATGGTTTTTATCGTAAATATATATTCCAAATTAACTTGTAGATCACGAAATGTGTTATCTTATATGAAGCCTGTGGATGTAGCTGGACGATTGAGACTTTTCCTGGAAGCGACCATTCAGTTAAATTAATTTCAGCATCATCAATCCATTATAATAAAAACACAATTCCACTTAAACGCCACGGTGAATGGGTGTACCGTGTTTGGGTCAGCAACCTTTGAAAGCTGGCGCTAATATAATTGCATCACATTGCGCAGTACTTCAGTTAAGTAGATGACTTAACCAGATGACATTATGCCCACCATATTATGCCCAGATGACATATCACCCCACCAAATCTAGTGAGAGAAGGTGAGGAGCTGAGCTCGTCCCCTGCAGCTAAGTTCTGCAAGACGTCCCAGTTCCGGGGGCAAGAACCATGTGAAACAGAATTGAATCGATTTCGTCTATCTCCCTCCGGTTGACAGTTTTGGGAGCAGTAAGAACCGCGACCATGGGCCGCTGGAGGCTGCTGACAATAATTGTTCGTGACAAATAAGGCCAAAACTTTTGCTTAGGTGCATTACTCATAGCCTAATGATTAATGTTTCAGTTGATCCTTCAACTGCATGTAGCTGAGTGATTAGTGTTATGAGAGCTCGGATTAATGGCGCTGCGCTGGCCACAACATAGCAGCTGGAAATTCTGCCACAATGCAGTCGAAATATTGAAGACTGGTCATGCATTTGTCACTTTGTGTTATTCAGTTTCAGCACAATGCCATTATTCATTGGATTAAATAATACTTCCAGAGCGAGCACTTCATATTTCGTAAAAGTCAAAGAGTCCAGTGACTCTTTGATGACATTTTTCGTCATTTAAGTCAAAGAGTCCAGCGACTCTTGCATGGCTCGAGGGCTTGTGAATTTCAGTCCCACAGGTCCGCGCGTGCACCACACGGTACTGTGGACTGCATCGACATCAGATACGTTCGAGTCGGAATCATATAGGCTCGAAGACCACCGAAAAGCAGCTGTTGACGCGGCCGACTCATCTGTGGTGTGGAAGGACAGAGTCGTAACGCGTCTCGGGTTTGAAGACCACTGAAGACCAGCTGTTGACATAACCGAACACCACCACTCCGACTCATCTGTGGTGTGGAGGGACAGAGTCGTAACGCGTCTCGGGTTTGAAGACCACTGAAGACCAGCTGTTGACATAACCGAACACCACCACTCCGCCTCATCTGTGGTGTGGAAGGACAGAGTCGCAACGCGTCTCGGGTTTGAAGACCACTGAAGACCAGCTGTTGACATAACCGAACACCACCACTCCGCCTCATCTGTGGTATGGAAGGACAGAGTCGTAACGCGTCTCGGGTTTGAAGACCACCGAGGACCAGTCGCCCATCAATCACACTAGTTCCCCTTGTCAACATCGAATGGACATGCCTCCAATTTCAGCGCAAGCAACACGAACAGGCCAGCGACGAACTTAAATCACCACATGCAAGAAGCGCCTCCACCGCATCATCCTGAAGTGCAGCTGACTAGCGCCTGACTATCGAGCCGTCGCCGTGACAGCAGCAGCCAGAATGTGTAGAGCCGCTGCTGCCAGTCCGGCGCCCAACAGGCGGCCACGCACGCACGCACAGAAGAGGCCACGCCTGCCAGACTCTGGACCGACTTGCTGCCAAACGCACACAGCCCGTCGACGTGTAAACACACCGTGGGAGGCTGTCAGAAGTCTGCGTGAAATGTGCCGGCAGCTGGCGTTGTCGGCAGACACAGTCGGCTGATGCGGGCTCCAGTCGCCGCGCTGGTCCGGTGTATAATGGTGGTTTGATAGTGAAGCGTACTCTGATAGTCCAGTGAGTTCTGGTGGTCCGGTGGGTTCTTATAGTCTCGTGTGTTCTGGTGGTCCGGTGTGCTCTGATGATCCGATGCACCCTGATGGTCTAGTGTGCTTTGATGGTCCAGAGTCTGATGGTCGGGTGTGCTCTGATGGTTGGGTGTGCTCTGACAGTCGGGTGTGCTCTGATGGTCGGGTGTGCTTTGATGGTCTGGTGTGCTGTGATGGTCCTGTGTCTGATGGTCAGGTGCATTCTGATGGTCCGTCGTGTACTGATGGTCCGGTGAACTCCGATGTTCCAGTGTGTTCTGATAATCCTGTGTCTGATGGTCTGGTGTGTTCTGGTGGCCGGGAGTCTGATGGTCCGGTGAACTCCGATGGTCCAGTGTGTTCTGCTGTTCTGGTGATCCGGTGTCTGATGGTACGGTGCCTGATGGTCCAGTGTGCTCTGATGTTCCGGTGTACTTTGATTGTACAGTATACTCTGATGGTCCGGTGCACTCTGATGAGCAGTGGTAGCTCTGATGAATGGTAGTTCTTCTTCGCCAGCAGTGATCGCTCATGGCAGACGTAGTCACTCCTGACCTGTGATCACTCGTGGCAGATGTAGTCACTCCTGACCTGTGATTACTCATGGCAGATGTCACTCTTGACCTGTGATCGCTCACGGCAGATGTAGTCACTCCTGACCTGTGATCGCTCATGGCAGATGTCACTCTTGACCTGTGATCGTTCATGGCTGATGATAGTCACTCCTGATCAGCAGTGATCGCTCCTGGATAATGGCAGTACCCCCCCTGACCAGCAGTGATCACTCCTGACCAGTAGCAGTTTCCTTCTCGGCCAACAGCAGCTGCACTTCATCAGCTTGCAGCTTTCAAAGGACGACAGTGAGCTCTCCCGGTAACCAGCTAGTCGTCTTGGTGACCAACAGTGGTCCCTCCAGCCGACAGTGGTCACTGGTCATTTCTGCCACCGAATTTAAAGTGGCCCTTCAACTTCTTGAACATTACTTGCAACAGCGTGGGGGGGGGGTGATTTCCCACCGCTTTGTGGCTGTTTTAATAAGTCATAGCCATTTTTGAACATCTCTGTTAATGTGCATCACTAAGGATGAAGACTCAGAGGAAGCTGGCAATAGATCACCTCTTTTAATTCGAAAGCTTCCATTCCCAACTTTGTTCGTTCCCTCACCCAAACCTTCGGCACGTTCCTAATGTTGTGTTGCGGTTTCATGTGTGTCCAACACGGGCTTTGGGAGCCAAAACCTGTGACACGGTAGTGCACCAACCGATTGCGGTCCAGCTCGCGAGTAGAATTGCTTTCAGTGTGATGGCCATCAGGGTGTGTATACCCTGATACATCCGAGCTTTCGGTTACAACCGACGGTCTACTGACGTCACAGGCTCGCACAGCGAGGGGCCAAACCTTACCTGATGATATCCTGCCAATCAAGGAACTAAACACATTCCATGATCGCAGAACGCAAATAAATCAATTTTGTTCGTAATTAGCAGCATCACAGTGCACATCCAGCCGAATGCAACACGTTGGGCTTTATTGGCGTTTACATTGAGCCCGTGTCGTACGGCCGCGCCCGCAGGCTCCACTCGGCTGTGGCCAAGGTGCTTCCGGGTGGTGACGCTCGCGCCCTGCCCGACTGCCCGACCGGCTCTGGTGCATGTGGTGGACACGTGTTCGGGCGCATCGCATCGGCCGAAGTCAACTTCAGTGATCCAATCTGTCTTCAGCTGGCAAATTTAGTGTCGTTTGCTTTTTCTGGGTAGGCGATCGTGTGACAATGGACATGTGTTTCCAACGTGGGGCGTAGTGTCGGCGAAATCGTGACGATTTTAAAACTAGATATAAAGTCAAAAGTCATCAAGTGTTAAGGCTGAATTAATAAGAGCCACAATGACCCATTTGAGCTAGGCTTATGAAGGCTTATACTTATGCTTATGCTTAAGGCTTAGGCTTAGGCTTATGAAGGCTTAGAAGATACCATAAGATGAGGAAAAAGCATGCTGAAACTGCTTAATCAATAATATATCTTCAATTTTAAATGAAACTATCTAGTACAACATAGCTAGCCTCGTTCACTTCACCACGCGTAACACACGCATGACTCCCCGATAATAACATGCCCTGGAGGGCCTCTGAAAATTACGCGCACTGGAGGGGGCGGATTCCCCCCGTTCTATTTCATCTCCTATTAAAGCTGGAGCAACGAAATTCGCAGGGTGGATAGGTACGGCAGTGAACTCTATTGTGTGTGAATTTAATGATCTTAGGTCGATACCTTCAAGGTCAAATTAGGTCACATATGTCAATGTTTTCTTGTTGTCCGTGGCTTGGCTCGTCATTTTTATGGATCGCTGTGATTGTGTTTAAATGCTCCAAAATTAGCATCAGTGATGTTTTGGACATTACTACTAATGCAATACAGATGTTAGACCTCACATTTGACCTCAGGTAACCTATGTAGCAGCACTTTATCAGGTCATTACCTGCTCCAGTTACCGAAACCGTGCCGCCCGCCAGACTGCTCCGTCGGGTGGCTCGGCGCAATCGGCTTCGCGAAGAAAGGAGTGAAGTACTTGGATAAAGTATTGAAACGCTTAAGTACACAATGACAAACCGTAGTTTTCAGGATGCGTAGGGAGTAACATGCAAAGTGACATCAATCAAATGATAGTATTTGCATCTATGACAACATTTCAGTTGACCAAGTTTGGTTCCATTAACCTGCCATGACCTTGACCTTCCTTGATCTTGGTGACCTAGCTTGACCTTGATACTATATAGCATAACAATATACATCAAACAAGTCGCAGTTGTTGCCAAGATCACTTCCCTTTTGCCAACATACGGGAAGCGCATCAGCGCCGATTTTTGTGGTCTGGCGCTATGAATTATTTTACTTTAACGTCACCTAACTCGAAAATGTTTGGGCCGATTTCCTTTTTGTTGCTTTAAACAATGCGCCGGTCATTTCTAAATGGAAAAAAATGGTGCATATCGACCGGCAAAATGTGGAGTACCACAAATCGCAGAGGTGGGCGGATTTTGACCCCCTCCCCCTCCAGGGCGCATGTTCATCCCACTTCATCTATCCAATTTCCCATTTCCCTACTGCACATTTCAGAATTTAAAGAAAAATTATGGCGCATAAGTAATGCATCCACCATACTTCTAAACACATTCAAGCCAAGGACTCCCCACCACACGACTAGGCAGCCTATTCCATTCATCAACCACCCATTGACGTTGTTGGGTTGTTGACGCTTAGCTGTCCTGTACGTTGACTTATCCAACTGATATTGATGACACCTATGTCATACCCGGAATAGAAGAACATCATTCGATTGATATTTTCTATCCTTTTTACCACTTTAAATATCACTCATCTCTAAATTATATCGCCCCTATGGACATGATGTTTTGCAACGAAAACTACTTCAGGAAATATGAGGATAGATCATTTCATCATGCATTTAATGAGGCCGTGATGAATGCAGTTCGTAAAAGGTATAAATGCTTGGAAGATTTTTCAATCATTGCTATGCGAACATAACGTTCGATAGAGCACTCAAGAGGCCTCGTTAAAAATAGCTGTCCAAGCGAGTTGTGCTGGGCTGTTGCTGTAACGGAGTTGGTCTTCAGAACATTCTTATCAAATGTTGCTGGAATTCTTATCTTGGATATATGTGTATTATGTATGTCCGACGGATATGTCAGGCCCTACGCGTTCATCCTTGCTAATAGTGCGAGACAGGATCCAATCGTCTTTCCTTATTTGTTTAGCATACATGAATCTACCGCTTATAGCTCCAACTGACCTTTCTCCTTCATTTATATTTGGATAAGGGTTTCAATGTCTTTTTCTTTTTTTAATAACTATGCCATACAATATTTACTAGATGTCAAGCTTTTTACATGAAGGGGCATGAGCAAATGTCAAGACAAGCCATCAATTGCTTGCCATTTAACTTAAGGAAGGTGGTTGTTTGAAATATTGAAGCATGTGCGCTCGCGCTACGTGCCAAATGTACCGTAACATAAGATTTGTAGATGGTATCCCTCAGAATGAGAGCGCAGGATGCTGCACTAGGGAGGTGGTGGTAAACCAGCTGATGCACGTGCGTCGATGATGTTGTTCTGGTGTCAGTGCCTGCCCTACGAAAATGAATAGTTGCGTGCGAAACCTTTTTACTTGCTCATTATCTGAATAGTGCAAGATAAAATACGTATCACTTTGGCTGGTAGCTGTGAATTAATCAGCTTTTACTTGTTTACGCCCGGCAATTTCACTTCTGAGTACCAACGTGGAGTTGGAATTTTTTAATGAGGGCATGATTTCACGTCTAATTTGAATGATGATACATTGATATGAATACTCAACTCAGTACTTTCGCCAGGGGAACAGTCTTCTTCACAGAGTTTGCGCGTTCTGTACGACCGTAAAATGCGGATCTTTCAGTCTTAGTCATACTGCTCAACATTTTGTGTTCAGCTCTGCCTCACTCATAAGCGAAGATTTTAACATATTTGTTGGTTTCTTGGAGTTCTTATCTCGGTGAGCTTCAAGAACAAGCTCTTTGTTCAAGAACAAGCATTGTTAATTTGTCTTTTGTCGAACTTATCGAAGATCAGAAGGGGACACTTTTTCAGACCTTCAATTTCAATCTAAGCGTGATTCACGGGGCAAAAAGCACAACTTGAAATATGATATCGACATATCCTTAACCTATAGAAAGACAAAAGGTGCATGTAAATCAAAGCATAAACACGCACTGATGACGCGTGTGGTCTCCGAGTTTGGAGGGAGTACAACAAGGAAGATCTGAACTGAAAAATTGTAAGGCGTAACAACAGTGAAAGCAAGACGAGAACATAGTAATTTATCAAGCAAACGAGTCATCAGTGTCCGTCATTCGGGACAAGGCCGACTATCTGAGCAAGATGAAAGACATCCTCTCCGACCGGACGAAATTCAAGCATGCCAAAGGGAATCGGCATCGGCCACCAAAGTTAGCAATATCCTGGACCTCGTGCTGGTTAGGAAGTGTACGCAAACTCGAGACCGAGCACACTCACTTCGAACCATGACGAGATGATTATCTCGTCGATGTGAGACGAACAGCGCCGGTATTAGCAGCTTGCACTCTAGCACTTAATTATCGTCGTGCTGACTTCGACCGGCTTCTTCGTACCGTGAGAGCGGCACCGTGGGATCTATCGGGCAGCATGAAAATGGACGAGGCTATATCTCTGTTTTACGCATT
This sequence comes from Imbricaverruca yamaguchii, assembly GCA_034440575.1. Classification (NCBI taxonomy): domain Eukaryota; kingdom Metazoa; phylum Arthropoda; class Thecostraca; family Neoverrucidae; genus Imbricaverruca; species Imbricaverruca yamaguchii. Next base: position 2,379,522 of record JAOTOL010001625.1, read on the forward strand.
TGTCGAGGCGGCAATACACAATCATGTTCCCCTGTCTCGCTGTTTCGAAAAGGCGATGTCCACCGTGGTTCGGCGCAGAAGCTGAGCAAGATCTAAAGCTCAAACCGGCTGCTTTCGGGCGAATGAAGTGTCATCCAAATGACGAATGTGTTGAGGCTGATTTCTACAAAACCAAACGGATTTCAAGTGTTTGTCGGGTAATATCTGAAGGGCCTCGTCGACGATTCTGTGGCAAATCTGAAGCGTTTCCGGACCTGCTTGAAGTATTTTAATTAGATATATCAGACAAAGAGGATTCAGGTGTTGTGTTGCGTCATGTGAGTGTAGTGCTGCGTGCAGGTATTGCACGATGTAGGTATTGCACAGGTATTGCCAGATATCCATGCGAGTCACATGGCGGTGATTTCGCTTAACTTTGTTCTTAACTGATTTTGATGTTTCCGAGGAATCAGTTTGCTATTTGTCGAGAGACACTAGGCGGTTTCACGGGTGCACTAGTGGGAAGTAATCATCATGGCATCCCAATAGCGAAGTCAGGACATATTAATTGCGTTGATCCGGAAACTTTTGCAACGGAGATTGAACCAATTTAATATATCAAAAAAGAAACAGTATATATTGAGTTACCTAATACTAGTTTTGGGACGAATGTACCTAATACTAGGCTTGTAAATGTACAAACCCAGCAAATGTAGCAAACCCTACATCCGCGCCTGGGACGTCATCTAGATGGAAATTTGGAAGTCGACCCGAGCGAGCCTGACTTCGGAAGTTTACTCCATGACAACAGCTGTTTGCCGAATTCAGCGGTCTTCAAATTACAAGTTTTCTGATAAGTTTACTGCTGTGATCAATATCGGCAGCCAGCTTCAACTGCGGTAAGTGATTAATCCTCTCTGATAGCTGTGACAAATCACAATCCACGTTTGAAATAATGACGTTATCATTTGGGCACCGATTGCATCATTTACGGCTGAAATATGTCAGGCAAACCAACAAACAAGTTTGTCTCAGATGCACATGTTTTGGAAATCTTGCTGTATCTGGCGTGTTGCAAGCAATTCATTCTTTGCTCTCTCTCTTGCGAGTATGATATTCAAAGACGAAGGTCATTCCCCCCCCCCCCCAGTAGGCGTCATTCGAGTATGAGTAGAGCGACATTTTAACCCGCGCCGTTTCTCCGGTCAGATCCTCATTCTCGGTCAGTCTCGGGAGGGGATGGATAGTAGCCCGCCTCTAACATCAAAACTAAGCGTCGCACGAAAACGAAACAGGTGTCATCGGAAAGCGCTCGACGAGTATGACCCGAGTCCACCCCCAAAACAAATTTCCCCTAAAAGTGACGTCACTAGGGGGCTAGATTTTCAAGACTTTTCACGACTTGCATTATGCTTTTGGCTCTGGGGAGTTCATTTTGTGGGATATTTGAGGAAAAAATATTTGTAAGCAGAAAAGGACAGCGAAATCGATCAGCGCCATACAAATTGTTGGCTCCCCAAAAATAAAAACACTATTTTTATATTTCAAAATTTTGGGTTTTCAAATTTTCTCAATTTTCCTTTCTAATGGGTAGAGTGGGCCGAGAAACGTTGTTTGAAGTCAACTTGCTGTAATAAAAAAAAATGCTTACTTTGGCCAGAATCTTCGATTTGAACTATAATAGACAAATATGCAAAATTAAGAAGTAGTCAAAACGAAAAATAAAGAAACATTCCTTTCGTAAGTTTTGGTTCATCCCTAAAGGTAAGCCAACGCTGAAAGTTTAATTAAAATATTTGTATCCGTTAAGGCGTGACGACTGGTTGAACTTTTTTTGGGAGGTGATCACACTTGACCTAGATTAACTCGTTGACCCTAGATGACCTAACCTCAAAAGTTTGACATAACATGCCAAACTGGTGTGGGAAAAGGTTTGCGAAATTTCGGCGCGCTACCGCGCGCCGTTCGCTCAATATCCGCAAAAAAATCAGAGGGGGCGGTTGAAGACGGCACGGCGCGGGTTAAAACAGAGCTTCGTATGGTGCTGCACAGTTGACGCCACTACAGCTGTAAACAACCCGCGTGTAAAGTAAAGAGAATGTAATATTTTCTGGAGTGTCAAGATGGAATCATAGTATCTGGGAATTATGTATTTCAATGATTATTCATCATACAAGTACTTCCTAACCATAAAATAAAACGTGAAATGAAAAATATTAATCCGCAAGATGCATACTACCAACACCTCCTCAATATTACATATTTGCTGGTAATACAACGGTAAATTTATGTTCTATCCGACAACTACCTACCCGCCATGGTGCCAAATGCGGCCAGATTGGCTAGTTGTTTCTGTGAATTGAGCGTTTTTTCAAACAGTGCCACAATTTGAATGTGTTGAGTTTTACATATAATTTATTACTTGATAGTTAAAACTTCTGGAATATTTCATTTCATGTCATGTCATCGTGAAACTGCTACTGGCGACTGTTCAGTGGTAGGCAAGGCGTGTGGCCCAGGTAGATTGAACGCCCGCATCCTGCGCCGAGGAGCTGGCTATCCCACTATGTAATCTATTCGGTGTCATAATCATGTGGTATCTTTTCCAGACAGTGGGCGGAGGCTAATATCGTCCAAACAAGCAGAATAAAATGTTGTCGTAAGCTTCCAGAAACCGATTGATCGATGTCACTTCCGATACTTTGCGCCAACATTTGTTTCAAAGAATATTGCTTGCGACCACCTCATACGTCATGTCAGTCCCTACCGGCCCCAGCATGTGTTCATCCCGCATCGATCTTGTGCCACCAATCTAGCAGCATTTTATATGCATCTTACTGAGCGGTGCTCGAGGAGTCCCGGCCATCCTGTCAACTGGGGTGCCAAGTTACAGGTGTCATGTCAGCAGGACAGCCAGTCTCCGGCCCCCGGATATTGGCTCAAGTCTGACCCTGGTGACGTCATTAGATTCGACCAGTTGCGGTTGAGCAGGACCACGGGCCTGCATCGCCACCTTTATAGATCTGTCCGGACGCTTGTGACTCGGTTAGTTATTGGGTTTTAGGGGCGCATTGACTGCAGTGATCATGCAGCGGCCATAGGGGCCATGTTTTAGGGGCGCATTAACTGCAGTGATCATGCAGCGGCCATAGGGGCCATGTTTTAGGGGCGCATTAACTGCAGTGATCATGCAGCGGCCATACCATTGTCAGTCACGCCGAAATAAACAAGAGGAAACCAGCCGAGGTGACGTAGTATTCAATGCATTATCGAATCCGGTGTGATCAAGTTGTTCGGTAGAACCATCATAATTTTACCACATACTGTATATCCGACATGGAACTAGTGAGCAAATATATCACAGAGAACTGGATTCAGCTTGGACATTGACGCCGGACAATGTCTGTCTTCCTGAGCAAATAACAGGAAACCCTATTCGCGCGAGAAACTGGAACACTCGTCCGGCTTGAACCAAGTGTGATTCAGCATCTGGAAGACGATTGCGACTCAGCTGTGCCTGGCATCATCTGGAACATGGTGTGGACTACCTGCCATGCGGAGTGGCGGGGCATGAGGCAACTACTTGGAGGTGCGGATGGATCGGATATGTTGGACTCGCACGAAAGATTCCTCATTGTATCTAAAAGGTGGCATTTAAAATCGAAGTTGCATCAGGCTGGTCACGTAACCCGAACCTGATGTGAATGCGCATGTGCCTGCTGCATGTCGGTGCCCGAACGAGACGAAGACGTTGATTGAATTTGTGTGAGTACACTAGGCGTGTGTGCTGTGCGCTGCCAATGTTCACTGCCCGTGCTATGTTTTCCCGCCACAGTCTCTCCGACCGAGGCTCTCTTTTAGTCAGTTGGATTTGTGAAAGAAGCCGAAGGGTGACTGAAAGTATGATTGACCAAACACGTCAGCTCCATGTCTTTATGAACCAATTGTCAGCTTTGATGATGCCAACATACAGTTCCTATACATGGCCACTGGCGGATCCAAGGGGCTCATTCCGGCCATGGCCCCCTGAAGCGCCTCAAAGGGGGGGGGGTATCATGTCCTTTGCCCCTCCCCCGAAACCGACAAAGGTAAAAAAAGTATAATACAGTAACTTTGAAAATAGGGCTCCGGGTGAAAGAATCTCCAATTTTAAAGTTATTTTAATAATCGTTCAGAAGCCCAATATGGTAGCATAGTACATTCTGACGCACATCGAAGGTGCGTCTAAGTGCTGTTTAAGTGCTGCTCACAGTAAGAGTTGACAAGATCAGCAGTTTCATTATTCCTTAGTCAGATAGCTTCATGAATTTAGTTTAGCCAATAACGGGCAAACAAACCTAGTGAGCCAGATTTCGAAACCGAAATTTGAACTGTTTTGTGCGTGACTCCAGTTAAGCCTAGCTGAACAGCATGTTTCGTATGTTGGTGTTGTGGGTCGCTAAGACGACGAGGCAGGCTACGTTGGCTGATTTTTTTTCACGAATAATTGCAAGAAGAGGTATGTAGGTATTTAAATCCTGAATAAGAGATAACTGGTGGGGATCCACACCCCAAACCAATTTCCTCCAAAAATGACGTCACTAGGGGATAGATTTTCACGGCTTTTCACGACTTACATTATGGTTTTGGCTCTGGGGAGTTCATTTTGTGGGATGTTTGAAAAACAAAAATGATTTGGGATCAGAAAAGAACAGGGAAATCAACCAGGGCCATAACATCCCCCCCCCCTCACCCCCACCCAAAAAATGTTATTTCTTCGAAATTTCAAAATTTTGAGTTTTACAGTTTTCTTTCATTTTCCTTTTCTAATGGGTAGAGCACACTGATAAACGTTGTTGGAAGTCAACTTGCTCTAATCAACATGCTTACATTAGCCAGAATCTTCGATTTGATCTCTAATAGCCAAATATGCAAAATTTATAAGTGGTTAAAAACGGGGAAAATAATCCTGCACGTTTTGTTGCGTCCCTAAAGATAAACAAACGCTGAAAGTTTCATTCAAATATCTGCATCCGTTGAAGCGCGACGACTAGTTGAACGTTTTTGGAGGTGACCTCACTTGACCTAGATTAACTCGTTGACCCTAGATGATCTGACTTCAAAAGGCATAACTTGCGAATTTGATGTGGAAAAAGGTATGCGAAATGTAGGCGCGCTGCCTCGTGCCGTTCGTTCATTATCTGAAAAAAACCTGAGGGGGCGGTTGAAGACCCCCGGTATGGCGCGGGTTAAGGTGTCCACAAAACAAGTTTTACACATTTTACCTTCATGAAGCAAGAATATAGGTTTAGGTTCATCTTGGTTAGATTAGGTGAGGTTAGGTTTTTCTATTTAGGTGAAAAAAAGTATTAAAACATTAAAAAATATATTTTCCCAATAAATATATTTTCTGGAAGAACAGATTGGATTTGGCTAGGTTTTGCTTAATTTTTTAGTTGCTTTTTTAGATTAAAACAAAAAAATCCTTTCAACAAATTCTGACATGGAAGGTTTACCTAACCTTCCATGTCAGATTCGTACGTAAATTCATGCTTGAAGCCGTTTTACGAATCCTTGGAATATACCCTTCCAATGCAATGTTTATGAATGTGACTGACACCGATTAGCACCACTCATTTTCTGTGCAATTGTCTACTTTTCAGTTTGCGGGCAAAGTAATATCGAAAAGAGGCTTTGAATTTGATAAAAGCAATGTTTAAAAAAGTAAATTTAAAATGCAACAGAGCCTAACACGGGCCCTGGAGGGCCTCAGAAAATTACGTGCACTGGAGGGGGTGGATTCCTCCCCCTTAAGATCGTGGCTCCTATTACAGCTTGGGCAACGAAATTCGCAGGATGAATGGATACGGAAGTGAACTCTATTGTGTGCAAATTGTATGACCTTCGGTCAATATTTGCAAGGTCAAATGAGGTAAAATTTGAACAAAAAAGCTCTGGTTTTGCGTGGATTGGCTTCTCATTGTTATGGATCGCTGTGATTGTGTTCAACATGCGCCCTGGAGGACCTCTGAAACTTACGCGCACTGGAGGGGGCGGATTCCACCCCCTAAGATCTCGGCTCCCAATAAGGCCAGAGCAACGAAATTTACAGGGTGGATGGGCACGATAGTGTTCGGTATTGTGTGCAAATTTCGTGACCTTAGGTTTATATCTTCAAGGTCAAATGAGATCAAAATAGCAAAATTTTCTGGTTTTACGTGGCTTGGCTTGTCATTGTTATGGATCGCTGTGATTGTATTTAAATGCTCCAGAATTGCCATTAATGATGTTTCGGACATTACTAATGATGCAATGCATACGCCAGATCCGCCATTTGACCTCAGGTCACCTATATAGGAGCACTTTATCAGGTCATTACCTGCTCCAGTTGCCGGAACCGGGCTGCCCACCTGACTGCTCCTTTGGGCGGCTCGAACAATCGGATTCGCAAAGAAAGGAGTGAAATACATGAAAAAAGTATAGAAACGCTTAGGCACACAATGACAAACAGTAGATTTCGGGATGTATAGGGACTAACATGCAAAGTGACATCAATCGCATAATAGTAATTTCGATCTGTGACAAATTTCCAGTAAAAAGTTTGGTTCCATTAGCCTGTCACGATGACCTCGGCGACCTAACATGACTTTTAAATTATATAGCATAACAATATGCATCAAACAAGTCGCTAGTGTTGTTAAGAACACTTCCCTTTTGCCAATATACGGGAATCGCATCAGCGCCAATTTTTGTGGTCTGGCGCTGCGATTAAAAAAATACTTTAACGGCCCATAACTTAAAAACGTGTCAGCCGATTTTCATTTTTCTTCCTGTAAACAACGCGCCGGTCATTTCTAAGCGGGCACGGAAAAAATGGTGTATATTTGCCGGTATAATATGGAGTTGTGTACGACAAATCGGAGGCGTGGGCGGATTTCGCCCTCCACCCCTCCAGTGCTTGTGTTAACCTGTCATGAACTTGACCTGACTTGACCTCAGTGACCTGACCTGACTTTGAAACAATGTAGCATAGCAATATACATCAAACAAGTCCATAGTATTGCCAAGAAAACTTCCTTTTTGCCAATATACGGGAAACGCATCAGCGCCGATATTTGTGGTCTGGCGCTGATAATTATTTTATCTTTACCGACTCCTAACTCGAAAAATTATCGGTAGATTTTCATTTCTCTTTCTTTAAGCAATGTGCCATTCATTTCTAAGGAGGTACACAAACAATGGCGTATGTCGGCCGGTAAAATATTGAGTTATCTACGAAAAACCGGAGGGGTGGGCGGATTTCGCCCCCCCCTCAAGGGCGCGTGTTAAATGCTCCAAAATGCACACCAATGATGTTTTCGACATTCCTAATGATGCAATACAGATGCTAGACCAGGCATTTAACTTCAAGTCACCTATGTAGCAACACTTTATCGTGTCATTACTTGTTCCAGTTACCGGAACCGGGCCGCCCGTCCGACTGCTCCATTGGGCGGCTCGGCGTAATCGGCTCCGCAAAGAAAGGAGTGAAGTACATGAACACAGTATTGAAATGCTTAGGTATGCAATGACAAGTACTAGTTGTCAAGATGTGTAGGGAGTAACATGCAAAATGACATAAATCGCATGACGGTCATTTGCATTTATGTCAATATTCCAGTTGACCAAGTTTGGCTCCATTAACCTGTCATGAACTTGACCTGACTTGACTTTGCTGACCAAACATGACTTTGAAACTATATAGCATAACAATACACATCAAATAAATCGCCAATGTCGCCAAGAACACTTCCCTTTTGTCAATATACGGGAACCGCATCAGCGCCGATTGTTGATGTCGCCAAGAACACTTCCCTTTTGTCAATATACGGGAAGCTTATCAGTGCCGATGTTTGCTGCCTGGCTATGCAAATGTTTTTATACTTTAACGGCCCCAAACTCGAAAAAACAAATATCGGACGATTTATGTTTTCTGGCTTTAAACAACGCGCCGGTCATTTCTGAGCTGGTACACCAAGAACGGCGTAAATTGGCCGGTATAATCTGGAGTTATGTGCGAAAAACCGTAGGGATGGGCGGATTTCCCCCCCCCAAAAAAAAATCCAGGGCGCGTGCTAACCTAGCCTAACTGTCAATTGGAGATATAATTATGGATTGATAATCAAATGGGGTATTTTGATAGATGGGCGACTTTGTTGTTCTTTTTGTGGAAAGATAATTGTTTAACCTAAGATGTCTAGGAATAAAAGTTTATGAACACAAAGGTGCGTATTGAAGTATATGTCTGTCCTTACTTTCAGTCTGGACTATCCATCTTAACATCTCAAGCTTCTCCTGAAGGAGTAGCTTCTGCCTCCAACCTCTCCAGTCTCGATCTTCTGCCTGCACCAGAAGTTGGCCCCAGCCCAGCCTCTGCCTGCTAAGATCTAGAGTTGCACCACCCTAATGAGACTGCGAACAGCTTGCTTATTCCTGGTTTTCTAAGTAAGGAGTTTACATTAACAATTTCCTCAATTATGATTATCTTGGAGACAGCTGCTAATGTGGTCAGGTAAACAGCAGGTCAGGGTTTTTCCACTGTGGAAAGAGTGGGCATATCACAAATATGCAAACGGTTTAATGGTTCTAGCTTACAAGGGAAGAGATTGACAACTTTTAAATACATTTTTTATTCTGTTTCCTTGAACAAAGGTAAGCCTGTTGCATACGAAAGATAATTTGACATGAGCCACGGTGAGTGTATACTGCAGTGCATTTTCCAGCATTGCTATTAAACCAAAATTAATGGCAGGATGGGCACCCTCCAAATCCATTCCATCTCTCTCATGGGAATCCTAGGCACACCATTGGGGGGTAGGGGCGGGGGCCAACATCCAAGTCTGAAAGTTGTCCCCCCAAACTGGTGAGCTAGATCCGCCAGTGTATATGGCGTGGGTGAGCATTTTCTTCCACCTCGATGACAACCTACGGCACTTTATGGCACAACATTTTTCCATGTAAATATGTCGGTGCTATCTTTACCTTCGTTTTTTCATTTCCTTGACAGGAATGTCGCAACGTAACGATGATTTTGTGCTACCATTATGCTAGCAATAATGTTAACCCATAATACTAATATTGTTCACCATAATGCTAATCAACAATGCACCCAAATACCTCTTTAGTCACTAAGACGGTTAAATACATCCGTGTTGGCCTAATGACTGTTCGTAAATGAAAACAGTTTGCAAGAACAATCCGCATCAGTTTTGGATCAGCTGAACAGTTGCGAGACACCAACGTACTGTCGTACTGTTGGTGTTACCTATCCAGTCAACTGCGCGTGACCACGTGGCGTATGGTGTATACAAGAGTACGGGCCGTGGCAGGACAGTCGCCACACAGCACAACTAGCGGTCAGGGCCGACATAGAGAGAGAGAGAGGGGGGGCGAGGAAGAGACAGAAGCGGACTGTCCCAGAGAGCTCGGCGACGTTCCACCTGGCACCTGCGCCACTGCGTCCCCTCCCCTCCGCCTGGCACCTGCGCCACTATCTCGGTCACCGACGTCAGGAATGACTACTGCCTGGGGCGGCGCCGAGGTGCCACCGGCAGGTGTCACCAGCAGGCGGGTGTGTGGCCCCACCACTCTACCGACGAGGTAGTGTGTGGGTGTCCCACCACTCTACCGACGAGGTAGTGTGTGGGCCCACCACTCTACCGACGAGGTAGTGTGTGGCCCCACCACTCTACCGACGAGGTAGTGTGTGGGTGACCCACCACTCTACCGACGACGTAGTGTGTGGGCCCACCACTCTACCGACGAGGTAGTGTGTGGGCCCACCACTCTACCGACGAGGTAGTGTGGATGTACCACCACTCTACCGACGAGGTACGGTGGATGTCCCACCACTCTACCGACGAGGTATTGTGTGGGCCCCACCACTCTACCGACGAGGTACGGTGTGCGTCCCACCACCCACGGCATCCATGTTCCAACGATGAACATGCATACTGTGGCAGCCCGGCCAGGTGTACCCCCACCGGACCTACTATCCCTGGCAGGTAGACCATCAGCCCGGCCAGGTGTACCCCCACCGGACCTACTATCCCTGGCAGGTAGACCATCAGCCCGGCCAGGTGTACCCCCACCGGACCTACTATCCCTGGCAGGTAGACCATCAGCCCGGCCAGGTGTACCCCCACCGGACCTATTATCCCTGGCAGGTAGACCATCAGCCCGGCCAGGTGTGTGTACCCCCACCGGACCTACTATCCCTGGACAGGTAGACCATCACCCCGGCCAGGTGTACCCCCACCGGACCTACTATCCCTGACAGGTAGGTGTACCCAACCTATATCATAGACCCGCCGGCCAGGTGTACCCCCACCGGACCTACTATCCCTGGCAGGTAGACCATCAGCTCGGCCAGGTGTACCCCCACCGGACCTACTATCCCTGGCAGGTAGACCATCAGCTCGGCCAGGTGTACCCCCACCGGACCTACTATCAGTGGCAGGTAGACCATCAGCCCGGCCAGGTGTACCCCCACCGGACCTATTATCCCTGGCAGGTAGACCATCAGCCCGGCCAGGTGTACCCCCACCGGACCTACTATCTCTGGCAGGTAGACCTCAGCCCGGCCAGGTGTACCCCACCGACCTACTATCAGTCGGCCAGGTGTACCCCCACCGGACCTACTATTGGAGGTAGACTGGCAGGTACACTCCTGGCAGGTAGACCATCAGCCCGGCCAGGTGTACCCCCACCGGTACCTACTATCCCTGGCAGGTAGACCATCAGCCCGGCCAGGTGTACCCCCACCGGACCTACTATCCCTGGCAGGTAGACCATCAGCTCGGCCAGGTGTACCCCCACCGGACCTACTATCCCTGGCAGGTAGACCATCAGCTCGGCCAGGTGTACCCCCACCGGACCTACTATCCCTGGCAGGTAGACCATCAGCTCGGCCAGGTGTACCCCCACCGGACCTACTATCCCTGGCAGGTAGACCATCAGCCCGGCCAGGTGTACCCCCACCGGACCTACTATCCCTGGCAGGTAGACCATCAGCCCGGCCAGGTGTACCCCCACCGGACCTACTATCCCTGGCAGGTAGACCATCAGCCCGGCCAGGTTTACCCCCACCGGACCTACTATCCCTGACAGGTAGACTATCAGCCCGGCCAGGTGTACGTCCCATCGCCCAGCCTGCGTCTCTCAAGACATACTGTCTTTGGGGCGGGTACCCCATCAACTTGACCAGGTGCACGTCCCACTGGACTTACTGCCTCCGACGGGTACGCCATAGCCCAATCAGTTGTATGCCCACCGGCCAGATGTACCACCACCGGACGTACTGCCCATGGAGGATGGACCATCAGCTCGGTCAGGTGTACGCCCCACTGGACATACTGCCCCCAGAGGATGGACCATCAGCTCGATCAGGTGTACGCCCCACTGAACATGCTGCCCCCGGAGGATGGACCATCAGCTCGGTCAGGTGTACACCCCACTGAACATGCTGCCCCCGGAGGATGGACCATCAGCTCGGTCAGGTGTACGCCCCACTGAACATGCTGCCCCCGGAGGATGGACCATCAGCTCGGTCAGGTGTACGCCCCACTGGAACATGCTGCCCCCGGAGGATGGACCATCAGCTCGGTCAGGTGTACGCCCCACCGGACGTACTGCCCCCGGAGGATGGACCATCAGCTCGGTCAGGTGTACGCCCCACCGGACGTACTGCCCCCGGAGGATGGACCATCAGCTCGGTCAGGTGTACGCCCCACTGAACATGCTGCCCCCGGAGGATGGACCATCAGCTCGGTCAGGTGTACGCCCCACTGGACATGCTGCCCCCGGAGGATGGACCATCAGCTCGGTCAGGTGTACGCCCCACTGAACATGCTGCCCCCGGAGGATGGACCATCAGCTCGATCAGGTGTACACCCCACCGGACGTACTGCCCCCGGAGGATGGACCATCAGCTCGGTCAGGTGTACGCCCCACCGGACGTACTGCCCCCGGAGGATGGACCATCAGGTCGGTCAGGTGTACGCCCCACCGGACGTACTGCCCCGGAGGATGGACCATCAGATCGGTCAGGTGTACGCCCCACCGGACGTACTGCCCCCGGAGGATGGACCATCAGCTCGGTCAGGTGTACGCCCCACCGGACGTACTGCCCCCGGAGGATGGACCATCAGCTCGGTCAGGTGTACGCCCCACCGGACGTACTGCCCCCGGAGGATGGACCATCAGATCGGTCAGGTGTACGCCCCACCGGACGTACTGCCTCGGTGATCTGAGGGGCGCCGAGCTCCGCACACAATAGCTGCCAGTAACCACTGCCGCCACCGCCAACCAAACAAACAGCCGTGCTCTCCAGCGAAGTGTTTTGACAACTCGCGTGGATCCTCGCCCATCTAGGGCTGGATGCCATCGAGGCAGAAATGCCATTTCTTGACCTTGGAGAGTAACGTTCAGGTACATATTTTCTTCTGGTCCGAGAAGACGATGCGCGGCCTCCAGCGAGCCGCTGCGCCAAACTAAACAACTTGCATGAGGTGTCTGTGACAAGCCCTTAGTTTTGTTATGTCAAGCAAAGTTCGAATTTGGGTGTAATTGCACAGTAATTGGGCCTGAGAAGCATTTGCTTGTGAGTGATTTCGTCATAATTGTCCATGGCTCTATATCAGTTATTGGATTTTTCGAGTATGTCGCAGACGACTTCTCTTATCTCCTAATCAGGGACAGAAGTGCAGGATGATGAGAACGTGCTGACTTTACGCGCTTATCAGCTTCTCGGACTTAAAGATGAACGTGCTTAGTGTGGCATGCTATAGTACCGCATGCAAGAGTCCAGCCCTCATCAATATGCATGAAATAATTGGTTTTTACCACCTTTTTTCCTTGTGATATCCGAGAAGCTGATCAACTCTTATATGATCTTACCAAAGGAAACATACATACAATCACCTTATCAAACCATACCCGACTGCATGTTTTGAAATCAACTCCGCGGTCCATTGCCAGCTCGACATCACCTGAGGATATGCTGAACAAGCATGCAAAATATGGTGCAGACAGTCGCAAGATTTGTCTCTTAGATTGCTCGTTCCCTCTGTCTGCAGGTTGGATGGACGCTGTTTGGCTTCCGTCAACCTTGCCGACAGATGGTCGCAAAGGCAATACTCTACCAGCCATGCTCGTTCCCTCTGTCTGGAGGTTGGAGGGACGCTGTTTGGCTTCCACCAACCTTGCCGACAGCTGGGCGAAGCCGGCAACTCTCTCTACCCGGCCGAAGTCCCGTGGCTGGGGTAGTCTGGTTTCCGGTAACCATCCATGGAAAACTGTTTTCCCTCCTTGTTTTTTAATCGAAAAAAACAACAAGTGTCATTGCAGATTAATTGCAAGCGTTCAAGTAGTTGGGGAACCGCATCAAGGTGATTGGTATCTTGTGTGGGGCGAAAACTCATCCGGAAAAGTATTGAGAAACTATGGTTAATAAATTGGCCTGAAAACGAAGGCGCCCTAGTATGTTAATTGCATGTGTGCACGTAGCTGGTGAGCTCGTACGTGTCCATGTTGGTGATACCTGATTATGTTTGTGGCGATCATTCAACTGCGACCGATTTTTCACCGCTTACTTTCTTTTTATTCAATTGTACTTGCCGTATGCCGTACTTCGCGCAGAGTAAGCCTCGCTGTATATCAGAAAGCCAACTTGGATTCACCCGATTGCATAAGTTGGCATGTTGCATCAAACATAGGGTCACTATGCCCGAATATTTTTGATAAGTTGCGTTATATCTAAGAAACTGAAAACCTTGGTGCATTACTAAAAACCTTGGTGCACACCGTAACTGTCATTACTCCGTCATAGATCTTAAGTAGCTATCATAAGTCATAAGTAGCTGTCACAATACATTTTACGACATTCCTTTTGACATGTCGCTTGATGACATCCGTGCTCTGAATCAATAACAAAATGTTTAAACCTTTGCGGCGAACAAGATCAAGGCTGACAATGCATCTCGTCAGTGAGACTGCGATCGAGTAATCCTGAAAACATGCTTCATGTATTCAGGATTATTGAATCTCGAACTGAAAACATGCTTCATACAGTCCTGAAATAAACCATTGTCAGTGCAACGCAGCATGACTCCGTTGCATATGGCCCCGACATTTGCACCTTGCATTTTTGATTCGAGGCTTCGAAATCATATGGCTGTTTTCAGGCTGTCTTCAAATTATCGGCGTATCTGATACCGAACGCGGCAGCATGAACAACGTGGTCAACGTGAATGAGCAACGTTTATGGTCGACGCGCCCACATACCACAATAACTAACTGATACAGAATGCAACGTTTCGTGGCATTGGCAATATCCAAAGGCCATTATGCACGCACACACACACACACACACACACACACACACTGTATATATATATATATATATATTATATTTATTTATTTTTTTTTTATATATATATATATATATATATATATATATATATATATATATATATATATATATATATATATATAAATCTTGCTGTGATGGCCACAATCAATACCTGTGGTAAGAATATTCTGTCGGGTAAATTCGAGATCGCCACAGATATGGAACAGGGAACGGCTCCTCAGCACCACGTCGTCAGCGCAAATGATGACGTCACCGTCAGTTTGCGCTCGTCTTCCGCATGCGAAGCTGGACAAGTTGTCTGCAGTGGACCGGAGGGACCGGATAGCTGGTATTCATCTATCTTGGTCTAACCACCGAAGGAAAGCTGCCGAAAGTTGGTGGCAAAAGTCCGTGGACAAGAGCACACACCTCGAGCCACGATGGGCCGGCAGGAGTTCTGCTTCTGCAGTCACTGCTTGACACGATGGGCCACGATGGGCCGACAGGAGTTCTGCTTCTGCAGTAACTGCTGGTCACGATGGGCCACGATGGGCCGGCAGGAGTTCCGCTTCCGCCGTCATTGCTGGACATTGACCTTCATTTGGAACGGAAGCTGGATTTCAGCGAAAGGCTAGTGGTGCCGCTGGCCTCGTCCCCCACCGGCAAAACATGTTGAAAGTCCGCCGGGGGCAAGTTTTCAACTGCTGCTGCATCTGAATACCTACCATGTGCACACCGAGGAGTAGCAAGTACAACCGTCGTGAAATGCTCTTGACTTTGTAGTACAACTGTTGCCTAATGGCTGCGAGCTTCGTAGGAGGCGCGTCTTTATTTATTTATTTGACCCATCATATCATGCCCGTGGTCGTGTCCGTAATATCGGTGTCGGTATCTATCATGGCCTGATCAAATGCCACAGTCGTGCTGGCACAGTCACCGCACGGCACCAGTTGACACTGTCACAGCTCAACACAAGCTGGTACTGTCACAGCTCGACACAAGCTGGTACTGTCACAGCTCGACACAAGCTGGTACTGTCACAGCTCGACACAAGCTGGTACTGTCACAGCCCAACACAAGCTGACACTGTAACAACCCAGCATATGTCACAATCCACCGCAAGCTGACACTGCTTCAGCCCGGCACAAGTTGACACTGTCATAGCCCGACACAGGCCGATAAGGTTACAGCCCGACACAAGCTGATACTGTCACAACCCAACACAAACTGACACTGTAACAACCAGACACAAGCTGACACTGTCACAGCCCGGCATAAACTGACACTATGGCAACCCGGTATATGTCACAACCCGGCACAAGCTGTCTGCTTGGTCAGGCTAGCAGTCAAGACTGACACCTATCATGTTGCCCATTAGGCCGCTTCATCCACCCTGAAATATCTCTCTAGTGGGTGCCTGACCCAGTGACCCCGGCGCCCATTTGTTCCCTTGTACCGACTGTGTGTCGTTAGACCTTCTCTTACCTGGATTATACCACATGACCAGCCTTGTCACCCGTAGTAATTTCATCCCAACCAAACTCTCGTTATTGTGTCTCTACCACTCACGTCAGCGCTCTGTGTTTCTATCACCCGTACCATCTATATATGACACTACCACCCATATTATTGCCACATGGCATTACCAACCATACCATCGCTCTGTGTCCCTGCCACACATATCGTCGCTCTGTTACCTTACCATCTATGCCATCGAGAACTGTCCCTACCAGCCATACCATCGTCACGTGCCCCTACCACCCATGATATCGACACATGTCCCTATCAACCATACCATTGCCACGTGTCCCTATTACCCACGCCATCGCCTGGTGTCCCTACCACCAATGCTATCGCCACGTGTCCCTGCAAACCATACCATTGCCACGTGACCCTACCATGCATACCATCGTCACGCCACGTGTCCCCACCCCATGCAATCACTACGTGTCTCTCCTAAGAAAGCCATCGCTCTGTGTCCCCGCCACCTATGTCATCCCTCTGTGACCTTACCACCTGTCATCGACATGTGTCCTTGCGCCCAATTTCATTGCCACGTGTCCTCACCACCCATGCCACTGTCACGTGTCTCCACCACCCACACTGGCGGCCGGCGAACGCCGCCACCCACCTCGTTCGTGCTCCCAGTCGGCACCGGGTCGCTTCTTCCCATCCGGCGCCGAGGTCACCTCAGTCTGGCTGCTCTGGCGACTCCTCTTCAGCCTCGGTCGGCCCTGTTTGCCCTGCTGGTTGCCCATGTCGAGCCCGGTGGCCGTGCGATGCTCCCGAGAGGCCGCGTGCCGCGCCGGCCGCCCTACCGACGACTGGCGCCGGCAGACGCGACGCGACGCTCTGCCAAACTGGCGTGGAAATATTTGGCTCGCTCGACGTTACGTGAAGTTTCCGTGGCCGGCCATTCTAAAATGGTCGCGCGCCCACTGCGACGTCCGCTCGGTGTGACCGCCGTGGGGTGAGCACAACAGCGTGGTGACCGGACGGGGCGTGCATACCACTACCGCAACAGGGTGGGGCGTGCGCAACACCACCGCAGCAGGGTGGGGCGTGCATACCACCACCGCAGCAGGGTGGGGCGTGCGAAACCAACAGAGGGTGGGGCGTGCATACCACCACTGCAGTAGGGGGGCGTGCATGCCACCACCGCAGCAGGGTGGGGCGTGGACACCACCGCAGCAGGGTGGGGCGTGCATACCACCACTGCAGCAAGGTGGGGCGTGCATACCACCACTGCAGCAGGGTGGGGCGTGCATACCACCACAGGGTGGGCGCATCACCACCGCAACAGGGTGGGGCGTGCGCCACCACCGCAGCAGGGTGGGGCATACTACCACCGCAGCAGGGTGGGGCGTGCGCAACACCACTGCAGCAGGGTGGGGCGTGCATACCACCACAGTAGGGTGGGGCGTGCATGCCACCACCGCAGCAGGGTGGGCGTGCATACCACCACTGCAGCAGGTGGGGCGTGCATACCACATGCAGGGTGGGGCGTGCATACAGGCCACTACCGCAACAGGGTGGGGCGTGCGCAACACCACCGCAGCAGGGTGGGGCGTGCATACCACCACCGCAGCAGGGTGGGGCGTGCGCAACACCACTGAAGCAGGGTGGAGCGTGCATACCACCACAGGAGTAATGTGGGGCGTGCATGCCACCACCGCAGCAGGGTGGGGCGTGCATACCACCACCGTAGCATGATGGAGCGTGCATACCACCACCGCAGTAGGGTGGGGCGTGCGCAACACCACCGCAGCAGGCTGGGGCGTGCATTCTACCACCGCAGCAGGGTGGGTCGTGCATACCACCACTGCAGCAGGGTGGGGCGTGCATACCACCACCGCAGTAGGGTGGGGCGTGCATTCCACCACCGCAGCAGGGTGGGGCGTGCATACCACCACCGCAGCAGGGTGGGGCGTGCATACCACCACCGCAGCAGGGTGGGGCGTGCATACCACCACCGCAGCAGGGTGGGGCGTGCATTCTACCACCGCAGCAGGGTGGGTCGTGCATACCACCACTGCAGTAGGGTGGGGCGTGCGCAACACCACCGCAGCAGGGTGGGGCGTGCATACCACCACCGCAGCAGGGTGGGGCGTGCATTCTACCACCGCAGCAGGGTGGGTCGTGCATACCACCACTGCAGTAGGGTGGAGCGTGCATACCACCACCGCAGCAGGGTGGGGCGTGCATACCACCACCGCAGTAGGGTGGGGCGTGCGCAACACCACCGCAACAGGGCGGGGCGTGCATGCCACCACCGCAGCAGGGTGGGGCGTGCATACCACCACCGCAGCAGGGTGGGGCGTGCATACCACCACCGCAGCAGGGTGGAGCGTGCATACCACCACCGCAGCATGGTGGAGCGTGCGCAACACCACCGCAGCAGGGTGGGGAGTACATAACCCTACGGTGACAGGATGAGACGTGCACAGCACTACTGCTATATCATCAGCATGGTCGATACGCCCTAAAGCCCCCCCCCCCCACACAACACCACGGTGACAGAATGGGACGCACACAACACGATGGTGACAGGGTGGGACGTATACAACATCACGGTGACAGGGTGGGACGTTTACAACATAATGGTGACAGGGTGGGACGTGTACAACACCATTGTGGCAGGATGGGACGTACACAACACCATTGTGGCAGGATGGGACGTACAAAACACAGCACTGAGCGTGGTGAGATGTGGATTGTGCCAGGGACCGCTTGGGCAGGATGGGACGTACACAACGCAGCACTGAACGTGGTGAGATGTGCATTGGGCCAAGGAGCGCTTGACAGGAGCGTGAGCGTATCAAGCACCAATACGAATGTCTGCAATTATACACAACAGTCGGGTGCCAGAAGAAAGGTGTGGAGTCGGACCCGGCTGACACTCTCCATAGGTGTGAGAGTCAGACCTGGCTCACATCCTCGATAGGTGTGGAGTCAGACTCGGCTGACACCCTCGATGGCGTGCATGCATCTCCTCATTTCCTACTCCTCATTCTGTGGGGAAAAGTAAGTTGGAGCCTAATGGATATGCTGCATCCATCAGTGCAGTGATAAACATGCCAACCACATCGATCACGGTCAGACTCCTCTGCCGAATCTTCAGGTCACTGGCAAACTGCTCTGCTGGTGACTCTTCCGGTTACAGGCAAATTCCTCTCCTTACACCTTTTGTCACAGGCAGTCTCCTCTGCTGATTTTCATCTGATCACAGAGAGACCCTTCTACCGACTCCTCTGATTACAGGCGGTCTCCTTTGCTGGCTCCTCTGCCTATGCCTCTGTTCACACCACGACAGACCGAAACGGATAAGAAACCTTCTTGTCTGCAGAACGGCAAAAGTTGGGCATATGGTAGCGTGGGAAATATTCAAGACGCAAATTGGTAACAATGGACGAATCCGCCGGGGCCCGGTTTACTGGCGAAAGTGGCGCACCTCACTCGTCGCTTGTGATGTACGTGACGTGTGTTGGCCTGGGCGAATGTAAGTGTGGGCTGGCTTGTTTTAATTAAGCGTCGAGGGCTACGTGCTGAAGATGGAAGAAGACGATTCGCGTTTACTCATGCTTCTGGATGATGCCCGACCTAGGAGCTGGGTACGCTAGTCATTATTGCGTCGTGAAGAGCACGGCGAGTTCACGAGCTTGAAGAGGAAGGAGCGTCTGGACCCTCCCTTTTATGGGGCTTACCGAATGACCCTAGGAAGATGTGATGAATTAGTTAATCTAGTGGGACCAAAACTACAGCACATGGACACGAACTACAGGGCTTTTGTAGCACCAACAGGGAGGCTAGCGATAAATATCAGGTAAGATAAATGTTATATTTGAGTGATTGTTATTTGCGTTTAATACAATAAATATCTCATTGAAATTAAAAAGGTAAATAAACATGTTAGGAAGGACATCTTTGCCCAATCAGACATGGGCTCAAAACTGGCTTGGGGTATGAAAAATGTCCATGTGCACCTCCTGTTTTTGGGATGCAGATGCAGATGTAGACTATCCTTGCTTGAAATATTGAGCAAATATTTCACCTCCATCCCCAAAGCTAACCTATATCTAAATGGCATTCCTTGCTCCGTGTTCGCCAACAGAACGCCACGAAGCCGACACAAAAGTTGATTTCAATTCAACTTTTCTTGTCCTTGCCAAACGGCGCGTTTCTCGTCTGACCCACCCATCTCCGATTCAACAACGCAAAGGGCCAGAGCCTGAACGTTCGGGGCGGTCGTTTACCATATTTGGTCATGTAACGTCACAAAACCCCAGGCGAGCGACCGGCAGCGCCGTTTCTCATCCCATCCCGTCGCGGTGTGAACCGAGCTTACTTCTCTGGTTACAGGCAGTTTCCTCTACTGACACTTCTGGTCACTGGCAGCCCCTAGTGTACGATGATTATGTAGCATTCGTGTCGCCTGCATGTGTTTGTTGTATATTAGCGAGCGGGTCATAGGAATATCACAGCCTCGACCAACATGTGCCAAAACCCAACACATTCCGTTGAGGTGGTGGTTGTCTCTTTTACGACGCACTCAGCGGTGGAGGCCATATGGCGTCGCCTACCTCTCGTCCTGGCAGGATGGGCGGGCACCGCGGGAAATCGAACCGCGTACCTCTGGCACGTCAAACGCTCAGTCGAACCACTAAGCCATCGACGCTCTATTTTGTTCGAGGAATATCAACTGGAACGTGCATCATATCATATGGCTGTCGATCAAGCTACCTGGACCAACTGCATAGCATCCACATGAAATGAGAAACAAATGATTTCCAAGAATATTTCGCGTTGCTCGGAAAACAATGCTGGCGGGATCAACCTTTCCCGTCCGCCGACGCCAAAACGTGGAACGTTATCCTCCGCGCCACCCTTGTTCCACCAGCTACAGCTACTTTAGGTTATTCCGCTATCCGTTTCATCCTCGCTGAAACGGTCTCGACGGCGTCCCCGAGCTGGAGGGGTTTTTCCAGATTGAGAGCAGATGGACGAGTGAAGCCGGATTTGAAGCCGTGAAGCGCCAAAGAGGAAACAATTCCAGGGAATGCATGGAGAGCACACGGCCAGCGGGATATAGCGCCAGCGCTGATGAATGTTGAAGGTGGATCAACTCAGGTTGCCCCGGGGTGAATTACAACCCAGCGTGACAACCCAGCATGACAACCCAGCGTGATAACCCAGCATGACAACCCAGCATGACAACCCAGCATGATAACCCAGCATGATAGCCCAGCATGACAACCCAGCATGACAACCCAGCATGACAACCCAATATGACAACCCAATATGACAACCCAGCATGATAACCCGGCATGACAACCCAGCATGATAACCCAGCATGACAACTCAGCATGATAACCCAGCATGACAACTCAGCATGACAACCCAACGTGACAACCCAACATGACAACCCAGCATGATAGCCCAGCATGACAACCCAGCATGACAACCCAGCATGACACCCCAACATGACAACACAGCATAACAATCCAGCATGCCAAACCAACATGACAACCCAACGTGACAACCCAGCATGACATCCCAGCATGACAACTCAGCATAACAACCAGCATATAGCAACCCAGCATGATAACCCAACATGATAACCCAACATGACAACCCGGCATGAGAACCCAACATGACAACCCAGAATGACAACCCGGCGTGACAGCCCAGCATCACAACCCGCCATGCGGAGGGATGCGTGCCACCACCAGCCGCCACCGCCGGACCCGCTGCACGCGTACTGGCCCGCCAGTCACTGTACCAGGTGTGTTCGGGGCGCCGGGCGAGCGAGGACGGGGGCGGTGCGATGGGGGAGGGGCTCAAGGGGCGGGTCTCCAAAGAGTCCCATCTTAGATCGAGAAATATCGAAGGACAACAACTGAACCGGACGCATGGAGAGCGACACTTATGCCTTATTGTGTCCAGCTTAGTGAAATTATATGAATTGTATGAATACGTGCAGCATACTTCGACAGTTGAATACCGTGTATTCCAAGTTTGTAATATGTGCATTGTATTTGGTGGAGATGCCCAATATCAGAAACGATTCACCAATTTTGACACAAACCAACTTTGCCACAAACTGGCTGCACTCTCAATGTACTTGGGTAAACCTGCGCATCGAAGAATATCCTTATCAAACTGAAATATACTTTGCCGATTTGTTTAACAGCACATGCGCCGCATAGTGCCACGGTCTTTTGTCACAGCTTTCACACTCAGCTGATGTCGTAGGCAACAGTTCAGCTGGGCGTCACCGTGACACGGCTGCCAGTGGGACTGGCCTCGGCCTCGGGGCACGCAGGTCATGAGGTGGGGCGAGACACGCTGCCAGTGGGACTGGTCTCGGCCTCGGGGCACGCAGGTCACGAGGTGGGGCGAGACACGCTGCCAGTGGGACTGGTCTCGGCCTCGGGGCACGCAGGTCACGAGGTGGGGCGAGACACGCTGCCAGTGGGACTGGCCTCGGTCCCGGGATAGGTGGGTCACGAGGTAATGCAGATCACGAGGATAGCTTGACGGTCGCTGCGTGGTCAGTGCAGACCCAACACGACTGTGTGTGCATGGAAAGTACAGCCAGGCAGCCCTGTCTTTGAATATAAATTTGGTAGTATTTCAGATGAAACATTGCGATAAAGTTGGTGAAGAAAAAAAAATTTCACGAGCATGTTTAATTCTGAGTGAAAAATAACAACTGGATAGGGTAACAAAGGTAACCGGACAAATGTATGTAAAGCAAATGGACGTATGCCAGATGTACGTACGCAAATGTACGTAAGCAAATGTACGTAAGTGCAGATGTACATATGGCAATTGTACGTATGCACAAATGTACGTATGCGCAAATGTACGTAAGTGCGAATGTACGTATGCGCAGAAGTACGTAAGCGCAAATGTACGTAAGCGCAAAAGTACGTAAACGCAAATGTACGTAAACGCAAACGTACGTATGCGCAAATGTACGTAAGCGCAAATGTACGTAAGCTCAAATGTACGTAAGGTGCAAATGCAAGTATGACAATTGTGTGTATGACAATTGTACGTATGCGCAAATGTACGTATGCGCAAATGTACCCAAGAACAATTGTATGCATGGCATATGCACCTAACCAATTGTGATTAAACGCAAAGGCACGTACGCCTAAATGTACATACATTGGCTCATACGTACATTTCCTCTTGAATTCTTTTACGTGTTGGTACTGTTGCGCTGACGCACATTTGCGCTTACGTACGTACGTAGTTTTGCGCTTGCGCATACGTACTTTTGCGCTTGCGCATACGTACTTTTGCCCTTACGTACATTTGCGCATACGTACATTTGCCCATACGTACTTTTGCTCATACGTACTTTTGCGCATACGTACATCTGCGCTTGCGTATAATTGCCATACGCACAATTGCCATACGTACATCTGCGCTTACGTACAGTTGCTTACGTACATTTCCTTACGTACATCTGCCATATGTACATTTGTCCTTAGGTATATTTGTCCTAGAATCGTAACAAACGGCCTATTGTGGATGTTTTCTGTTTACGGCCGGTTGTTATAGGCGTGTAACGTCGGCAAACATGGTATTTCTGTGACGTGCATCGTTGTTGATGCTGGACGCACCTGGCGGTGGACGTCCAATGATCACACGGCCCAGCTGCTCGGAGGCTTCACCGTGTGAAAGGGGAGAGAGGATGGGAGTAGATGGGGCATTGAAACGTCAATCGCTGAAGTAGCTTGGCAAATCGTTGAAAAGGCGTTTCAGCGCAAGTAGAGGGGCACCGTGGGGAGGGTGGCGTGCTCTTGTGTAACGCCCCTTGGATCTAATACCATTGTATTAAATATTTTACTTGTATTCACTACGTTGTATGTCATCGCAATATTCCGTTTCTAATATCATATAGGATGGCACAGAGCGGCACACCTGTTGCCACCACATACCAATGTGGCTGCCGCGTGAGCAGCTGACACGGCTGCTGTGCAGTTACGCAGTGGGGCGCTGCACCGCTGCCTGGGGGAGGGGGCACCGGCCTTAGCACCGTGCACGTCCGTGACTGCTGTCCAAGCAAACACGCCGGGAGAAGTAGGTCATCCCTGCACACCGCGGCGCCGCGCAGCCCCTATTCTAAGACGTGGGTGCATGTGGATGGAAAATGGGGGGAGTTGTGCAAGGTCTCGGTTTGCTCGTTGCGGGCTACAGCGCGGCGTGTTGCAGGCTTCAGCGCTAAGTGTTGTAGCACTGCATGATCCCTGTGACACAGCTGTTATTAAATGGTACTCTCGTCGGTCGTGTCTGCCACGTGTGACGTACATTGGGTCCGAGCGTAACTGCCGGGCCGAGCTAAGGTAGCCCGCAGCAGCAGGCGCTGATTGGGGGCCCATCTGATCCAACCCAGCAGCAAGCGCCGGCTGCCGGGGCTCATTGATCCAGCCTAGCAGCAAGCGCCGGCTGCCGCGCATAGACGATCCCAGATGAATGGGCGTGGTCTATTAATGTCGATGGCGTTAATCCGTCGTTTTGTATACTTATAAGGAATGACACTGCGAAGTACTCCTTTTGCTGTCGTTTGCTTCCAAGTGTGCCAATGCAACTTGCTGTGGGCATTTCTTTCCTAAATGAATTTAGTCGGAATGCTTGCTGGGAGTGGCTTTATGTATGGACCAGGGTCCTATTGTAAGCACAGCTTGTTGCGTGAGCCCTGGTTCCGCCACTCAATCTGTCGACTCCAGTCAGATGGCAGACTTGCACCGAGAGCTTAACACGTGTCCTGGAGGGCCTCTGAAAATTACGCGCACTGGAAGGGGCGGATTCCGCCCCCTAAGATCTCGGCTCCTATAAAAGCTGGAATAACAAATTCGCAGGGTGGATATGGGTACGGTAGCTAACTATCTTTTGTGCATATTTCATGACCCTAGGTCAATATCTTCGAGGTCAAATGAGGTCAAAATGTCGAAATGTCTGGTTTTGCGGGGCTTGGCTTGTCATTGTTATGGATCGCTGTGATTGTGTTTAAATGTTCCAAAATGGACATCAATGATGTTTTGAACATTACTAATGATGCAATGCAGATGTTAGACCCGAAATTTCACCTCAGGTCTCCTATATAACAGCACTTCATCAGGTCATTATCTGTTCCAGTTTCCGAAACCTGGCCGCCCGCCCGAATACTCCGACAATGACAAACAGTAGTTTTTAGGATGTGTAGGGAGTAACATGGCAGGTGACATCAATCGCATGACAGTCATTTGCATTTATAACAACATTCCAGTTGACCAAGTTTGGTTCCATTAACCTGCAATGAACTTGACCTGACTTTACGTCGGTGACGTAACATGACTTTGAAACTATAAAGCATAACAATATACATCAAAGAAGTCGCTAGTGTTGCCAAGAACACTTCCCTTTTGCCAATTTACTGGAAGCGCATCAGCGCCGACTTTTGTGGTCTGGCGTTTAGAAAATGTTTTAAGTTTAACGATTCCTAACTTGAAAAAGAATTCTGCCGATTTTCGTTTGTCTTGCTTTAAGCAACGCGCCGGTAATTTCTAAGCAGGTACGCAAACAATGGCGTATATCGTCCGATAAAATCTGGAGTTATGTTCGAAAAACCGGAGGGGTGGGCAGGTTTCGCCCCCTCATCCAGGGCGCGTGTTAACTCGCGCCGTCTCGAGGAGGGGTTTTGCACCGCCCCCTCCCTCAGGTGTTTCTCGGAAAGTGAACGAACGGCGCGCGGCAGCGCTCCAAAATTTGGCATACATTTTCCCAACTCAACTTGGTATGCTCTTTCAAAAGTTTAAGTCCGGTTATCTAGAGTCAACGAGTTAGTCAAGGTCAAGTGAGGTCACCTCCAAAAACTTTCAACCAGTCGTCACGCTTTAACGGATACAAGTACTTTAATGAAACTTTCAGCGTTTGCTTCTCATTAGAGATGCAACAAAACGATGCAACAAAACGTGCGAGAGGAATTTTTCCTTTTTTCTGTTTTTCACTACTCATTAATTTTGCATGCTTGCCTATTAGAGTTCAAATCGAAGATTCTGGCTAAAATAAGAATTTTTTATTAGAGGAAGTTGACTTCCAACAACATTTCTCGATCTGATCTACCTAACAGAAGAGGAAAATTAAAGAATACTTGGAAACGAAAACATTTGAAATTTCAAAAAGCAAATGATTTATATTTTGGGGTCAAACAAATTGTATGGCACTGATCGATTTCATTGTCCTTTTCTGATTCAAAATATTTTTCAAATATCCCCCAGGATAAACTTCCCAGAGCCAAAAACATGACGTAAGTCGTGAAAAGTCGTGAAAATCTAGCCTAAAAAGTGGCGTCACTTTTGGGGAAATTGTTTTCGGGGTGGATCCGGGCCCTACTTGTCGAGCGCTTTCCGGTGACACCTCTTTCGTTTTCGTGCGACGCTTAGTTTGGATTTTAGAGAGGGGTTACTATCCGCCCCCCCCCCCCCCCAAGGGGTGTGAGTATCTGACCAGAGAGACGGGGCGAGGGAACGTGCCGTCAATGCACCCATACGGCCGTTCCGTGTCGGGTCTGCGGCATTTTCAGACCAGCTATCAGGTGACCCCCCCCGGTCTTACTGAGCCGTCTGATTCATTGGCTGATGTGTGAACTTTGGCTTACGCATGTTTGTAAAGATTCTACGTGAATGCTATGTTACCTACCCTTGGGCACGTGCCTATTAGCATTATAAGGAAAGGTGCAAAACTTGGAGATGCCAGTTCTACAGAAGTAAGCATCATTTGAGCCGCTTGGAGACACCAACTATGTAATGGTTAGGATTCTTTGAGCCGCTTCGCAACGCCTTTTTCCTTTTGACCTGACCAACTCGATGATGCACCACTTTTGCTAGTGATATTCCATCTATGCATCATATCGCCGTGTCTGTCGCGGAGGTGAGGGCTTGTCCGATTCTGACACCTGATGTCCCGCGCGCGACTTATCACGAAATGTCAGGCATGCGTCACTTCTGGTGCTGCTTGGAGCGCCTTCAACAAAGGTCCCAATGCCAAACACCAGGAGTTGGCCGATATTTTCCACGATGTGATTACGATACCATTCCATCATGCGATTTGTGTAGAGTGCATTACCACTGATGCCCAATCTGACCCGAAAAGGAAACCTTCTGGGCCTGAAAGCCACACTTATGTTTTGTTCTCGCGTCGATTTCCAAAATGTGGACCCCGTCTTTCCTCCATATATTACCTGTGTGCATTTGACACTGAGCCGTAATTTGCATCTCGCCTCTTTCGAGCAAAACTGATGGGGTGAAACGCAACTGACATTGTGCAGCTTTCCGGAGGCCTGGCCTGCTGTTCTTCTCAGATCTCTAAATGTGTCTCACAAACTTCTCGGTGACGCCCTGGAACGTCTCACGCCCGGGCAGTATGGCCCAGGTGAAGGCCGCTCGGCTGCGCCAGCCACTCGGCTCGTCGCCGGCCAGAGGCGTCATCTGCACGGCTGAAATAGACGAAACTGCACGGCCGGCTTCCGGGGCGCCGCGCCACACCGCGCCACGCCACGCCACGCCACGCCACGCCACGCCACGCCACGCCACGCCACGCCACGCCACGCCACGCCACGCCACGCCACGCCACGCCACGCCACGCCACGCCACGCCACGCCACGCCACGCCACGCCACGCCACGCCACGCCACGCCACGCCACGCCACGCCACGCCACGCCACGCCACGCCACGCCACGCCACGCCACGCCACGCCACGCCACGCCACGCCACGCCACGCCACGCCACGCCACGCCACGCCACGCCACGCCACGCCACGCCACGCCACGCCACGCCACGCCACGCCACGCCACGCCACGCCACGCCACGCCACGCCACGCCACGCCACGCCACGCCACGCCACGCCACGCCACGCCACGCCACGCCACGCCACGCCACGCCACGCCACGCCACGCCACGCCACGCCACGCCACGCCACGCCACGCCACGCCACGCCACGCCACGCCACGCCACGCCACGCCACGCCACGCCACGCCACGCCACGCCACGCCACGCCACGCCACGCCACGCCACGCCACGCCACGCCACGCCACGCCACGCCACGCCACGCCACGCCACGCCACGCCACGCCACGCCACGCCACGCCACGCCACGCCACGCCACGCCACGCCACGCCACGCCACGCCACGCCACGCCACGCCACGCCACGCCACGCCACGCCACGCCACGCCACGCCACGCCACGCCACGCCACGCCACGCCACGCCACGCCACGCCACGCCGTCTGACCGGTGGCCGACGCCACCGCCTGACATCACTGCACATCTCCAGAGCGGCGTTTGCGTAGGCTGCCCATAACGTCACGAGGCTGCCATCACCATCACGAGCGACACGTCAGCTGAGGCGACACGTCACGGGGAGCAACCCGAACGCGTGCAGGTCGAACGATCGTGCTGAGACCGGGTCGTGTGCCCGACCTCTTTATGTAGCAACCGAGCTTAACACCTAAATTGGTTTTGATGTTCTCTGGACATGGTCAAATATGTGCAAATGAGCGTACACTCGACAGCATTATATGTTTTGTTCTGGTGGAACTAGGAGGCGAATCATGTGGCAAGGGATTGACCAATCGTGTTGTGGTTGGAAAAGTTATCCGTTTCCGGTTTGAGGTCAGTCTACTTCGGCGTAGCTGTAGGAGTTCTTGCCTCCTATCGCATCAATATTCATACAAAGTACGCTTCGCTTTGTCTGTTTCACGGAGCCTTTCGCCTGGAGTTAAATTGCTTTCTGTGCGTTTTTGTAGTCTAAGTCTGAAGGGCGAGATCAAAATGGACGTCTCAAACAAAGGTATAGCTACACAAAGATACGCTAAGTTGTACCAACTTTAGTTCCCTGCTCATTTTCTGAATTAGTATCGTACCATACGTTCCATTAGGTTTTATGCGTAGTTTTTACATGCACAAAAACTTCCTTCGTGCATGGTTTTACACACAATCTGCATGTGCCGAATGTACTGGATAAACATAATGAGTTTAGAAGGGAACAATCAATGGAAACAAATTGGCGATATGAACACTGAACTTAGTGAAGATGCACATCAAATTAGAAATGCAGTGA
This sequence comes from Imbricaverruca yamaguchii, assembly GCA_034440575.1. Taxonomy (NCBI): domain Eukaryota; kingdom Metazoa; phylum Arthropoda; class Thecostraca; family Neoverrucidae; genus Imbricaverruca; species Imbricaverruca yamaguchii. Next base: position 2,408,477 of record JAOTOL010001625.1, read on the forward strand.
GACCAAGTACGGGGGACGGTGATGGTCAAGTGGTTAAGGTGTTGAACTCTGGATACCAAAGGTCCTGGGTTCGACACTAGCGCCGCTCGTAACAATTCCCAATCCCACTGCCCACCGGCGAAACAGTGTGGGTGGCGCCATTAGCCGTGAATGTGCAGAAAGTGCGTCGTGAACTACACAATAAACGAGCAAACGAACAAGTACGGATGCATAATGAAGGACCAAGTCCTAGTGGAGGCACGTGAATCAATACTTCGCTGGCCGCAGAGAGAGGACAGCACCACCGAGAGCCACACACCTACCTAGATGTCCCATCTTCGTTTTATCTGAAAGGTTTTTCGGAATTGGCCCCTAGAATATAGAGGTGGTGGCTTGCAATTAAAATCGACTTCCCATGAAAGGGCTTAGATTTCACTGGAGAAGTCCTTAGCAAGAACTTTGAGCTTAGGATGCACACCATATAGCATAGGTGTCTACACATGATTCTGTCCGGCGAGAACCACTCATAACAGGACTCTGATTCTGAGTTTCCCCCGTTCACCACACCAGATGACCAATCGCGCGACTCCGGACTCAGTCCTTGATGCCAAACCCCTCGACACAACCATTGATGACGCTCATAGAACAATTCCTCTTGATGACGCCATGGAAGCCCTTTGCGCCTCACCGATCCCAGCCCGTTCCAAGACAACGACTTCGTCTCTCAATTCGGACCAGACTATTACTCCCTACGTCGCTGACCCATGCTTGAACCGGACGACGTTCTCTCCACCTGAACCCATCGAACCCTACCTCGATAGTGCTGGCTCGTTTGTAGTCGTCAAACCTGTCGAGGAATCCGTTTCCTCTCGCCGTATCAACGTTTTCTGGCAGACTAAACAACTCCTCCTGTACTCTAGTCAATCCGGACATCGAAGCCCCTGCCAACGGAACCTTAGTGATCAAAACCTAATCCCGAGCCCAGACAATAGGCCTCCTCCGCATCACCACATTTTGTTGAAAATCCGTCACGATCACTCTCCATTCCAACCGGAACGCCACCAAGAGCACCATCTTCGCGCCGGAGCTTCACTTCATGTCTGAGGAAGATATCCAGATTGAGCTCGGGCCGGAGGGGGTGACCCACGTCCGACGCATCACTTCCTTTAAAGACGGCCAGAAACATGATACGAGCCTCCTTGTCATTACCTTGAATTATACCACTCTTTCCAAGACCCTCCTCGCCGACTATATCCGATACCAAGTCCTTGTCTTTATTCCCAATTCTCTCCGCTGTTTTAATTGCCAGCGCTTCGGCCATGGCGGTAAGACGTCGCCAACCAGCCAGATGTGTGCGGTGATACACCTGGGGATACGTACCTCATGTACGTATCCCCAGCACCCTCGCACTCCTCAGTGCGGCGACACACCTCACCCAGAATCCACCTGCTCCAAGCCTGCCCACCGCCTCAACTATAAAACACCCGACCACCTGACCGCATCAACCTTATGTCCAGTTTGGGGCAAGAAGGAGGTATTCGCAGTCAAGGCCACGACCGTGGTGTCCTGTCCTCAGGCCCGGCGGTCAGTCGAGGCCACCTCCCCGTCAAATAAAACTTATGCCCAGGCTGCCACCGTTGCTCCACCCAAACGTCTCATGAACACTACTTCTACTTCTATTCAAACTGACATGATCCCCAGCTTAGTTCCACAAAAAAACTCACACCACTGACCGTACTGATACAAAGCACCTTGACTGCCAATACACAGACCACTCCGGCTTCCAACAAGCGTACCACTCCAGGCAGAACTAACAGGCCTCGCAGTCATTCGGCTACGGGAGCAAATACTCTGTCCCCGTCAGCGGGCCACCGGTCGAGCCCTGCGCGTCCAGCGCCGGCCGGCGCCCACGTGACCCGACCGACTTCCAGCCGTCGGACATCCCCCGCGGCAGTGGCCGGTCGCCGTACCTTGCCAGGGTCACTGACCGTCAGGACGGCTCGGGTGGTTCCACCACCGCGGACCGCACCCAACCCACGTGTCCGCCCGAGCTGCAATCGTGGCTACGCCATGCACCGAAAGATGTCGATAAACATGAATTTTCCTATCTCATGTCCGTATTTTTACAATGTAATTGCCGGAGTTTAATATCGTAATTGGAAGAAATGAAAGTTTTTTTTTCAGTATTCTCCCACTTATTGTCATTCCACTACAGGAAACCCGATTCTTCTCCACCGATAAATATATTTTCAATTTTTCAATTACTCGCGACGCCGTCACGACGAGGTCCGTGGATCTCATCGCAATGGCGGTACAGCACTTTACATCAACAATGATTTTACACATACACAAATCACACTTAATTCACCTTTGCAAGCAGCAGCTTGTACCTTGCGTTTACATGGTATGACAATAGATGTATGTTCCATTTATATTCCACCACTCATCGACAACACAGCTTTTTTTCCACAAAACCTTATAGCACATTTCAAGATCCGATTTATATTACTCGGAGACTTTAATGCACATAGTACAGCATGTGAGCAACCACATACACATGGAGACACTCGCGGCCATATCACTTGCACGTCCGGCGGTCCGCGCCAACTTCGCCGGTCCGGGTGCAGATGTCTGCCGCCAAAGATCTCTAGAAATATGCTAGCTAGCGATAAATGGTAAACGGCGTTGGATAGCTGGTGACAGGCCCTATCGAAAGTATATAGGTCATTTTTTCGCTCAGGTCAATATTCAGGTCACTGGGTTATCATAGGTCAAATTCGACCAGATCGGGTGGGACTCTCAGATATTGACACATATCTCAGGCCCTGCAACAGATAGAAACAAACGGCGAACGCTATTGGACAGTCCTTGAAATGTGCTATCGACAATAGGCGGTCAGATTTAAGGTCAGGTCAACCGAAACTATTGCCTCATGTCAAGGTCATGAATAGCCTAGGGAGTGCATGTAATGCATCAATTGACACGTCTTGGTGATACAAGCACAATGACGGCGATTTCTGCTTTCTACCTCAATGTAGTGCGAGATAATGCGCAGAAATGTGCTATAAATTTCAGGTGACCTCAGATGACCTTGGTGAGGTTACTGAGAAAAAATGTCAGCGGTAGCATTGAGCATAGCTTCCAACTACGCGCCACAACCATTGTGAGGTCATACCGAGAGCAAATATGTAACCAGGAAATATTTTTATGTCTTACCATAGCCCAATAATGGGGAAGCCATGGCCGCGAGCTGACCTCAGGTCAATGGTACGGGAAAAAACCCCGTTATATGTATTATGGTCCCTGATGAGATCATGACGTGTTATAAGTTTGAAATCAATCGCACAATTATTATGGAAGTTATGTCACCTAGAACTCCAAGAGGGATGTTGGGTCACTTCGCCTGACCTGGTCATCTGACCTGAGATGACCCAAGGTTTAAAGTGTATGAGGATATGCGGAAAGGACTATTGAGCAGACATGCGAGTTTTGGCCTTGCTAACCCGATTAGTATGGCAGCAAATTAGGAAAAACCGCAGGGGAGCAGATATCTGCCCCCTGGACGTGCGCGTGATATCATCGAACAAATTTTAGATCGGCATGACTTAGTAAAACTTAATACCGGAGAACCAACCTTGTTCACCTTCGACATAATACAGAAACAGCTATTGATTTATCAATATGCTCTCCGACTCTGAACAGTGATTTTGACTGGACGATTGACACCGACATTCACGACAGAGACCATCAAATTAACACCCACGTCTTCCACAGCAGCCGATACCACACCCAGTTTTATGTCCCGCTGGAAAATTTCGGATGCCGATTCGACAACATTTCAGGAACTTTCACATATTCAATACAACCCCAACATTTCTCCCGTCGAAAACATCACCCAAATTATAAATATACTTGTCCAGGCAGCATCTACTACAATTCCACTTACAAACCTTTTACAAAAAGAATTCCAGTCTCCTGGTGGTTTCCAGAAGTAGCACAGGCCCTTGCAGTTAGAAAAAGAGCATTTCGGAAATATCTCGAACATCCCGATGCACTCAATTTACTCCATCGTAACCATGAAAGGGCCCGAACCCGCCGTATCATTCGCGACATGCCAGGCGCCGCTCATGGACTTCATATTTACAGCAACTCACCTTTCAAACACCTTTAAACCAAGTCTGGAAATGAATCCGCCGGTTATCTGAACGCACCCCAGTTAAATCACTCCCTGCCCTCAAAATCCGACACACCATAATTACCGACCCGCAAACAATACTAAACGCATCAGCGGACACCATGGCCCATAATAGCTCTGATAACAATTACAGGCTGGAATTCTTACAAAATTCGCAACACACTTTTCACACCGATTTGGCACAATTTGATTCTGACAAAATTGAAACGTACAACATCCCTTTTTTTAACTTTCAGAATTAGATGCAGGAATTTCCCCCGCTGGTAATACCTCCTGTAGGTCCCGACAACTTGCTTTTTCAGACATTTATCCCACGACACGAAGCATTGCATCTTGCGAACATTTAATTAATTAGGTCATGTCATATTTCCCAGAATCCTGGAAGGAAGCACTCATCATTCATATACCAAAACCTGGAAAATATCGCAGCAACCCCAATAATTTTCGACCCATCGCTCTCACTAGTTGTCTAGGAAGACTTTTGGAACTTATGAATATAAAAGACTGGCCTGATACCTAGAAACAAATTATCTTTTATCTCCAATTCAATTTGGATTTATCATGGATACAGCACAATAGACCATCTCATTCGATTAGAAACTGGCATTCGCGTTGGTTATAAGAAACATCAACGCACCATAAATCATAATATGGTGGGGCGCAAACAATTCCTGAATGTTGATGGACTACAACGCCAAAGTTACAGGCATATTTTCAGATTTGAAACGATAGGCAATGTACCTGGCATGCGTTCCGCCACCATTATTGTCAAGGCCGACAGGTTTTTCTCGATATTGTTTCAGAACATTGCGCTGATGAGCGTTGAATGGAAATGCATCTACAATTGTGAATTTCTCCTTCAGCAGTCTGGCGTGCCAAAGCCGATGTTGCTTAGTATTGTTAAAGGGTATCATTTTACTTTTTGTCATGCCACTGCTCGGTGGCCTCACGGATCCTCTGGGCAGCAACCGTGGGCGCTTGGCGTGCATCGAACCATGATAGAACCTCAATATTGCAGGCAAGCTTCATGTCAAAAGGTAAAAAATGAAAGGGTTAGTTATCTATTAAAATAGTCGAATGTGGCATCAGTAAGCAGCCAACTTTATCCCGATTTATTTGAGAATATTTTAAGTTAATTAATTAATGCAGAACATGGAATATACAAATATAAGGAACATAACGTGATAATTAGAGACAAAAATCGGCAAAAAAATGACAGAGTTAAATGTGTTTTTTAAAAAGTAATTGAGTATGGCATCAAAAGGTAACTGATTTCATGTCTGTTTATTTGCGACCATTGGAAATTAATTCGCTAATGTAGGACATCGGATATTCAAGTTAAAGGAGTATGCTGGGATAATTCGAGACACAAATCCTGAAATTGAGTGCAAAATGACAGTGTTAGATATCTGTGAATGTAATCGAGTAGGGCATCAGAAGGCAGCTGATTTTATGCCGGTTTATGTGAGACCATTGGAAATGAATTCGGCAATGTAGAACATCTAATATACAAATCAAAGGAATGCAATGTGATAATTTGGGACACAAATTCTGGAATTAAGTGCAATAGTGACAGGGTTAAATTTTCGTGAAAGATATTCAAGATAACATTAAATGTAGCACGTTCGATTTTCGTTTATTGAAGAACATTGGAAATTGTCAACGCAATGCACAGAAGGTGTACGACGCGCTTTAATACAAGATTTTGAGTAGCCAATTGCTCCCATTTCACTTTAAGGGCAACGTGACAAGGTGAAATCATTTGATAATAAAACGAACTACACATCATAAAAGAGCTTGTTTCAATGTTGTTCAAATTTGACCATTGGCAGTAATTTGCACGTTCTCTAGAAATTAGAATGTAGCATTAACTAGAGCCACCCCACTCTGGTGGTGTTCCTTCACAAACCCACCACCAGATAGGCGCCACTGGTATTCTGTCGGCTCATGACGCCTAACGTGGAACGAACAATGGACTGAAACTACAAACACGTAGTTTCAGATGACACGTAATTGTGGGTGCACAATTACGTGTCATCAAGCCTGTCATCGAAAACTGGACCACATCATATCACAAACACAGACAGGAAGAAAAAATTGCATCGCGGCTCCGCATATGTCACACTTTTCTCACCCATCGATATATACATATATATATATATATATATATATATATATATATATATATATATATATACACTGCTTCTCTTCGACCTGCATGCCTATCATGCAACACTCACTTTATAGTTTCACATATTCTCCTACACTGGCAGCATTACCATGACCATCCAAAAACACTCATCAATTACTGCCGTACACACAACATCCCCTTTTCTTTGCCCTAGGAGATCAACACCCTTTCCTCGTCAAACTACTTTTCATTTTCCTCCGACAAACAAACTTGCTCCAGGAATTATAATTTGACTTTTGCATCCTAATATATTTCTTTATTTGTTTGCATGAAATTGCCAGAGTATGCCGAAGTGCCTATTTTAATAACATCAAATATTAGAGATAAAAACACAAAGCTACTCTTGAAATTTGTATCGTGCCGTTCATGATAGCTGTGCACAATACATAGCGCCGAGCCGATTCAATGGCCAAGTCCCCTTGCTGTGATTCATAAACAACAACACTGTACTTTTAGCTGTATTTTACATTCCCGATACACAAGTGTTTGCCACAGGTAGCTCGACACTGGCCTTATTGGATGCAAATGAATCTGAGGAAAAGGCTCGGCTAGTCACTCGATGTCGGTCCGAGATCACAAATCAAATACGCACGAACCGGTTCAAGGACACGAGAAGATCAACATGCTGTTATCATTGTTGTTGTACACCGTCCGATGGGCTTCGGACAGACTCGATGACCTCGCGTTCGCCGAGACTTCACGTTCTCCCTGCCACAAGGGCTGGACGATGCCATTCCCTGCCGATTCTAGACAGAGAATTGCAGAGAGACGAAACAAAACTTGGTGCGTTTCGGCTCACGAGCCTCCCCCCCGCCCCCAATCGGTGCGGGAATTTTGTCACATGGTTCGCTTGATGACCCTCCAGGTGAGTGCGAAAGTCAAATTGTGAGATAAACATGGTTGACATTTTTAGTTTCAGAGCGTCCCGTGACAACACCATAATTTTATTTTCAGGACGTGCCATAAGCTTCCTTAGTCCTTGCCGGTTCCGTCAATATCCTGCACTCTTCGTTCCGACGCAACAGGACGATTTGATGTCAGGCCAATTGCTTAACCCAAGTCTTTATTGGTTTAAATTTGACAACAAGTTCATAAAGCATGAATGACTTCCTGTGGCTAACATGATTGTCGAATCCAAGTTCAATGCTCAAAATGACTACCAAAACCTGAAAAGCTGAAGAAAATTGCCTGATATTACCATGCTTTTCAAAGCCCTCGTGTTATTATTATGTCCCTTTGTGGTTGTGGATAATCATTATAAGTTCAACGAAGTTCCTTTCTGATACGTCATAATAAAATTAATGTATTAGGGAATTATTCTGGAATTAAAGTCAGGTTTTGGGGTTGAATTGGTGCATCAATTGACATTTTTGAAGATAACGGTACGATTCTACCAGGTTATGCTAAGAACACTACCCAAGATGAGTTATTCCAATTTTCTTTTTTTTCAATTCATGGCTCGTGATATTGATACTACGCCTTCAACAATGTTTGACCGCGGCTCGGCTAGCTTGTGACGTAGGCAGGGATGCTGCCTGATTTGAGCCTTTTCAGTTAAAAATAGAAAACAAACATCACACTGCATCTTGGGTAGAATTCTTAACAGAGCCTGGTAGAATCGTACCTCTAGTAGTCATTGCCTGTGGTTGGGAATATCTTCCTTAATTATGTATGCTATAATTAATTACTTGGCTTAATGTCGAGACACTGCGTTTTTTCACCGGGCACGCAAGCTGTTCATTCAGGCGTATGTCTTCCCTGTCATCCAGTACTGTGTGTCTGACTGGTGTGTGCTCCTGGGTATCATACGAAGTGATTAATTATGCTGCTTGGGTCGCCTCAGGTCTCGCCGCCGCGACCATATCTCACATGCATTCTGGGATATATAGGCCGAAGGGGCATGCGCGACTTAGTAGATGGTGGTGACAGCGAAGCATCATGTGCCTTGGCTGCCTCGTGTCCTCTTGCGGCAGTATGTGCTAAACAGCCGTATGATGGATTGGACCCGAGATGCAATCACACGGAGGTGTCGTGACGTAATCACACGGAGGTGTCGTGACGTAGTCACACGGAGGTGTCGTGACGTAGACACACGGAGGTGTCGTTACGTAGACACACGGAGGTGTCGTGACGTAATCACACGGAGGTGTCGTGACGAGTCACACGGAGGTGTCGTACGTAGAACACGGAGGTGTCTGAGAAAGGGGTCGTGACGCAGTCACACGGAGGTGTCGTGACGTAGACACACGGAGGTGTCGTGACGTAGTCACACGGAGGTGTCGTGACGTAGTCACACGGAGGTGTCGTGACGTAGTCACACGGAGGTGTCGTGACGTAGTCACACGGAGGTGTCGTGACGTAGTCACACGGCGTAGTCACATGGAGGTGTCGTGACGCAGTCACACGGAGGTATCGTGACGTAGTCACACGGAGGTGTCGTGACGTAGTCACACGGAGGTGTCGTGACGCAGACACACGGAGGTGTCGTGACGTAATCACACGGAGGTGTCGTGACGTAGTCACACGGAGGTGTCGTGACGTAGACACACGGAGGTGTCCTGACGTAATCACACGGAGGTGTCGTGACGTAGTCACACGGAGGTGTCGTGACGTAGTCACGCGGAGGTGCCGTGACACGGTAACACGGAGGTGTCGTGACGTAGTCACACGGAGGTGTCGTGACGTAATCACACGGAGGTGTCGTGACGCGGGGGCGGGGCAAAGAAGTCGATAGGAGTCAGGATTGTAAACGGAGTGGGGCGATAACAGGACGGGAGGGAAGTGTCAGTGACTTCACATTGAGAGAATTGAGAGAATTGAGAGAATGAACATGGGACGAAGGCAATTGGGAACTAAGCGCTCGTTTTTCAACCGTTGTTCTGTTGTTCGTTGTTCCGAAGCGTGAGACCCGAGTGTCTATAGTGGACGCTCTAGAACTCTGAAGTTTCTGTCTGAATGCTTCAAACAAAGCTTTCTCGCATCGTACTGCTCTGTTCTTGGCTTGGACTTCCACCATATGCCTTGGACCTTGAAGTGAGGTTGTTGGTGCTGTGGGGCGCTGTGCTGTGTTGTCTCGTCGTCCTGCTACTGCCTGTGTTGTCTCGTCGTCCTGCTACTGCCTGCGTTGTCTCGTCGTCCTGCTACTGTCTGCGTTGTCTCGTCAGCCTGCTACTGCCTGTGTTGTCTCCTCGGCCTGCAATTTCCTATGATGTCTTGTTGGCCTGCTATTGTTTGTGATGTATTGTCGGCGTGCCATTGCCTGTTGTCTCGTCGTCCTGCTACTGCCTGTGTTGTCTCGTCGTCCTGCTGCTGCCTGCGTTGTCTCGTCAGCCTGATACTGCCTGTGTTGTCTCTCGGCCTGCAATTTCCTATGATGTCTTGTTGGCCTGCTATTGTTTGTGATGTATTGTCGGCGTGCCATTGCCTGTTGTCTCGTCGTCCTGCTACTGCCTGCGTTGTCTCGTCGTCCTGCTGCTGCCTGTGTTATCTCGTCGTCCTGCTACTGCCTGTGTTGTCTCGTCGTCCTGCTACTGCCTGCGTTGTCTCCTCGGCCTGCAATTTCTATATGTCTTGTTGGCCTGCTATTGTTTGTGATGTATTGTGGCGTGCCATTGCCTGTTGTCTCGTCGTCCTGCTACTGCCTGTGTTGTCTCGTCGTCCTGCTACTGCCTGTGTTGTCTCGTCGTCCTGCTACTGCCTGCGTTGTCTCCTCGGCCTGCAATTTCCTATGATGTCTTGTTGGCCTGCTATTGTTTGTGATGTATTGTCGGCGTGCCATTGCCTGTTGTCTCGTCGTCCTGCTACTGTCTGTGTTGTCTCGTCGTCCTGCTACTGCCTGTGTTATCTCGTCGTCCTGCTGCTGCCTGTGTTGTCTCGTCGTCCTGCTACTGCCTGTGTTGTCTCCTCGGCCTGCAATTTCTATGATGTCTTGTTGGCCTGCTATTGTTTGTGATGTATTGTCGGCGTGCCATTGCCTGTTGTCTCGTCGTCCTGCTACTGCCTGCGTTGTCTCGTCGTCCTGCTACTGTCTGTGTTGTCTCGTCAGCCTGCTACTGCCTGTGTTGTCTCGTCGTCCTGCTACTGTCTGGTTGTTGTCCTGATACTGTTGTTGTTCTTGATTTTTTTGCCATTGCCTGTTGTCTCGTCGTCCTGCTACTGTCTGTGTTGTCTCGTCGTCCTGCTACTGCCTGCGTTGTCTCGTCGTCCTGCTACTGCCTGTGTTGTCTCGTCGTCCTGCTACTGCCTGCGTTGTCTCGTCGTCCTGCTACTGTCTGTGTTGTCTCGTCAGCCTGCTACTGCCTGTGTTGTCTCGTCGTCCTGCTACTGTCTGCTTGTCTCGTCACCTGATACTGCCTGTGTTGTCTCTCCTGATTCCTATGATGTCTCGTCGTCCTGCTATTGCCTGCGTTGTCTCGTCGTCCTGCTACTGCCTGCGTTGTCTCGTCGTCCTGCTACTGCCTGTGTTGTCTCGTCGTCCTGCTACTGCCTGCGTTGTCTCGTCGTCCTGCTACTGTCTGTGTTGTCTCGTCGTCCTGCTACTGCCTGCGTTGTCTCGTCGTCCTGCTACTGCCTGTGTTGTCTCGTCGTCCTGCTACTGCCTGTGTTGTCTCGTCGTCCTGCTACTGCCTGTGTTGTCTCGTCGTCCTGCTACTGCCTGTGTTGTCTCGTCGTCCTGCTACTGCCTGTGTTGTCTCGTCGTCCTGCTACTGCCTGCGTTGTCTCGTCGTCCTGCTACTGCCTATGTTGTCTCGTCGTCCTGCTACTGCCTGTGTTGTCTCGTCGTCCTGCTACTGCCTATGTTGTCTCGTCGTCCTGATATTGTTTCGGCGGTCTCGTTGGCCTGCTATTGCAGGATGCGTACTACGATTGATCATACTGCGCACGTTTCTATTGTTTCTATTTTTCGTGCTGTTGTTTCTGTCCATAGTTCCATTTTTCTTATGTTTCTAGCAACCATATCTATTACGAATAAACTGCACATTAAGACACGATCGTTGACTGAGTAGTAAATTACTTGACTTGGTTTGAAACTGAATAATTATTTGAACCGTTGCCTTGGTATGCACAAGCTCACATCCACTACGCCAGTATCAGTTCGCTACCCTTGACCTTGATCTAGCATTGCATGTTGTGACAGGGCACTAAAGCGTTTTGATGCCAAGTCAAGCACATCGTCTCAGTGGTGAAATGCCTGATTTGTGTGTAAGCATCTTTTTTGTATGCTTCAGCTAAGTACTTCATTATGTATGGTATTATTCTCATTAATATTTTGATGTATTCATTTGCGCTTGCTAAGTCTTAATGACTGCCCTCGAGCTTTTAGCTATTCTTCACAATGTTCAACAACAACACAAAATATTTAAGGAGAATCTTGGCTCACCGAGATGTCCAATGCCTCATTTTGCACTTAGCATCTCCTAATCTTAGCTTAATCGGGCAGCTATCAATACGCGCATCGCAATAATATGCCTTCGCCATTAGTTTTGTATCAATACAAATGGCATTGTCTTTCGTCGTAAGCAATAAGAATGGTTGAAGAATAACTAGGTGAGTATGCATTATTTATGTTTCATCCAGTAACCAGGTGTTGCATGTACTTAACTTCTGACGTTTGCCTGCTCTTTGTTGCACTTCCAATATTTTATAAGTGAAAAATGCATACTAAGAAAAGGCTACAAGTGCATAGTTAGCTCCATTCTGTATAGCCTTTCGTACCTGGCATGATTAATCAACATGGATGATGTAGAGGTTGACTGCATTCCTTAGATAAATCCCAACTGATGATAGCTGTTGATGCTAAACCAAAAATACAAAGCATTTAGGATGCAACATAAAGATGGTCTAAGCTAGAATTGTTGAAATGCTCCTTTCTGCATCCATGCATGCCTGGCAGATGAGAGACCGGAGCTTACCGCTGCTCTGCGAGGAGGCTTCCATCTGCACATGTTGTGGGGATTGTCTTGCCATGACTGCTTTGGAGATAATATTTCATATGCTCAACAAAGCTGTGATGTCCACAATCCATGTTATCTCCGTCCACGGTAAGTACACGTATCGCGAATTTTGACGTTAGTTATCGCAAGATATGCGAAATCCATGCATGCAAGAGGGACCATGTGCATAAATATTTGGAGTAGAATATCGAATATTGTGTTCTATGCGGCCCAGCTGTAGCCAATGTACTTCTATTTATTTTTCTTCGCTTCGCAGTCCCCCTCGTTCTTTCCGTTTACTTTTCTTCTCATATCAATTAGTGCTGGTGTTAAAAACCTCAAGTACAGCTTACTTGAATCACGCAGCGTTGAGTGCAGATAGTGTTACAGGATAAATTCAATAATAAAATGGAATAGTACGAATCATGGGGGCGAAATGGAGCGAGAAAATGGTCAGCCATATATATCATATTGGCTCATTTTTACTTGAAATAAGCACCATCACGTGTTCATCGCACGATCCGTGCGAAAATTGACCTAAATTATCCGGGGACATCAATATATTTTAAGTACCCAAGCTGCAACATGCATACATATTCATACACGCATGCGCACAGACACACACACACACACACACACACACACACACACACACACACACACACACACACACACACACACACACACAAGCACACACAAACACACACACACACACACACACACACACACACACATTCGCTCACACACACTCCCACAAACGGCGATGGAACCGATCAACTCCCCCAGTCACTGTAGCACCCAGCTTCCGATATTTTAGGACCTATCATAAACAGCAATTGTGTTATTGCATAATTTGTGGGCCACAGCCGCCCAATCTCAAGCATCGAGCATTTTTACGACGGATATAAATGTTTTTTTATTGAACATTTTGCGCCATTGACGAATACAATTTCTTCCGAATCGCGGCGCAGATCTGGATCTAATACAATATGCTGTGTTGATTGAAGATGAAGACGTGTTGATCGAGGTTGAGAGAAGTTGCCAGCTCCATATACATCTCATTCAGTGTTGACAAGCAATGCTCGTTGCCTTCTGCCCTAGGGCGATGCGGCACGGGTCAGGCGCCGGCGTCTTCTGCCTTAGGGCGATATGGAACCAGTCGGGCGCCGTCGTCTTATGCCCTAGGTAGATGCGCCACCAGCCATGCGCCGTCGTCTTATGCCCTAGGGAGATGCGGCACCAGCCATGCGTCGACGGCTTATGCCCTAGGGAGATGCGGCACCAGCCATGCGTCGACGGCTTATGCCCTAGGGAGATGCGGCACCAGCCATGCGTCGACGGCTTATGCCCTAGGGAGATGCGCCGGCACCAGCCATGCGTCGACGGCTTATGCCCTAGGGAGATGCGGCACCAGCCATGCGTCGACGGCTTATGCCCTAGGGAGATGCGGCACCAGCCATGCGTCGACGGCTTATGCCCTAGGGAGATGCGGCACCAGCCATGCGTCGACGGCTTATGCCCTAGGGAGATGCGGCACCAGCCATGCGTCGACGGCTTATGCCCCCCCACCCCACTGGGAGATGCGGCACCAGCCATGCGTCGACGGCTTATGCCCTAGGGAGATGCGGCACCAGCCATGCGTGACGGGGGAGGGAGATGCGGCACCAGCCATGCGTCGACGGCTTATGCCCTAAGGAGATGCGGCAGAAGTCAGACGCTGACGTCAGGTCACGTATCTGCCCTGGTATACGCTTGGTGAACGTCAGCGTCACTGGCACCCCGGAGAACGTCAATCTTCTGATACTCGTCTCGTCAGGCTGAAGTCACGTCCATCGCGGACGAAACGCGCGTCGCTAGACGTAATGCGATCCTTGGGGGTGCTGCCATCGAAATTTGCAAGGATTATGAGGAATATGTCGTGAAAGACGAGGCATGTGAGTGCCATGGGCAGCGCGATGGTGGTCTACCGCCTCCCCATTCGTTCCTCAACTCTCCCTTTATTCTTTAATGTATCTTTATGTTCATGTGTACCACCTCTCTCTCCTGTCTCTCTCTCTCACTCTCTCTCTCTCTCTCTCTCTCTCTCTCTCTCTCTCTCTCTCTCTCTCTCTCTCTCTCTCTCTCTCTCTCTCTCTCTCTCTCTCTCTCTCTCTCTCTCTCTCTCTCTCTCTCTCTCTCTCTCTCCACACTCATTTATCATCCATTTCTCTCCTTCAGTGTCTCACAAGTATAGACACGAAGCTGACACGCTTCGTAACAAGTAACACGTAGCACATGTAGCTGCATGTCTGAATAGTTCAGATATGAAGTTCACTAGTTCAGCAGCTCAGAATATTCAGACATGCTGCTACATGTGCTACTGCGTGCAGCTTCGTGTCTGTATTTGTGAGACATTGTAGGAGAGAATACAGATAAGTACGTGAAAGAGAAAAATGGAGTGAAATAAGTGAAATAAGAAAAAGATGCATACATATATATCTATACCTCGACACCTGGCGCCAAACTGAATATAGTTATTAGGAAGAGATTTAAAACACAAAGTGAATTGCTGTTCATAAAGTCTTGAGTTATCTGCTTGCGAAGCTGGATAAACTAATAAATCCTGCAGTGATATGCATGGTCGTTATACGTGCGCAATATTTGTAAGCGAAAATGAGTTTCATTAGCCCGCGCCGTCTCGGGGGGGTCTTCAACCGCTTCCCCCTCATGTTTTTTCGCTGATAGTGAAAGAACGGCGCAAGGCAGCGCGCCGAAATTCGGCATGTTATGTCAAACTTTTGAAGTCAGGTCATCTAGGGTCAACGAGTTAGTCTTGGGTAAGTGAGGCCTCTAAAAAACGTTCAACCAATCGTCACGCTTTAACGGATACAGATATTTTAATGAAACTTTCAGCGTTTGCTTATCTTTAGGGATGCACCAAAACGTATGGGAGGAATTTCTCATTTTTCCGTTTTTGATTACATATTAGTTTTGCATATTTGCCTATTAGAGTTCAAATCGAAGATTCTGGCTAAAGTAAGCATTTTGTATTAGTGTAAGTTGTATTCCAACAGCGTCTTTCGGGCCACTGTACCCATTGAAAAATGAAAATTAAAGAAAACCTGAAAACCCAAAACTTTGAAATTTCAAAAAACAAAAACATTTATATTTTTGGTCTGCCAAAAATGTTTAGGGCCCAGGTCGATATCGCTGTCATTTTCCGATTCCAAATAATTTTTCTTTTTTTCAAATATCCCACATAATGAACTCCGCAGACCCAAGAAATACATGATGTGATTCGTGAAATCTGGGCCCCTAGTGACGTCACTTTGGGGGATTTTAGGGGTGGTGTCGGGCCCTACTCGTCGAGCGCTTTCCGATGACACTTTTCGTTTTCGTGAGACGGTCAGTTTTGATATTAGATGGGGTTCCTTTCAACCACCTACCCCCCCCCCCCCTCTCTCTCTCTCAAGACCGGGTGTGAGGATCTGACCGGAGAAACTTGGGTTAATGGGGTGTTCCAAAGCCATATACAGGAGCGCTGTTCATACCCATTCATAGCCGTGATTGATTGGCTGTGAAGTAAATTAGACAGTCCCTGGTTATTGATATTAAGTGTCCTGTTTTATTTTGTGGTACCTAAAATTATTTAATGAATGATTCCGTAAGTGGCCACCTGGTAAGGCTAAGATGTATAAGGGAACACGCTATTGGTGATGGCATGATATGTAATAATAGTTCTGGTCATCCAGATACCTAGGTACCTAGGTTGGAGGTAAATACCTACTCATGCAACTCCATCATGGAACCATGGTAGGATGTATGTAATGAGATTGTAATGTGATGACAGAATAGATGCTGGAATAGGAATAAGTAAGTAAGTAGGTAGGTACCCACCTGTCTAGTTGGGTGATTTAGAAATCTGGCCCACAGCCAACAGAAATTAGAGTCAAGTCTAGGTGGATTTGCATTCAGGTGAAAATGGATTTCATGGCATACATGGATGTAAATAGGTGCATGCATACATACAGATGCGCATACACATACATACGTTCATGTACCTATGCATACATATTCATACCCATGGGCACAGGGAATCAATCCCAGTTCATAAACATGCATATGCTATATCGATTTTTTTCGTATGCAAATGTTGCTGTGTGGACCACTCCATAGTGCAATATCGGAAAGGAGACTATAACATGGCAACACAATGAAGATGCATGCTGAAGGACCACTGCAGTCAGATAATTGTGTTGTTCATGGTCAGCTTTCGTGGGTTGGAATCATTGTTCTGTGGATATACTGCATACTATATGCCCCTAGCTGTATGCGTTTATATTTACCTACAACTTATTCTTGTAAGTTTGTCCATAATTTGATAAGGGCTTAGGAGTTTTGCACATGGCATCCCTGATGCCTCAGATTAAAATGTTTCCGAGGTATTCCGAGAAGCAACTCTGTGAAGAGTGGTGTTTGCACTTCTCCAACTGCCTGCTGCAATCACCCTCAGTGTTTCGACGGGCGGTTCGACTCAAACCTGAGCGGAAGAGGAACCGCCCAGGTAATAGGCGACGTCGCCTTGACGTCAAGACGTCAATTTATATGCATGATGACGTCATTCAGAATATCCATCCATGCGTGGAAAAATCATGAAATTTTCGACAAAAATTTCGTTTTCTATCCACTATGCCGGTGCGGAACCAGTTAAATACCACTAGCGACTCGTCCATGAAGACAAACTTATAGCGCGGTTGCGCACACACAAAATTGTGTCACTGAAATTGATCGGCTCCGATTGTAACGTTTGTGGTGTTGTGAGCATTCACTCGTGCACTGGAATATAACACAAAATACCGTATTAACGACAACGATTGACATTTCACTTCATCTCCGTCCCAGTTGCCCAGCTGGTTAGAGCTCTGACCTGCACTGGTTTTTCCTGTCTTGGCAAGACAGGGTCGAATCGCTTCACGCGCTCGTGTTGAGCCCCTGGCTGGGAGGGTCAGTTGGCAGCTGGCCCGATAAGACCGGGGGCGATCTACCAGAGCTGCCGTGTCGGTGCGTTGACGGCAAGTTTCACTCTCAATCAACATTCTGCCGTCGATCTGGAATTTATGGATCGGGTGGTGGTTCACGTAACGAGCTCTGCTTAGCAATAGGACCCTTGCCCATAAAGCCACCCCAGCAGGGATTCTAACATGTTTTTTTAATTAAAAAGCCAATCATGACTAATCAGTCGGATGAGGCGTAGAACTGATATGGGCGTTGCATGAGGAAGACACGAATCACAATGGGACTTGCATTGCTCCGAATCTGAGGCAGTTCCTATGCGGCTTTGCTTATCGTGGACTTCAAATTACTCATTTGATTCATGGGCATGACCTACGATATACGACTACGACAGTGATGTACGACAGTGATGTACGACAGTGATGTACGATTGTACCAAGGAATGAGCAAAATGATCTCGCCAGTCGCCGCCTAATGCTTCAAACAAGTACAATTTAGTCGCGCCAGTGTTGTGCCGCGTGGTCAATCTCGGACGTATTTGCGGTCTGGTGTGTTCACAATTCAGCTGAATTTCAGGTGTTTGCCGAAAATGTGCAGTTCGTAGCAGTGTATGTATGTAGCAGATACGGCGAGTTACAGGTGCCGGCAATGTCTGCACGTTAACCGGGGTAAATGGTGAGGAGCTTCGGCTACCTCTCCTCCTGAGTGCGCCCAGATGTCTTTACGAACGAAGGATAACTAAAATATTGGCCGGAATCGGTTCAAGGCTCGTAATAGTCTTGAAAACGTTCCGTTGTGCTCTCATCCCCGTTCCTTGATTCACCGACGGATTGGAAGGGGCTCTTGCATAAGGTATGGTGGTGTCTATTTGGCCGGGTGTTGAGGAGGAGCTTCAACACTTAGTTTCGCTCCTGGAGAGGGTGGTCTGGTCGGTGAGGATATCTGGGTAGTGTGCTGATGCTGAAAACCAAGGATTCAAAATTTTCCGCATTTTGTGCTCGGTATATACAAAGTAAAGATATTAACCATAACCAGAAAGTCTTTCGATGCATGGTTGATACCTTTGTATATCGCTCTTACAGTCTCTATCTCTCTATGTCTCTCTCTCCCTCCCTCTATCACTATCACCGTCTCTATTTCTATGGGTCTGCTTCGGTGGCTCCACCAGAAAGAACTCAGTGGAGGTTCCCGCCGGTTAAAGTAATATCTTCCCCTTAGGCCGAATTACGTAGATCAAGGGCCACAAAAATGATGTTTTTGTGGTCTGAATCTGTTACTTCAATTATTGTTCATAGTTGTAATTTCATATTTCCTTTGCAAAGGATGACCATAGCACTTAGTTGATGCGTGAAGATGAGATTCATATAAAGGTGTTAAATAACCTTATGGTCATATTAAAACAAAGAAATATATCCAAATTGGCACTGTATATATTTCGGCCACGGCCTATCCTCAACAGTCAGTCTGTTCCTCAACACTGCTGAGCAGGCCCCTGGCCGAAATATATACAGTGTTAATTTGGATCTATTTCTTTGCTTTAATATGAATGTAAGGTTATTTTACACCTTTTCTCACTCATAACCATGCTTCCGGAGCTCCAAAAACATTTATTTCCGGAGCGGGAGTCAAGACATTTTCAAATGCTGGGTAGGCAGGTACTCGTCTGGAGGGGAGCCATTTCTTCAGAAGGGCGCTGGTGCGGTAGTCCCTCGACGTTCTCGTTCAGTATTCATTTAGCGAGGAAAGAGGACTGCACTGGAGCATACTGAATAAGCGTGTTTCACTCTGAGGGGGGCACCTTGGGACGAAAGACCGTTTAGCGAGGGGCATTCGAGTAGTACGGTATACTTGACGGGTTACCAGTGTGAGCAGGGGTGTTGCTTTATACGTTTTGAGTCGACAAGTGCGAACTAATGTTGGTTTTCCCTCCCGCAATAGTCTTAACTGCTAGCATTCGGCTTTATGAAGTGTGACCTCCAATATATTTCTACTTGGCCATTTTCTTCACATGCCCTTCAAGTACTTTGCATAAATATGCAAAGCCCGTGCGTCAGAGGGAAACCACCTTCTCATGTGGAGGGCACACGGACCTCCTCCATCAGCCACCGATACATGCATGCAAAGAAAAAGCATGGATGCATACCAGTAAGCATGCCCCTCAAAGGCATGCAAATTGCAATGCATGTCTGAACCTACAATTTACCCATACAATTTCAAACGCACATCTCCAATTTCCACTTGGGCATTGTATGCTCCCGAAGTGCACTGGAGACAAAGTTGTGTAGTTGGTGACATAAAATATGGGTGACTGCTCATATCCATCATATATCCCACGTTTCTTGCATTTCTTCCCCCAAAAATAGTTATAAAATAAAAAGTACGAATTATACAACCTAATGACTACTCATGGCTTAAGTCAAGTTAAAAGTCCATTTCATTCTGAACGCCACTGTTGCGACTCGTTTGTCGTATTCCGAGTTTCCTTTTCCTGAACCGCCGACCGGCCGGATTAGATTCTCCTCGTCCAGTGGAGGTTGGATGAGGGTGAACCTATTCCGGATGAGGCGCTCGAACGGGCGGTAGAGGAAATGGACCCTCGACCTATTCCGGATGAGGTCGTCGGAACAGACCCTATATCTACCTCTATCTCCATCTCGCTCGTCCTGGCTTCCTATTTCTCTCGTCTGACTTGCTACCGCCGCGCGAACCATTACCGCCCGTTTCGAGCACAGGAGGGCGCCAGCGTCGCCGGCCCGGGACGCCCGAGCAGTTCGATCGTTGACGCCTGGAAGAGTCGATACCGATGGCAGTGCGTCGGAGGCGACGATGGCGAGGGGTGGGGTCGGCGCCGCGCTCCGCTGGTGACCTGCGTGGGTGCTAGAATGGATAGCTGGCGGTGGCGAGCGTTGGCCGCCGTGGTCGGCCTGTGGCTGGTGCACCCCTGCCTGGCGCAAGGTGAGTTGCCGGTCGCGCTTCCCACTACGGCGCGCATCCCTTCGGCCAGCGTCCTTCCGCAGTCTGGTCTCGCCGCCGTCGAGACGTGGCATGCGTGTGGGTGTGCGCGCGCGGCTGTGTGTCGGTGCTGGACGTGTGGTATAATGCATCTGCAGCCGCCCTACGGCGTCGCTGGTGGTCGGCGCCACCAGCAGCCTCAGCCAGCTGGCTAACCGCTGCCGGCGGCGCCGACCACCAGCAGCTTCTGTCAGCTGGCCGGCAGCTGCTGGCGCCGCCGACCACCAGCGACTTCAGCAAGCTGGCCGGCAGCTGTCGGTGGCGCCGACTACCAGCAGCTGCCGCCGCCAGTGACCGCTGCCGGCGGCGCCGACCAGCAGCAGCTTCTGTCAGCTGGCCGGTCGCTCGCCGGCTCTCCAGTCGCTGACGATCAATACGCAGTAAAGAACCTGTTTATGGTCAGCTTGGTCCGACGCCGACCGGCCGCTAACACCGGGCCAGACGGAGGTGGAGGGAGACGTGGGCGGCGGCACTGCAGGAGGTGCCGGAGGTTACGGCGCTGCGCTGCGGGATGTCCAGTGTGGAATGTGGAGTGTGTCGGGCGCCGTCGGCTTCGTCGCATGCCACGGGGTAGGGTCGGTAAAGTTGACCGGCCGATCGGATTTAGTTGTGAAACTGGGGCGTGGCATCGACATGCTCCTCGATGGTTATGCATTAGCATGCGGGCCTCCGACGTTTAGGGGAGACCGAGTCCAGTTGACTCGCGGGATGGTTGATACAACACCGTTTACTCTAAAAGCATGAAACCTGTTTCCATGGCTGCCACATATATTGCTACTGGCACCCTCTTTCGCGGCAAAAACAAGCGCAAGTCCTTTCGACTAATAGCGTAGAGACGTCTTTAAAAAATGTGGGTGGACCAGGGCCATCAGCAGGGGCGCACCCATACATTTCGCAAAATGCCATGGTTGAGCACTTTTGGATGGAGAACCCGATAATTTGAATAATGAACACACAAGTTTCAAGGGGCAGGCCTAAGGGACCCCTAATGGAGAGGAGGCAGGCCCCCTGGGTGCGCCTACGACTAACAACATGTGACACTGAAAAAGAACTAACATCGCAGCATAAGTACGTTCAAACTCACTTCTCGCTGAACATGGAACTCTTCACGACTGGTGGATTGAATAATACGTTTATCTTCTTAGTGCAAGAGAAGCCATTAGTACCTATTATTGTTCAAAGATAATTTTTCAACTTCCGCATGTGTGGGGTGAGTGGAAGTTCATTACAGCCTTACTAATGGATATGTGGTGTGCCCTAGTTTCCATGAATCAGTACTTTCCGTCACTAAGATGTCCCCTTGTAAATTTTCACCGATGTTAATAAGGAGAAAGAATA
The DNA here is from genome assembly GCA_034440575.1 of Imbricaverruca yamaguchii. Classification (NCBI taxonomy): domain Eukaryota; kingdom Metazoa; phylum Arthropoda; class Thecostraca; family Neoverrucidae; genus Imbricaverruca; species Imbricaverruca yamaguchii. The sequence goes on from JAOTOL010001625.1 coordinate 2,430,117, forward strand.
AGCAAGAGCGTAGCTTACTTCCTGCCCCATGGCAAAAGAAGTATCGTGATTGGTGCTGGAAAGGATGAGAAGCAGGAAAGACGGATGATGGCTGGTTGATCGTGTGACAACGTGTGACGACGGGTGATCGTGTTCGGCGTGTGACGGGTGATCGTGTTCGGCGTGTGACGGGTGATCGTGTTCGGCGTGTGACGGGTGATCGTGTTCGGCGTGTGACAGACCAAGATTGACAGACTGACATACTGGTGCAAAGAAAACCGCAATACATAAAGATACATGGTATATTTGTCCTCAGGCCTAACTCCAGCACATATATAATCAGTCACCTCAATCATCTCTGTAGTGCACATTTTGCACATTAGAATATCCGCCACTTGAAACGAAATGTTACAACTACATCACGCGGCACCAGGTTGAAGTGGAATGAAAGCCCATGTTTTGTGGACTAACAATTCAACATAAAATGGCTGGCTTGTGACAGCGCCGCAGCACAGGGGCGGCGTGCGGTGATGTCGCTGTCTCTGTCACTTTATGAAGTCTCATATAGTCATAAACGTGTTCAGACTTAAGAGCCACACGGACCAATCCGGAATTCAATTCAATGATCAATTATCATCTCCTGACGTTTTCTGGTGGCTAAGACATCCGCATAACCGCTAATCTTTGATGCACCTCATCTCTTTGGTTAAATATGCTCCCAGGCAACCGAACAGAGGCTCTAGTTATTATTTATTTCTTCGACCTTTCCGTTTTCCTTTGTCTACGGATGTGCTTTAGAGTGCCAGCCAACTTTTGTTATGGGCCCGGCACATTTTTGCGACCCCGGCTCTATTTTATAGTTTTGTTGCGTTTTTGTGCACAGGCGGCATATTTTTTTAAGTATTGGCGCGTTTTCAAAAACTCCGAAGCGTTTTAGTTCCCGGTCTTGTTCCTTTTCTAGGGCCATGCCGATTCTTGAGGGCCTTAGCCTGTTTTCGAGGCCCCCATGCGATCCCAAGGCCCCTGTGTGCTTTGAGGGCTCTGTTGCGTTTTGTTTGTAGTTTCCAGTGTGTTTCTTTAGAGCTGCAACGCACGCTTAATGCCTTTGCTGCTTTTTGCCAAATTCGGTACGCTTTGGAGGGCCCGGTGCATTTTCGTTCCCCAGTTCTGCTCTTATGGTCCCGCTGTGTTCATTTGTGGTTCTTCGCTTACATTAGTGGGACACCAACACGGTATTGGGGGCTCCGGTATAGCTTTTCGGAGTCCCGTGGAGAGTTTTGTGGTCCAGGCGCGTGGTCCAGGGGGGGGGATTTTCTGGGGATCACCAATTTTCTGGACTCGACGCAATTTTTGGTGTCTTCATCTAAATTTTTGAAGTCGGAGCCATGGCCCGATTTTTCAGGCCGCCCGGTATCATTTTTTGGTGTCCCGCCGCGACTTTTTCGAACTCAGGTACGTTTTTCGGTGCCGTATGGTGATTTGTTATGGCATCCGATGGTATGTTTGGACTAAGGGGCGATTTTCCTGGCTGGAATATTTCTTTTTCGGAATCTCTATATTTTGGAGGGCTCCAGCTTGATCCTTGTCGGTTTTCTATGCGATTTTTGGGCCACACTGTGCATATTTGTGGCCATCGACGTCAATTTTTTGGCGTCCCAAGGGGAATTTCTCATGCCCCGACCAGATTTTACAGGAATACTGACAGGAATTTTGGGTCCCAAGCGCGATATTTTGGGGTATTATTTTTATAAGCGATATTCGTCCAGGACCTGTTTAGAATGTTCCGTTGCTGGGGTGATCTCGAAGGTGTCCTTTTGTAATTTTTTGGGTCGACTTCTATTTTTGCAAGCCTCCTGCGCGATATGTTACGATTCTTCGGGCTCCCAGTTCATTTTTTTCCGGTGCTCCAAGGTGCTTCTTTACCAGGGCCCAACGCGTTCTTGGGTGGTTTTTGACGCAATTGTTTAGGCCGCAGAGTGACATCCCGTGTAGGAATTCATTTTGGGGAAACCAACTGGGACTCATGGGGCTCCGGCGCGATTTTTTCGGCCCCTAGTTATTTCCAAGAGCAGTGGCAAGACATTTTGCGGTCTAAGTGCGATTTTTTACCGTTTTCATTGGTTGGGATGCTTATCGCGAGTTTTAGTGGCCTCAACACGTGTTTGGCGTTCCATCACGTTTTGGTTTATTTGTGAACAATTGCTGGGACTTCAGAGTGGTCTTTCATGTCCAAACTTTTTTCGTTGTCCCGGCTTCACTTCTTGGGTGTTTCCGATGAGACTTTTGGAGCCCCGTTACGAGCTGGCGAGCTCCTGGCGTGATGTGCATGGGCCAGAGCGCACAATTCAACCTAAACTTATGACAGGACGGTTTAAGTGTGTTCAACCTGACAGTTTCTTTTTCTACGCATTACCTCCCAGTTTCTCATTGCTCTCGTTGCTGTTGATCCAGAAGACGCGCAGCTTTGTGCTTTGCATACAATTATATTATGCATAAAGGTCTTAATAGACAATTGAGCCATGAAGATGTCGCTACCAATCAACTTTACAACGTTTCAAGAAGACAGTACTAGTGCAAAACATTGCAATAACAAGAGTGATCTTATTTCTCGGTTGCGCGCGTTTCATGTCAATTGCCCGATGAGATGAATCACTGGTCAGATGGAGCATCCCATTGAAAGGAAAGGCTGAAATAAAGTGCAGGAGCTAGATTCAAGCACATGCAAACTCCAATGCAAGGCATTGTCGGTACATTTTTCAACCATTCAAGCTTCATCTTTCCATCATCATCGACTCATTTTTGTTTAGGTGTCTGTATGTATGATGATCAATTTGACCACCTGATCCGTATAATTAGCATAAGTGTTTATGCTGCTTCATACACAGGTGTTCATATCATTGGGACAGCACGAAAGCCCGAGGTCAATTTGCTGACTGCAAATGCACATAGAAGAGGGGATGCTGGAGAGTGGAAGTGACTATTTCTGTTCAACACCCAAAGGGGTAACGTTCAATTTAAAAACAAAAACAAATCACGGATCTATCCCCGGCAGGGCCAAGAATGGTGGCCAAATGGCGGTGGAGTCCATGGTATAGTGGTCGAACCCACACATGTTTTTTTTTAAACAGAACACATTCGCAGAAACGCAAGCTACTGTCGTATTGGTTATGTTTGAAGATTTTAACTGCACGTCAGTGTTTGACCATCAGGATTGCTATGTTCAGCGACAGTTTTGACTGAGAGATGACTGATTGACTGATAACACTCTTAAACTAAAATAACTAACTCACACGTAGTCCATCATTAGAGCTGCTATGTCCACCGACAGTCTTGACTGATGTAGTCTACGGTCGGCTATACTATGTCCACCGACAGTCTTGACCGATGTAGTCTACGGTCGGCTATACTATGTCCACCGACAGTCTTGACTGGTGTAGTCTACGGTCGGCTATACTATGTCCACCGACAGTCTTGACTGATGTAGTCTACGGTCGGCTATACTATGTCCACCGACAGTCTTGCTGATTAGACGGTGGCTATAAACAGCTTGATGTGTGTTACGGTGCTATATATGTCGCAGGTGCTTCCGTTTTTTTTCTTTCTTGGGGCTGTGTGTTCGGTCGGTTACTTGCCGGTGTGGTGTGTTGTGGCTATACTATGTACCGACAGTCTTGACTGATGTAGTCTACGGTCGGCTATACTATGTCCACCGACAGTCTTGACTGGTGTAGTCACGGTCGGCTATACTATGTCCACCGACAGCTTGTGGTGTGTTGTGACTGGGGCTTGAAGTTACCGAGAAGTGGTGGCTATACTATGTCCACCGACAGTCTTGACTGATGTAGTCTACGGTCGGCTATACTATGTCCACCGACAGTCTTGCCTGATATAGTCTACGGTCGGCTATACTATGTCCACCGACAGTCTTGACTGGTGTAGTCTACGGTCGGCTATACTATGTCCACCGACAGTCTTGACTGGTGTAGTCTACGGTCGGCTATACTATGTCCACCGACAGTCTTGACTGGTGTAGTCTACGGTCGGCTATACTATGTCCACCGGCAGTCTTGACTGGTGTAGTCTACGGTCGGCTATACTATGTCCACCGACAGTCTTGACTGATGTAGTCTACGGTCGGCTATACTATGTGCACTGGCAGTCTTGACACATGTAGTCCGTCGTCAGAGCTGATACGTGTACTGACAATATGGCACTACACTAGTCAGCACTAGTCATTTACACTGGCAGCGGTAATTGCCGGGCATATTCTACTTAGCAGCCTTCATTAATCTGGGAGCTTGGCATACAAAATTAGTCCAAAGATTGATTATTTGTCAACCGTTCTGGCCGAACGCACGACTCCCCCTCTCCTAGCATCCACCCTGCTCTTCCTATCGCCTCAGACACCTCACTGACTGGATAACAACTTGGGCTGCTACTTTGAGTCCACAAATCTGTGAATGTGCAAGGAGTGGCTTGGAAACGGATGCTAATTGACATGACTGGGAATTTTGTAGCGCCTTTTTTGTCTGGTATGTACCATCTCCACTCCAAGTTAGCGTCAATTTCCCAACTTCAGAAGGGCTATGTTCCTAACTATTATCTCGGCTGCCGCTGAGATTGGCAGCTGTAACTGTATGCTGCGTAGTTTATTTATTTATTTATTTAACAATACATGTAGTTGCTTTCGACAGCACCTGCCGGGATATCCAGGGCAGTATTTTTTCGCAACTTTCTGGCAGATGAAGGACACTTCGGTATCGATTTGAACAAAATCCATTATGTATTGTATTTCGCTGAGAAGAAAGGACATAATTTTGCATTTCTAACGTGTGGGTACGGCTCAATATCCAATGGCATTGTCCTGAATGAGAGCTGTTGTGGAACAAAGCTGAATGGTCTGGGAGCAAGAACATAGGTTAACCGAACCTGACATTGCAACTATGCTATGCTCACTGACCAGTAATTAGAACTATCAATCAAATCCAGAACTATCAGTCGAGGCAGAATTATCAATTTAGCTACCATCATGACATGCAAGACAAATGTTCAGCCATCACTCCTAAAGACATGGGTAACGGCCGTACTGACATCCACACATGGGTGGTAGAAACTTCCACCAGCAGTCCGCTGACGTGAACACTATGACGTCTGGGCTCCAAAATTTAACTCTGTTAGCCAGATAAAGTCATGATGGAATCCCTCCTTCCCTTGAGTTCAACTCAAACGAAATATATTTGACTGTACCGAACGTGACATTATGACCACAGCGACAGTCGAGTGCAGCGCGCAGCGACATTGCAGCATTTTGGCGTAATAGGATTAACAACTTGGTTCTGTGAAGGCTGATTTGAAATGGGGAAGCTATTTCGGTTCCTCGGCTGAATGTCGTCATTTTGTTTTACCCAGAGTACACCGCAATTGTGTTCCACCGCATCCACGCAGTCGCTCCTCTTCCATGTAAGGGGGGGGGGGCAGACATGCAATAAAAGATGCTGCCGATAGGGAAATAATCCATGGATCCGAAGCGAAAATCCCTAAGCGAGTCGGCATCCGCACGTGCACGGCATATGCTGCTGGCAAATCTAAATCGCCAAATCAAGCAGGATTACTTTCAGCCAGCTGCATGGTTATGCTCGTGCCTGCATTAAACAGCAAAATCCCACAAGGCCACACAAGCCCACTAAGCGAGTGCTTGGTCACGATCAGCGCAGCGGGATATTCATCCCTTGATATTCATCCCGCCCAGCGGTGTCTCCATGCGGATCTCTCCTACCGGGGATCACATTACCCTGATGCCCGGCACGGACACACTCTCTCAGAGCACTCAGGCCCTCCCTCCCGGACACATACTCCCACGCACATGCACGCGGACAATCTCAGCACACATACAATATATATATATATATATATATATATATATATATATATATATATATATATATATATATATGTACATATCCCTACCTCTTGCCGTGCTTGGTGCGTGCTCGAGAAGGAAGTAGAGTAATCCCTACTCCCTACCCCTGTCAGTGATTGGTGGGTGCTTGATGAGGTAGTAGTGGATACCGTCTGGATTTGGGGTGTGAGAGGGGGAGGTGTTGACTGATTGTTGTATTGCGAGGCTGCGTTCTTGTAGTGTGAATGGAGCGTTGTGTGATTGACAAGGTGGGAAGGTTGCTGGTGGCATGGCGTCAGGCAGGGTCGAAGAGCGATTATCATAGTTGGAGACTGTCTATTGTTTGCTTATTGGGTGGATCTCGACGCACTTTATGCACGATCACGGCTAGTGGCGCCGCCAATACTTTTTCGTTGGTGGGCCGCGAATTGGGAAATGTCTCGAGTGGACCGAGTATTGAACCTAGGACCTTTCATAATTGGACGTTAAGGTGTTTGCGGTATTTTCAGTGGTGATTCTGTGTGGATGGATGTGATGTTACTTTGGGGATGATGAAAATGATAACCAGACACAGGACATAATGATCTGTGTGGCAGAATGGTCAGAATGATTTTGATGTTCAATGATCTAAGGACAGGTCAGATTTGTGAGATTGGTGTAAAACTGTTGCAAAATGATGGAGGACGTAGAGGATGGTAGGGCGGCGTGGAGGGCCGCAATAGTATTGTGGAGGTTGGCAGGGCATTGTGGAGGGATGCAGACCCGCACAGACGCTCTGCTCGGCCGAGCCGGCGACGAGCGACGGCGTTGAGTTCTCAAGGATTTGGAGTGTATGCTTTCTTTACCGATGCTTAAGTAATTGTAATGTGTTTTCGGATCCCCCGAGCAGGATTTTTTTCAGTCTCCGTTACAGGTGCACCAATGTGCCGCACACATCAGTGTTAAGATCATGCACTCATAACACGGAAACACTAGCAATTTGAGCATACACGACAATTAGAGCCTGGACATGCGCAGCATGACCAAAAGCCTCCGCCTGAAAACACTGTAGCCGCCTGAATTCCTCACATCTAGATGCAGATTTGTTTCCACTTTCGGCAAGCTCTCGGTATGAAGGAGCGGCGCGCGAATTCTGTGCGGCATCGTGGTACCTGGAGCTCACCGTTAGCCGTGGCTCTGGTGCCCCGTTGCGACACAGTTGAGCGACAGTTAAGTTGCCCGCGAATGAATTCTGAGCCAGTGAACTCGTTCATAATTTTGAAAACTAAGTGAGCATCTGCCACGGATATGAAGTCGTCCAATTTCAGCCATCCTAGTTCTTTCAACGTTGGCGACACATGATCCCGGTAGTGTAAGCCGGCGACAATCCTTGCACCAAAGTTGATGCATTTTTGAATGCGTTGTTTCTGGGCCTCGTTACAACTTCCCCAGACAGACACACAGTATCTTATGTGGGGGAACACGAGTGCCTCAATTAGCACCCGTCTCGTAATGCGAGGAAACTTATGACGCAGTCTAGCGAGTCCGATGAGTATGCGGTTACACCGACGCACAACGGAAGATGCACGCACATCTCAGGACAGGTTTGAGTCAATTTTCACACCAAGTAACTTCACAGACTTCGTGGATACTATTTCCAACTGCCATACGAACAGATAATTCCACAGGCGTGTGCTGTATAGAAGATTTGAGAACAATCATCTCAGTTTTACAAGGATTTACTTTTAGTCGATTCTGGATGAACCAGTTCAGGGCGACTGACAGTGATATATTTAATTGTTGGCTAATTGCTGTGATTTTGTTTCACTTCCCGGAGTCGATGAACTGTACATCATCGGCATACATAACAATCATGCCGTATGGGATATGCTGCGGGAGTTCATTGGATAATATTAGGAACATGACCGGGCCCAGTATCGAGCCCTGCACCACACCATGTGTTACCGACAGTGGGGTAGAATCTTTCACTGTTTGCGTACGGCCCTCAAGCCACGGTCGAAACCATGCGGAGTCGACGATGTAACATCCGAGCTTGTCCATGAGGTGATTGTGCTCCACGTTGTCGAACGCCTTTGAGGTGTCAGCTGCAACCAGTGCAGTGATCTCGCCTTGGTCGATTTTGAGGGTAGCGTGGGTGATCGTGTCAAGCAGAGCCATCTCGGTAGACAGGCCGGGCCGGAGGCCGTACTGTTCTGGGCACAGCAAATGATGACTAGTCAGATAGTCTATCAGTTGTGTACACACGACACGCTCGCAGAGTTTTTCGACCACTGGCAATATCGATATTGGCCTGTAGTTGTGTGGGTCGTCTTCGTTACCACTTTTGTGCAGGGGTATTACCATGCCCGTTTTCAATGACGGTGGCAATTCACAACTTGTGATGCATGAATTGATGATGCTTATCAGGTGCGGGCCCACCACGCTAAACTTCATTTTAAGCATCTGGATGGTGATGTCATCAGCTCCGGAGGCTCGTGAGCCACCCATGCGCTGCAACGCTTTGGACAGCTCTGGCATAGTCACAGGATACGGTGTGAATGCGCCGCACAGACACGTGGGGGTCTTGGTCAGAGGGGTTCTCCGGGCGGTACATACAGCAATGCTGCCCTTGCTGTATGTACGTCATCGTGCTGCAGCCAAGGCGGCGACAGGTGTTTCAGCTTGATTTGACGAAGAGGCATGTGGTGGTCGATGATTGGCTGCCATGCAGCCAACCATGCGTCCCATTTGTCCAAGGTGGTAGTCGCTTCATAAACGGCCGACCAGTCGGCCAACAGCAGATCTAGGCACAAAGCATTTTGATCTAAGCGTCTTGTCGATCGGATGGTAATGACGGTGGGTTGAGGGCGACGTCTGTCAATTGTGACAGATGCAGCGATGACGTCGTGGTCGCTGAAATCTGTGGGAATGACTCGAACTTCTATGGTCAGGTCAGATCGATTTGTAATGAGATGATCGAGGAGACTCGGGCTGTCTCCTTCTCTCCGTGGTGTATGTGTGACGTTGGTTATCAGCTGGCTGAGGGACAGATCGCAGAGCGTACGCAAATAAGCCCGCACACCCGGTTTGTCGGGCTGCAGGACATCGAAGTTGGTGTCACCGAGAAGAAAGATGGGCTTGCCCAGGCTTAGGACGTGAACCAGTTGATCATATAGCTCCTTATTGGCCGGTGTCACTGCATTATTTTGGGAACGGTAGACGACTCCAATGATAACTGTTGTGAGATCAGTCACAGTGATCCACAGTGATTCTAGAGATGAGTTCGGTGTAGGCACCCATAGTGGCTCAACAGTGAGACGATTACGGGAGATAATAGCGACTCCACGCCCGTGCGACACTTCCCTCCGCCTGATGTTGAAGCCAGGTAAGATGAGGGTGCTGTCGTCCATATCCACAGAGAGCAGTGTCTCGGTGGCACAGAATATGTCAAATTCCTCAGTCGATAACAGTTCATTGATGTCGTCTAGGTGTTTGGTCAGCGAGCTAACATTCCCGTGGCCGATTCTCAGTCGGCGACAATGTCTCTGTTGCTCGACTTTGCCAACGTTCCGCGTTTGTCGAAGCGTCAATCGCGGAGGCTGCAAGAGACATCGGCTGAATGTTCGCCGTGGAGGTGGCATTGCACTCGCAGTGCTTTGTACAGCTGAGGGTGTTGGGCGGCACTCCACACGACGGGGGGCTTCCCCAGTACCGGGAGTGGCATGCAGAGCAGCACTCCTTTGAGCTGATAGTATTGCTCGTTCAATGACTCTCCTCTTCACTTGTTGTCCGCCCCGGTATCTTCGCCTCCTCAGCCGTCGCCGGCGTCCGACCGGGACCGATTCGGCGGGGCGGACCAGGTCAGGGGGCGGCTCGGCGCTGTTGTCTTTAGCGCCGGCCGCGGCCGGGCACGGCTGGCCGGGGTCGGTCCGGACCTCCGGACACGCAGACATCTGCGGCGGCTGTTCTAGGGGGCGGGATTGACTGGGGTAGAGAGGTGCGAAACGATTGATGTTGGTGCGTGTTTTCGACTGTTGGCTGTTCTGCGGCTGGTGGACATGGCGATAGTTCTGTTTGTTGTGTGTCGCTGGGGAGAAGGAGACGGAATGTGACACGATTCGGTGGATCGTGCCCTCGACGAGGCACCGCCTTTCCGTGGTGGGGGACTGCGTGTCCGAAATATTTGGCGACCATTTTACCGGTGAGGGGTTAGACGAAGAGTGCTTTGCTCGTCCTTCCATCTAAACGATCCCATTCCAATGCCTATCACATCTCAACATCCGTGTCCTTTACATGGCCCTGTAATACCAACTATCCCTGTAATGAGCAGGTAGGACAACTTCCCCTGTCCTGCCAACCAGCTCAGTGGTATCTGGGTAGCCGCGCCACATCGCGCCGTCCCCTGGGGTTGACGGAGTCCTGGAAGTTGGGGTCCCCCGACGCATGGCCCTAGTTGTGACGGGGGACCAACACGCCTCTTTGGTCCAGATTTCCCAGAGGGGCGGGCGGGACCGTAGGGCCCCATACGGGTAAAATGGCTCGTCGCCTCGGGCCGGGGACCTGGGATTCTTCCCGGTGTCTGCCGGTCCGGTCGGCTGGGGTCAAGGGGTGGGTGACGCTGGATTCCGGCCGGGGTCGTGAGTCTCTCTCTCCGGCCGGGCGAAGGCGCCGCCCGCCCCGTATAGCTCTTCGGGCGCCTGGCGTCCTCCCGTCCGTGGGGCACAGGTGTCCACTCGGTAGGGCTCATATGTGGTGGGGCGCTACGAGGAGCCGAAGAAAAGCACAACAATACGTGGCAACCATTACACAAAACAACACCCCTGGTCTCTCCCGTGGAGACCAGACAAAACACTATTCTGTCCCATGTGTACTTATTCTTCGAGGAAAATCGATATGTCTCGCCTCATTATCCCCTTTTCAGAGGCGAGACCGATTCGAAGAAAAAAATGATACCCTGCGAAAAATTGAAGCCTTGGATATAGAATTTACGCGGGTAAGAGAGGCGGAGAGCGCGTTAAAAATGTTTGAGATTAGATAGAGCGTCCGGGAAAATCAGAGTAGACTCGACGAAATTATTCCAATCACCATTGAACCCCACTAAACCAAAAATAATTCACGAGGCATTATCAACTGCTTCGACTTGAGGGAAGTGCCGGAGGAGGAGATCATGGATGGCCTGTCGGAGTTTGGAGTGACTGAAGCTAGAAACATGAAACAAGGAGAGGTTCTGAAATCACAACAAACAAAGTGATTTTTAACATTCAGCAGCACAGATATTCCCCTCAAATACGTGTAGGTTACGTTCGTGTAAAAGTCCATGTGTTTCTCCCCAATCCCACGAGATGTTTCAAGTACCAAAGGTTCGGCCATTCCAACAAATTCTGTCGGAATCGCCCTGCATGTGCCAACGACGCCTCTCACGAACATGCTAGCGAAGACTGCACATCGAGAATCCCCTAATGTGCGAACTATGGCGCAGGTCAGTATCCGCATACTTATTTCGACCAAACTTGCCCGACTTACATTAGAGAGAAAGAAATAATTTATATCGAACACACAAAAAGTGTCACACTCATTCCAGAACACATTGCACATCCAAATTTAAAAATAGCATTTATGTTTCACAGCACACACAGCCCGATAGAGCCTCTGAGTTCATCGCACAACCAACAGCCCTCCTTCCCTCCTTTGGGGTGCCTCCAGCCTGCGTCACAAGTGAGTCAAGGCTAGCCAAGCCAATACCACATTGATGCGACCGAGGTACCACCGTTCACGAGTGATGCCGTTCGGCCATCAGAGGCCCCCTCCACATCAACACCCGAGTGTGGGGCGTGAACGCTGGTACAACGGTCAAACAGGCATCCTCGGTCCTTTTCGCCCAGTCCCAGCCCATCACCATCTACCTCGAAATCCCCATCTCCCATCCTCCATCCGGCCTCAAGCTTACCCTCACCTTCCACACGCTCCACCATCACCTCCAAACCCAGCCTCTCCACCTCCTCCCTGCTTGATCCTCCCCTTCCCTAAGTCCTATCCACCGATGCTCAGCCAATCCCCATCTCCAACCTTTCCACACTCACATCCACCTCTAATCCGATATCCTCACGTTGCACAGTAGCATCCAATGTACCAAAACCATTATCATCCATATACATGCCTCCCACCTCTAACACAACCATTACCAACACATCCTCTTGCCAATCCTCAGTACCATATTTCACCTCCCATTCTCTCCCCCTGACCTCCATACACATGTGGAGAATTTCCTCTCGGCCAGTGATAGTCTATGGACCGCCGCGTTGCGATTCCCTCGGTATTAAAGTCCAGTGTTAATTCACGCTATATTTTGCATAGGCAACACGGCGGATTCAGCGAGACCTCGGACAGCGTGTGCAAGCAATATAACAGTATGGCCAAAATGATGATGAATGCTGACAACAATTTAGAAGCGGAACTGCCAGTACCGCGAACAACAAGCTCGGACGATTATGGTCCTTCCACCGTCTCCACGTTCGCCAGCGACCGACTGTTTTACTAACTGCCTGTCGGCCATTGACGGACCCACACGCCCGATCAGTAGCGACACCTCGCGGCGGCCATGATTGGTCGGCACGCTGCACGGCAGCAGGGTGTCTCTTCGCTATTGGCTTACTGTTAGACAGTCGTCCCACATCTATCATGGCTGTAAGGGTGGATGAACTCTAAAGGGGCGTAAGACCCACTTGGTAGACCTTAGACCTAAGGGAACATCGCCGGATGGCAAGCCACACCCTGGAGGTACACCCAGGAGCCCCTGACCTGGGAGCACGGGAACGTACAGCCCGACGCGATTCCGCTCACTCGAGTCCTGAATTCAGAAGCTCACGTCCAGCCGCAACCCCTCCACTATCACCACCAGTCTCGACCGTGATGGGACCTCCTGTCACCCCTCCTTCCTCGTCGAGCTGGTCACCCCCACCCCCAGATCTTCCCCCAGCTTCGAATCGTATGACGAAGCGAGCTCTTCCAGGGGTGGTGTCCGCTTCCGAGATTGGCTGCCCCCGGTCACGACCGCGTAGCCAAGCACCTGAGGAATATTTAACTTGTCCTCGTCTCCTTTTTGTTTTGTTTTTTGTTTTGGCTCACAACTCGCACCTTTATATATTTAACGTATGAGTTGTATTCTCCAAGGGAATTTCAGAGGTTTGAGCACCAGCCTCGACGACCTCCAAACCATTTTGCACTCACGAGTTCCGCTAGCGGTTTGTCTCCAATAGACACAACTTTCCAATAATGCACATGTCCACCTGAAAAAGTACCCTTTGATGTGTAAGGATATTGATTCTCGCACTGGCGCACGGTAGAGTAGACATTCAGGTGCACAACTCTGTTCCCTTTTACGAAATATCTATTTCTTCGAATATTCAGTGTCTTGCCGCCCGTATAAAAATATATATCGCCACGCCGTTACCATATGCAGCCTATATTTACGACCGGGAGAGACGTTTCCACTTTCTCAGCTGTCCCAAATGGTGAGGCAGCTCACACCATCGGTGATGATGTGCGGATATTTTAACGCCCATTATCCTCTTTGTGGTTCAAGCATGACGACGAGCCGTGGACGTCCAATGGGACGTTTTGTGCGAGATTTTCCACTCTGCGTCCTTAACACAGGAAAGCCAATGCATTCTACATTGCCCACGGGATAGACCTCCGTGCTCGATCTCACCCTCTGCAGTCCAGAAATTGCACCGTTTTTGGAATTGATCATGGATGGCGACTAGTGCAATGATGATCACTTCCCTGTTCGGTCTCATTTTATAAGCGGTGTTTTTTTGCAAGCCGACGACCCCCCAAGTGGATATTTAACAGAGCCGACTGAGATTCTTTCCAGGCAAGTCTTGAGTGTCCACTACGCGACCACTCCGATGAATCTGCTATCTCCGTGGAGACATTCACGGCGCACACGCGAAGTGCTTAACGGCACATTTCTTGCTAATCAGGAGCATCAGTTCGAGTGTCCGTCCCATGGTGGTCAGAAAGGTGCCCAGAGGCTTTGATAGCCATAAAGAGGGCGCTTCGTATCTCTAAAAGAAATAGCTGTACGCCAAACTTAAGAGTTTTCCGCAAAGCGCGGGCAACCGCCAGACGTACCATCGTCGAAGCAAACCGAGACTCATGGAAACCGTATATCAACACTTGAAAGTATTCCATACCATTGTCATCTGTATAGTCCCGCATAAAACGCTTCTCTGGAAGGTATGCGCTACTTCAACTCCCCACCCTGCACATGGCTGGCCGAGACATCATCGACCCGGAACAAGTAGCCGACGAGATCGGACGAGCTTTATCAGCACGATCTAAAACTGGTAATAGTGTGTGCTTCTCAATTTACAAAGCTCCTTGCGAGGCACGTGCCATTTATTTTTCAACAACAGACATCCTTGAATATATCATTCCTCTGTCTATGTCCCAACTGACTGCAGCTCTCAGTACTCTGAAGAGTGTAGCAAAGGGTCCGGATGCATTGCAAAATGATATTATCAAACGTTTGCCTGCAACAGTTTTATAAACACTCCCGAAGACACTGAATGACATATGGATAACCGGCATATTCCCATCTTCGTGGCGGAGGGCAATCGTAGTGCCTATGCGCAAGCCAAATGAAACAGATACGGGAGCCACTGCATTATCGCCCCATCTTGTTGACATACTGCCTATGTAAGCTTTTTGAAACAAATGGTGAATGTCCGATTAATGCGATTTTTAGAACACAACAATCCCCATACTGTGATACAGAGTTGCTTTCGAAAGCACCACAGCACTCCTGACCACGTTTTAGCACTCGACTCCGTTGTGCGCTCTGGTTTTGGGAAGCAACGACATACAACTACGATTTTTAAATCTATATATTGATGCATATGATACTGTATGGAGGCACGGTATTCTCATGGAATTGCAGAGAGCATATGATGCTGTATTGAGGTACGGCATTCTCATGAAATTGCACCGCATGGGCTCAGAGGCTGCATGATATTTGTCCTGATTTTTTTTAGCTGCCAGAACTTTCTGCATCAGAGCAAGAGGTTTCCTCTCTGGCACATTCCATCAAGCTTGCTGGGTTCCGCAGGGAAGTGTTCTGAGTGTTACATTGTTTGATATTGCAACCAACGATGTTGGTGTATCATTGCCAGCCTATTTAGGGAAAGTACTATTCGTGGATGACTTTGCCGTGTGATGTTCTTCCCACACTGTGCACTCAATAGGGAAACAACTCCAGCTGCCTGTCGAGAAGATACAAGATTGGCGTGATAAAACAGGTTTCGCTATGTCTGCAACGAAGGCCGTCACTGTTGCACTTCTTGCAAACGTTCTTGGATAGATCCGATGATCATGCTCAACGGAAACCGCATTCCATTAAAACCAGCTGCCAAGTTTCTAAGTGTGTGGATTGACCCCCGGTTCACATACAGCATCCACATCGACAACTTTGCGCAGAAATGTGCAAAGAGACTGCAAGTGATGAATACTGTTTCACGATGTTCGTATGACCAATATAGATATGTTTTACTTCTGATGTATCGATCTCTCGTTCGTTCTGAGATCTCTACGGATGTTTTATTGATGACGGACAATGTGCCACAAACAAGCGTCACCTGGATGTGATTCATAATGCAGCCTTCGCATCGCAACTGAATTATTTCGTACTTCCGCGGCTGATCAAGTGCAATAGCAGAGGTAGACGAGCTACCTCTAGCGCTGCGCCCTAAATTATTGGGGGCTAGGTACGCATGTATGCTGAGAATGTTGAGCAGTCCATAGCGCATAGTGGGAGTGTCTGCGTATGTTGAATGCCGTCTGTGTTGTAGTGGGATGTTGGTGATGTAGTCGGTGTGTGGTGGTGTGGTGTGTTCTTATGGGTAAGCCATATCTCTTGGATCAAACTGGTGACATTATCCAACGACAGCCTAAATGGACGGGTGGGAGACAATGATAAAGGGGTGTGGTGGGGAAACACTGAGCAAAGCTAATGTGTCGTTGTCAGGCTAAAACGTGTTACACTACGATACAAGAGTACAGCAATGTAGGGTATTTTTTAAAGAAAGTATTTGGAAAAAACTTTTTTTTGTGATTCGGAGATGCGTACTTTTTCTGGCTCTATTCCATACGGTGCTTGTATACATCGAAACGTCCGAATGGGAAGTACTCGAAAGTGCTGATAGTACTCACGCATGGGATCGTCCCTCTTCACCTTCACTAGCGAGCCAACGATGGGACGCGGCGGTGCGAGTCGCGTGCGTGTCGGTGACGGTGACGGCGCTTCGACAGCACGACCCACCGCACCATCACCTCCCCCCTCCTCCCCCCTGCTGGTCAGTCAGCGGCCACCGGTGATTGGCGGGCGGCCAATGATCGCGTGCCGGCCCCACCACCAGCCGTCGGGCGCCGCGCCACACCGCGACCTGGATCTTTGGTTCAATTAAAACTGCAACTTGGCATACGCGCTATCTGAGAGCGGATTGTATCGACTGCTTAAATAAGCAGTAAATCATCGATTATTACCGGAATATTCAAGTTATTCCGCAGTGTTTTGTTGGATTTATACTAGCAACTGCGATTAGTATGGGTTGCTCACGATACGATTTTGTTTTCGTGAAGTACTCACATAATAGTCAGATTTCATATATTTATGGCGCTATATGATTACGGCGATACCGAACAATTTGTACTTTATCGAACTAATGGATGGATTTCAACAGACACACGTGGAACACTCAAACCTCGACATGCTAAAATGATTTCCCGTCGGGACTCGGCAAGATGCTGTCGTAAGATTTCCAAAATTGTCCGAAGGTCGAAATCAACAATTGGTACCATATGTTGTATAGTGGAGTGTGAAATGTGTTGGCTGGTCAGGGTAAATTTCGATTACCATGATCGAACCAACTGCTAAGAGGGGGGGAGGTCATAGAGTTTTCCCTCTTCGTGACGACGTCACCAATTTCCAACTTATTTTGCTTGCCAACGTGCCGGTGCCGTTGTCACTCTGAATGACTGCCGCGCCGCCAGTACAAAGGCAAAACAACAAGACGACAAAACAACGACAGGGGGCAGGGGTAGACGACAAAACAACGACAGTGGGGTAGACGACAAAACAACGACAGGGGGGTAGACGACAAAACAACGACAGGGGGGTAGACGACAAAACAACGACAGGGGGGTAGACGACAAAACAACGACAGGGGGGTAGACGACAAAACAACGACAGGGGGTAGACGACAAAACAACGACAGGGGGTAGACGACAAAACAACGACAGGGGGGTAGACGACAAAACAACGACAGGGGGTAGACGACAAAACAACGACAGGGGGTAGACGACAAAACAACGACAGGGGGTAGACGACAAAACAACGACAGGTATGTAGACGACAAAACAACGACAGGGGGTAGACGACAAAACAACGACAGGGGGTAGACGACAAAACAACGACAGGGGGTAGACGACAAAACAACGACAGGGGGGTAGACGACAAAACAACGACAGGGGGGTAGACGACAAAACAACGACAGGGGGGTAGACGACAAAACAACGACAGGGGGGTAGACGACAAAACAACGACAGGGGGGTAGACGACAAAACAACGACAGGGGGTAGACGACAAAACAACGACAGGGGGTAGACGACAAAACAACGACAGGGGGGGTAGACGACAAAACAACGACAGGGGGTAGACGACAAAACAACGACAGGGGGGTAGACGACAAAACAACGACAGGGGGGTAGACGACAAAACAACGACAGGGGGCAGAAGCCGAACGTTCGACGGGCTGAGTTTTGAATACAGGTCATAGCAGGTAACAAAGCACCATAGCTGTTACTGGTCAGCGGTGCAGATATTTTGGCGACAATGAGGCTGTCAGCTAAGCTGACAGCCTCAGTCACGTGCCAGCTTAGCTGACTGCTTTGCTGCATTTTCGCAGGTAACCTGATAACTAAGAGAGATCAGCAATGTGAATAATTCATTTCGTCAGGAACTTTGGGCGGGTCAGCATGTCAAATATTTGCTCCAATCTACCTTCCAAAGGACGCCGAACAAAGAAGAACAAATCACAAAGGAGTCAAACGTTTGCTCCGGGACGCCTCACCACGCGCCGTGTCAGGCGCGATGTGGCGGAAGATGAGGATAGCTTCCGCTAAGTGATAAGGTCACCTGGGTGAGCGACATAAGGTAGGTTATGTGGAGATGACTGTAGAGTTGCTATTGGACGCCCCTGTCCATAATTTGGGCCATTTCGGACATGATGGAAATTGGACGAAAGCTGGACAGATTAGCGGGACTACCCGAGCCCAAATTAGACGACGGGGTGCCTCCAGGCTCCTGCAGGAACATTCGAGTTAGAGACTCGGATGATCATTTGCGGGCCTGCTACACCGATTGTGTCAAAGCATATCCCGGCCACGATACTATTGATGTTTTGCCGCAAGAACTGGCTTTTCGAAATTCCTTGAGAAAGCAACGGGCCTCTGGCCTCAACGGTATCGGCACGACCTAGTAGATGCCAGCGCACGGCAGACGAGAGGCATGTCATCCGACGCTCTCCTGATATTGTCACGGGGTAGTGAACTCTTTGCTGGCCGGCTGCGTGTGCCTCATCCAGCACGCGCGGTTCACATCGACAGAAAGGCCAGCAGCTTCAGCTCGTCCGGCGTGACGTGGGGTAGCTGCCAATAGGAATTGTAGTGGTGACGTTAGGCGTGCCGTGTCGCGACAGGGAGCGGCGACTGTCCTGCTGGACGTGTCACGACAGGGAGCGGCGACTGTCCTGCTGGACGTGTCACGACAGGGAGCGGTGACTGTCCTGCTGGACGTGTCACGACAGGGAGCGGTGACTGTCCTGCTGGACGTGTCACCACAGGGAGCGGTGACTGTCCTGCTGGACGTGTCACCACAGGGAGCGGCGACTGTCCTGCTGGACGTGTCACGACAGGGAGCGGCGACTGTCCTGCTGGACGTGTCACGACAGGGAGCGGCGACTGTCCTGCTGGACGTGTCACCACAGGGAGCGGCGACTGTCCTGCTGGACGTGTCAGGATAGGGAGCGGCGACTGTCCTGCTGGACGTGTCAGGACAGGGAGCGGCGACTGTCCTGCTGGACGTGTGACCACAGGGAGCGGCGACTGTCCTGCTGGACGTGTCAGGATAGGGAGCGGCAACTGTCCTGCTGGACGTGTCAGGATAGGGAGCGGCGACTGTCCTGCTGGACGTGTCACCACAGGGAGCGGCAACTGTCCTGCTGGACGTGTCAGGATAGGGAGCGGCGACTGTCCTGCTGGACGTGTCAGGACAGGGAGCGGCGACTGTCCTGCTGGACGTGTCACCACAGGGAGCGGCGACTGTCCTGCTGGACGTGTCACCACAGGGAGCGGCGACTGTCCTGCTGGACGTGTCACCACAGGGAGCGGTGACTGTCCTGCTGGACGTGTCACCACAGGGAGCGGCGACTGTCCTGCTGGACGGGTCAGGACAGGGTGCGGCGACTGTCCTGCTGGACGGGTCAGGACAGGGAGCGGCGACTGTCCTGCTGGACGTGTCAGGATAGGGAGCGGCGACTGTCCTGCTGGACGGGTCAGGACAGGGAGCGGTGACTGTCCTGCTGGACGGGTCAGGACAGGAAGCGGCGACTGTCCTGCTGGACGTGTCACCACAGGGAGCGGCGACTGTCCTGCTGGACGTGTCACCACAGGGAGCGGCGACTGTCCTGCTGGACGTGTCACCACAGGGAGCGGTGACTGTCCTGCTGGACGTGTCACCACAGGGAGCGGCGACTGTCCTGCTGGACGTGTCAGGATATGGAGCGGCGACTGTCCTGCTGGACGTGTCACCACAGGGAGCGGCGACTGTCCTGCTGGACGTGTCAGGACATGTAGAGGCGACTGTCCTACTGGACGTGTCAGGACAGGGAGCGGCGACTGTCCTGCTGGACGTGTCAGGATAGGGAGCGGCGACTGTCCTGCTGGACGTGTCAGGACAGGGAGCGGCGACTGTCCTGCTGGACGAGTCAGGACAGGGTGCGGCGACTGTCCTGCTGGACGTGTCACCACAGGGAGCGGCGACTGTCCTGCTGGACGGGTCAGGACAGGGTGCGGCGACTGTCCTGCTGGACGGGTCAGGACAGGGAGCGGCGACTGTCCTGCTGGACGTGTCACCACAGGGAGCGGCGACTGTCCTGCTGGACGTGTCAGGATAGGGAGCGGCGACTGTCCTGCTGGACGTGTCAGGATAGGGAGCGGCGACTGTCCTGCTGGACGTGTCAGGACAGGGAGCGGCGACTGTCCTGCTGGACGTGTCACCACAGGGAGCGGCGACTGTCCTGCTGGACGTGTCACGACAGGGAGCGGTGACTGTCCTGCTGGACGTGTCACCACAGGGAGCGGTGACTGTCCTGCTGGACGTGTCACCACAGGGAGCGGCGACTGTCCTGCTGGACGTGTCACGACAGCGAGCGGCGACTGTCCTGCTGGACGTGTCACCACAGGGAGCGGCGACTGTCCTGCTGGACGTGTCAGGATAGGGAGCGGCGACTGTCCTGCTGGACGTGTCACGACAGGGAGCGGCGACTGTCCTGCTGGACGTGTCAGGACAGGGAGCGGCGACTGTCCTGCTGGACGTGTCACGACAGGGAGCGGCGACTGTCCTGCTGGACGTGTCAGGATAGGGAGCGGCGACTGTCCTGCTGGACGTGTCACGACAGGGAGCGGTGACTGTCCTGCTGGACGTGTCACGACAGGGAGCGGTGACTGTCCTGCTGGACGTGTCACGACAGGGAGCGGTGACTCTCCTGCTGAACGTGTCACCACAGGGAGCGGTGACTGTCCTGCTGGACGTGTGACCACAGGGAGCGGTGACTGTCCTGCTGGACGTGTCACGACAGGGAGCGGTGACTCTCCTGCTGAACGTGTCACCACAGGGAGCGGTGACTGTCCTGCTGGACGTGTGACCACAGGGAGCGGTGACTGTCCTGCTGGACGTGTCACGACAGGGAGCGGCGACTGTCCTGCTGAACGTGTCACCACAGGGAGCGGCGACTGTCCTGCTGGACGTGTCAGGATAGGGAGCGGCGACTGTCCTGCTGGACGGGTCAGGACAGGGTGCGGCGACTGTCCTGCTGGACGTGTCACGACAGGGAGCGGTGACTCTCCTGCTGGACGTGTCACGACAGGGAGCGGTGACTCTCCTGCTGAACGTGTCACCACAGGGAGCGGTGACTCTCCTGCTGGACGTGTCACCACAGGGAGCGGCGACTGTCCTGCTGGACGTGTCAGGATATGGAGCGGTGACTCTCCTGCTGGACGTGTCACCACAGGGAGCGGTGACTGTCCTGCTGGACGTGTCACGACAGGGAGCGGCGACTGTCCTGCTGAACGTGTCACCACAGGGAGCGGCGACTGTCCTGCTGGACGTGTCAGGATAGGGAGCGGCGACTGTCCTGCTGGACGGGTCAGGACAGGGAGCGGTGACTGTCCTGCTGGACGTGTCACGACAGGGAGCGGCGACTGTCCTGCTGGACGTGTCACGACAGGGAGCGGCGACTGTCCTGCTGGACGTGTCAGGATATGGAGCGGTGACTCTCCTGCTGGACGTGTCACCACAGGGAGCGGTGACTGTCCTGCTGGACGTGTCACGACAGGGAGCGGCGACTGTCCTGCTGAACGTGTCACCACAGGGAGCGGCGACTGTCCTGCTGGACGTGTCAGGATAGGGAGCGGTGACTGTCCTGCTGGACGTGTCACGACAGGGAGCGGCGACTGTCCTGCTGGACGTGTCACGACAGGGAGCGGCGACTGTCCTGCTGGACGTGTCACGACAGGGAGCGGTGACTGTCCTGCTGGACGTGTCAGGATAGGGAGCGGCGACTGTCCTGCTGGACGTGTCAGGATAGGGAGCGGCGACTGTCCTGCTGGACGTGTCACGACAGGGAGCGGTGACTGTCCTGCTGGACGTGTCACGACAGGGAGCGGCGACTGTCCTGCTGGACGTGTCACGACAGGGAGCGG
This sequence comes from Imbricaverruca yamaguchii, assembly GCA_034440575.1. NCBI lineage: Eukaryota > Metazoa > Arthropoda > Thecostraca > Neoverrucidae > Imbricaverruca > Imbricaverruca yamaguchii. The sequence goes on from JAOTOL010001625.1 coordinate 2,452,012, forward strand.
TGACTGTCCTGCTGGACGTGTCACGACAGGGAGCGGTGACTGTCCTGCTGGACGTGTGACCACAGGGAGCGGCGACTGTCCTGCTGGACGTGTCAGGATAGGGAGCGGCAACTGTCCTGCTGGACGTGTCAGGATAGGGAGCGGCGACTGTCCTGCTGGACGTGTCACCACAGGGAGCGGCAACTGTCCTGCTGGACGTGTCAGGATAGGGAGCGGCGACTGTCCTGCTGGACGTGTCAGGACAGGGAGCGGCGTCTGTCCTGCTGGACGTGTCACCACAGGGAGCGGCGACTGTCCTGCTGGACGTGTCACCACAGGGAGCGGCGACTGTCCTGCTGGACGTGTCAGGATAGGGAGCGGCGACTGTCCTGCTGGACGTGTCACCACAGGGAGCGGCGACTGTCCTGCTGGACGTGTCACCACAGGGAGCGGCGACTGTCCTGCTGGACGTGTCAGGATAGGGAGCGGCGACTGTCCTGCTGGACGGGTCAGGACAGGGAGCGGTGACTGTCCTGCTGGACGGGTCAGGACAGGGAGCGGCGACTGTCCTGCTGGACGTGTCACCACAGGGAGCGGCGACTGTCCTGCTGGACGTGTCACCACAGGGAGCGGCGACTGTCCTGCTGGACGTGTCACCACAGGGAGCGGTGACTGTCCTGCTGGACGTGTCACCACAGGGAGCGGCGACTGTCCTGCTGGACGTGTCAGGATATGGAGCGGCGACTGTCCTGCTGGACGTGTCACCACAGGGAGCGGCGACTGTCCTGCTGGACGTGTCAGGACATGTAGAGGCGACTGTCCTACTGGACGTGTCAGGACAGGGAGCGGCGACTGTCCTGCTGGACGTGTCAGGATAGGGAGCGGCGACTGTCCTGCTGGACGTGTCAGGACAGGGAGCGGCGACTCTCCTGCTGGACGAGTCAGGACAGGGTGCGGCGACTGTCCTGCTGGACGTGTCACCACAGGGAGCGGCGACTGTCCTGCTGGACGGGTCAGGACAGGGTGCGGCGACTGTCCTGCTGGACGGGTCAGGACAGGGAGCGGCGACTGTCCTGCTGGACGTGTCACCACAGGGAGCGGCGACTGTCCTGCTGGACGTGTCAGGATAGGGAGCGGCGACTGTCCTGCTGGACGTGTCAGGATAGGGAGCGGCGACTGTCCTGCTGGACGTGTCAGGACAGGGAGCGGCGACTGTCCTGCTGGACGTGTCACCACAGGGAGCGGCGACTGTCCTGCTGGACGTGTCACGACAGGGAGCGGTGACTGTCCTGCTGGACGTGTCACCACAGGGAGCGGTGACTGTCCTGCTGGACGTGTCACCACAGGGAGCGGCGACTGTCCTGCTGGACGTGTCACGACAGGGAGCGGCGACTGTCCTGCTGGACGTGTCACCACAGGGAGCGGCGACTGTCCTGCTGGACGTGTCAGGATAGGGAGCGGCGACTGTCCTGCTGGACGTGTCACGACAGGGAGCGGCGACTGTCCTGCTGGACGTGTCACGACAGGGAGCGGCGACTGTCCTGCTGGACGTGTCACGACAGGGAGCGGCGACTGTCCTGCTGGACGTGTCAGGATAGGGAGCGGCGACTGTCCTGCTGGACGTGTCACGACAGGGAGCGGTGACTGTCCTGCTGGACGTGTCACGACAGGGAGCGGTGACTGTCCTGCTGGACGTGTCACGACAGGGAGCGGTGACTCTCCTGCTGAACGTGTCACCACAGGGAGCGGTGACTGTCCTGCTGGACGTGTGACCACAGGGAGCGGTGACTGTCCTGCTGGACGTGTCACGACAGGGAGCGGTGACTCTCCTGCTGAACGTGTCACCACAGGGAGCGGTGACTGTCCTGCTGGACGTGTCACCACAGGGAGCGGTGACTGTCCTGCTGGACGTGTCACGACAGGGAGCGGCGACTGTCCTGCTGAACGTGTCACCACAGGGAGCGGCGACTGTCCTGCTGGACGTGTCAGGATAGGGAGCGGCGACTGTCCTGCTGGACGGGTCAGGACAGGGTGCGGCGACTGTCCTGCTGGACGTGTCACGACAGGGAGCGGTGACTCTCCTGCTGGACGTGTCACGACAGGGAGCGGTGACTCTCCTGCTGAACGTGTCACCACAGGGAGCGGTGACTCTCCTGCTGGACGTGTCACGATAGGGAGCGGCGACTGTCCTGCTGGACGTGTCAGGACAGGGAGCGGTGACTGTCCTGCTGGACGTGTCACGACAGGGAGCGGCGACTGTCCTGCTGGACGTGTCACGACAGGGAGCGGCGACTGTCCTGCTGGACGTGTCAGGATATGGAGCGGTGACTCTCCTGCTGGACGTGTCACCACAGGGAGCGGTGACTGTCCTGCTGGACGTGTCACGACAGGGAGCGGCGACTGTCCTGCTGAACGTGTCACCACAGGGAGCGGCGACTGTCCTGCTGGACGTGTCAGGATAGGGAGCGGTGACTGTCCTGCTGGACGTGTCACGACAGGGAGCGGCGACTGTCCTGCTGGACGTGTCACGACAGGGAGCGGCGACTGTCCTGCTGGACGTGTCACGACAGGGAGCGGTGACTGTCCTGCTGGACGTGTCAGGATAGGGAGCGGCGACTGTCCTGCTGGACGTGTCAGGATAGGGAGCGGCGACTGTCCTGCTGGACGTGTCACGACAGGGAGCGGTGACTGTCCTGCTGGACGTGTCACGACAGGGAGCGGCGACTGTCCTGCTGGACGTGTCACGACAGGGAGCGGTGACTGTCCTGCTGGACGTGTCACGACAGGGAGCGGTGACTGTCCTGCTGGACGTGTCACCACAGGGAGCGGTGACTGTCCTGCTGGACGTGTCACGACAGGGAGCGGTGGCTGTCCTGCTGGACGTGTCACGACAGGGGAGCGGTGACTGTCCTGCTGGACGTGTCAGGACAGGGAGCGGTGACTGTCCTGCTGGACGTGTCACGACAGGGAGCGGTGACTGTCCTGCTGGACGTGTCACGACAGGGAGCGGTGACTGTCCTGCTGGACGTGTCACGACAGGGAGCGGTGACTGTCCTGCTGGACGTGTCAGGACAGGGAGCGGTGACTGTCCTGCTGGACGTGTCACGACAGGGAGCGGTGACTGTCCTGCTGGACGTGTCACTACAGGGAGCGGTGACTGTCCTGCTGGACGTGTCACGACAGGGAGCGGCGACTGTCCTGCTGGACGTGTCACGACAGGGAGCGGTGACTGTCCTGCTGGACGTGTCACGACAGGGAGCGGTGACTGTCCTGCTGGACGTGTCACGACAGGGAGCGGCGACTGTCCTGCTGGACGTGTCACGACAGGGAGCGGTGACTGTCCTGCTGGACGTGTCACGACAGGGAGCGGCGACTGTCCTGCTGGACGTGTCACGACAGGGAGCGGCGACTGTCCTGCTGGACGTGTCACGACAGGGAGCGGTGACTGTCCTGCTGGACGTGTCACGACAGGGAGCGGTGACTGTCCTGCTGGACGTGTCACGACAGGGAGCGGTGACTGTCCTGCTGGACGTGTCACGACAGGGAGCGGCGACTGTCCTGCTGGACGTGTCAGGATAGGGAGCGGCGACTGTCCTGCTGGACGTGTCAGGATAGGGAGCGGCGACTGTCCTGCTGGACGTGTCACAACAGGGAGCGGTGACTGTCCTGCTGGACGTGTCACGACAGGGAGCGGTGACTGTCCTGCTGGACGTGTCACGACAGGGAGCGGTGACTGTCCTGCTGGACGTGTCACCACAGGGAGCGGTGACTGTCCTGCTGGACGTGTCACGACAGGGAGCGGCGACTGTCCTGCTGGACGCACCGCTAGGCGTCTGCACGAGTTTTGTGCCTAATGGCGGAGAGCATGGCTCGATGGATGTCCCAACCCTCGGCTGACCCCCAGCCGACCACCGACCGACACCCAGCCGACCCTAAGCCGACCCGCGGCTGGTCCTCTGTTGCGTTGTAGCCGACACCAGCCGACCTGCGGACTATTCCCAGCCGACGTTCAGCCGACACTGAGCCGACCCCCGGCCGGCCACCGGTCGTGCTCTCGTGGCGTCCGACAGCGGCCAGACACAATTTCCTCAGTTGAATCTGTCGCCCGATGAAGCGTGACATGGCAGATATCAACACGGACAGTGGCGACGGCAGCCTGGCGGCCGGTCAGCTGTCGCCTGCTGTCTGTGTGAGAACACCAATGCCAGATGAGCATTGTTTGTTGGTTGTGAATTCATTTTTTAATTACTTTAAAGCCGGCCGGTACATTTTCCGGATTTCGACCATCAAGGTTGAGTTTGGTAGCTCGAATCCAACCAAGATCGAGCTTTCTCCGCTGCGGTTGCTGTGCTCGCTGTGATATCGACACGAGCTGAAACTTGAAAGGTAGAATTGATGTCGCAAACACCTTAACTTGGATCATTTCCAGTAGGATTGGATCAAGTGCAGCAAAAGTTCCTCCAAATGGCACATTTTGGTATGTTGATGCTGGCTGACCTGGCATGGTCTTTGCGTGTGATCATGCTAATACTACATGGGAGAAATATCTTTCACAAGCCACCCACCTACTCCAACGCTTTGTGTCGCTTACCCTTTAGGGTTTCAATTGATTTGCTCCGGACGTGTCGGTTGCTCATTGACATTTGTCTTTGACGACTTTCGATAGAGCTTTAGTTTTCATGTGACATTGGACGGACGCGTGGTCCATGTAAAGTCAGGGCTGGATATCACTCATGATTCAGGGAGATCGAAGCCAATATTTTCAAGACATATTCTCAGATTTAATATGTCAAGTCATAACGTAACAACAAAACCTGTGCCCTCTGTACCCTACAGCCTGGTAACCTTGGTACTCTGCAGCAACTTAACAGCAAGGTGCCAAGTCAGGGTCCAGCCCCACTCCCCCACCCCCACCCCCACCCCCACCCCACCCCCTACGAACCCAGGATATCCATCCATGTTTAAAGTACAGCTGAATATTACGTCCAACCAAAGCTGAATGAAATATTCGTTGTCCAGCAACGCTAAATTTGACGGGTTCACAACACACTGGAGTGGCTCACCCCACTACCATACCATGTTTAAAATAGAATCTTCCGGTATCACCTTAAAATAGTAGGGATCCGGGCGAACACCACAGGGGCTTGAGCATCACCTCCCTCCCCCACCCGAGGAGATACCAAGATAAACGTCCGGCTACATGGATAATTTATCTCACGTCGACGTCCTTGCCGATTTTATTCCGGCGAGATGCTGCACAGCAAGTTAACGTCACCATGGTGATCTCAACCAGGGATTCACATTTTGGATCGTCCCAAACGTTCCGAAGAGCATCAGTGTTCACGAAGGACCCTCACTGGGTGTTTGTCTCCTGTTGACAGTCAGCCACCTGCCGGTGTCCTTCGTGGTCCGAGGTGCGAATTGCCGTGAGGGCGAGATTGCCCGGGACCAAGCAGATGAAGACATGAAGCCGTGAGGTCATTTGGTGAACGAAATGCATGCATAAATATGTGCATGATATTTAAATGATATGTCTGTGACATCTGTATGCTATATGCATCATGCGATTGTGTGTATGAACTTTGGCGGATTATCGAATTTCTACCCAATTCCATGTTAGCACGAACTTCTTGGGGAAGATCGAGTCTAGGCGATGCACGGGATGGTTGACACAACATTGTCCTCAAAAGTCGGTTGCCACAGCAACCACACATGCTGCTATTGGCACCCTCTTCTCGCGGCAAAAACAACCGCATGCTCTTTCTACTCGAGTCTGCGGAATGATGACAATGTGGCACATTTTGTGGCGGAAGTAAAATTTAAATGTCTGTATTTCGCTTTTCAATTGTTATTTGTTGCCCCCTTGTTCATTTTTTAGGTGTAAGGTTGCCATTACCATGGTCTCTATCGTTTTCCGCTACACTGTACCCGAAATGTTGCGTGGCATGTTGCAGCCTGCACCAGAAATCCTGCGGTGTAATTTGATACAGCCCGCATCAGCTTCATCAGCATGCGTCGACATCAGCCTGTATGTGTGTTTTGTGGCCCGATAATGAAATACAATGACCACACATTTGTTATATATTGAGAGGCTTCAAGAAATTCTTTTCAGTGCTTCTACCGGTTCTTCTCACCTGACGGAAAAGACTGAACGAAGGAAAATGTGCAGTAAGGGATTACATGCTTGCGTATTCCATGAATGGCATAGACATAGAGCTATGGTCAAACATGACACAAACCAATATTATTACTATAAGCATGAAATATGGACCCTTCAGATGGCGCAAGCTAATGTCACCCAAAAGTGATAACCTACCTCAGCGTCACTACTGACGCTGAGGTAGGTTGCGTACTGTAATGACTTACCCCTATAGAATGGTAAGTTGATGCACCGGAAGTTGCGTGACGTTTTGCTATCTGATGGAAAGTCCGGAGGATGCGAATGAAGAGCAGTATTTGGATGCTACTACATGGTTTAGGCTTGTCGTAGGAATAGCTATCTTCTCGCTACCCCTCCAAAGGGGTTTTGAGGGGGGCTTGATAAGACCTGGTATTGCTACCGACGATCAAGCAAAGAAGGTGCACGCCGTTCAAGTTTCCTTCCCGCCCACCCAGCTGTCTCGTAGGTGTCCTTTCCAGGGTAACTTCTGGAAGCTCCCCCCCCCCCCGGGTAACGTCAGACATCCGGACCACTAGTTGGGTGTCAGCCGGACTAGCAGGCTGCTGCCACTAGTCGGTTGTTCGCCAGATTAGCAGACGCAGCTGCCACTAGTCGGTTGTTCGCCAGATTAGCAGACGCAGCTGCCACTAGTCGGTTGTTCGCCAGATTAGCAGACGCTGCTGCCACTAGTCGGTTGTTCGCCAGATTAGCAGACGCAGTTGCCACTAGTCGGTTGTTCGCCAGATTAGCAGACGCAGCTGCCACTAGTCGGTTGTTCGCCAGATTAGCAGACGCAGCTTCCTTCCCACTCCCCTTCAGCACAGCGGCGCTCTCGTACGCCGTCGGGAAACCGAATTGTACCAGTGGCCGGCCTCGACTCTCTTTTTCCCATTCCACACAATAGGCTAGAGCCGAACAGAGGTGCCTTTCTGGTTTAAAGGATCGGCCTAGCCGTCTTCGGACAGTGACTGCGCCCGCCTCTGCTCGGCTGATCCCATCCCCCCAAGCTCTGTCTCTCTCTCCTTTCCACATCAGTTCTTTTCACTCTTCTCCTTGTAACACCTGTTCAGGGTATCTTTCTTGTTTGTACCCCTTCAGGGCGCCCTTCTCCTCCACACACACACACACACACACACACCCACTCCTGCCCACTCCCCTCTGGGGTAAGCACCCCCCTCCGGCAAGCCCGGGAGCCCCCGTCCCCGTCGGAAGGCGGAGGACGCCGACCACGGCCTGGAACCTACCTGCCCCTCCCCGGAACCCTCTGGATGGTGAGTCTTTCCTCCTCCTAACAAGGGAGAATGGTTCGTGGGCCCGGACCTCCCCCTTCGCTATCACGGGGGAGTTGGATGCCTGGACTGGCGGAGTAGTGTCCGCCAAAGTTCTCCGACCAGGTTCCCTACTGGCGTGGGTGAGGGAGGCCGCACAGGCCCGAGCCCTACTGAGGGTAGGCAGGTTCTTGGGAGAAGAGACCACCGTGGAGCTGGCCGACCGGTTATACCTCACATATGTGTCAGCTCATGCCCCCGAGCTCGCGGAGATGAAAGAAGAGGAGCTCCTCGCGGAGCTCAAGCCGCAGGGGTGTGAGGTAGTCCGCCTTGGACGTCGGCGTCGCCTCGGCCATGTTTTAAAGCTGGGCTTTAGGACATTGTACCGGCTCGACCATATCATGGCAGGGTACCTGCAGGTCGCCCTACGCTCATGGACCCCACCCCGCCCGCTGCGCCCACTGCCAGCGGTACGGGCATCACAGCAGGGTGTGTCGTGTCCAAGCTCCACCATGTGGCCGATATGCCGAAAGGCACCCCCACAGACACCTCCTCAAGTGACGAGCCCCGCTGCGCAGCGTGCCAGGGGCCACACCCTGCCTCGTGCCCCCGATCCACGACCTGGTTGAGGCAACGGAAAGGCTGCAACGCCGCCACACTGCTGGGGATGCTAGTTCTGATATCCAGAGTCTTTGTGGGTATATCTGATATCTACTTATTCGCTTTGCCATTATCTGATATCTAAGACTCTAGATATCAGAACCAGCACCCTCATGAAGTCCAACCACTTCCAGAAATTACCAAAAGATGTCGTACAACCGTTGCTCATTTCAGGCGCACAGCTGAGTTATATGACTTTCCAAAAAAGCACAAACCCGATATACCACTGGGTCCCATAGTATCAGCATGCGGAGATCCTTCCATCAAGCTTCCATGGTTTATGTGCAAAATCCTAACCCAAATTTAGGCTTTCATAACAGCACATCTGACAGACACTGAGAGCTATTGGACAAAGTGCGAGAATGTTTCCCAAAGCGCTTGCCGGTTGGCAGCGTAACGTTCACCATGGATGTGACAAATATCTAAGGAAGTATTGATTCAACAACACAGGAAGGTATTGATGCGGTCCTAAAACAACTTGAAAACATCCTGAACAGTATTAACATCCTGAACAGTATTAACATCCTGAACAGTATTAACATCCTGAACAGTATTAACATCCTGAACAGTATTAACCTGTTGGCTTACCGGACTGTGAAGTGCTTCTGAACCATATTTAGCATTGCAACGTTCTGGGTATACAGAACGATGGGATACAGGGACACGGAACTGCCGTTTATAAACGATGCACCCTGCACAAGCGTCAATCGGATTGTAAAATTATCTGGAAAAAAACTTGAAGGTGGTCTGGACAAGTCGTAGTACGCTGAAATCCGAGTGGCAAAATTTTCCCGGCAAAATCCTCAATGTCCTTCTGGCAACCGAATATATCACACCTGTATCAATCGCCTAAGATGGAAATGCACCAGAAAGAACGTGGTTTACAAAATTGTTTGCAAAGCATGCCGTCACCAATTTTATATCGGAGAAACTAAAAGACCTGTCAGGGAGCGATACAATGAGCATCTCAGGGCTGCACGTTTGAGACGTCCCTATACTCCCATGGGCGAACACATGCTCGAAAGCCACCCAGCCATGGAGCATCCTGAGACCAACGTAAATTTCAGGTATAATTATTGGGGTCAGTTAGAGACAACGCGGAGCTTAAGGTTTTAGAGTCCCTATTCATTCGAGACACGCATCCCACCATAAATTCCCAGAACTCCTCATGGTGCATCACATAACCTTATTATTTCACACGTAGGCACTTGCTATGGTATTTGCACTCATACGAAACATATAGCAAAGTAGACAGATATGAAGAATGGAGAGATGATCCAGAGACAGGGATGCTAGGGGTGAATAGGGAAACCAGAGAGAGGAGGGTTGGGGAGGGAGTTAAGGATATATATATAGTTAGGGAGACGGAGGGGAGAGGGAGCGTCAGTGTAATGAGATTTGCGGGGTAAGGGACGAGAGAACGATAGGGGCGACGATTGCAGAACATGTGTGAGACCCGTGTGATGTATGATATTTTGAAATGTGCATACCGTGTATGTTGATCTTGTTGCACGCGAAAGTGATTTCTTGTTGAGGCAACAAAAGATGAGAAAATGCTATTCGAATTCGAAGCGTAATTTCAGTGTATGCTTTTTGTCATGAGCTGATGTGTGCGAAACATTGTTACTCTTGAATGATCGATAATCAAAAGGTTTGAGACCTAGTGTAACTCATTTTGTAATTTGAATGCACAGCATTCCTTGTCAACGAGGACCAAGACGTGTCATTATATTTTAGTTTCATTCCCTACCATGTTCCATTTTAGCATGCGTCCATGACTGTCAGCATTGTTTTCTTTTCCATTTTACCTGACCTCTCACTTATCATCCCGAATAGTAACAGTATATGCTCACCAAACTTGGAAGATTTATGAGTACCGAAACGTTGGCCGATTCAGCCCACTCATCCTGCCCATACCCATCCCAATGAGGTGTGGAGATAAGGGTCGGTGTGGGGAGGGGAGTCATTGATCGCTCTGCTAATATTCACCAAATCTTAAAAGGTATCTGCATTGGGCTGGTTCCACTCCTATGAATAAAAACTACTGGTTCATTGAAGCAGAGAGGTGTGGGCCATTTATTACAATTTTAATCAGTTCATCAGTTCAAGTTATCAAGTGTTTGCTCAATTGAGAAGAGACGTTAATCGTGTTCATTCCTTCCAATATTCCCCATGTTTCTAGTTGGCCTGGCTCACCACATCATGTAGGACCAAAAATGTAACATGTCGCAATGAATAAAACGCAGGCCAATGATTGGCGCTTGAGTCAGTTGGATCAATCAGTTCCTTTGAGGAGCTCCGGGTCAGCAGCACCTTCGGGTCAGCAGCACGACAGTATGCCGTTAGCATGTTCTCGGCGTGGTGACAACGAACATCTGATGGTCTGATACCCTACAAAGAGAACTAAAAGCAAAATACATCCACGACTTGACGCTGGGTATAATCACTGCGCTTGTAGCCAAGCTACGGCTCCGTACATCGATTCATAACGAGTTCATTGTGGGCGCCCGCAGTGGGGTCAGTTTCGTCAGTAGGCTGGTCAGGGAATTGGCGCTCCCTCGGAGTAACACAGCCGCTCCGATAAGGGGTGTGAAAGCAAGTAGGTGATTCCGGGGACACACGTAGTCTCCATCGTGCATCCCTCTCTTCAAGTTCCAGTATCCACCCCATGTCAGCGACCCTTTGTATGTCTTTCATCCAACCCTGCAATACCAGCCCCTCCCTAGTCACGAGCAGGCAGGCCAGCTTCCACTGTTCTACCCGTCTGCTCAGTTTTATCGAGGTAACCGCGCCCTCTCGGCCCACCTTCCGGGGTTGACGGAGTCCTGGAGGTTGAGGTGCCCCGTCGCACGGTGCTAGTCGTGACGGGGGACCAGTACACCTCTTTGATCCCGATATCTCTGAGGGTAGGGTGGGCCCGTGGGGCCTCACTCGGGCCAAGTGGCTGGTCGCCTCGGGCCGGGGCCTGGGATTCTTCCCAGTGTCTGCCGGTCCCGCTGGCTGGAGTCAAGGGGTGGGCGGCGCTGGATCTCGGCGGGGGTGGTGAGTCCTTTTCTCTCTCTCTCTCTCTCTCTCTCTCTCTCTCTCTCTCTCTCTCTCTCTCTCTCTCTCTCTCTCTCTCTCTCTCCCGGCCGGGCAAAGGCGCTGCCCGCTCCGTATATCTCATCGGGCGGCTGGCGTCATCCCGTCCGCGGGACTTAGGCGTCCCCCAGTAGGGCCCTCATGTGGTGGGGAGTCACGATGAGGAGAAACCAAGCACACTTTATGGATTTTCCCAACACACATAACCGCTCCGGGATCGCCTCTCCGGGAGAGAACGCACTTGAAATACTCCTCGGAACCTTTAACGCTGTTTGGAATGGACGAGAGTTTCCTCCCAGTTGGCGAGAACCTACAATGGTTCCATTGCTGAAACTGGACAACAGTGGTTTTGAACCCCTACATTATGGACCGATTTCGCTTACCTTATATTTATGAAAGCTGATGGAAAGGCTTGTAAACCTGCGTCTTACATGGTTCTTGGAGAAACGACATTTTTGTTTGCGAATGCACGGTGTGGTTTTAAGAAATGCAGATCTACAATTGACCATGTTTTATGATTGGATACGGAAATTCGAGCCAGTTTTAAGAAAAAGTGACATGTCAGTGAAGTGTTTTTCGACATCGAGGGTTCCTATGATACCACAAGTAGATACGGTATGCTTCGGAAGCTTTGGAATGCTGGGGGTGCGTGACCACATGGACACTTTTCTGAATATTTTTGGGGGGCTCAGAGGACGTTTCGTGCACGGGTTTGGAAAGACATGTCTGATAATTTCACCCAAGTCAACGGTGTTCCTAAGGGAAGTATCCTACTCTGTTCGCAGTTATGATAGACGATGTAGGAGATGGCTTGTTACCTGGAATTGGCAAGTCGCTGTTTTTGAAGACATTGGAATTTGGTCCTCTATATCATTCAAATCATCACTGCTGAGACAGTTGCAGCTCGCAGTTTCCCATCTTGAGAGGTGGAATATTGTAAATGGCTTCCGCTTCTGGAAGACAAAGTGCACGGTAGCCATGCACTTCTGCCGGCGTCGGGACTGCCACAACTCAAACATTCAGCTCTACGGACATGAGATTCCTTTACAACCGACAGCACAGTTCTTGGGTGTCCTCTTCGTCAGTTGCATTACGTATAAAAGCCACCTTGAAGTACGCCGTGACACATGCGGTAGATCTTTAGATCTTATGAAGTGCCTGTCTAGAACAACGTTTCGGACCGGACAAAATCACCCTTTTGCGGCTATACCGATCACTCATATGACCCAAGCTTGATTATTGTTGCTTTGTTTACGACTCGGCCAGCAACTCAAACAAACGCATACTGAACACCATTCACCATGCGGCCTTGATAATCGCTACAGGGTCATTTCAGAATTCTCCAATCGCGAGTCTCCCAGCGGAAGCTCACGAGCTGTCTGTATGATTGACATTGACTTCGCGAATATTCACAAAGCGAAGGTTATACCAGAACTGTTTCGCATGAAAGTCCTGGAACACCTGGAAGCTTATCGTGGATGTGTTTTACTTACACCGACGGTTCAAAGACAGTAATTGGCGTGGGATGTGCTTTCGTGAGTGGCTCTAGCACAGAGACATTTGCACTGCCCGAACACGCATCCGTATACACCGCGGAATTGATAGCGATCCAAAAAGCGCTGTGTTCATTGAAGTGGGACATGAGAGCACTCATGTCATTGTCTCAGATTCTTTAAGCAGTCTGCCTGCTCTGAAGTCCTTTTGTCCTCGTGACCCACTGTTGCAGAAAATCGCAATCCGTCTTAACACCCTCAGCCAGTTTGGAAGAAGCGTAGTGCTGTGCTGGGCCCCAGCCATGTGGGCATTACCGGAAATATCATGTCTGATGCAGTAACAAAGAGGGTAGCCGGTAGTCCTTCTACCCGTTCACTCCCCCTTCCTGCTACAAATCTTAATCAGACGATCAATGCTTGCCTTGAGCTTGAATGACAGAAAGAGTGGGATAACAACAAGCTCAAAACACTGAAAAACCGTTCAGTGTTACGTGAAACATCAGTGAGGAAATTCCGGTGGGAAGAAGTAGTTCTTGCTGGGTTGAGGATAGGGCACATATACGCCACCCATCGTTACTTGGCAATGAACGACCGAGGCCGACTTGTGACCATTGTGAGATGCCTCTTACAGTGTGGCATGCTCTGTTGTCCTGTACTCGCTTGCGAGTGCAGTGAAGACGGAATTTTGGGCGAAGAGCGAACGCGCTTACGCTTTCTGATATTCTTGGTGACGATTCGCGTTTTATCCAGACGGGAAAATTATTTAAATATATCTCGGAAATCAAGCTCCATGTCATCTTCCCGTCATTATAGCAAGTTTTTTCCCCGTATGCTGAAGGATGCGACTTAGGCGTGTGTGTATTTATTACCTCAGAGGAAGTTCCGATTATAATAAACCGGTAGCAAACTATTTGTTATGGGCCCTACGTGACCAATTCTGGTCGATGCGCCCTAAAACTAAAATAACAAACAAACAAACAAAATTCTATTGCGGAGGCCTTGGCCGAATCCGGCCGCGGATCCAGGCTGGGTTAGGATGCTCAGCCTGGCTCAAACCCAGTCGAGACATGAGCCACGACACAAACATGGGCCGCACCATGATCCAAACCCCGACCGACTGATGTCCACCCTGGGTGACATCCTGATTCAACCCTGAACAAGGTCGAGCTGCTGGCCGACGGTCACGACCGGGCTGCCGACCGACGGTCACGACCGGGCTGCCGACCGGCGGTCACGACCGGGCTGCCGACCGACGGTCACGACCGGGCTGCCGACCGACGGTCACGACCGGGCTGCCGACCGGCGGTCACGACCGGGCTGCCGACCGACGGTCACGACCGGGCTGCCGACCGACGGTCACGACCGGGCTGCCGACCGACGGTCACGACCGGGCTGCCGACCGACGGTCACGACCGGGCTGCCGACCGGCGGTCACGACCGGGCTGCCGACCGACGGTCACGACCGAGTTCGGATTAATATTTACTGGGTCTATTTGCCACGGGTGGGTCTGCAGTTGCTCACAGCATCACTAATCGATGTCGAATGCTGGCCGACGTGGCGGCAGCGCCCGCCCTTGCGAAAGCCACTCGGCGTGGAATCGGTTCGTCTGACATGTGCAGTGATCGCACGCAGTGGTGCAGCCAGGATTTTACTAAAGAGGGTCCCACTCCCAAAAAAAATATGTGATTCATGAAGGAAAACTTCCGGGTTGCGAAGGACGTCTAGAATTTAGGGTTTTGCGTGGGGAAAATCTTCGAATTTCTCAGTGTATTTGTTTTATCCTAAGGTGGAGTCGGCCCCCAAGGCGGGGGAGCCGGCCCCCCGCCCTGGCTGAACCTCTGATCATAAGCGAAGACGGCAGCGCTCGGACGCGAATGCTTCTTCGCAGAAATGCGCCTGCGAAGCGGATCGATGCTCTTCAGCGTTGGCTGAGTCTCGGAAACTCTCCGAGTCGTGTCATTTCTGTGTCAGCCGCAGAGCACGCGGGCAGGCCGCCGGACGACGAGGCGTGTCAAGGTTTTAAGGCTGTGTGGCGGATTCCTTGCAGGATAGAATGTCCGTTGTGCATGTGCAGGGTGTGTGCGTGAGTGTGTGCGTGGAGGCCACAAGCCGTGATGCGTGTCCGCTGAAACAGTCAGGGTTCGTGGGGAAGGCAAGAGGTCCCGAGGTCTAGAAAGATCATGATCTTCTTGCGAAAAACAAAATATCGTAAGGTTCCTCGCTGACAGATACATCTGCATGGCATGCAAAATATAGATTTTGGTAGCAATGGACACAGGTGACGGCAGAGGGAAATCGGTTGGTCGATTGGTCGATCTGGAATTCCAGTCGGTTCTCCATCAAGTCGCTGTTGCCAGACACATTTAACAATCGATTTGCTTATACCCTACGCCATTAACCAACCATCTAACGTTGGTTTCCACGGAAGTGAGATGATAATGTGCAAGTCATTTCGCGTTCAGGGCACCACAATGATGGGCACTGGCTTCAAACAACAATACTGACCCCCTCCGAACAAAGTAGACAACCCCTACTCTCGTCGATCGTTCATATGCGCCAACTTCGTAATTCGTCGGTCTAAACATTGACCAAAGACATGGCTATACAGGTGAATGGCACTTTAACGTCCTGCGTTGTCTGCATTTCATTTTACTGTATCATTGAGGTGAGAGTCCCAACGGTTCGCCGAGAGATAAATGAAATGCTCCCCACTTTTGAGCGATAATAGCATGGGCACTATTCAATGCCTGTTTACCCAACAGCCCCAGGATAGTCATGAAGATGGCCGGGATCTAGCTGCATTAAATGACATTGAAATTTGCAGACACGCTGTCTGGAAAACAAACAAAATATGTGGCATACAGTGATGACATTTTGACTACGTATATACCACTTAGCCCGACTGAACCTACTGATTGTAGGGCCAATCTAACTAGTAGTTCGGGTGACATGAGCAAGGAAGGAATGTCCGCAATGAAACGGATTTGCTGAAAGTGGAAGTTGGTTCCAATCTAGCCATTGTTGTCGATTTTCCCCAATGGTCAGGGCGATGTATCGAGATAGATGATGTTGGCCCCATGCTTTTTCCGGCACCATTCCAATTCCGATATTTGTCTGGCGTTGGTAAATTATTGGGTCGACCGCAATGTCTCTCGGCTGCTTTACGGACCGAAAGCAGACCGAAAGACCGAAAGTTGTCCTGATGACCTGGGCTGGATCCACCCCAGCTGACTGAGCTGGTGTCGTGCTCCTGGTAGTCGGACCGGCTGCGGGCCCGCTATTCGGCTGGACTTGGTCGGACCGTCCAGGCAGTCTGGGTACCGACGGAGCGTCCGACACTGCAGTCTGGGTACCGACGGAACGTCCGACACTGCAGTTTGGGTACCGACGGAACGTCCGACACGGCAGTCGGAGCACTGACGGAGCGTCCAGCATGGCAGTCTGGGTACCGACGGAACGTCCGACATGGCAGTCTGGGTACTGATGGAACGTCCGACACGGCAGTCTGGGTATCGACGGAACGTCCGACGCGGCAGTCTGGGTACCGACGGAACGTCCGACACGGCAGTCGGAGCACCGACGGAACGTCCGACACGGCAGTCTGGGTACCGACGGAACGTCCGACACGGCAGTTTGGGTACCGACGGAACGTCCGACGCGGCAGTCTGGGTACCGACGGAACGTCCGACACGGCAGTCGGAGCACCGACGGAGCGTCCAGCATGGCAGTCTGGGTACCGACGGTACGTCAGACGCGGCAGTCTGGGTACCGACGGAACGTCCGACGCGGCAGTCGTTGGCCAGTGCCACGGGAGTGATGGTCATCACGGAGCGCTGAGTACCGCAGCTGCTGCTCAGGGGAACCCCTTCGCATGACACGGTTATGTGACCTGCGGCGCTGCGACTACGACCCTCCCGTAGTGACTGAAGGGGTGCAGCGCTGAGTAGCCCTGCTGTTGCTGCTCCGATGAGCAGCGACAGCGTTGCAGGGCTCTGAACCCGCCGTGGCTGAGCGGATACAGTGCTGAGTATCGTAGCTGCTGTTCCGGGAAGCACTCCACATCACACTGGCATGTGGTCTGGGGAGCAGCGGTTGTAATTCTCCCGTAGTAGCCGAGGGATAGAGTGCTGAGTACTGCAGCTGCTGTTCGGGGAGTCCCTTCCCCCAACATCACACCGACATCTGATCTAGGCAGGCCCCGATCCTCTCCCTCCGTGGCTGAGCGGATGTGGTTGCAGGTGACTCGACTGAGCAAAGCATATACGCGTCCAGACTAACTAAACAATGCTCGCGATGATTTAAGATACCGCCCCGCCATCCGCCAATATTAGCAAACATCGCTCTGATCTTTACCAGACGGGGTCCACCGCAACACCCGTGTCAAGGTCTGGGAAAGTGATCATGAAGAGGCTGGATATCAGACTCTGATAAAGGTCGTCCTCCATTATGAGGAAATTGAACACCCGACTCTCAAACCGTCTACTTTCATCACGGGGCGGCCGAACAGTAAAGGCTCTGATAAAGGCTGTCTTGCATCCCGTCGTCATCGTTAAATATGTTGGCGCTGTTATGCACCACATTGTTCAGATTGTTTCGAGCAGAGGTCGATGTCGTAGCTAGGGATTCGCATAGCAGCCAACGCCCGCCTCGGCCCCCTGGCTTTTTTGGACCAACGAGAGAAGTGTCGCCTACCCAATTTACACGATGGCCATACCCTGTGCTGCCGGTTGTTATCCAATGAGCAGCGAAAGCTTTGCAACGCTCTAAAAACGATGCAAAGCCGCGGCTGTTGCGCAGGCGACTTTTTATCAAATCGGTTGGGGCTGGAAGTCGCACGAGGCACGCATACAGTAGACAAGAGGCATACCTACATGATGGAGGAGAAAGTTTCATAAGGTCACATTGGCATCCAGAAGAGACTAAACGCTAACTGGTATCTTAAGCTTATGTTTAAATTGATCATTATGGGGTAGTACTCGCACCCAGCAGCAGATAAAGTTACACCCTGCCCTGTTATTCCATGGCATTGTGGGTGTAAAAGTGCGTTTGAAATTGTGTTGTTCAAGAGCAATTTCGAATTCTTTTTGAACAGTATGCACATTAAAAGTAGCTGGGAAAAGGTATTCTCGAGATCTTTGACTGGAAAATAAAATGGAAAATGGCTCGAGATCTGGCAGCCAGAAACAAGAAGTACACATAGACAAGGCGGGAAGGGTATTCGCATTAATGTGAACACTTTTTCCACTGATAGCTGCATAATTGTGCCCCCGCCACTCCACTTCGCATTGAGACAAATACTGCGCAGCTATTGCATCAATTATAGGACCTGCATCTTGTCAGTGTGCTACCGTCATATCTGTGAAATGAGTTCCCCAGAGCCACCATGTAAAATAAGTACCGCTGTATGATGAATTAGAATGAAGCCAAAGCTCAAAGCTTTTCTCGATCGCCTTTTCTATTCTAATGTCCTGCGTGAGGGAATCAGGAAGTAAACTTGATGGTACAGATGACCGAAAATGCATTTACCGCCATGAAAGGGACGGCTGATTTCCGTTTTCTGCCTCAGCACCATGATTGCATTGGTTCATGCTCTTACCATATTATATTATATTTAGATTGGATATAACACACCATATTAGATACAGGATTGGTAAATCCTGATGCTATGTGAAGAACAACTGGGAATTTGGGCACACAGAAGCCAACTATGAAGTGTACTATGATTGTTTTCGGTGGAATCATTTTGTTGGTGAAGAGCTGAGCTCTTTTGCGACGCACCCTGGTCCCAGTCCGATTATAGCCGTAGGCATGGTCACAGTCCTGCCCGAGTGGTAGCCTGCGGCTGAGCCTCCCGCCCGTGTGGTAGCCTGCGGCTGCGCCTCCCGCCCATATGGTAGCCTAAGGTTGCGCCTCCCGCCCATATGGTAGCCTAAGGTTGCGCCTCCCGCCCGTGTGGTAGGCTGCTGCTGCGCCTCCCGCCCGTGTGGTAGCCTGCTGCTGCGCCTCCAGCCCGTGTGGTAGCCTGCTGCTGCGCCTCCAGGTCGTGTGGTAGCCTGCTGCTGCGCCTCCCGCCCGTGTGGTAGGCTGCTGCTGCGCCTCCAGGTCGTGTGGTAGCATGCTGCTGCGCCTCCCGCCCGTGTGGTAGGCTGCTGCTGCGCCTCCAGGTCGTGTGGTAGCCTGCTGCTGCGCCTCCCGCCCGTGTGGTAGGCTGCTGCTGCGCCTCCAGGTCGTGTGGTAGCCTGCGGTTGCCAGCGCGTGCACATTATTCGCGACGACGTATCGACGTCGGCCGACGGTCGGTGATTCCGACCACCTGCGGCCCGCCGCCGAGGCCGCCATTCTGCATCTCATCTGGCCGGCGCGCTCTGCCGTCCGTCTCTGACGTCACACGTCTGTCGGTGACGTCGCCGAGCCGCTTCCCTGAAGCGAGAGTTATCCGTTGTGAGAGCGTCCCGCTCCGCCGCCCCGGGCGGCCCCTGGGGAAGGCGGCACCAAGCGTGCGCCTATCGGTGTGGGGGGAGGGGAGACAGCCAGCCATCTTAGCACGCGCCCTGGAGGGGGGGGGGCGAAATCCGTCCACCCGTCCGATTTTTCTTGCATAACTATATTGTACCGGTCGATATACGCTATTTTTTGCGTACCTACCTGGAAATTATCGGCGCATGGCTTAAAGTAAGAAAAAAGAAAATTGGCCCAGAACTTTTCATGTTAGGGGCCGTTAAAGTAAAAACAATTCGCAGCCCCAGGCCACAAAAATTGGTGCTGATACGCTTCCAGTATATTGGCAAAAGGGAACTGTTTTTGACAACACTGCCGACTTGTTTGATGCATTTTGTTGTGCTATATAATGTAAAAGTCATGTTAGGCGCCGAGGTCAAGTCAGGTCAAGTTCAAGACAGGCTAATAGAACTTGTAGAAATCCGACTTTCACCAACGTATATTTATGTGATATCCTGGCGAGAACTTGCAGAGGTTCGACCTCTATCCACGTATGTTTCTAACATCCTGAAGAGAACTTGTAGAAGTCAGACCTCTTCCCACATATGTTTTTGTGATATCCTCGAGTAGCACAGGCATTATTCCTGTGCAACACGTATAAAACTTCACTCTTTTCTGCCCGTGTGTGTGAGAGACTAGTCGTGGATGAGCGAAGCTGCAGCTCATCCTCTTCCTCACACAGCGTTCTTCTGGCAAACGGCTCCAACTGGATTTCCCAAGAGCCCACTGCATCAGGAGCTAAAAATGAACCCGATCAGTAACGGCGTCCGAGCAGCAGAAAGTAGAAAAGGAGCTTCTGTGCTTGTGTTAATACGTACCGGCATCACCTAGCTAATGCGTAAACAATTCCCCTGAAGACTCTGCCTGCAGAGAAGGAAAGAATCACTTGTTGTCTCTGAAAAACAGCGGAGCTGTGAGAAGCATATCTGCTGCATAAGCATGCGATGCATATCTGCGACGATGGACGGCTGTCTTGTCTACTTGCATGAACGAGCGGAGCCACGACGCGAGGGAAGTCCCACGCGGTGCCCATCCTTCCTGTCAGGGTGAGAGCCAGGCGACGTCATATGGTCTCAGCTGCTTAGGGCGTAGCAAAGCCACAAACAACGAGATGAGGGAAGGGCAAATATTCATCGGATGAAGCTGAGTTTTCTTTTTTCCGATTGAAACTGCCCACTCCCATAAATTACCTACTCGTTTAGCTTCAACTTACCTTCTATGAGATCATCATCGCTGATCTAACTATAACCCCTTGATTATTAGTTCAGGGAAACATTTGAAGATATGCATGAAGGGGCAAGAAAAGTATCCAGGAACCATCGGAAGGCAGTTTTTGAACAAATTTTGGCCAGGAAATGAGCATAATATAGGAGAAAAGTATTGAGCGTGCGCATGAAAGAGTCAGAAAGCATTGTCGTTATTTAGCCCCCCCCCCCCCTGCCGAAGATCAAGTACTTCACGTGGGGAAGGTAGAGGTTGTCGCTCATGTTCGTGTGTCTCTGTGTGTGTTCACGATATTTATTGTCACATTCATTGCCCCATAATTATACCATCGCATGATCCCATAATCATTTTGAGCTGTAAATCATCGCGTAAGCGGTGAAAATATTTGCGAGATCTCTGTACTGAAAGAAAATCTTGACTAACCCACCCTACGATGAAGTTATGACTATCTCATTTATGACCTTAGTATCAAGACATCGATACCTTCACTTGATAAATGTGATAAATGTTCATAAATTCACTTCACCTACCTACCCTCTGACAATCACTGGATCACTTGTTAACCATGATTTACCCCAAGATGTCATTCATCTCCTTGTGACCACATCATGACAATATTTAAACGTAATTCGTTTTCGGTGGTGTAGATATTGTCTCCAGGTAGTTTGTTGAGGATCCTAAATACCCGGCGACTACTTTTGACAGCGTGCGCGTGCGCCGATCTCCATTTGTGTTCAGTGACCACTAGTTGTGTGCGTTACAGTGTGGTGGCCGATCACATGACAGCCGTAGTAGAGAACAAAGAACATTTGGTGAGTTCTATTTTCGACGATGGGAAACATTGCATGCTTAGTATGAAGAGCTTGGTTAAATTTATTTATTGTGGTGTGATAATATTAAAATTGTGCAGAAAACATCAAGTTAAATTTGCTATTCAGACCTACGTAAAGATAGAAATGTTATACATATTCCAGCATTCGTGATACATTTGTGTTCGTTTCTCTCTTGCTTCCTTTGACAGATAGTTCATTTGAAACCTAAAATATCTGATTATAGAAAGTTTTCAGCAAGCTGTCAGTTTATACCTTAAGACTTTGGAATCCTTTAACAAATTTCATATTTGAAATATAAAGTCTATGTGGTCTTTTGACCAACTTTCCGAGTGGAATATGCAATGTTTAAAGCATTTTGGATCCACTTTCGACATCGAATCCTTATACATAACAGCTACCTGCATCATAGGCTGAAATGTTGGGATTCCGCTAGAAACTCAAGGTGGAATCATTAGCTTCGGAAAGCAAGGTGAGTTAAGTTAATGAAGAACATCCATACTTAATTTCATATGATGTAATAAGCAAGAAATTCAACACGCTTGCCATCAAAAATGTTTTTATTTCCAGGTCAACTCTCGTCAAGCTAGGGATTTTTAGAGCACTCCATCCCTCCTTTCAGACCTTCCTGGAATCGTGGCAGAATAAGTAGATACAGAGATGTGAAGCGTTCAATGTATTTTATTGTTTTTTTAACCCAACATGGCGTTTGAAGAAGAATACAAATTTAAGCACGTATAGAGACATGATTAAGATGATGTTACCATTCTTGATAGTAAATGTGATGGGAAATATTCAATTATATAAGCATTAAAAATGTAGCAAATTGTACACACATGAGTTTGGTGATATTTGTTGTTCAAAAATGAAGGAATTTAAAGCATCTGCAAGGCTAGATGTTTTTGTATATCGGATTTCTTAACTGTATCTGTCTGTCTGTCTGTATGTCTGTCTGTCCGTCTGTCTGTCTATCTGTCTGTTTGTATGTCTCTGTCTCTGTCTTTGTCTCTGTCTCTGTCTCTGTTTCTGTCTCTGTCTCTGTCTCTGTCTCTGTCTCTGTCTCTGTCTCTGTCTCTGTCTCTATCTCTCTGTCTTTATATCTCCCTCCCCTCCCATCACATCCCTCTCCTTATCCCTCTTCCTTTCATTCTCCGTCTCCCTTTCCCTGTCCAGCGATGGAGAAAAGAGAGAAAAGGAGAACAATGTCAGAATGGCACCAGTGTGACACGCACTGCATAACTGATGCATCGCAATCATGGATGTGCCCAAACAAGCCACTGTATCTCCAACTGAAACATGCTGTGCATTCTGAAGTAAGACACATGACCTATGTAGTCGGTGCGCTCCTAAACTGCAATAGCTAACTTAAGTTAGACACAGCTGGTAGTGGTAAGTTACTTTTCAGATTTCATCATGTGTTGAACTGTGGTCGTTTGCTGCAGGTGAAGCAGCAGAAACGCTGCTTGGTCTGTTGGACGACGAAAGTAACGTCCTTTGCGAGACCCCGAGGAAAAATTCGCCGTGCATAATGTGGGATGAAGCAGGTTCCACTGCGTTGGTGGAGCAGACACAAATGGCTTAAGTGGGTGATCTGGTTGGAAGCACTTCTGATAGTCGAAATGCGCTTTCATACATTTTTGCAACAGAAGGTAGTCGAACGAAACAAACAATTCATGTTGTTTATGCTGCCGGAGTTTTTTTAGATAGAAAGCGTGTCGGCGGCCACTCCTAGCGCCGTGAGCAACATAGACAATTTTTTAGTGAACTTGTAAGCTGACGTCATGAATGTTTGAGGCTAGCTCGTAATCATTCGTAACTCGTGGAGTAAGCAAGTAGTATGACAATTCGTGGAATTTATCGTCCGTTGATACGTGGTTCACGTTTTTATCATAATTTCAGTTCAGTCGGTAAAGCTTCATGAGACCTGCAAGCTGCTTCCCTTGAGCATTATTTGCCGATCCACACGTGTTGCATGGTATGTTCCCATTGCAATGATCAATACGCGATGTGAGTCTACGCAGAACTGGCTGCCGCGTGGCCTGTGGTGCCGGTAAGCTAGCTGGAGGCTGGTGATGGACTGCACGGACGGAGCCTGGTGAACATTCATCGAATATACTTGCTACGATCTTTGTATATTTTGATATTTGCGAAGCGCTTCAACTGCGAGCGACAGGGAGATAACCAACATATGCACGAATCATCATCACTTTAATTGTGTGTAATGCCACATATTCCTAATTTGGATGGTTCGGGATTATTCATGAGCGGTTATGATGTGGTTCATTAGTGGTCACAAGGCGGTCTGATGGTGGTTATGATGTGGTTCAGTAGTGGTCACAGGGCGGTCCGATAGTGGTTATGGGGTGACACAAACGTGGTCATAGGGTGGTACAGGGCTGGTCAAGATATGAGTGGTCTCCACCACTCACGTGGAGTGGTCTTCCTGAGCCGATCCATGGTAATATCTGAGTGGTCTTGACCGGATCAGGAAGTGACTTTATTGTGGTTTATGGTTGCCACGAGGTGGTGCGGAAGTGGTCACATTTTTTTTATTGGTTGGTTCACGACACACTTTATGCACATTCACGGCTAATGGCGCCGCCCACACTGTTTCGCCGGTGGGCCGCGGGATTGGGAAATGTCCTGAGTGGCGCTAGAGTCGAACCCGGGACCTTTGGTACCCATAGCCCGACACCTTACCCACTCGGCCATTCCCGCCCCGAAGTGGTCACAATGTTGTCCAATGTAATTAGAAGGTGGTTCAGCATGACCACCAGTTGGTCCGCGGTAGTCACAAAGTGGTCACCATGTAGTTCACATGAAGTAAAATCGTAGTACAAATGTAGTAAATGTGATCAATGACGTTGTTCAAAGAGTCATTGTAGTCAGTATGTCATCCAACAGGGGATCAGGAGTGATAGAGTAGTAGTCAAGATGTCAAGATGTAGTAAATGTCGTAAAATGGCTGTAAAAGGTAGTCCAAATGAGGGGAAGTGAGACCACCACCTCATCACTACGTTTTGACCATCTTAAATGTGTTAAGTTTTTTTCGGCTTTGGTGAGGATGGGCAATCACCTTCAAATCATCAATTATGTATCCAACATCGTCCAGCATATTTCGTCATTCGCCTTACGTGCGGAAACGGTACTGCACTGCGAAGACTCGTTTTTGTGTACCCGACCTGTCACTTGTAAAGTGACCTACATTGCCACCAGTTAGCCCCCAGTGGGCACCTAATCCCACGCTACTCACTGAAATTTGGTTTCCTTGAGAAGAGCTAATTATTTGTGGAGATTGCCCACGGAGTCAACAAGAGCGGATCCCAGCCTGTTCCGAGTAGCGGGACATATCGACTGCCTATCGACCTACCTATACCTACCTATACCTACCTATCGACCGGTAGCGGGTTCTACCGTAAACAGTAATCTACGAGACTCTCGTAAACTTTCGTACTCGTCTGTAAGTCGGGTACCAGTCAAGGGACCTGACCTGGCCGGGCCAGAGTTGCATGCCAATATGTCTTTAGTAGCTCAGGGCTATTCGCATGGCTGATGAAACCAAGTCAGGTTTGCTGGTATATGCATTTTGGGAGAGGAAGGTTTCAGCGAGTTGCTTTCAC
Organism: Imbricaverruca yamaguchii; assembly: GCA_034440575.1. NCBI lineage: Eukaryota > Metazoa > Arthropoda > Thecostraca > Neoverrucidae > Imbricaverruca > Imbricaverruca yamaguchii. The sequence goes on from JAOTOL010001625.1 coordinate 2,476,826, forward strand.
GCTCTCCCTGCAATTGGACAACTATTATGTGTAGTATACCACGAGCTGCAAGCACACCGCGGAACCACATTCTCTCACTTTAAAGAAGCACGCCCCAGCAGACATTGAACACCTTTACTCGCTTTTTGCCCACCCATTGACCACCACAGTCCGTCATTACCCGCCCTTTGACCACCCGTTGTCCACCACATTCCGCCATTGCCCACCCACTGGCCATCCGTTGACCACCATATTCCGTCATTGCTCGCCATTTGACCACCCGTTAACCACTACCTTCCGCCATTGTCTACCTTTTGACCACCACATTCCGCCACTACCCACCCTATGACCACCACATTCAGCCACTACTCACCCTTTGACCATCCGTTGACCACCACATTCCGCAACTACTCACCCTTTGACCACCCTATTACCACCACATTCAGCCACTACCCGTCCTTTGACCACCCTATGACCACCACATTCAGCCACTACCCACCCTTTGACCACCCTATGGCCACTACATTCAGCCACTACCCACCCTTTGATCACCCTATGACCACCACATTCCGCCACTACCCACCCTTTGACCAGCACATTCCGTCATGACGCACCCTTTGACCACCACCTTCATCACAGCCCGCCACTCCTCTCGCGCTCGGAGCTGGCGACGGCAATCTGTTGACGCCCGTCGCCTCTGGTTTCAGTGTTGCCGGCGCATGGCTTTTGGACGGAGCCCAGCACCCCAGCAGGTAGGCGACGCCGCCATCTTGCCTGTGTACCGGTAGAGAACAGTAGAGTATGGTGGAGTGCAGTACAGCGGCTGGTTATTGTTGGCTTTGTGGAGGCCACCGCACGTCGTCGGCGGCTTTGTTCTTGCCTCATTGTGCGCTTCGAGCTCTCCTTTGTCGTGCCGTCCTCCGACCGGATGAGTGTCGCCCCGAGACGCCGTGTTTTGGAGCCAAGTATCCCGGCATGCCCCTCGGAGGAGCGGTGAAGACGCGGGCGCCACTTGGAGGCTCAGGGTAGACGCGGGAACCACTTGAAGGCTCAGGGTAGACGCGTCACAAGCTCGACCACTAAAGTAAAGTCAAGCTTTAATTAATTCCACTTGAATTGCCATTGAGGCTCGGGTAGACGCGGAGCCACTTAGGGTCGGGGTAAACGCGAGCCACTTGAGGGTCGTAAACGGGTGCTACTTAGTCAACGGCATAATGATTCACGCTCAGTGCCACTTGGAGGGTCGGGGTAAACGCGGGAGCCACTTGGAGGGTCGGGGTAAACGCGGGAGCCACTTGGAGGGTCGGGGTAAACGCGGGTGCTACTTGGAAGCTCGGGGTAGACGCGGGTGGGTTCATCTTGGAGGATCGGGGTAGATGCGGGTGCCACTTGGAGGCTCGGAGTAGACGTGGGTGCCACTTGGAGGCTCGGGGTAGACGCGGATGGGTGCCTCTTGGAGGCGCTGTGCAGATATGGATGCGGTTGAAGAAGCGAGTTCTAATATTTTTGTACCCAGGTACATGGGGTAGTTTTCAGAAGTCTTCGTTCGTGGGAACTATTTGTTAAACGTAATTTTCCCATTTAAATTTAATTTATTTTTTAAGTTATTTTTTAAATACTCAGATGCGCACCTGGGAATTTTGCAGGAGATAGTGATTTCACAGATTCCCAAGTCCAGCCTTTTGCTGGATAAATGTTTGTGAAAATGAAAACACCAATTGTCGAGAAATGTTACATCTCCTGTGACATTTATCGGCAACTGGTGCCCTGAGTTGTCTCCTGAGTTGTCTGACTGTATTGTCTCATTGCCAACATCTTTTCGTCGTGAGTTTTCTAATGACACAGATCGCAAAGTATGGAATTCCTACAAATGTTGTTCTGGCGAAATGCTAGTTGCATGGCGAACACCAGTGTCATGGCATATCACCGACACTGAATAGTTAACGAACCGTGCATTTTTCAAAGGCTTTTCTGCAGGCTCGTGCACGGGTGAGGAGGAAAGCTTCAAGAGAAAAAGGAACTAGATGTCATGACGTTTAGTGTGGACCTCACCCATGTGCCGCTTTTATTGTTTGCCGGCGTTTCTCCACTCCCCGTTTTTGACTGCCAGATACCGGATGCCACACAAGCCTTAACGTAGCCCTTTCCTCAACTCAGCTAACCTCTAACGGATGGCACTCTGTCATTGCTGAAGAAGAAAAAATCCAGAGAACTTGTCTCATGCTCAAGTGGGAGGACTCCATCGACGGCAGTCGGCCGGCAGTGGCCGACAGGTCAGGTGGCGGTAGTGCGGCGATATGTATGGCTGCAGTCTCCGTGGGAGGCGGCAACCGGCCATGACACCGGAGCCGACCGAGCGCGAGCACACCGTGCGACCTCGGGTCATCGGCACCGTGCGACCTCGGGTCATCGGCACCATGCGACCCCGGGTCATCGGCACCATGCGACCTCGGGTCGTCGGCACCATGCGACCCCGGGTCGTCGGCACCATGCGACCCCGGGTCGTCGGCACCATGCGACCCCGGGTCGTCGGCACCATGCGACCTCGGGTCGTCGGCACCATGCGACCTCGGGTCGTCGGCACCATGCGACCCCGGGTCGTCGGCACCATGCGACCTCGGGTCGTCGGCACCATGCGACCCCGGGTCGTCGGCACCATGCGACCCCGGTTCGTCGACACCATGCGACCCCGGTTCGTCGAGACCATGCGACCTCGGTTCGTGGCGCGGTGCAACAGTGCGCACATCGTCGTCAACTTAGGCCGGCGACGACGCACCAGCGACGGGCTGCCGTCGGCCGGCGGCCAGACGTTTCCGTGTAGAGGCTGGGCTCGTGACAGGCTCCCAGCACGTCAGGACTCGTTCACACGCCAGGTGCGACCATAAATTGGCTGCGCGATTCGTAAGAGACAGGTTCTAAAGAAGCAACCAGAAGTTCACTTCGTTGCGAGTTTGTTTCTTTGTTCACACGGAAGTCTGCACAAAGAAACAAACAAAAACAGACGTCTATTAGCATGCATGAACAAGCTCGCAGGGAAGTTGCCGACTTCCATTTTGTAAGTTGACTGCGCAACTCTGTGGCTCATGAGGGGGTGTATTCATGATATGGTCGGAATTCCTCCCACATGCTTGGTCAATAACCACCCTACATATGCTAGTCATGCTCGCGAATACATTGGATAATTGCACTAAGATGTGCCGCACAGATAAACTGGTGGTGGCCACAGCAACCTGCTGTGGCCAATCAGGGTGCTGCACAGCAACCTGCTGTGCAGCTCCCTCCTTCATCGGAATTATTCTGGATCATCTCGGAACGATGTCTGACTGCGGAAATATTCAGTGCCTATTACTGGTATAACTTGACTTGAACTTGAACTATGCGAAACTTGAAGCATGTAGCACGATGTAGAGATGCAACATTGCCACCAAAATTGATTCGGGTTTCAACATCAGCCATGTACTCTTGTTCTTTAATATCGGGATAGCCGGAAGCATTGGTCGAAGGTCTATTGGTCCTATTCTGAGCAGCAGGGAAGCCGTTTTGCTTCGTCTTCGCCGTGATCATTCACAGGTCGCATGCCGTCTGTGGTCGCCTGTCATGCAATGTCCAATGGCGACAGGGCGGGGTGCACCACATAGCCGGCCACCTTTCTGCTTTGACAGCGAACCAATCCAGCGTTCGACACCCCTCACTCCTTCGCGTGCCAGAATTAGCATCCATTGGTGAGTCCGAGCCTGTGTCTTGGCTGTCAAAATCGGACTGCGATCTGCTCGTCAACGAGCTTCCCCTCTCTTTCTCTCTGTCTCTCTGTGTCTCTCTGTCTCTCTGTCTCTCTGTCTCTCCGTCTCTCTCTCCCTCCCTCCCTCCCTCCCTCTCGCTCTCGCTCTCGCTCTATCTATATATCTCTCTCTCGCTCTCTCGCTCTCTCGTTTTTTTTTTTTTTTTTTTTTTTTTTTTTCTCTCTCTCTCTCTCTCTCTCTCTCTCTCTCTCTCTCTCTCTCTCTCTCTATATATCTCTCTCTCGCTCTCTCGCTCTCTCGCACTCTCTCTCTCTCTCTCTCTCTCTCTCTCTCTCTCTCTCTCTCTCTCTTACTCTCTCTCCAGTCTGGTGGATGTCATCGAGCACCGTGCAATTGGCGTAAGAGTTCTTCGGCCGCCGGAGGACCTCGCGGACGACGTACCACCGACTAACCTGGACACGTTCACGTGTGGAGCTTCCTAAAGGGAAATGGGGCCCATCTCGCGCTGATTGTTCAGCATGTGATGTTCCTCCACGTGGGCGGCAGTCCCGATTACTCGCTGGGAGGTGGTGTTATACTCTATCGCGCCCTGGAGAGACATTGAGTTGAATATTAAGGCCCTGGGATGACGTAACTACGGACTTGCTGTGTTAGAATGTCACTGAAACCGAGACATCAGGCCACCCTCACCATCTTAATGAGAGTGTTCTTTGAGTTTTCGGAGGTGGGAATACTTGGATACTTTTGCCGTGAGCACACCGAGGCACATACGCTATGTCCGCAGCTGAGGTCCGATCTTTCGGCACCCCTGCGGGGCGGTTTTGCCCAAGCGCCTGCTCTCAGATCTCCCACCGTAGCACAATGCGCACATGGTAGAGCTGTCCCGGTTTCTCGGGTCCGGTGAAGGGAAGACTGTTCCGTTGACGCGAGCGAGGCCGTGGCCTTGGCACGTGCCACTGGGTCGAAGGATCCGCTTTAAGGCAGATCATGCCCGTGAAATGATGCCGCAGGCGCCGGTCGGTCAACGTTAATCCCGTGGCATGGCGGAAACTCACCAATGCTGCCATCTCCTGGGCAGTGTCGATTCATGTCCTTTAGAACCTGAAAGCTGAGAGATTCTTTCTACACCGGGCTATGCGCTAGCGCGTGGTACTAACGTATGCATGTGAAGAAAAACAAGGCTCGTACTGAGCTTGAACAGAGGGCAAAAGGTATTCGCCAGGCATAATCCTCTGAGGGTGCTTTTCCCTTCATTGCCGCATATGGCCAGCCCACCTGCTCCTCATAAGCCCACCATTAATATTTTGTAGATGTTTCCCAGCGTTATAGCCTATACTTAGATAAATCCCGTAAGCAAATTCTTGAAATGTTCTCAGCGTTAACCGTTGAAGTGAATCACAGGAAGGTCTTTCGCATGCACCTCTGGAAATCGCATGTACCTGTGACGTAAACATGCATCGATGGAACTGCAACTAGGCCGCGCTTATCAAGCAGTGCACTCTAATTCAGTGGTGAGAAAATCCAAACTTTTCACATTGAGTGTCAGTACTGTTTGAGCACGATCCAACTCCGCCAAAGCTCACTGCGCACACGGACCTGCCCATTGACGTGACTGGCTGCTGGTTTTGCAGCTATATTTTCTCTTTTTCGTGGGGCGACACCTGTCGCACTTTTGATTTTGTAAAATATATTTGTAGGGATGACAGCCGTCACCCCACGCGATTTTCATCTTCAACGTACTTCCGTTCCCTGTGTTACTCTGCGTTCTCTATCTATCGCCAACGGACCGCGACTCAAAATTACCGCCTCTCACCGCACCCGATAACCATCGCACGAACACGGATGTGGCTCTTGATACTCCCCCACAAGATACAGTCGTTGATGACCCACGCCGAAGCATTACACTCGATAACGCCATGGAGGCCCTTTGCACCTCGCCGACCCCTGCTCGTTCCAAGACCACGAACCAGTTTCGCAATCCAGACCAGACTATCACGCTCCACGCCTCTGACCCACGCGCGGACCAGACCACGCCCTTCCAGCCCGAACCAATCCAACCAATCGAGCCCTACCTCGACAGTGCTGGCTCGTTCGTAATCTTCAAGCATGTCAAGGAATCCGTTTCCTTCTGCCGTATTAACGTTTTCTGGCTGACCAAACAACCCCTCGCCATCTGCTCCTTAACCAATCCCGAAATCGAAGCCCCCGCCAACGTAATACTAGCCACTAAAACTCAAACCCGAGCCAAGACCAAAGCCCTGCCCCGTACCAGCACATTTTTTGGTAAATTCGTCATAATTTCCCCACATTCTAGTCGCGACACCACCAAGGGCACCGTCTTCGCGCCGGATCTCCGCTTCATGTCTGAGGAAGATATCCAGACGGAGCTCAGGCCGGAGGGAGTGACCCACTTCCACCGCATCATCTCCTTCAAAGACGGCCAGAAACGGGATACAAGCCTCCTCGTCCTTGCCTTGAACTTTACCACTCTTCCCAAGACCCTCCTCGCCGGCTACATCCCACACCAAGTCCGTGTCTTTATTCCCAATCCTCTCCACTGTTTTAATTGCCAGCGCTTCGGCCACGGTAGTAAAAAGTGTCGCCAACCAGCCCGTTTCCTAAAGTGCGGCGAATCACCCGTCCTTACTCCACCTGCTCCAAACCTGCCCACTGCCTTAGGTGCAACACACCCGACCACCTCACCACTTCCAATCTATATCCAGTCTGGCGCAAAGAGAAAGAGGTTTGCGCCGTCAAGACCACAACCGAGGTGTCATACCCCTAGGCCCGACGGTCAGTCGAGGCCACCTCCCTCTCGACGAAAGCTTACGCCCAGGCGGCCACTATTGCTCTCTCCACCCCTCGTCAACACCACTTCTACTTCTACACAAACTGACATGATTCCCGTCTTAGCTCCACAAAAAAAAAACACCACCTACTACACCGACACAAAACACCCTGACTTCCATCACACAGACCACTCCGACTCCACAGACTCAAGTCACAAGGAATACCAGACCCCGCAGTCATTCGGCTGCAGGGGAAATGAGTTCCACTTTGGTGGGACGCCGACCAAGCTCGGCGTGTCCAGCGCCGGCCGGCGCCCGCTTGACCCGGCCGACTCAACCCAGCCGGCGCGCATCCCCGCGGCAGCGGCCGGCCGTTATGGCCATTCCAAGGTCACAGATCCGCCAGACGGCTCAGGTGGATCCACCTCGACCGCCCTCACACAACGCACATGCCCACCAGAGCTACACTCTCGGCTCCGGCATCCACCGAAAGGTGCCGACAAACATTATTTTTTTTATTTTTCCAATGGCTGCATTTTTCAATGGAATTGCCATAGTTTAATATCCAAATAGGCTGGAATGCAAGTTTTTTCTCAATATTTTCACACCTGTTACCATCGCACTCCAAGAAACATGTTTTTTGCCCACAGATACACATAACTTCAACCTTTTTCAATTACTCGCTACACCGCCACGATGAGGTCCATGGACCACATCGCAGTGGCGGTGCAGCACTCTACATCAACAATAATTTTATACCTGCACAACTTACAACAACTCACAGCAGCTCACGTTTCGATCACCACTAAGTCAAATCCGAAAATGAATCCACCGATTGTCCGGACGCACCCCATTGAAGTCACTCCCGGCCTTCAAAATTCAAAACATCACCATTACAGAACCAAAAGCAGAAGAAAACACAATTGCGGACACCATGGTTCAAGATAGCTCGGATAACAATTACAGACCTAAATTCTTACAAAATGCACAATCCGCTTTTCACACTGATTTAGCACAATTCCATTTTGCACACACTGAAACATACAATGCTAAATTGCAAATTTCAGAACTAGAGATAGTCATTTCCTCTGCCGGCAATACTTTCGTAGAGCCCGACAATTTGCATTATTCATTTTTCAGACATTTACCTGATCACACCAAACATTGTATTTTGCACACGTTTGATGCACAATGGACGAGTCATGCCCTCCCCAAATCTTGGAAAAATCTTTCGTTATACCTATTAAAAACTGGCAAGGACCACAGGAACCCCACCAATTTTCGACCCTCTCACTCACCAGTGGTTTAGGAAAACTTTTAGAACGCATGGTTATCAAAAGACTTACCTGGAACCTCGAAACAAATTCCCTTCTTTCTCCCTTCGGTGAGGATGTAATGCAATAGATCACCTTATTTGGCTAGAAACAGACATCCGCCTAGGCTACAAAAAAAAAACATGAACAGACAGTCGCAATATTTTTAGACATAAGCAAAGTTTGCGACATGGTTTTCAAATCCGCATTACTTTTCAAAATTCAGCAACTCGGTATAAAAGGACATTCAGCTCATTATTTATTATTTTTTTTATCCTGTACTCATCTATTCCACATCAGGTGCCGGTCAGCGATCTCCGATCCACATGTTCTACAAAATGAACTACCACAGGGAAGCTACATTTCATCAGTGTTATTCAACCTCATCATTAACGACCTTTTCACTGACACGCCTATGAATATGGCATATTCTTTATTTGCCGATGACAACGCAATTTGGTGTTCAGGAAATACATTACGAGCATTGTTTATTTCGCCTACCAAACTCATTAGACAAAATATGTCAATGGTCCCTGAAGAATGGTTTTATTTTTTCCGTCACAAAGCCAGCAACGATGTGTAGCAAAGTCCAGAGTCTTTGGAATGCTCACGATGCGTTCGGTTGATAAAGCATATCGATGAACTCGTCGGAGAATGTGGCCCCATCAAAACGTGGCATTCCTAACATACCTCGACACAACCGTCACCGGCCGGAAGGGCTCCGTAACCTGTCGGGTTGCTATGCCGACAGCACCGCCCCCTCCGTCTGCATGGAGTCAGTGCCGCCGCCCGCTCGATGCAAGTGCATGGCACCTTAGGACCCCGTCACGCCCCCCGAGCAATGGCCGCTGCCTCGACTGACCAATCATGGTCCGGCAGACACTATAGGAACTGCGCCGCGCGTGTTCACCAATCAGAACGCTGCTTGTTAGAAATGATGCATAGTATAGGCAGTGCCGTGTATATATATCTGTACTTGGATGAAAATAAAGAGAGGGACCCCGGAGACGCACAGAGACGGCCGCTGGTGTTTGCAGTATACTGGGCCAACGCCCGGTCACACCAGTCGACAGCGTTGGCGACTCTAGCCGGAAAATGTGTGGCCGACTCTCGTAGCCGCTTGGCTCCGGAACTTCTGAGCCGACGTGACAACTGAGCGAGTTGTTCTCTACCAAAACCGGGGAATATCAAAAACGCGCACGTCCATTCCTAGACTACCCACGGCCAGGGTATTAACTACCTAACAGATGATATTTAGGAAATCACTTCCCCGCAAAAATCCAGAAGCAACGCTTCATCTCGGAAACAATGATGTACTTTTGGCAAATTAATTTCAATTTCTTTGTATTAAGTTTGGCCAATAGCTTTCAATGCATAAGCACATTAAACATATCCAGAACAAATGTTTTCGCCGACTCAATATATTTATATGGATCACTTCTTCATCATTTGGAGCCGACCGTCATACACTTCTACTACTTTTTAAATATTTAGTTCTGCCCATAATTTAATATGGATCCATAGTATATACCGGTGCCAGCACATCCTCCTTACACATTTTAGACACCATTCGAAATAAAAATATCCGCATCGCACTCGGTGCAATGACAACGCCACCCATCATCTCAAAATTCGATTTCAAGCAAGCTACCTCATACATGCGTCATTACAAATTCTCCCAAATATATACCATGATACCAACTACACCACCGTGGTAGATAGCAGAACGACACATTTTGTATTTAGCCAGCGCTCCAAAATCACAACTTTCTCCAGAATGTATGAAGGACAAAAATTTTCACAAATTTCGGTCTCGCTATTATCATGTTACTTTCGTTTTACTGACGGTTCGAAAGATGCTAGCCTTACAGGAAATGTCATAGTTTCTGGAACGTACAAAACGCAACATTGATTACCAGACGAAACATCAATTTTCATCGCTGAACTACATGCCATACTCATTGCCCTCCGTTATATTCGCGACCGTTGTTCGGAATCCAAATTTGTTTTACAGTCTCTTGCATCACTTTCTTTTTCACATCATTGCCATATTTCTATTTATGAAGCATTAGGAACACTTCATCTGATGAGCGTGAAGGTCCGTTTCCTGTGGGTGCCCAATCACTGTGGCATGCCAGGAAATGAAGAAGCCGACACATGAGCAAAAACATCATTACACCTCCAAAACATTACAGAAATTCCACCACATTTTGAAGGTACTAAATCATTAATACAACAGAGTATTCGAAACTTTTGGATTAAAATTGGACACAAAAAAAGAATCATACAAAATTGGGTACCATCAAACCTGTCGTCGATACTTGCACCACATCATATAAAAAACCGACACGAAGAAAAAGTCTTATCACGTTTACGTATCGACCATAGTTTTCTTACACATCAATATATTTATACGGCCTCACCTAGACCTTCATGCCCATCAGGCAAGACCTATCTTACAGTTACACATATTCTTCTTTACTGTCAGAAGTTCCATGGCTCTTGAAACTACTGACGGATGACTGCCATACACACAAAATTCATTTTACTCTAGCTACTCTATTGGGATGATCATCCGTTCCTCATCAAATTACTTTTCAATTTTCTATCCAACACAAACCTGTTCCAAAATGTATAAAATGAATTAGTCAGCATAATATAATACACATGTTCTCATTAACAGCACGAAATGGCCTGTGGAGGCAGAAGTGCCTATATTATCAAAATGTAAAATGACAAACTTTCATGGATATTTCGACAGATATTCTTCCGACCTGAGTGGACCATTGGTGGTATTGGTGACGTTCCATTCCACCGATAAATGCGACATAATGTATACAAATTATACGTTCCTATCTGTTTCAAAGTATTCCTGAAACGCCCCGAAGGCGTGATCCGAAAAGGACCATGGTGTTGCACTGGGGCTGTGGTAGTCGGTTCCCTGAGACCTGAAGCGACTAGTCGGTGCGACAAGGCGTGAGCTACCGTGAGTTGCCGTGGTTTGACGCCCGCTCGGCAGCCGCACCACCGCCTCTGTAGCCATGTAGACGACGATGCAGCACCATCAGACTGCTCCACAACACAGCTCGTGACGACGCCGGACCGGCCAGCTCCAAACGTCCAACGTTCACTTCGATCTCTTACGTGTTCGGCGTCCGGGTATTTTTGCCGGCCAAGTTGGGGAGCCGGCGGTGCGGACCGGCAAGTTTTCGCCGAGGACAGGCCGCGCCGTTGGCCCAGCTGGCGGAGGCGGCTCTGCGCCCACCGGCCGCCGCTTGCCGGACGGTCGTGACGCGTCCTCCCGACACGGGAGGTCAGCGCAGCACGTGCCACGTGGCGCGCCACGTGTGCCACTGTGCAGCGACAGCGACGCTGCTCGCCGTCGCACCCACCGGCAAAGGTGGATGGATGCCTTTGGCCCCCGGCTGGGAAGGTCGGGACTGGTCCGATAGAGCCGGGACGAGCTGCCAGGACGGCCGTGTCGGTGCATTGTCCGCACTCGTTGTTGAACTCTCGGCTTGAAATTTTGAATTGAAATTGAAATGTTGAAATATGTTGAACTCTCGGCTGACATTCTGCCGTTAAACTGGAATGTACGGGCTGGGGGTGGTGCCAGGGTTCACGCAATAACTTCTGTTGATCGTTGAACCCATAAAGGCACCCCACCAATAATTTGCATTTGTTTTTTTAAGTAATGTCCGCCTTCAGTGCAGGTACATATACAGTGCATTGGCACATTAGGTGTACACAAATTCGAACAAGTTAGAACAAAAAACCACGAATGGCAGGGGTTAGGGGTGCGTGCCATGGGTATGTACTTAAACAAGACCGATCAATATCATTGCTAAGCTAACAAATTTCCGTTGTTGGAGTCATGGTCAGAAAGGTGCGCAAGCTGATTGGGTGACGCTAGCGGTGCTACAAAATTGATGTGACAGTATTAATGCTGGAAACATGAATTGGGCTAGTCCGCTAAAAGTCTGCCTGGCAGGTGGACACACCGAAGTAAGCAAGCTGAGAGAGGCCGGGTTGGCAAAAAAAAAGATATCGTTTGATCGAAATCGACATTCCTATCAAGCATATGCGTCCCGTTCAAATTGTATCTGAAATAGAATATTAGCTCCTGATTTTACCACGACCTTCGCGAATTGAATTCAGTGTTAGCGCACAGTGATAGGGAATGGTTGTTTTCGTATGTATCAGCTGAGTCACGTAACTTCACGGTTCAGTATTTACCCACAGCCCAACTTGTGGCCAATAATGTGACGTCATGTGTTTATGTGCATTCATAGTTTGTGCTGACTTTGGCTGTCATTGGGCCGTTCAGTGTCAACGATCGAAATGAATAACTAAATATAGAACTGTCGATCTGTATTGTTGGCAGTGCCATATGTGCTGCGAGCCCGGCCGGTCGTCATGCGCTTATTGCCCGCCGGTGCTCAACCTGAGCATCGACATGATTGGCAGGCGGTAAAGACCCGAGCCAGGCGGGCAAGTGGTGGCCGGCGGTGACCAATCGGACGTGTGTGGCCGGCGGCCGGCTGTTGCCGTGTCGACACACGGACAGCGGGGGGGGGGGGCACCCGAGCCCGGGCCGGCAGGTCTGTGTCGACGCTGTAGATCACATGCATGTGTGATGCCTGCTGTGTCCGATGCGTGCTGTGTGGTGCGTGCTGTGTCCGATGCGAACGACGCAGTAATCCGACGTCAAATGCGATGCGTCAGCTTGCTTTGAGTCAGCTTGCTTGTGATGCGTCATCTTGCGCAAACGTTTCTGAGACGGTCGCCCGTGACCCGGAACGCCTAGCAAGACCAGACAGAACTTTGTTGGTTGTTTGGCACACTAAATTAAATCAATAAATAAGTGTACATTGCATATGTGGTTTGCCGTTGCGGGAAGTTCCCGCTGAGACGCATGCATCACAGACGGGTAGGTCGAACGCTTCTCGGCGCTTTGCGTTGGGACCGTGACGGTTCCTGGTTAAGCGCCGTCAGGCATCAACCGGGATTAACCGACTTTTCCATTGCGATGATCATTGCCCACACGGAAGCCAATTTCGTCCCTGGCAAGCTTGGCAGCTGCTGGGACGATGTCGTCACGAGATTTCCTCAGTGATCGCTGTGTGTTCAGTAGGCCGCTGCGCACGTGCACTTGTTCTGTGCCGTTAAAATGTAGCACTTGGAGTCGGGACTACGAGTGTGCGGGTAAAGTGGTAGATTGTTACTAGCTGAAACCAAATCGGGACAGATGGAGTTATGCATGACGCCTAGACAGACCTGTCTGATCTCCGTACCAATGGTAAGTTCAGATCCCAGGATCGCCGACAACGAGGTGTGAGGCTGGATTGTGCCGTCAGCATTTCGAGTTGCTAGGTTTTACTTTGCGTACACCTTTATGGATGTATATGTCTGTCTAATAAACGGGTTCACGGTTCCCTGTGGAAATACTGTCTTATTTTTGCAGTAACTTGGCCATACCGACATTGGCTGACACAGCAGACATAGACCAATCATTATGTCACGCTTCTACTTGTACCCATTGCTACGGACAGATCTAGGAAGGCCAAAGAACCATGCCCCTCTCCCCAGGAGGCTGCTTTTTGCCCAAAGGTGGTCTTAAAATGTCATGCCTCCGAAATGTAAGAATATTTTATTTCATACAAATTGTTTTAAACAGACCGACACATGCTAGCTGTTCAAATCTGATGAGCTTTCTTAGATCGGAAAAAAAATTAATTCCCAAACACACACTTCTGGGGTCCGCCTCTCCCACTATGCAGAATCAGATCAAATGCATAATGCAAAGATGGATCCGATGCGAATGGAAGTGTTGCAAAATCCAGTGAACTTGTCCTTATATGTCCAGATTGTACGGCGGTGGTAGCACAATGGTCAGCTCAATTTTTGACCTCACGCGAACTCCGTCACTTCTAGGACAGCGTCCACGTGAGGTTGTGAGGCAGCAACAGTTGACCTGGTGTTGTTGGCTGTCGCCCCAGTCCTCCTGTATCAAGCCGTGGCCTTTACATGCAGCAGGCGTGTACTATCTGCATGGCCCAGTCGGCTAATATGCCTGTTTCAAATGTGGGGAGCTTCTGCCCAGAGGCGTAGCCAAGGAAGTGCGTTCCCCTCCTCTAGCATAAAAAAAAACACTAAATCAACCTAGGACTTGACATTTTCATCTCGCAAATGCCTAAGTTTTCCGCGCGGAACCTTTCTCTGTTTCATCACATCTTTTGCCACACCCTCCACCCCCTCCACTGACGGAAATCCTGGCTGCGCCACTGCCTCTAGCCGGCCAGACTTTTGCTCCGCCAGCGCCTACTCAGGAGATGGCGGCAGCTGGGCAGTGTTCGCCGCGCCACGAGATGAACGTCGATCGACCAGCGCCAGCGGCATCGAATTCACGAGCAAGATCTGCCTCGAAGGAGATCCTTCGGCCCGGCGGCACGCCCCGGGGGCACGGTCTCGCCTGGTGTCACTGGAGCAGTTTTCAGTTCGCCGGGACCCGAGAACTCGATGCAGCCGGGCCTGGTGCACAATGTGCACCAGCACGGGATCTGACCGCAAACGCGAGAATAGGATTTTTTGCAGGGAATCCAAAAATTGATCCTCTGTCGTATATATACAGGCTATGTATCGGTGTGTGTCCGATGAAAAATACCATTAAAGTACAAAGAAATAAGAACTTGCAGTAGGAAATCGCATTGGATGAATAGCTTTCAAAATCATCACGTTAAGTAATATTCCTGAAGTGAAAACAAATGCGCTTCGTCGTAGATACCGGCAGATCCGAAGACCAGGCTTCAGTGGGACCAAATCCGTTTGGAGTATGACCCGAAGAGTCCAAGGTGTCAATAATATGCCGCCTTCTTTCCACCGTTTTTTTAAAGAAAAAACTCGACTTCTCTGGGTCACCTTTCCCACTTTTGCCACGTCACCTTCGCCAATGCATGAATAGAAACCTCTCTTCCGTTTTTCTAAGAGATAACGCGTCTTTGATAGACGCTTACAAACAAACATATCTGAACAAAATGTTGATCCATTTTTAAGAAATACTATATCTCTGATCGAAGATTATCGGTTTGCGGGGCCAATGTTAGCACACTCACCATTAAATCCGCTAGTGATTGCAGATCAATGGTGACTCGCCGAGGTTCTCATCAGTTGCGTAATGACAACGGGCTTGGTTGCCATGGACGCGGATTCCTGACAATAGTCAATGCGAATAGCTGTAACGGGGTATCCCGTTTATAATTTTAGTTAGCTTATCCATACCAGATCTAATTTCCTGCCTATGGAGCATTTTGGCTCGGGCTAGCCAGAAACATTTCGATGTTCTTGCCCTAAACGTTTATTTTGACGCCTCGAATCCGACTAAGGATGGCATTTGTCCCGTGCTATTGCCGTGCCTCTCGAGATACGGGCCTTACTTCGACGTTGTGAGGTCACGAATCCAATCGTAATTAAAGTCATCACTGGTCAGGTCATGTCAGGTCACATCGAGTTTATGCTCTACAAACAGTGCCCGATATTGCCATGTTGACTTTATCGACAAGACATTATCTTCACCCGCGATCCTTTCCAGTATTCTTATGAACGTTGTCACCTACCCTGAACGTGGAAACGTGGAACGTGGAAGACCAGACAGTCACCTACCCTGAACGTGGAAGACCAGACAGTCACCTACCCTGAACGTGGAAGACCAGACAGTCACCTACCCTGAACGTGGAAGACCAGACAGTTGTGCCAGCGCCTGTGCCAAGAACCGTTGTGCCCGGCTTTCCATGTTTCAACGCGACTCGATATGCCATTCTGATGCAACATAGATCCAGCCGAATTTATTTGGCTCGGTGGAGTGTAACGTGGAGCGCGGCCCAGGTCATCTGTCTCAGCTTCATCTAGCCCGCCGCACCCATCACGCCAACTGGAGCCGAACCTGGGGCGCCGTATCTGTTCAGGCACTCGACTATTGTATTGTCACTTTTATTTCATGCGTTCGCCGAATATCATTTGCAAAGCATCAGCCGCGAACGGTGTGCTGGTTACATCGGCGGCGGTTCGCTCAAATCCCTGCCAATCAAGATATGCAAACAGGCAACTGGCTCTTTCATCATTGTGTGGGCCGTGTTGCGATGTGTGAGTCGCGAATATCGGACGAGCCGACCCGCGCGAGTGGAACATTGCGGACAATGATGCCGACCGTGGGCGCTATCACCGCTGGGATGTCAAGCACGAGACCCTGCCCAGCTTTCATGTGCTTAGCCATCTTAATTATCACATAGACACGTGCAATGACATGTGCAAGACATGTGCAAGACATGTGCAAGAGGGTTCGCCCCACGGAATGCCACCTCACTGGGAGCAATTCCAAGACTGCATGATAACCTGTGGCAGTACAAAACGCCGAACACCGATGCATGCCTATTGGTGTTGGGTGTCGGGTCGGATAACTTGTGACGACACAAGGAGAAACAGACAACTGCTGAGACTATATTAGGTGGTTACTTTGAACAGAGATCTGGCGTTCACTGCTTGTTTTTTGTGGATGTGTTCTCTTTGGAAAACGCTTAGCGTGCTGCGAAAATTATGTGTCATTTATAGGATGGTCTCATTTTATGGAGATCACGGTGGGACTAAGATGACATTGCACTGGACCTTGATGGCATTGCGTAGGCCAAACATACATTGCAACACTTCTAATGGGTGTCGCTTACATTAGAGGGTATCTGTCCATAAAATGCATATTAAACGTCTTCGGTCTGATTCGAAAAAGTTGCTCTTTGTAATCAGCTACTTCCACCTCGAATATTCCGCATTCATGCCCTACATGAAATGCCCCGCACAAAACCATGCGGAATGCCAGTCCATGGAAGTACGAAAAGCGTTCCGTCAAGCCTGCATTATATTTATTAACATAATTGTGCCACGCGGAATCCGCTTACCACCGATTTGCAGCCAATGTGCATGCTGTTAAATGTATAATAGTCGTTGTGTTTCTGTCGTAAGCTGCCTCCTACCACGTGACGCTTATCTCGGTCAGGAGCGGATGCAGGGGAAGGGCACTGGGGGCATGTGCCCGCATGCAAAGGTGGCGCCCCAGCTGAGGCGGCACACCTTACGGAAGGCTGCAATGCATACCACCTCTCACTCAACACATTTTTCAGTCACACATGCCCTTTTGAGAGGCAACGGCACCTGTGTAGTGCCGTGCACCCCTCCCAGCAACACAGTCTGTTCAGCGTGACGCCCCTCAGGCGCCCAAACGGCGCCTCCGAAGACGCACTTCTGAACAATAATGCGCTCCCTCATGATAATTCCTGGATCCGACCCTGATCTTAACAATCCATCAGGCTCGGTGAGGCCAGGAAGGCTGCGTTGTGCGGCATCAGAATGAGACAGACAAGTCATTACGGCCGCAATGCAGCTGCGCTAGCGGCGTGGTGTGATGAAATTGTGATTGGCACCGTGCCACGGCTGTTTACAATTTCAGGAGAACGTAATGACTGCGAGCACTGCTATAAATCATCCAGCAGCTTCCATGGATCAACTTGAAAAGTTATGTGACTCCTGTCTTCCATTCTTTCTTTCCTTAATCTCTCTACCACTCTCCATCTCCGTCTCTGTCTCTGTCTCTGTCTCTGTCTCTGTCTCTGTCTCTGTCTCTGTCTCTGTCTCTGTCTCTGTCTCTGTCTCTGTCTCTGTCTCTGTCTCTGTCTCTGTCTCTGTCTCTGTCTCTGTCTCTGTCTCTGTCTCTGTCTCTGTCTCTGTCTCTGTCTCTGTCTCTGTCTCTGTCTCTGTCTCTGTCTCCGTCTCCGTCTCCGTCTCCGTCTCCGTCTCCGTCTCCGTCTCCGTCTCCGTCTCCGTCTCCGTCTCCGTCTCCGTCTCCGTCTCCGTCTCCGTCTCCGTCTCCGTCTCCGTCTCCGTCTCCGTCTCCGTCTCAGAGACGGAGACAGAGACGGTCTCTGTCTCTGTCTCTGTCTCTGTCTATGTCTCCATCTCCATCTCCATCTCCATCTCCATCTCCATCTCCATCTCCATCTCCATCTCCATCTCCATCTCTGTCCGTGTTTATATATCCATATCCGTATTTGTCTGCATATCCGTCTCTGTCTCTGTATCCGTCTCCGTCCCGTCTCTCTGAAACCATGTCGCTAACAACCTGATTCAGCATGCCTGGGCCCAGCTTCATCAATCTGCATTAAATTGTAATTTGCAAATAAAAAGCACAACTTCAAATCACGTTTAACGCTTTTGCCAGTTTCACCAATAAAATACGTACGTTGAAAATAATGTGGTTTGAATAATGAATTTATACGAACCTACGTATACGTCACATACCAGCAATTGTCAATGGATAATAAGAAATATGGCACATGCATAAATGCTCCACATTGTTTCAAATCTTTATGTTACCATGGGTGCATCAGTATCCTATGATAACCTTCCCTCGATGATTCGAAGAAGAAGAAAAAAAACAGTCGAAAGTTGCTTGTTCTTGGTGTATACAACCCTTCGTCAAACTACACAAAAAGCAATTGGAACTAATTGTCAAATTCTCACTGCCATATATGTCGATGTCGAATCATCGAGGAAGTCATCATAGGATACTGATGAAATAATATTTTCCTCGCCAGAACGCTAAATGACGCACAGTAATTTATATTACTAGGGGTTGACTTAATACGTTTCTTCTTCATTTTGATAGCTGTCTGAAATTATTCAGAGCCAGTTCACTAATAACAACATACTTGGCTGCTATTGGTAACCGCAGAAGACAAGTAAGATGCTTGACACACATTGTCAGATATATTTAATAAATGTTATTCTTGCTAAATCATTTTTTCATACAATTTATTGACACATGTTAGATACAAATCATATTAATTCAGTGTAAACATTGGTCAGAAAACATTGATGGTTTGTGTAACCAAGGCAACTAGATGTCTAGCAAGCCATTGATAGCAATGTTTCATTCATTATCATTAGTAGCCGGTTTTTTTTTGTTACTGCTTACTACTTACTACTCTAACATAAGTTATAATTTACTACTTACTACTTTACTCTGTTTCATAGCAAAGTTGTACATTGTAAACACGTCTTAGTAAGTTTTCGTCAGTAGTAAATGCGCCGAGTTGGATACGTGCGTCGCATTTGTCACGATGTAAACAAACAAATTCCCTTCAAGACTTCCTGAAAACATGATATTTACGTATTTTCTGTCACGGTAGTTGTCAAGTTGTTGGAAAATGCATGCATAAATCGTAATATTTAACCAATGTAAAAGCAAATGCAATTGTACGGAAAATTTGTTAAATGTAGGCTAAGACAGTTTCAGCTCAGATCAATGAAGCAAACGAGAGCAAGCGTGAACATGAATCGCTAATTGGCATGTTCAGGCACCTTTTTTACTTGCTTGTGCAGAAGAAGAAAAATATCCCGGACAGCTCAACACGAAAAAGCGGTCATCATGTTCCCAAGTGGATAGAATAAAGATGGTGGGAGTAGGGGCATTGAGCGGGAGTGAGATGAATGGACACAGGCCCCTGTTTGTATGGGTAAGTGGGTCTATACTGTTTGGAAAACTTGTTGAACAGGAGATAGGTCTTCATTTACAAAGTCCCGAAGATAAATGTATATATATATATATATATATATATATATATATATATATATATATATATATATATATATATATATACCTCTCCAAGGGGTCCCCAGACGTGCGCGGAGCGCACCCAAAGGCCAATAATGTCGTGGCTTCCAACACGTGGCTTCGTGCCACGTGTTGGAAAAGATTATGCAGCTTGGACTGGTACCACCGAACACAACCATAAAATCAAAGTATGGGCTGTACTCCAACCAACTGACAAAGCATCCAGAAATGCTAGCATCCGTACTAATTGTGATTTGCTCTTGCATCAATAGTAGCGCTTCGTGTCGCACACAGAAGGGAACGCGGCCTTCATTATGGAAGCCAAATGATCGCAGCGAACGAGAAGCCACGAGAAAATACGCCCTCAGCTCACGTCAAACGCCGCCTGGGTTGTTAACATATCCTGTTAGAACATGAATCAGACAGATACTGATATTGACAGCACACGATGCTGATATTCTTGGACATCCCACCTGCTTTACATTGACTCAGGCCCCCACAGAGCACCAGAGCACCACTTTAACGGCTTGATTACTTCCGCCAGTTCACCTTCCTGTAACTGACTGCGACTGCGGTAGCTACAAGGAATTGCACGAGCGGGAAAAAACGAGCGTTGCGCGTGGCCGCTGACACATGGGCGCTTCAGCTGTATTTTGATTGTTGTAGCATCAGCTGATCGACTGAGTGAAATAGCCACATCAAACTTCGCCAAGGCCATGTGGACCAGGGGTGGGTACAGGGGTCACTTGGAGCATGTGCCCCCACCCATGGCGTCTCTTCGGACGGGAAATCGTCTCGTACCGTCCACGGGCTTATTTGCCAAAGGTACCTCTTTGAGAGGAAAATGGGTCCTTTTGATACGGAACGGCACCCTTCAGTATGCCTGAGTTCATCTTTCCCGCTTGGCGAATTTTCCGCCGAAAGCGCCCTTCCGAGAAAATGCACACCCTCATCAGCTAACCTACGGAGTCAGGAGATATCTATCACCATGAATACAAACTACTTGCCTTTCATTTTGCAAAAACAGCAGTATAAGCTCTTACCGAAATCCAGATTCATGTTCACGGGTGGCATGAATCTCCGTGGCCTTCGTCCCCTCCTATTTTCACCATCTATATGTTTAATAGTCAGCTTATTTTAATGTCCATTAACACGCGCCCTGGAGGGGGGGGGCGAAATTCGCCCACTCCTCCGGTTCTTCGTAGATCACTCCAGATTTTACCGGCCGATATACGCCATTGTTTGTGTACCTGCTTATAAATGACCGGCGCGTTGTTTAAAGTAAGTAAAATTGAAATCGACCGAACGTTTTTCGAGTTAGGGGTCGCTAAGTAAAAACAATTCAAGCGCCAGACCACAAATATCGGCGATGATGCGCTTCCCGTATATTGGGAAAAATGAAGTGTTCTTGGCAAAACTAGCGACTTGTTTGGTGTACATTGTTATGCTATATTAATTCAAAGTCATGTCAGGTCACCGAGGTCAAGTCAGGTAAAGCTTATGACAGGTTAACACATGCCCTGGTGGGGGATGGCGAAATCCGCCCACCCCTCCGATTTTTCGTACATAACTCCATATTGTACCGGCCGATATTCGCCATTTTTCCGTACCTACTTGGAAATGATCGGTGCATTGCTTAAAGTAAGAAAAATGAAAATCGACCGAGAACTTTTTAAGTTAGAGGCCGTTAAAGTAAAAACAATTCGTAGCGCAAAACCACAAAAATCGGCGCTGATGCGCCTCCCGTATATTGGCAAAAGGGAACTGTTCTTGACTATACTAGAGACTTGTTTCATGCATTTTGTTATGCTATGTAATTTAAAAGTCATGTTAGGTCCCGAAATCATGTCAGGTCAAGTTCATGACAGGTTAATGGAGCCAAACTTGGTCAACTGGAAGGCTGTCATAAATGCAAATGACTGTCATGCGATTGATATCACTTTGTGTGTTACTCCCCTCTCTCTCTCTCTCTCTCTCTCTTTCTCTTTCTCTTTCTCTTTCTCTTTCTCTTTCTCTTTCTCTTTCTCTGTCTCTCTCACTCTCTCTCTCTCACTCTCTCTCTCTCTCCCAATTTCATCGTTGCCACATTTTTAGGTCGCATCGGGTCTTCAAGCCTGGTGCCGGGCGCGTGGGTCCACCGTCAAGCCTGGTCCACCGTCTCCACCACTAACACCGCGTACCCTACTACCACGGACAGGACGACTTCGCCACCCCGGAGGCCTTCTTCCCTCCCCCTGCTCCATCACCCCATGTGCATTTCCATCCACATTCTCCGCCAGTGCCTCACAGCCCTACCCCTCTCTACCTTTGCTGCCGATGCTCCTATCGCCGCCACCACCACCGACAACACTACCACCAACACCACCGCCAACACGAACGCCAACACTAACGCCACCATCGCCACAGATAACGGTACAGATTCATTTTCCTCTTTCGACCTGAATTTAACAAACATCTTGTTTGGGAAGGAGCCCGGTCGGCAGGATGCTTTGTCGAGATCAAACACGCTCTTATCGGAGCACGATCGACGCCCGCCGTCAACAAGCCAGAAGAACGGCAGAAATGTCCAGGGTTTGAGCAGAAGACAAGCATGTAGCAGCAGAAGAAGTGAAGACACCAAGAGCTCCAGAGGCCCTAAAGAAGCACTCCTGCGACTCTAGAAGGAAAACCTCCTACACCAAATCCCGACTTCTCCCTGTCTCCCATCTAACCTTCACCCCCTGGAGGAAACTTAGCGCAATGGCCCACTGTCTTGGGCCATTGCGCCCGGAGCGGGGACCAGAGAGCGAAAGTTCGGTACAGGGTGCAACGAATCCGGGTAGTTTTTCAGTCAGGAGGGACAATTGCGAGGGGTGGGACCGAACCCTTACACACTATGGCGTCCATCGCCACCACACAAGGAAAGAGCCCCCCCCAGGACGAAAAGGAGATTGTCCAAATTAGGGCCTCCAATAGGAGGCCCATAATTTGAAAAAGGAGCTACCTAGGAGAGGGTAGGAGGTCCCAGAAATCAAGAGGGGTGCGAAAAATTTCCACGGAGGCCCCCAGGACGAAAAAGGGGCCCAGGACGAAAAGAAGGCCTCCAGGACGAAAACGAGGCCCCAGGATGAAAAGGAGGCCAAGGACGAAAAGGACATTCCTAGGACAAAAGGGAGGTCCCAGGACGTAAAGGAGGCCTCCATAACGAAAATGAGGCCCCATGGACGAAAAGGAGATTGTCCAAATTAGGGGCCTCCATAAGGAAGCCCAGCATGTAGCGTTGTATGTTTTTGAGAGGGCACTTGCCCCCCCCCCCCCCCCCTCCCCCCCCAATGTTGGCTGCCCTCACCCCAATGATTTCAATCTTTAACATGGCACCATTAAAAATATCAAAAAATTTCCTGTTTTTCTTTGCAATATGCAAAGACGTAAGTTAATAGAATGTTCGTTTAATTTTTAACCAATTTTTGTCAGAAAAAAAGAATAAAGATCATGAACATTCTCAAAATTTTGACAAATTCTCACAAGAGCGAATAATTCCATCATCTTCATCGTGTCCAGAGACGTGTTTGTTCATTTTGTCTTGAAATGTCTGTTCTAAAGGAAAAAGTTGAACCCAACCTAATCTAATTAAACCTAACTCTTAGTTTTCCTCATGGAGATAAACTGTGTGCAAAATTTATCTTAAAGATACCTTAAGCAGCAATACTACCCTTTTAATTTTAATGACTTTTTTCAAGCAAGAGCTTAGCAAGGTTTACTTTGTTTTTTATGAAGCATATCTTTATTCTTCATTATATCTTACCCTACTTGAAGACCCACTTCTTGCTATTATTTTGTTTTCCAACTGAAAACTAAAGAGTACGTGAGCGCTAGGAATGGCTGAGATGCAACATGTTGGCTGACCTTGCAAAACAAATCTGATAAATATACGTCAAATATCACTTGTTTATCTTTCAAAATATGCGTGTCGTACATCGTTTCATCCTGTTTGCATGCAAATGATCTGGGAAGACCAGCGGGGTTTATGCTGGCTCATAAATCCCATCAGGGTCTAGGCTTCCCCACCGGGATTTCTTAGTGGGAATCCTGGAGAATTATCACTGGGAATAGCATAAAATCCCCTGGAGACTGTGTAGGAATCCCATGGTGGATTCCCATAGGGAACCGCATGGGATTTCCACACGATTGTCTCATGGGGAATCCCACATGATTGTCTCACGATTGTCTCCCACATGATTGTCTCACGATTGTCTCCCACATGATTGTTTCCCACACATTGTTTCATGTCCTGACAAGGACAATCCCATGCAAGTTGACGGGTCAATCCCATTGGATTTTTTTACTAGGGAGGAGGCCCCCAATTTGGCAGATAATGCCCCTGGAACATGAGAGAAAGCCCCATGCCATTTTAAAGGGGATCCAGGACATAAGAGGAGGTCCTCCAAGACGATAAGAGAGGACCATTGAATATATAGGAGGGTAGGACACATAAGGAGACATTGAAAACTGGCAAAGAGGCTCCAGGAAAGGAGACGAGATCCTTAAGACGCGAGATGAGGCCTATAATTTGCAAGAAGAAGCCCCTAAGAAATAGTAGTCATGCCGGGGTACTTGAGAATCACGATATGGGCCCAAAAACATAAGGCCGGAGCCCCTCAAAATCACGCTGAGCCTGGGGGTACCAAAAATTAACGGCCAGACCATGAAAATCACCCTAGTGGCACGACGGGTCGTACCGTTCTACAACAGCCTCATTGGAACCAAAACAAATGAAGCCGGAGCAACGAAAAGCAATCCGGACATCGATGATCACTCTAGGCCCCAACAATCACGCCAAAATCCCTCAAAATGTATTGGACCCCCAAAAGATGTCGAGGCCGCTAAAGCTCGCGTTAGGGATCCAAGCAAATGACATCGGGGCCCAAAAGATCACATTGACAAAAAAGTCGAGTCGCAGTCTTTGAAAACACCCTGGAGACCCAGAAGGCCGTGCCGAGGCC
The DNA here is from genome assembly GCA_034440575.1 of Imbricaverruca yamaguchii. NCBI lineage: Eukaryota > Metazoa > Arthropoda > Thecostraca > Neoverrucidae > Imbricaverruca > Imbricaverruca yamaguchii. The sequence goes on from JAOTOL010001625.1 coordinate 2,501,285, forward strand.
CCAAAAGCTGCAGCTGCTCAAAAAAAACAATCTTTATCCGGAATGTCACTCTGGGACAAAAATATGCTCCATCAGTGGCCGCAGTGACATATCAAGGGGGCAAATGCCCCTTCCATCCTGAAAGGGATAAGCTCCCAAGAGTCGTGCCTGGGCTCCAAAAGTCACGCTGGGGCCACCAAAATTCGCGTCGGTCCACCAGAATTCGCGCAGGGGTCTCCAAAAAAAATACGCAGGCCACGAAAATCTCGCTCAGAGGCCCGAAAACTTGCAATAGGAACCGACGAAACCGCATTGAGGCAACAGCTAAGTACAACGCATCCCACAAACTCGAATCGGTCCCCCAAAATATCGCGCGCGGAACCCACAATTCCCATCGGTAGTCCCGCCGAGGCTCCAAAAATTTGGCGTCTAGGGTCTCACGTAAGCACAGTGTGACCACAATAACCGAATCGATATCCCACAAAAAATCAAGCTGGAGCTCTTCAAAATAAGGATGGATTCCACAAAATAAATGCTCGAGTCAGGAAAATTCGCTCTGGAGCACCAAACATATTGCCAGATGCCATTACAAATTGTGTATGGTACCGAAAAATATACCGGATCTCGAAAAATCAATTTGAGACACAAAACATGGAGCCAGAGACTCGAAAATTCAGGCCGGAATTCGGACATTTTTTTAATCAGAAAAGATACACAAAAATCGCGTTGAGCACAGGAAACTGGCGTTGGGTCCTCGCAGCCACGCGCCTTGGCGCAATAAGTCGCACTAGGACGCGCCGAATCCACAAATTCGTACTGGACCCCCACAGATGTGCGTCAGAAGCCCCAGATAACAACGGGACAAAACAGCCAAAATGAACAACGGGACCCTACTTGCACAACGGGGCCCGACAATACAATTGGCCTTCCAAAGCGCCACATAGTCTCCCAAAAAGCGGCAGGGCCTTAACACATGAGTTGCAGCCATAAATAAACATATCTGGACTTTTTTAATACACAGGAAGCTGTCAAGGCACACAGAGGCCATGAGAACCAATAATGGCCTGCCAAAAAGGCTGAGGCCGCAAAAGGCAACATGGTTCTAAAACGAACGAAAAGACCGGGCGCTAAAAAAAGACATAGGGATCTTCGAAAACGCCTTCACTTGTAAAAAAATCATCGGTGCACAAAAAAGGCAACAAACTATGAGAGAAACAGTGGTTTCGAAAATGTATTCGGCCCCTAGAAAAATGGATTGGAGCCATAGGACACATCCCGTTGACCAAGAAAGGCGCAACGGGTCCAAAAGAGAACAATGAGGAAGGGCCTCGGTTCGATAGCCATTCTGGGAGGATAGCAGCAAAGATATGAGGTGCATCAAAGGTCAGCGGAATCCGCAGTTCATAACTACCAGAAAATGTGGGAGGTACGGAACTAATGATCAGATTTAATTAATCGACTTTTCGCAGCTAGCGCCCATACGAAGTATCCCAGCACGTCAAATATGGCGCAAGTCATGTGGCAACAATTAGTAAAGTCCAGTAAAAACCGTAGCATCGCATGAAGTGTGGGGAATGCGCCGAATGTGCAAGGTGAGCGTGCACGTGTATGAACGCTGGCGCGGTGGCGACAGGGAGATATGAACTGGAATAATTGAAAGTGGAAAATTGTACATTTTAAAGTGATAGGTAATATATTTTACATTGAAATTAGGGCTTAATACATTCTCGAAACTAATGCTTGTTTTAAGGTTTCGTTGCTTTTGTATGCACCGAGTTTTTCACGTCCCATGGTGTTGTCGAAGATCACGATGTGCTTATTTAAATCCCGGTCTTTTATTCGTTTTGGAACAATTTTGCCTTCTGAGGCCCCAACCACTTTTGTCAGACCCTTGTGCGCAACATGGCCCCTGTGTGCCTTGAGAGCTTCCAGTGTATTTTGTAGAGCTCCAGATAGATTTTGAGATCAAACAATTTAAGCGGCGTTGAATTTGTGGCTGGAACGCATGTCTTAAGCCCTGTCGTTTTTTTTTTGGAGACCGTGAGCTTTAGAAGGTCAGCTGTATTTTTCTCCCCCCCCCCCATTGTGCTCTTAGGATCCCACTGTGTTTATTTTGGTCTTCAGACGCACATTTGTGGGCCCCAGCACGATGTGGATGCTTCGGTGCGATTTTTATGGGTTCCAGCCCGACTTATCCCTCCCATGCGCTTGGTTCCGGGGGCCCAACGCCAGTTGTCTGGACTTAGCGCGATGTTTGTGGATCTCTTTTTTCTCATAAAGTCTGAATCCCGGCCTGATTTTTCGAGACCCTGGCGCCATGTATTTGTATCCCACCTATTGTTTTCGAGATCCGGTATGTTTCTCGGTATCGCACGCACTTTGTGAAGGCATCTAGTAATATGTTCGGTGATCCAGAGACATTTTCATGACCCGGACATTTATTTTTTTGAATCCCTCTTCATTTTGGAGGGCTCCAGCTTGATATCTTCAAATACCGATCCGGTTTGTGTGGTACAGGTGTAGTTTCAGCAGGGTTAGGTGACTTATCAAGGGATACCAAAAGAAAGCCTTAGAACTGGGTGGAGGAGTTAGGGTTGAAATCGGACGAATCAGAAACGAAAGTGCTAGAGTATGCCCCTCCACAGAAGAATTCAGTTGATCACTTTTTTATTTATTTCGAAGGTCCCCTTTGACAAATAGCGGTATAAGTCCAAGGACTACTTTAATGGGTGTAGGTGGACCCCCTGCAAATCCGTTTGCTCCTCTTCCTTGACGCAAATATAGGTACTGAACTGGTTCCTCAATAATTTTCAGAAACATACGCCCATGGGGCAAAGCGCACAATTTAAAGGACAAATTAACCCTCACAAGCATACAAAACAACACCCATGCCCCATATAAAATGGGAGGAATGATGTATTTAAATGCATTTACTGCCTACGAACTTCCTTTCTATTGTACGGCCTGCATGATTAGAGTTACCCAGTTGCCATATCTTCGCAACATCATTCACAAAACGGTGCGGCTCGGTCGTCCGATCACTTTCCCTCGCGAAGCACGCATCTGTATATTCATCGGAACTTGCCGCCATTTTGAAAGCGCTCTGTTGAATTGAAGTGTCAGGAGGTGATCATCATGTGATTTTTACTGACTCCTTATGCAGTCTTTTCGCGGCGAACACATTTTATCCCTCCAACCCACTTGTGCGTGATATCCTAAGGTGTCTTACTGCTGTGCACCGCCTGGGGCGGCGGGTAGTTCTTTGTTGGCTTCATGGACATTTTTTAATTGCTGGGAATGAGTTGGCGGACGCTGCGGCGAGGCGAGCGGCGCATGCCCAGTGTACTCGGTCTCAGCCCGTTCCCGCCACGGATCATTACCGACAGATCTCCATTTTTCTCCGCAACAAGTGGCAAACAATGGTGGACGCGACTCAAGCGAACAAGCTGAGAGCCATCAAGTCACGTTTGGAACCATGGGGTTCGTCCCGTCGTATGCTTAGGAAAGAAGAGGTTACATTGTGTCGTCTCCTCATAGGGCACACTTACGCCAAGCACGGTTATTTGCTATGCGGTGGTGACAGACCTCAGTGCACCAGATGTCGATCACCACTGATAGTTCGCCACGTTCTGTTCTCTTGTCCTTTATATGCTGAACAACGTAGATGCTATTTTGGATTTCTCCAGATGGCCTCTCTTAGCAACGTACTTTCCAACAGCTCTCCCATTGTCCAATCAGGGCAAGTGGTCGATTTCTTATACGAAGTGTCATTTTCAACTATATATACCCCTCATCGATAGCCATGAGGTGAAAACTGTGTTAGAAAATAAAGCGGTGTCCGCTTATTGACGCTTGGTACCGCTTCTAACCGCATCGCCATGAACATATGAGTTATGGGCTCAATATGACCAGAGCAGCCGAAGCGTCCGAAAGCGCAAATAACTAATATTTACGGAACGGTACAGCACAGCGAAAACCATTGGTGTGACGGCGTAGAATTTGAAGGTTTTGCATCATGTATGAACTGTCATTGTTGCACTGTTGCATTGTCATTTATGCATTGTTTCTCAATGATTGTTCTTGCCGTGAATATATTCGCCAAGAGTTAGCTATTTCATCTTGTGTCATAAGTGCCTTGCAGCCAGCACCAAATGTTATAAAAATCAACAAATTCCTAAGTTGGCGATTAGAAATCCAATGCAATCCACGTGGTCACCTTCGCGAAATTATCGGCCTAAGACTGAGAAATGATCGTTTAAGACATCAAGCTGGTGGAAATAAATAAACAGTAGTGATGAATCTAGCCATATTCAGTTATACTCGTGGGATATAAAAGTGAGTTGATCAATGAGAGATACTTGTAAGATATGCTCAGCACCAGCCACGCCAACTCACTGCAATCTAAAGGCCAGCGGAAGGATTATTCTGGTCGAGAAAGCATTGAGACGTTGGTTTGTTTTGACACGTAGGTGGTTATCCACATATTATTAATTAATACCATGGTATAGTCCAGTTTTCAGCAAAAAATGAGTATTGCTGTTGCGTTTTGAATAAATGGTGCACGATGCCATGACCAAACAAGACATCAATATGTAATCATGTTCTTATTCCCGAACCATACTAGAAGCCTAAAAAGCAATATGAGGCGCTCACACAATGGAGGCCCATTTCGGGAGCAGGAGGCCCCGTTTCGACCTTGCCCCCCCCCCCCCATGGAATAATTTCGTGGCGACGCCACTGAATGCACTAACAACAACACTTAGCAGAAACAATTAACTAACAATGAACAATTAACTAGAATAACAGACTAATAACTAGAGCAAAAAGGATTAATAACAAGAACATAAATAATGAGTAATGCTAGAAGAGCCGAAGTTGCCTATCTCCTCTACTCCTATTCACTTGTTGCCAGCATCACAATGTTATGCTTTCCATGTTCAGCATCGTTTTCATGCAGTCATTTCGTTTAAATTCTCCCACCACGAGGGTTCGATGAAATTAGGCATGCATTGATTCGTAGTTTTTGAGTCGCGAAATCATAAAATTGTGTGCGTGTTTTTGAAAGCGTGCCTGTTTTAAAATCTTATAATTTATTTTGGTGAAACTGGAATTCACGCTTAACGTTAAAAAAAACTGTGGAATCGTGAAGTCGTCAATTCGTAATCTTGATGAAACTGGGCCCCATTCTCCAGCACCCGAGCGCCACCACGTCGGCTGTAAACGCTGTACCGCAATACCGTTTTGTCGAGCGGTACAGCCTATCACTGGCTCCGAATACTGTGCTGGATATGACCGTTAACCCGGGACGCTATGGGGGTTACCTAGCATTTGGCGTGTCAATGGCTTCACTCTTGTCGAAGGCAATCTGTGATAGCTGTTTTTGCCGCTACAATTGTAATTGTGGAAGCCTAAGCCACCTGTCCACTTGCTAACTTCTCGGTTTATTCTCCATACGTTTAGCCAAACTCCTTGAACACCTTTGCCTGGTCAGTTAAGGCTGTCGGTTGCTCAAATGAGACATTCAAATAGCTTACATTTTCCACAAGAATTCGTCTTTTTTTAGCAAACTTAAGCAATGAAGTCCACCTCGACTCGATCTAATGTCGGACAAATTGTTTGCGAGATCATTTTTGATCGGAGTCGCTCTGCTGGTTGTCAGCTATTACAAAGTAGCCTGGGCAACTTCCGAATAAGAAGGGTGGCGCGACGTTATCATGTCACCAAAAAGGAACCAGGACGATGCATTACTTTATGCCGCACTTAGCTCCGTAGCCAATAGCATATTTCTCTGTGGCATTGACGGCCGGCGAAAGCCGAGGCTAACAGTTGGATTGATGGCGAAAATAATTTCCATATCGATCCCGATTCTCCTATAAATCATTCGATTAAAGAATCATTTCGTCAAACGATAAATGTCACCAATTGAGTGCAAAAACGCTTCAGCTGGGGATTCTGCTGTCATCTACGGATGAAGATCCGTCGGTCAGGTTGGGCTGGCTGGTAGCGTCTGACGTAGGCAGAGATGATTTGTTTTCTAATCGAGCGATATGCGGTGGAGTTGTGCTCAGGACCAAATGCTGCGGACTCGGCTCGTCTCGCGGCCGGCGCCTCACGATGGCCGAGAGAGCGCTCCGACCGCTCCACCGTCCGCTTCCGGGTGTGCCGCTCCAGGCAGGGCGGCCGGCGCCTCACGATGGCCGAGAGAGCGCTCCGACCGCTGCACCGTCCGCTACCGGGTGTGCCGCTCCAGGCAGGGCGGCGGACGGTGACAGTGGCAGTCCTGTGGTGCTGTGTGACGGTCCGGGCAGGGCGGCGGACGGTGACAGTGGCAGTCCTGTGGTGCTGTGTGACGACCCGGGCAGGGCGGAGGACGGTGACAGTGGCAGTCCTGTGGTGCTGTGTGACGGTCCGGGCAGGGCGGCGGACGGTGACAGTGGCAGTCCTGTGGTGCTGTGTGACGGTCCGGGCAGGGCGGCGGACGGTGACAGTGGCAGTCCTGTGGTGCTGTGTGACGGTCCGGGCAGGGCGGCGGACGGTGACAGTGGCAGTCCTGTGGTGCTGTGTGACGGTCCGGGCAGGGCGGCGGACGGTGACAGTGGCAGTCCTGTGGTGCTGTGTGGGTCCGGGAGGGCGGCGGACGGTGACAGTGGCAGTCCTGTGGTGCTGTGTGACGGTCCGGGCAGGGCGGCGGACGGTGACAGTGGCAGTCCTGTGGTGCTGTGTGACGGTCCGGGCAGGGCGGCGGACGGTGACAGTGGCAGTCCTGTGGTGCGTGTGACGGTCCGGGCAGGGCGGCGGACGGTGACAGTGGCAGTCCTGTGGTGCTGTGTGACGGTCCGGGCAGGGCGGCGGACGGTGACAGTGGCAGTCCTGTGGTGCTGTGTGACGGTCCGGGCAGGGCGGCGGACGGTGACAGTGGCAGTCCTGTGGTGCTGTGTGACGGTCCGGGCAGGGCGGCGGACGGTGACAGTGGCAGCCTGTGGTGCTGTGTGACGGTCCGGGCAGGGCGGCGGACGGTGACAGTGGCAGTCCTGTGGTGCTGTGTGACGGTCCGGGCAGGGCGGCGGACGGTGACAGTGACAGTCCTGTGGTGCTGTGTGACGACCCGGGCAGGGCGGAGGACGGTGACAGTGGCAGACATGTGGTGCTGTGTGACGGTCCGGGCAGGGCGGCGGACGGTGACAGTGGCAGTCCTGTGGTGCTGTGTGACGGTCCGGGCAGGGCGGCGGACGGTGACAGTGGCAGACATGTGGTGCTGTGTGACGATCCGGTAGTATTGAGTGATGGTTCTTCAGTTATGGGTAACACCCTCCTCACAAGTGTAAAGACATTGAGAGCAGTAGTAATGAGGAGTTCATTTTTGCCTGGTGTATTATAGTTATAATAAAGCACATGATAAACCTCCTTCAACGTTTGACTTTCGACAAAGCATCAACTAAGCTGAGAACAGTGTACTTTCAATGCCGTTGAGTATATACTAGGACTATGTTGCGCTAAAGCTAGTAAAAAGTTGCTGCCAACTAGTTTACTGGCTTCAAAACGCGACACGGAATATTGAAGAAAAAATGATCACCCACGTTTTCAGATAAAGATAGTAGAAGAACCTTGTACAAGATAGCTTTCAAATTATAGTTTCAATGTTCACTCACAAACGCATTTTATCCCTCGCAGTGTGAAATATTCGGCAAGGTGCGATTTTCATACTTGGCTGTTCCGAATTAATTAACGCAGGATCGGACGAGCATGTCTTCCGATTCTTTAACCCACCAACCAAGAGTGCCTCCGCGAGGTCATCGAACTAAGATCCACTGAAGCATATTCATTCACAACCCAGCAATAGAACAACCAGTGAAGCCGATCTACCCACATTCCAGCAATATAGAAACGAATGGAGTCAGTCCACTCTCACGCGTTCATTCTGAAATTTAACGCTTCCGAAAGCATCCACCTTAAAAAGGACTCTTGTAAATATCTGAGCAAAGTAATATTACATAAAAATTACGAAGTTCAAAGCAGCCCGTCCACTAATGCAATGTTGCATAGGAATCGAATAATTCCACTCTCTGAATGGCACATTCTGACATTCTGTAACGAAGACGATAGCCACGTCTACGGGTTTCACTGGAATGAGCACGACGCAAATGTTTGCACGAGTCGTGACGATGCGCAGCAGCATGCCGCAGGGTGATGTGAATCTACTGTTGAGGTGGCGCCCGTTCAGTGGCGCATCAGAGCTTCTAGCGACTCCTGGTGATCGCACTGCCTTGTCTCTGGCGATCCATATTGAGTCCCCCCACCCGCACCCCATCCCCACCCGGCAGCGCGGGTATTCTGACAGTTGGTGATTGCGACAGATGCACGCGCTGGACTTCCAGCAGCGTTGCGCAGTGAATGGTTCAGCCGCAATTTGGAACGGTAGCCCGCCGGAGGCGATTTTCTGCCGTAATTTGTAACGGCAGCCCGCCGGAGGCGATTTTCTGCTGCGATTTTGAACGGCAGCCCGCCGGAGGCGATTTTCTGCCGCAATTTGGAACGGCAGCCCGCCGGAGGCGATTTTCTGCTGCGATTTAGCGGACGGATTCGATATGAAAGATGCGACACACTGGATTTCGTCGTGGCGATGGCGACCAGGATGGAATACAGCCTTGTGCTGGACTGTGTAGTCAAGAACATCATCGTTTCCGGAAAATTATCCTCTCCTTGTCTCATTGGAGAGTTGAATGGTGTTCTATATGGCAGTGAGATGCAACATGCCTCGTGCTTTTTGGGGGAACATGCCCAAGTGTGTGATTTCCCAAACCCTGGCACTGACGCTGGTAGCAGCAGCTGTGCAGCCATGCGGGCGACTAATGTTGAACTCAACATTCATGCACTTGTTTTGGTTCATTTGTTATTCCCAAATCCATGATTCATCAATTATAAATATTCCGTAGATACGTCGAAGTTCAGAAGTACAAACATCACTTTCGGAGGCTCAAAGGAGAAATCATCCTCTTTGGAATCCATGGCCGGACAATTATTTATCCTTTCCAAATCCAGGATTTCGTGCTGCAAATCGAACGCTGATATTGGCACACTACGAGATATATGAGACTAGAGGAATGTGAGCGCAGGGAACTACGGCCGAGAGCTCAGTAAATATACGTAAGCTTACTTATCAAAAACAGCGGGATGTTTCAGGGTACGCTTCTGAACAATTGTTAAAGACAGGCTTTCGGTACAAATGTATTATGATTCGCCGGCCTACCGTAACAAAACATCGATAACTAAGTTGGCATCAACCCACCTCCAACCCATGTTGTACCAAACAGCTTGTGGTGTAATTGTGCGTGCCTCACTATGCCAGCCTGCACCTTATTTTTTGCTGGCAAGGCCTCTTTTGGCTTTGGAGTCGACTGCTTTCCTTCACTTTTTTTTAAAGAACTTCGATGATTCGAAGCCAAGGGCCAAAGACAAGCGCCTTCGAGTTTGTTTTTGGATATCGCTTTGAAATCGTGCACGATTCTTCTCTTCGGCTTCGACTTTTAAGCAGAAGCCAATGCTGTCCGGTCTTGCGTAATGTATTGTTCGTACATGCCATATATAGTACATAGGGGCGTAGCTGGAAACTGCTCGCCACTAATTCTTCATTTGCCAATGTTGGTGCGTTGCGCACTGAGCAACCCTGTTCACAGCTGTTGAGAAAGGAACCCGGCTGAATGATTTGATGATGCCAGGAATGTGGCATGTCCCGTTTCCCTCACTCTTTATTCTCAAAGCGTGTATAACCACACACAGAAGTACAGAGGTTTGTCGGCTAAAATGGTCGATAGTGAACAGTCAGTAGGTCCTGTATGGCAAGATTTGACTTGAGAATACAATTCACTGACCTGGAGCCAAATTACAGCCTTTCAAGCTGTGCAACCTCCCAGTGATGCTTACTTAGGCAGTGGCAAATTCGAACTGATTGTGGAGGGGGTGGCCCGATCATGAGTGGGGAGTCACTGTTCCTGCAAATAGCATGTTAAACCATACTCCTGGTGGCCAAGAGTGTCGGAGATGCCCTCGAGCCACCTGAGATATGTCCTCGGGGAAAAAGGCCCGCAGCGGACACGGTCGGTGGCGCTCGCGTTGACAAGGATTGATAGTGTGCTGAACTTGATGACAAATTCTTTCCAGAAAAAGTGATTATCTTCTGAACCTGGGCATGTCGTGGGGATTGTGGATTTGTTGGAGTGTCTCAGCGGCCATATTGATACTAAGTCATAATTGACACAGGATGGGCTTCATACTTACTACTCTGAAAACAGCGGGATGTTTCCTAGCATGCTTCTGGGAAAATGTTGATGATTGGCTTTCGGTACGAATGCATTATCATGATGCACCCGCCTGTTCTAACTACGTCTGCCCAAACAAGCCACACTTAAGGGAAATGTAGATTCGTACTCACCCCACGGTCCCCCACTGCATTTTTACTTCTTCTTGAACATCTGCATGTTGAGTAAACATCTACATGTTGAGTGAACATCTACATGTTGAGTGAACATCTACGCATTAAGATCTACTATTTTGACATGGATGAAACATTTTCGTAAACAACATCTGCGTTGGCCAACATTGTCTTGTACTAATGTTCGGAATGCTCACTTGTCTATGTGCAATATTTTGCCGTTTCATACGCGATAGTTTTCACCCTCCAGCCCGCCGTCCACCGTCCATGTTAAGCGTTTGGTGGCGGCCGGATGTCGTGGACGACCCAGTAGATAGCCACGCGCCTCCCCCGGATAACGCGTCAGCCGGGGAGTTGACCCATGGCACACTGACACATAGGGCGGTCACAAGCCAGACTGCGCTGGAAAGATTTTTGGTGTGAAATGACACAAACACAGCAGCCAGCCGCGCTGTTGTCATCAGTGTCACCACTTCTGCCCGCCTGGTATGGTATCTGTGCCCATGGCCAACGGCAGCTGTGGCCTCCTCCTCTGGCTGATAGTGACCAGAGTACTAACCTCAAGCCCGCTGTGCTGACACCGAAAATCAAATATCGTCTCGTGTGAACAGAGGCGCGCTGCTACTTACGGCGTGCGCGCCAATCGGCTGACACGTTCTGTCTCCTGTTCCAGACGAGGCGAACCGACTGTTCAAAGACTACAAGGAGAACAGGGACATGGTGCATGGGATCGGAGCCCACTACTACATCACGTACCCGATCCAATTTCGCAACAATCGGCGGCAGACCACAATCACCACCCGGGTGTCTGGGCCCTCCAAGGTAATGTGGGTGTCCCGGACCTCCGAGGTAACGAGGGTGTCCAGGTCGTGCAGGGTAACGTGGGATGTCCGGGCCATCCCAGGTAGCGTGGGTGTCCGGGCCACCCAAGGTAACGCGGGTGTCCCGGCCATCCAAAGTAATGTGGGTGTACGGGCCATCCAAGGTGGCGTGGGTGTCCAGGTCGTACAGGGTAACGTGGGTGTCCCGGCCATCCCAGGTAGCGTGGGTGTCCGGGCCACCCAAGGTAACGCGGGTGTCCCGGCCATCCAAAGTAATGTGGGTGTACGGGCCATCCAAGGTGGCGAGGGTGTCCAGGTCGTACAGGGTAACGTGGGTGTCCCGGCCATCCCAGGTAGCGTGGGTGTCCCGGCCATCCCAGGTAACGCGGATGTCCGGGCCATCCGGGGTGGCACTGGAGACGGGTCGTACAAGGTAACACGGAAACCCGGGCCATCCAAGGTAGCGCGGGAGTCCGGGTCGTACAGGGTAACGTGGGTGTCCGAGACATCTAGGGTAACGCGAGAGTCCGGGGACATCCAAGGTAACGCGGAAGCCCGTGCCATCTAGAAATAGCGCATGAGTCTAGGCCACCCAAGGTGACGCCGAGGTCCTATCTGCCCAAGGTAACTCAGAAACCCAGCCCATCTACGAAAGTCGTTCTTGACCATATTCTGGGCATATGTTCTCTGATGAAACATTCATGTTACGTTCTTCATAAAGCACAGCGTGAGTACCATATTGCTCCTCGCTATGGTTGTATGTTCCTACTCCTCCATTCCCTGAAGTCAGATTCACACGGACTTAATTTGAGAACGCACAATCCAAAGTAAGGTGGATGTAAAGCGTCTACTGCTAGTCCGGAATCGAGTTTTTTGTATTATACGTTTTCACATTTTGGGCTGTTTGGAGCCGATTCAACAAAGTTGTATATATTTGCTGAGGGTTGCGTGTTTAAATTGGAAGTATGGCCTTCCTTGTTCGCGAATTGTTTGTGCGGAAACTCAGGCACCTCCATCGAGGCATCCTACAGTTGGAATAGCTAACTCAGAGCACTACCAATCGTTTGGAACTCGAACCTGAACGAGGCTAGTGCAAATGATGTGTGTTCTTATGCTGTCCAGATTGATTAGCATATTCTGTTGTTGCTGTGCCGGGCCGACTTTGTCTGATGTGTTCCGACAGGTGGCCTGTGCCAAGACCGTAACACGTCACCTGCCATCTCGTGTATTGTGGGGCAGGGTCAGCTCGTGGCTTCCTGTCTCGAGTGAAGGAACTTGTGCTAGGCAACATAGTTGAGGAAGCTTGGAGTGCCGTTCTCAGACGTTACTGCGTTGCAGTATTGCCTAGGCCAGGTAGAATCCTATGCCCAATGTATCGGTTTTGGAAACGTGGGTGTAGACCTGAATCATTCGTCTCAGGTAAATCAAAATCCCACCGACGTGGCTACACTCCTGAAAACATGACCTTATTTCAGCTGGAGCGAGACAATACATCGTCTAGAAACGGCTTTTATCAGAAGGTCAGTTGGGTCTCGCTGTCACCCCTGAAATGTCACCTCCTGTCACCCCCTACTTTCTCGCTCTCTCTCTCTCTCTCTCTCTCTCTCTCTCTCTCTCTCTCTCTCTCTCTCTCTCTCTCTCTCTCTCTCTCTCTCTCTCTCTCTCTCTCTCTCTCTCTCTCTCTCTCTCTCTCTCTCTCTCTCATCATCTTACTCTTTCCTCCCTCATTCTGTCGTTCCCTCACTATCTTACTCTTTCGCTATCTCTCTATTTCACTCCCTCACAGTTTCTCTCACTCGCTCTCGTTGTCGTTCTCATTCGCTCTGCCTTCGGAATCCTGATCAGAAAATATAATCACGAATTGAGTGCCACTGCGCTGTCCATTTCGCAGTGTGCAAATATGAAACAACTGTGATCATTGGTTTCAATGTCAAATTTCACGGCGTGTTCATTCATAGCGTCAGCTCGTGCCCTATGTCAACTTGCCCTTGTTCGAATCGAAATGTGATTTCAGGTTTCGACCAAGCACGTCGAGAAGACATCGCTCATCATTAAAGCATTCAGTCATCGATTCCGGGTCGACTTGGAACTCAACTCGTAAGTGTTGCCTGCTCAGGAATGTCTCTTGAGTGTTGCCTCCTCAGGAATGTCTCTTGAGTGTTCGCCCATTGTGACTGCGTGCGTGTCGCGTGGTAACTTGATGTCGGTGGTATTGTGCATGCTATCGGAGTATTGACAATTGCATGCACCATCATTGTATTTGGCATCATGGCATAACTTACTCGTGGGTTTGTCATTTGCGCGTTCTTTTTTACCATGCCGTACAATACTCCTCCTCCGTCGGGTGGGGGACCGACAGTGGTTGCCTGGCAACCACTGTGAGTGGTTCCCTTGTGGTTCACTTGTGGCTTATGACTAATAGGCTTGAAATGTAAACTGTTGCATAATTATGTAAACAGCGAGTGTTACTCGAAGAAGGAAAGCAGGGAACAGAAAATAATTACTTAAGCAATATGTATTTGATGTTTCTCGCTGTATTAAGATATAAGCTGCCACTAAGCCATTAAGCTGGTGTTGCACAGACGCGACAACAGGCGTCGTACTGTCCAGAAAACCGTAGCGCTGAGTGCACAACATGACATGTTTCCATGCCATTTCCACGACATTCGTACCCAGTTTCGTACCCCGACCCGCTTTTAGAGAAGTGACTAATATATCACCGACAGCTCTCTAAATGTTCGCTCGACCAAACCTAAAATCATGTATTTATTTGTGTCATGATACCCGATATATTTCCCTGACGAAAGGAAAGATTAACATGGTCGTTCGGTGCATTATATTTTTCCCTTCAATCTCAGTATGTTGCTGCCAAAGGCCGTTGGTTAGGCGGGCATCCCAGCACAAAGTTCACAGTGCTGAACTTTGTGCTGAGCAAGCTGGGCTGTAACCCAGTGGTGATAGCTCAGCTTGGCGCGTCTGAAATGGCTCCACGCATGGATGTCGCGACGGATTTGAAATCGCGAAAAAGGTGGTTGAGGTTTGTGGATAACTTTGTCATGGAACGCCGTAGGCGTAACGTTAAATGGCACGGCGTTTGAGAAACATGTCCTCACCGTCTTCCGTACTGTGGAGACACCCAAGGCTCTGTATACCTGAAACGGCTCCAATTGGATGTTCAAAGAATTCATTTTTGGACAGCTTAGCACGCGCACCGGAGGGCCTCTCGCATAACGAGGACAGGAGAGTGTGGAGGCGGATTCTGTGTCCCCGCTGATCGTTGCGGTTACTAACGCCAGAACCATAACATTTCGAAGAGGGCTTAAGACTGCAGCATACATTTAATGATACTAGGCTAATATCTTCATGGTCAAATTGTGCCGAGGTGATTAAGTTTTACTGGTGTCGTGGTTTATAGTATTGGGTTGATGATTCATGGTAAGTTGATATTATTGGGCTACATATATGAATACAAACCGGTAACTGCACTTGGCATGCTGAAATATATAACTATTGCCTGAAATAGGATACCACAGGTTACAAAACGCTTCATAGCCATTCACATACCTCACTATATGCCGAAGGATCGGAAATGCATCGCAACTATATTCTTCGAAACGACCTAGGTACACGTGATATCATTGAACTAGTCCGAAAGTCAATTGAAGGCTGATCAGCAAATTATAGGATACTGTACAGAAAGATCGTGCACTTGCATAAGCAAAAACAAAATCAGTTCGTAAGCCGTTCAGTCTTATCCAATCTCATGGCCGTTCAATTTCCTGGAAAACTCAAGCTGGAATGAACTTGCCTTGTCGCCACGGGCGTGGTGTGCAAGGTCAGTGGCCTGGCTACTGGCCAGGCCATGCCTGCCACCGCGCCGTGCCTCCGTGCCACCGCGCCGTGCCTCCGTGCCATCGCGCCGTTCCTCCGCGTCATGCCTCCGCGCCGTGCCTCCGCGCCACCGCGCCGTGCCTCCGCGCCACCGCGCCGTACCTCCGTGCCACCGCGCCGTGCCTCCGCGCCACCGCGCCGTGCCTCCGCGCCACCGCGCCGTGCCTCCGTGCCACCGCGCCGTGCCTCTGCGCCACCGCGCCGTGCCTCCGCGCCACCGCGCCATGCCTCCGCGCCACCGCGCCGTGCCTCCGCGCCACCGCGCCGTGCCTCCGTGCCACCGCGCCGTGCCTCCGTGCCACCGCGCCGTGCTCCGCGTCACCGCCGTGCCTCCGCGCCACCGCGCCGTGCCTCCGCGCCACCGCGCCGTGCCTCCGCGCCACCGCGCCGTGCCTCCGCGCCACCGCGCCGTGCCTCCGCGCCACCGCGCCGTGCCTCCGTGCCACCGCGCCGTGCCTCCGCGCCACCGCGCCGTGCCTCCGCGCCACCGCGCCGTGCCTCCGCGCCACCGCGCCGTGCCTCCGCGCCACCGCGCCGTGCCTCCGCGCCACCGCGCCGTGCCTCCGCGCCACCGCGCCGTCCTCTGCCCACCGCGCCGTGCCTCCGCGCCACCGCGCCGTGCCTCCGCGCCACCGCGCCGTGCCTCCGCGCCACCGCGCCGTGCCTCCGCGCCACCGCGCCGTGCCTCCGCGCCACCGCGCCGTGCCTCCGCGCCACCGCGCCGTGCCTCCGCGCCACCGCGCCGTGCCTCCGCGCCACCGCGCCGTTCCCCTTTGCTATCGCGCCGTTCCTCCGCGTCATGCCTCCGCGCCATGCCTTCGCGCCACCGCGCCGCGCCAGCAGGCCGTGCCACCGCACCTTTCCTACGCACCATCGCGCCGATGAAACCCCAGTGTTGGTCGTCTGGATCCAGGTGACCGGTCGATCGCTTTTGCACTTTCCCTGTTAATATATATGCCAATGGATTTCTAAATGATTAGTTTGCATTCAATATACGGAGATGGGGTACGTCCTTCAGTACCGGACGTACCGTATCGCCGTCCGGTACTGAGGGACGTACCGTATCGCCGTCCGGTACTGAAGGACGTACCGCATCGCCGTCCGGTACGTTCGGTACTGAGCTGAACGTTTATGCATTGTATTTGATTTGGCATGCCTATCTGAAAATTAGTGCCGACTACCTTGTTAGTTTGTCTTATGCCAAAATAATCAGACAATGCCTTATGCTGGTGATTGGAGAAGGATATTTCTTCTGTCGCTTCATGTAGCTCAACACCTATCATTCGACATGGCTCAGAATTATATCTAAAATAACTCAGAAACTGGCGCGTTTAATCAGGATGGTTGTTTTGCTTTGGGAAAGCACATTCTGGAATTATAGCGAAATCAACATCGGTAACAGCTGATGATCACAACTGAGTGTGTCCCCAGTCATAGCGTGGGTAAGCTAATGAAATCAAGTCACTTCCGATTGATGGTTGTTTCTGCACAAGTATCTGCCTCATCGGCGTTGTATTATCGGTATTAATGTATTATCGGTTGGCCATATTCTGAGGCAGATTAAATGGGCGCTGGTATCAGATTAGAAAAATGTGAAGCTTACACGTGCATGCGTGCAAGCGCGTTGCGCAATGCAGGTGTCCCAGCAAAGAAACATGAATAAATCATCTGCCCGGTTGGAATTTGTTTCTAGTCAGCTATACACTGAAACGCTGAAAATTCACGACTACCACCAGTTGTGTTCTTCAGCTGGATACTAGCTGCAAAATGCGCATGGTGCATCTTGCAAAAACGCGAACGGCGCAACTAAAAAATACATGCAAACGCGCACTGCGCGACTAAATGAACCTGTGAACAAAAAGCATGCAATGCAAGCCATGTCGACTAATTCTTCTATCCCCACAAATGAAGGCATGGTTGGCAGCGTGCAACACTTCAGCACATGGGTGGGTGTTGGTCGTGTGCCGTGTGATTTGTTGTGCTTCAGAGCGGCTCTGATTTAGCACGGGCTCATCGACGGTCTGTCGTTTCAGGCAACTGCTCGCCCCGAATCTCATTCACAAACATTATTTGGCCAACGGAGCGGAGCAGATATCCAAGCAGGTGAGCGGCTGACCTTGACCGACGTGGAACTGGTGTGAAGCTGGTCCATGCCGGCCGACCTGCGCGTGCAACTGGTGTCGGTGTGTCGACTTACTCGGCCAGCTGTGCTTAACCGTCCGTGATTAGCTCAGAGAATCTGTTTGAATTTTCTCCAGCTTTGCCGTACAAAGTCCATCATGATGGGCATGGCTAGATGCATACCAGCAAGGTGTGGTGTACCAGTGGGCATGCAGAGTGATGTGCGCATGCTCTGCAACTATTTGCTCGAGTATTGTAATGCTCTGGCCATTGAAATGTAACAAGTATATAAGCATAGTGTATTGAACGAACAAAATTGCACGAGGAATACCTGCGATACAACACAAGCTCAGTAGACTTTGAACAAACTTCCTAAACTCCGATTTCCTATTTTTCAGAGCAGCTTTATGTTCGGGAATGACGTTCTCATGAATTGTATTGATGGATGAAATCAGCATTACATGCAGATTACAATTGTGTTTAGCGCATGAAACCTGGATGGGAAAAGTCGAGCTCTATCGACGCATTTGTTGGAGCAATTAGAACGGAAAAGTGATCTTGCAATAGGTTCAAATAATATGGTTCTCATCAGGTTAGAAGCAAAAGGTGTAAATGTAACCGTACATATTGGTCATACTACCGTCGTTACATTACCTGTCCTTCCATTTCACTTTCATTGCATCTTTTCTCACGATCTAGTCATCTTCGTACCCTAGTAAGACAAGAATTTCCAAGTAATCATTATGACACGTTTGCAATCAGCGGCGGTATAACTGTCGGCCACCAGTTTTATAATTGCTCAGCGAAATATAGCTGGTAAATTTCCCCAAGCGTGTATGACAGTTCCATGTATGTAGCTGGAGTTACTGGCATGAAACCACCAGACACGGTGGAGTGTTTATACTCTGATTAATGGCATGAAGTTATCAGACCAGGCTGAATGTTTGTATTCTGACTACTAGCATGACGTCATCAGACATGGTCGACTGTTTGTGTTCTGACTACAATCCTACAAAATGCTTGGAAACCCACTTTCCAGGACTTTGTGGATATATTGAATACGATTGCATTACTGTAGTTGCATGTGGTTCCATGTGCATATTGCATTGAAACGAACAAGTGTAATGGTAGCTTAAAATGTATTATGTATTGTTAGTGGTTAGCTATGCTAACAACAAGCTGATGTAATAAGTTAGTAGGTACTATTGTATAAGAAATAAATATGGGGTCGATGTACATGCACCTTGCATGTCTGCATCTTTTTTCCGACTAAAAAACGCCACAATTTTCAGCAATTGTAACAAGAAGTGCAAGTGAACTTACAACTTCAGAAATATCGATTACTTTTCATTTATTCCCATCGCATAAACATTAAAGGGCCCCTTTCATAATAGGGGACGAATAGTCTAGTGTTAGTTGCCTGTCTCACAATCGAACGATCGTGGGTGAGTCTTACCTGTCGCTATTCTTTGCCCGCGACTAATCAGCGTGAGAGATTGGCGACACTACATGACTAAACGGTGGACGTTTGGTAAAACCGATAACCACCACCACCACCTATTCATAATTAATGCACCCCTTGCCCTCACAGACGGACAAGTGGGCTTCCTGGTGCTTCGGCATAAACTTAACCTATCAGGCCGGTTGGTTTTCCGCTGAATGATGTTCATGTTGTTATTTCAGCTAGTCTATATATATATATATATATATATATATATATATATATATATATATATATATATATATATATATATATATATATATATATATATCATAATCGCGCATGCATACATTGCGGCGTTCCCTCGAGCAGCACAGCTCAGTACCGGTGGACAGAATCTGCTGGAGCGGTAGCCGGCTGTGTGCCTGGCCGACAACTATCGGTTTTTTTTTGTCGGGCACACAATGGGAATCTGTGGCAGGAGCGATAACTAATTACAGATGTGCTGCCCCGTTCCGTCGATGGTGTTTGCCCTGCGATGTTCTGTTCCGTTCGACACCATGACACGCCACATGGGTGTAAAGGAGGAGGAGCAGTAGTCTGCGAAGTCTGCAGACATTACGTCGTAGTAATAGGTGGCCCCCTGGATCTATTGGCATATCCAAAGCAAAGGTGGTGTGAGAGGATAGTTAGGAGGATAGGCAGTTATAGATGCCGAATGCTCCCTGTAGTAGTTGTACCGGACGTTATCGTTACTTGCTTGGTTCTGTCTGTGCTTTCCAGAGCGGGCGTCGATTTGTTTGAAAACTATTGGGAGCACAATGCATGAGGCCAACTGGGGATCAAAACGTATTGAGAGCACACTTTATGGGGTTCCATGTTCAAATTTTAAATTATTGGGAGGAGAAAGCCAAAATTCAGGGTGTGCTTACCCTTCAAAAGCAAAATAAACAACATCCCTGCTTTCCAGCATGGGCGCTAAATGGCCTTGTGGTCGGCGCGCCCTTAAGCAAAAATAATAAATCAATCATCGCTTCCCAGCGTACATTAGTATCACTAGCACCTTCCAAAGGAGTTGTGTTTTTCTTCTGTTTTTGCTTTTGTCTTTCTTCGTCTACTTCTTTGATGCATGAGTTTTGAAACGGTTATGAGGGATAAATCATACATCGCCTAGAGAGGAAAGCTGGATTGTATCGGCAACCGCGAAAAGGTAATTTTAGCGTAGCCCGGGTTAACAATATTTCACCAATTTATGATCGGTAGGCGTCAGACGCAATGTTAATGCGGGCATCAGGGGATCTCCAGTAAAGAAAGAAAACAGATAGGTTTCGGATCCCATTCAAGAACTTTGAAACATGCTCCCGCGACAAGCGCACCCGAATGCTCACTAGTGCGTGCGTGAAGAATATAGTTACAATGTATGAGTAAAATATGATGAGAAGTGCATTTATGAAAGATAGCTTGCCTTTAGACGTCAATTGCATTGTCACTTACAGTGATATATTGCGCATATTGTAACTTTGCGTATTGTCTTCTTCAACTATTTTGCACCATAGACAGTCGGCCGCCGGGAGCGACGCCAGCGCCTCCCAGCCCGTCCCCGACCGCACGCCGCCATTCACAATACGGTGGGGTGCGGACCATTCCCTGAATGTTAATGTGCCCTAACGCTAAAGTTGCAGACATATTTTCGTATTTGAAACGATAGGCGATGTGCCTGACATGAGTTACGCCACCAGTGCAGTTAAGGCCGATAGGCTTTCTCGATATTATATAAGAACCTTACGTTTATGGGCGTTGAATGGAAAGAATACAGCTACAACAGTGAATGTCTCCTACACCATTTTGGCGCGGCAGAATTATTGTTGCTTAGTATGAAGGCTGGAACTTTATTTTTTGTCATGCCTCTAGGCAGCACCGTCGGCGCTTGACGTACATCGAGCCATGCCGGAACCTCAATAATGCCGGACAGCTTCATGTCAAAAGGTCAACAATTACAGGGTTGGATATGTATAAAAGTAGTCGAGTATGGCATCAGAACATAGCTGATCTCATGTCGGTTTATTTGAGACCATTGGAAATTAATTCGCTAATGTAGAGCATCTGATATACAAATAAAAGTAATGCAATGTGATAATTTGAGACATAAATCCTGGAGTTGATTGCAAAAATGGCAGGGCTAGATATCTATAGAGGTAGCTGTGTATAGCATTAGCGGGCAGCTGATTTTATGTCAGTATATTTGAACTAATTTGAAATTAATTGGCTAATGTAGAACATCTGATGTTCAATTTGAACGACTATAATGTGATAATTCGAGACCCAAATCCTGGAATTGAGTGCAAAAATGACAGGGACAGACATACTGGACAGACAATGACAATGACAAATATTTATAAAAGTAGTTGATTATGGCGTCAAAAGCAATTGATTTTCTGCTGGTTTATTTGAGATTATTGGAAATTAATTTGGTAACCTGGTACAACGTAAAGTAGTACGATGTGATAGTTCGGAGGGCAAGTTCTGGAATTGAGTGCAAATGTGACAGGGTTAAACCTTCATGAAAGTTATTCAAGATGATATAAAAACGTAGCACTTCAATTTTCGTTTAGTTAAGAATATTGGAAATTGTTAGCGCATCACACAGAAGATGTATGGCACGCTTTTATCACAAGATGTTGGGTTGTCAATTGCTCCCATTTCACTTTAAGGGAAAAGTGACAGGGTGCAATGATTTGATAATAAAACGAACTACACATCATAAGAGAGCTTGTTGCAATGTTGTTCAAATTTGACCATTGGATGCACCTTCTCATCTTGCACCATGTCTAGAAACCAGAATATAGCATTAATCACTGCAAGCCCACTCTGGTGGTGTTCTTTCACAAACCCACCACCAGAGCGGCGCCACCGGTATTATGTCCGCTCATGACGCCTAACGTAGAAGCATGCGGTGCAAATTGACGTCAAAATTAGATGCACAGTGAATCAGCATTTTAAATTTACATGCATAGCAATGCTTCCTACCACCGTACGTCACGGGGTCCCATCGTGTTGTATTGTCGGGGGAGTGACTTCACTCGAGTAGCACCTTCCTCGACTCCAACGGGCATACCTGTAGATTGAAAGGGCGGCATAGCTCGGAAACAGAATGTGGCCGATGCATGTTCTTGAACATCGGCATCGATTTCATGCCATTAGGTGGTCGGCTTTTTCCTTCCAACTGCATTTCTGAAGATGTCTGGATGTGTCCAAGCATGCCCGGGAAGTGCTTCCGCAGACTTCGTCGCGTCTTTGCAGTGCCAGCCTGGTGCGCAGCGCGCAATGTTGCTACGTTTGACTCAATATTAAATAAACTCATTAAATTTTATTACAGATGCCAGTTTATATTTTGTATTAGCACGACACCAGGTGGATGCCGCAAGGCACTTTTCCATAGCGTGTCACTTCTAGCGCAAACCGAATCTGCTGAAGGCACAGTATTTGCAGAGGGACAGGAAACCTTAGTTGATGCAAGGTTTCTTTTGCTTTTAATCCAGTTAACTACGAATGTAAATATCGGTAAAAGGTGACCCCTTTTCACGCAAATCTCTCTTAGTTTCTTACTGTGGTTGTAAGGTGTAAAGATAGCTCGTAAGCTCAATGTCAGGACACCCTGTAGCGTGAAAGAAGGCGGACAATACTGTTTTAAACATAATTGTTTGTCTAACATGATTCCAACGGGTATGGAGTGCAAGGTATGCACGCATTTTATATCTTCAATACATTTCTACATTAATGGAAGTTCTAAGTATTGCTTATTTACAAGATTGTGTTCGTTGTATATTAACTATGCTACTGCACACATTTCAAACGCGATATAACTTTTCAAGGGTGTTGTTTCAGCCACTCTTCCTCTCTTCCTTGAGCACACGATAAGAGGTCACCGAATCCTGTTCTCTCTTTCTCTTGCTCGCAGACAGAACTGTGCCGGGAAATTAATGAATTGTTCCTCGCTGAAGATGTTCTGTTCTTCTGAAAGCTCGTAATGCATGGCTCGAAGTTCTTCTATTTGGGGATGATAGATACCAAGGTCAATCTTGCGCAGTTGTGGACACAGATACCGGGTAAGTTAAACACACCGATGCCGACTTGGTGAAGCTACCACGCAAATTTATATGTCCTCCATTGATGTCTCTTGCACTTGCGATGCAACTAATGGTGTCAGAAGAGACACAAGGGTGGATTCAGGAGCTGGGATATGCATAATAGAAATGTAGACATCTCCGGAAACTCCGGGGATAAATTCAATACGATGGCCATCCCACAAATATCTGCATCCAAGTCTTCATACAAACTCAGCCTGACCCCATCTCAATCTCTTGTTAATAACGTTCATACACAATCTCCAAATTGCACACAGAATGATCGTCAAACATACTACTCCCATCTTACAAGCTTACATCTCAACAGCTATACAGCGGTTTAAGACAGTCAGTCTCAGACATACCTTCAGTAGTGAGTTCGGGCGGCTGGCTGGTGGCCAGCCGCCCGAAGCCGCATCGTCCACTTTACCAACAGAGTGAGCGACAGAGAGAGAGAGAAGTGAAGAACGTTCCACCTCGCTCGGCGACTATATCACTTCTCAGGGCATCTACCTTTGGCCACACGCCAGAGACACGTCATCGTCACGCGGCTCTGAACTAACCAGGGCAATGCCCGGACTCGATGCACTACACCAGCGGGACAGACTGTCTGTCATTAGACACCTCTACCGAATACCGATTAAGCAGCAACAGTTCGGCGGCACTGGGACCGACTTCCGTCAGGGTACCTGCCGTTACATGAACGGGGGGATTTCTGTGTTCCAAGTGTCCCCCACAGGAAGCTTTGCTACAGAAATGTTTCCTGAATTCTTGATCAGCTAGACGGACTAATGACTGAAAGTCCACTACCGTCATTTATCCGACTTAAACAAAAACGTTGAGCTACCCCAGTATTAATTTCTTATACAATGCATTAATTTGCGCTTGTGTGAAATTGAATTAAATGTGCTGAGATGCGCGCAATGCAGGGATGTAATCTCATGCGTCCCTCTCCGCTTCAATATTCCCACGGATAGTGACTAGAAGAATCGATTCGAGGTGTACGATTCTTAGCTGGCTATACAAGTATAATTTGTCGGATAGTAGTAGTTTGAAACCTTCTTTTCGTCGGCCAGCAACTTCCAGGATATCGCCGTGGAAGTGAAATTCAACGGTTGGAATCGAAGATGCCTAGTGGTTGGAATCCGACCAGTAACACGCTTTTGTAATTTTTTTGCAACATTGGCCCCATACACAATAGCACCTAATTTGGTTCAGCAATGTTTGCAGTCGCAGTTAAGTTCAAATGAACCATAAAGGTGGACTTCATTTGCAGCGAAAACGCAGAAATAGGGCAACATAGCACGGCACTAATGACTTCAGCATTCGGTTCAAGACGAAGACCTGGCGTCCCGTCTAAAACTGAAAGCTCGAGTCAAGTGTTATTTTATTATAAATTTACTTTTCCGTGCAATGTCCCACCCTGCTTCTCCAAACCAAACTTTGTACTTAGTTTCTACTTAATTGTGTCCTCAATGAATGCACTTTAATATGTCAGGAACCTCATTGCATAATTAAATCGTTCCAGTTCAAAGTTCAAGGTTCCAGTTATGTTGCGTCAAATTTCTGCTGGGTTGTTAATTATAGTATTTTGATCTCTAATAGATAGCCACCTTGACTCATGGTCATCCGAGCCTAGGGTCAGAGTTCCCGTAGTTTCCAACCACTCGGAACCCTTCTCTCTTGTCCCCATTAGTTCGAGAAAGGCAGCATGAGGACCCGAGCCTCCCTATCCCTTTGTGTTGTGACTATGGACAATGATTTTTTTTTCTTCCCAATTGTCGTCCCCCATATCAGATGCAGCAGCAGCCTATCTCCTTTGGCTGTATGCACCTTATTGGATCTTTCAATGTGTGGCATTCCTTGGTGAGCTGCCCATAGATCAAGGCAGCTAACACACGGGTGCCCCGGGATACAAAGAACAATGCAAACTGATGTGTTTAGCTAAATACAATTTGCATCCCATGTTTTTTTTCTTTTCATTTTGCAGATAGACCACCACCAATTAGTAGAAAGGAAATGCGACCCTGGGAAATCCGCAGACTGATAGCAAGCTAGTAACGCCCACAGAGTTCCCAGGGTCACAAGATGAAAATGTTAGGGGAGTACAGAAATGTTGAAAACATATTTATATGGAGATGTCTCGTGCAGAATAAGATAGGTGTATACCAGCCTACCAATATCCTTTGACACAAAAAGAAACACAAAAAAGTCCAATCCATCACATACATTTGTACATTTTCATATATCAACACTGATACCAAATCTAGCACGGTGCAACCTTTAAAGCTACCTTTGGGAATTGTATGAGCTATAGTCAGACTTCAGTTTTCCTTTGATTTATATAATTCCATAAAGTGACGTCTAATGCATTTCTTTAGCACATCTTTTTCCTTGGTACTTGCTGGATACTGGGAAATATTTTGCATATTACATTGTTCCATGATTTTGGAGCAGAGTGAGTAATAGCATACAGCCTATATTGTCGATAGGTAAATGGTATAGATAAATGTTGAATGATTCTTGTACTAGAAGGTGTTGTATATCGAAAAAAGTCAGTCATAGCATGAGGCGATGCGTCATTGACAAATTTGTGCAGAATTAATATGTTTTGTTCTTGCACCATGTCTGTGAATTTCAAAATATTGTACTTAATAAATAATTCATTTGTAGGGTATGTATAGCATCTGTAATTAATAATTCGCAAGGCACGTTTCTGGGATTTAATGACTTGGTTTAGTCTAGTGGGATAATTATTACCCCAAATCACAGCGCAGTAATTTAAATAGGGAAGGATTAAAGAGTTGTATAAATACTTCAGTTCACGACTTGTTATGAAGTATTTTGCCCTCCCCATAATACCCAAGTTTCTACTAATGATGGACGTAATATAATCGATGTGTCCATACCAAGTTAATTTTTCATCCAACACCATGCCAAGATACTTGATTTGTTGTTTTATTTTCACTTTAACAGAATTGATCATTATATTTATGTCATTAATGGGAGTTCCAGAATATATTTGGTAATTTGTCTTCCCTACATTCAATGACATCCTATTTGCTTGGAACCATTGTGTTAGTTGCGGAACAATGCAATTAATTTTATTCTGTAATTCATCTATACTTTTTGCCTTAACAATGATTGCTGCGTCATCAGCAAAAAGGTACATATTTGCATCATTCAAAATTCTGGGCAAGTCGTTTATATATATGATAAATAATAATGGCCCCAGAATGGAACCCTGAGGAACACCCATAGAAATTAATTCTGGTTCAGATAGAGTCTCATGTACTTTAGTTTGCTGATATCTATTTCTAAGGTATGATTTTAGTATTCTAAGAAGGGGTCCTTGAAGTCCAATGCATTGTAATTTTCTGACTAATATCTATGTGCTAACTGTGTCAAACGCCTTTTTCAAATCAAGATATAAACCACACACAATTTCTTTATTTAATATGGACTTAGTTATTTCATTATATAAATGCATAATGGGCATGTATGTACTATGGTTTTTTCTGAAGCCAAATTGGAAACGGCTTAGTACATTATTTTGTTCCAAATATGCTGACAGATATGCATGCAATATTTTTTCCAAAATTTTAGAAAAGATAGGGAATAAAGATATAGGTCTATAATTTGTAAATTTGTGATGTTTTCCTGCCTTGAAAACAGGTACAACAACTGCTTTCTTTAAATCATCGGGAAATATTTCACCATGCAGACAAAGATTAAAGATGTGGGTAATCTGCTTCAAGATAATTTTATAGGTAAGCATTAATATTTTTATATGGGAAACTCCACTGCAAGTGTTGGTCAAGTGGAAGACTACAGTTCAGGTGCTAAGCCATTGTGTCGGTTCAGACATTGTCTTCGTTTCTGGAAACCAACCAGGAAACCAGGTAGGGTAACCTAGCCGAAGAACACGGAGTGAGCTTGGTTTCAATAACCATTTTCAACCATTTTCCCGTGCAAATGCCTCGGGTTGATGTTAGAGTTCGTTAACTCTGGCTGCGCTCCTCTCTGCGTCTCTCCGTGACGTCAGATCTCTGTTTCCTGGCGGTGCTCGTTAAGCCTTAAGCCGCGGGGCAGGCTGGGACCGCGACACAGCTCACTGCTGTCAGGCGCAGCGGCGTCCCACTATTGCCACGTGGCCTGACGAACTGACGGCGGCGGCATCCGCCTGCGCTGGCCACATCCTGTCTATTCGCTGTCTGTCTTTGCCTCGCCGCGGCCGTCGCCGTCCCTGGCGGCGCCCATTATTTATGTCCCTCTCGTTCGCCGCTATATCTCTCTTTCTTCCGAGCCGGAGCCGCCCGGCCGCGTCGCTCTGCCACCGCCCGCCCCCGCTCCCGGCCCCGCCACCACCGCCGCCGCCGCCGTCGCTCGCGAGCCGCCCCTGATTTGTTATGGATCCGCTACGAAAAGACAGCAATATCTAATTCCGTTATTAGTCCGCTGACGCGGCACCGGAGACGGCACCGCGGCGCGCTGGTGCCGTCTCCGGCGCCGACGTGAGACGCGCTGGTGCCGTCTCCGGCGCCGACGTGAGACGCGCTGGTGCCGTCTCCGGCGCCGACGTGAGACGCGCTGGTGCCGTCTCCGGCGCCGACGTGAGACGCGCTGGTGCCGTCTCCGGCGCCGACGTGAGACGCGCTGGTGCCGTCTCCGGCGCCGACGTGAGACGCGCTGGTGCCGTCTCCGGCGCCGACGTGAGTCGCGCTGGTGCCGTCTCCGGCGCCGACGTGAGACGCGCTGGTGCCGTCTCCGGCGCCGACGTGAGACGCGCTGGTGCCGTCTCCGGCGCCGACGTGAGACGCGCTGGTGCCGTCTCCGGCGCCGACGTGAGACGCGCTGGTGCCGTCTCCGGCGCCCACGTGAGGCGCGCTGGTGCCGTCTCCGGCGCCGACGTGAGGCGCGCTGGCCGTCGACGCGCCCGTTTGTGCCGGCAGTGTCCCGGTCGGCCGTCCGGTATTGTTGGCGCGCCGCGGCTCGCCGCACGCTGCTAATGGCGCGAGCTCGCGCCTGGCGCCGGGGAGTGGACGTGACGCGACGGGCCCGGCCGTCAGCTGTGCAGTGGGGTTGGAGAGTGGGACCGGGCCCGGCCGTCAGCTGTACAGTGGGGTTGGAGAGTGGGACCGGGCCCGGCCGTCAGCTGTACAGTGGGGTTGGAGAGTGGGACCGGGCCCGGCCGTCAGCTGTACAGTGGGGTTGGAGAGTGGGACCGGGCCCGGCCGTCAGCTGTACAGTGGGGTTGGAGAGTGGGACCGGGCCCGGCCGTCAGCTGTACAGTGGGGTTGGAGAGTGGGACCGGGCCCGGCCGTCAGCTGTACAGTGGGGTTGGAGAGTGGGACCGGGCCCGGCCGTCAGCTGTACAGTGGGGTTGGAGAGTGGGACCGGGCCCGGCCGTCAGCTGTACAGTGGGGTTGGAGAGTGGGACCGGGCCCGGCCGTCAGCTGTACAGTGGGGTTGGAGAGTGGGACCGGGCCCGGCCGTCAGCTGTACAGTGGGGTTGGAGAGTGGGACCGGGCCCGGCCGTCAGCTGTACAGTGGGTTGGAGGTGGGACCGGGCCCGGCCGTCAGCTGTACAGTGGGGTTGGAGAGTGGGACCTTGGGCCCGGCCGTCAGCTGTACAGTGGGGTTGGAGAGTGGGACCGGGCCCGGCCGTCAGCTGTACAGTGGGGTTGGAGAGTGGGACCGGGCCCGGCCGTCAGCTGTACAGTGGGGTTGGAGAGTGGGACCGGGCCCGGCCGTCAGCTGTACAGTGGGGTTGAGAGTGGGGCCGGGCCGCCGTCAGCTGTACAGTGGGGTTGGAGAGTGGGACCGGCCCGGCCGTCAGCTGTACAGTGGGGTTGGAGAGTGGGACCGGGCCCGGCCGTCAGCTGTGGGGTTGGAGAGGGGGGGGGGCCGCTGTACAGTGGGGTTGGAGAGTGGGACCGGGCCCGGCCGTCAGCTGTACAGTGGGGTTGGAGAGTGGGACTTTCATTTTGCACCAACAGCAAAATGAAAGTGTGGAAATTTTTGTTGATCAAGCCTATAACATGGGTAAAGCACAGAAGTTATGTAGTCGCGAGTAGATTACAGGATACAGGAATTGTTTAGTCAAGAGCAAAACACAGACCTTGTCTAGTCATGGGTGTAACACCCGAACTGTGTAGTCGTGAGCAAAACACAGACCCTGTCTAGTCGTGGGTGTAACACTCGAACTGTGTAGTCGTGAGCAAAACACAGACCCTGTCTAGTCGTGGGTGTAACACCCGAACTGTGTAGTCGTGAGCAAAACACAGACCCTGTCTAGTCGTGGGTGTAACACCCGAACTGTGTAGTCGTGAGCAAAGCACAGACCCTGTCTAGTCGTGGGTGTAACACCCGAACTGTGTAGTCGTGAGCAAAACACAGACCCTGTCTGGTCATGATGAAACACCCAACTTTCTAGTTATGAACAACAACCAAGACCTGTCCAGTCATGAATAAACCGCAGGAGCTGCGCACAGAGGATCCCTGCCCTGTCACCACATCGCTGGTCGGGCTCGGGCTGGAGCGGCGCTGTCCTTGGACCAACGCTACGCCCCCTTCTCCTCCCCTCCCAGGTCCACTGGTCGGGCTCTGGCTGGAGCGGTGTTGTCCTTGGACCAACGCTACGCCCCCTTCTCCTCCCCTCCCAGGTCCACTGGTCGGGCTCTGGCTGGAGGGGGCCCTTCTCCTCCCCTCCCAGGTCCACTGGTCGGGCTCGGCTGGAGCGGCGCTGTCCTTGGACCAACGCTACGCCCCCTTTCCTCCCCTCCCAGGTCCACTGGTCGGGCTCTGGCTGGAGCGGCGTCCGGTTTGGACCAACGCTACGCCCCCTTCTCCTCCCCTCCCAGGTCCACTGGTCGGGCTCTGGCTGGAGCGGTGTTGTCCTTGGACCAACGCTACGCCCCCTTCTCCTCCCCTCCCAGGTCCACTGGTCGGGCTCTGGCTGGAGCGGTGTTGTCCTTGGGCCCATGCTACGCTCCCTTCCCAGGTCCACTGGTCGGGCTCTGACTGGAGTGGTGTTGTTCTTGGACCAACGCTACGCCCCCTTCTCCTCCCCTCCCAGGTCACTGGTCGGGCTCTGGCTGGAGCGGTGTGTCCTTGGGCCCATGTACGCTCCTCTCCTCCCAGGTCCACTGGTCGGGCTCTGGCTGGAGCGGTGTTGTCCTTGGGCCCATGCTACGCTCCCTTCCCAGGTACACTGGTCGGGCTCTGACTGGAGTGGTGTTGTTCTTGGACCAACGCTACGCCCCCTTCTCCTCCCCTCCCAGGTGCACTGGTCCGGCTCTGGCTGGAGCGGTGGCGTCCTTGGACCAACGCTACGCCCCCTTTTCCTCCCCTCCCAGGTGCACTTGTCCGGCTCTGGCTGGAGCGGTTGCGTCCGTGGACTCCAGGGTCGACGGGTCCGTCCAAACGCAAGCAAGCCTCCAACACCAACATTAGCCTCATTGCAGGATAATGTGAGCCAATAAAAAAGCGCTGTTTAGATGTTGTTGCTGAGTGAGTCTGTCCTCACGGAGTTTGCGCGCAACGCACGAGAGCGCAATGTTTGTCACGAGGACTTGCGATTGACATCCAGTGTTGTAGACGCCAAGTTTTTGAGACATTGGTTGACATTCCATGCCAGTTCAAAGGTTTGCCTTTCACCAAAGCTTCAATGCATTTTCAGTGCAATTACATATTTAGCCAAGCAGTGCACATTTGAATTTCAACCATAACCGCTGGTCTCCAAAATAATACAAAACAAAACAAGACAAGCTGGGAATTACGCTTAATATAGTCGCATTTGCGTGTCATTTGGGTATCATGTTGAACGCAGATGCATATCTTGGAGCTTAGATTAGGTCAAGTCGATGACGTCAAAAATGCAACCGAATCATTTTGTTCAATCGTTACCACACGTGCACTTGTGAGAGTCTCCGGTGTTAGCAATAGAGGTCATTTCGAAACAAGTACGTGAATAACGCCAGATTAGATGTGAATTGATAGCTTACCCGATTACAGTTTAGTATTGATGCTGAATGACTTTATTAATGTCAATGAATTACCATAAAAAAGCATACATTTCGGACCAGGAGACAACGTTCGGCTTGCAGAAAACGTGAATTTGCAGAAGATTTGTCCGAGTATCACTTGGTGACATCATAGCTTTCTGACCTCATATGACCTGTTCAGATGATAAAACCGAACGTTGAATTAAAATTGGCACACTGGCCTCTAGAATCGGAGATCATGATCGCTGAAGTGGTCCTAAAGGTATCCCCGAGAACACTAACGACCTTTGTTCCCTTCTCCATCTCTTGCACCAACATGATGTAGTTTGCAGTTCGTCATTCAAAATTAGTAAAAACTGAGGCATATGGACACTTGGACATTGCTTTCTCGCCTATGAATAAGCGAAATCAATTTGTTCTGTAGACATTTGACATACTGTTGCCTCTTGACTGAAACACCAACATTCATAATGACCTTGACTTTAATATCGCAGGTGCCGCCTAGACGGAAGTAATCTCACCGGCGAACAGCTCCCTCGATAATTGCATGCTAGCTGAGTGCAAGAAGCAATGGCAACCCAGAAGTTGTGAATGGCCAAGCGCTTCGTGCAGTTCGAATTAACACGCGCCCTGGAGGGGGGGGGAATCCGCCCACCCTTCCGGTTCTTCGTAGATAACTCCAGATGTTACCAGCCGATATGCGCCATTGTTTGTGTACCTGCCAATAAATGACCGGCGCGTTGTTTAAAGTAAGAATAATGAAAATCGACCGAACCTTTCTCGAGTTAGAGGTCGCTAAAGTCAAAATCTTTTCTCAGCGCCAGATCACAAATATCGTCGCTGATGCGCTTCCCGTATATTAGCAAAAAGGAAGTGTTCCTGGCAAAACTAGCGACTTGTTTGATGTACATTGTCATGCTGCATTGTTCCAGAGTCATGTCAAGTCACCGAGGTCAAGTCAGGTCAAGTTCATAACAGGTTAACAAATGCCCTAGTGAGGATATGGCGAAATCAATCAATCCTTCCGATTTTTCGTACATAACACCATATTATGCCGGCCGATATACGCCAATTTTTTCGCGTACCTGCTTCGAAATGACCGGCGCGTTGTTTAAAGCAAGAAAATTGGGAATCGGCTGAGAAGTTTTCAAGTTAGGGGCCGTTCAAATAAAAACAATTCGCAGCGCCAGACCACAAAAATCGGCGCTGATGCGCTTCCCGTATATTGGCAATAGGGAAGTGTTCTTGACAACACTAGCGACTTGTTTGATGCATATTGTTATGCTATATAGTTTAAAAGTCATGTTAGGTCGCCAAGGTCAAGTCAGGTCAAGTTCATGATAGGCTAATGGAACCAAACTTGGTCAACTGGAATGTGTCATAAATGCAAATGACTGTCATGCGATTGATGTCACTTTACATGTTACTCCCTATACATCCCGAAATCTACTGTTTGTCATTGTGTGGCTAAGCATTTCCATATTTTATTCATGTATTTCACTCCTTTATTTGCGAAGCCGATTGTGCCGAGCCGCCCAACGGAGCAGTCGGGATGGGAGCCCGGTTCCGGTAACTGGAGCAGGTAATGACCTAATAAAGTGCTCCTATATAGGTGACCTGAGGTCAAATGGCGGATCTGACATCTGTATTGCATCATTAGTAATGTCCAAAACATCATTAATGCCAATTTTGGAGCATTTAAACACAACCACAGCGATCCATAACAATAACAAGCCAAGCCACGCAAAACCAGAAAATTTTGTTATTTTGACCTCATTTGACCTTGAAGATATTGACCTAAGGTCACCAACTTTGCACACAATATAGTTCATTATCGTGCCTATCCATCCTGTAAATATAGTTGCTCTAGCCTTCATAGGAGCTGAGATCTTAGGGGGCGGAATCCGCCCCCCCCCCCCTCCAGTGCGCGTTATTTTCAGAGGCCCTCCAGGGCGCGTGTTAAAATACTTCCTTTTCTCAGATTTGGGGAGCATTTTTCCAGCCCATCCAAGCCCAGTCCATCCTGTTTTACTACGTGACAAATGGTTGTACTGCTTCAACAACAGCTGTTATATTTGGACTTAATATTGCACTTGACCTGAGACCTATTGTGTGGATAGCATTATGACTTGCAATGCTGCATCGTTTAGGTATATCCGATTGAATTAGTGCTCACCACGCCATCCGATGTGCGGTCAAATCGGAAACGTTAATGTATCGTCGCGTGACATCGCCCTGGTCTGACATGTTTCTTATAATTTCATCATTGAAGTAATTCCGGAGCTTTGAAATAGCTAGGCTCTTTTGTGTGGTTTCTGATTTTAACCCATGCAATCATGTTTGCATGGGTACATTTCGTTGCATTGTCAATGTCAAATTATTTGCAAAGCCTGTACGAAGTTGGCAGCCTTTTGTGTGAACTTTGATATCCACTGTTCATAATTTCAAATGTCACCCAAATTCGCCAGGTGTTTGGCGAGTGGATGTGCGTATTTGAGGAACAGACCACGCACTCCGTCGATCCCAATGTAGTGCCAGGCGAGAACAAAAAAACTGCAAATTGTATTCATGTCTATCTTATGTTCAAACTGGTATATATGAAGCTCTTAAGGAAATGTATATTAGTAGCGTGTATGTGCAAGGCATATCGTATATTGAACTGTGCAAAATTTCCGCAAGGCTGCCGGCCGATTTTACCTCATGATAGCGATCTGGGTTTGGGTTCTATGAAGTCCAAGTGCAATTGAGGTTAGCATATTGCTATGAATGACGTTATATGCTATGAATTATATTGCTATGAATTGCTATGAATGACGTTCATATGCTCAGGAGCTATGAACGTCCACAAGTGGTTTTGTATGAAAGTTCACAGTCTTTAGTCATATGAAAACATTATTGGGAGGCCGGGCAGCATTAACCGACCAAGGCGAAGGCTTGCCATGGACTGCACGGCTCGCGGAAATATGAAACGTGCGGCAAGGTGGGCAATCTGTTCTTTAACCAGATACAGCACATTGACGCATGGCTCGAGTTCCCCGGGAACCCGACGGCGGGGTGCTGCGCCGTGGTTACCCCGTCGTGGTTACCCCGCCGTGGTTAACCCGTCGTGGTTCCACCGTCGTGGTTACCGCGTCGTGGTTACCCCGCCGTGGTTACCCCGCCGTGGTTACGCCGTCGTGGTTATCCCGTCGTGGTTACCCAGACGTGGTTACCCCGCCGTGGTTCCCCCACTGTGGTTACAACGTCGTGGTTACCCCGCCGTGGTTATCCCGTCGTGGTTACCCCGCAGTGGTTACCCCGATGTGGTTACCCCGCCGTGGTTACCCCGCCGTGGTTACTGCGCCGTGGTTACCCCGTCGTGGTTCCACCGTAGTGGTTACCGCGTCGTGGTTACCCCGTCGTGGTTCCCCCGCCGTGGTTACACCGTCGTGGTTACCCTGACGTGGTTACCCCGTCGTGGTTACCCCGTCGTGGTTTCCACACCGTGGTTACCCCGTCGTGGTTACCCCGCCGTGGCTAACCCGCCGTGGTTACCCCGCCGTGGTTACCCCGTCGTGGTTACCCCGTCGTGGTTACCCCGCCGTGGTTACCCTGTCGTGGTTACCCAGTCATGGTTACCCCGTCGTGGTTACCCCGCCGTGGTTACCCCACCGTGGTTACCCTGTCGTGGTTACCCCGTCGTAGTTACCCCGTCGTGGTTACTGCGCCGTGGTTACCCTGTCGTGGTTACCCCGTCGTGGTTACCCCGCCGTGGTTATCCCGCCGTGGTTACCCCGCCGTGGTTACCCCGTCGTGGTTACCCCGTCGTGGTTACTGCGCCGTGGTTACCCAGTCGTGGTTACCCAGTCGTGGTTACCCAGTCGTGGTTACCCAGTCGTGGTTACCCAGTCGTGGTTACTGCGCCGTGGTTACCCAGTCGTGGTTACTGCGCCGTGGTTACCCAGTCGTGGTTACCGCGCCTCCAGAATCAGCAGACGCTCGGAGAAAGTGGCCAAGTGGGGAAGACCTCGCGCGAAGTTTACACCGAGCACATTCTCTTAAGTGCAGGAGTTCGGGCACCTCTGAAGGAGAGGCGAACTTGCCCAGAGTAAGTGAAGACTAAGGCGGCATCGACGTCCTGCGGATGATCGGGGATGTTGTCTCCTGCACTCCCGTGAACCTGCTGTACTTCATGCTGGCAGCTCAACTCCCCGTTCCCTCGTGCACTGCTTCCGAAATTTAACAAAAGACATCAGGAAATTACTGCCGCGTCCTATCATGCTAACGACATTCAGCCGTGTCTAAACGTGCTCATATATCAATTTGTGGGCCACTTGACAAATCGATACGGGGTAGTTCATCCTTTGTTTTTGTGATCGAAGCCAACGCATTGAGAGAAATATTGGTGGTCACGCACTCCATGATCTGAACCTAGAATCCTACTTGCTGCTATAAAAGCTTGAATACCTGTGTGCCGCTGCCTCCTGATGTTCACCGTGGCAGCAACACCCGTGCCAGCATCGGCGGGGTTGGGATCTCACCGTTTTCAGTCGATCCTATACGCCTTCACCTAAGGCGCCAACGTAGTGGAAGCTTACCAGTCTACTTGTCTCAGTCCTCCGGACTCTCGCGGTATGATCCTGGACCCTTTATTGACTGGAAAAGGGAATGGAGGCACTGTTTGCATCTATCTCCGGATAATACCTATCTATCACCTGAACCAGCTGATTGGGTGTGCTAATCCAAACTGCGAATGATAGTCCCATACCACGCGCGCGTGAGAATATACAAATGTTGTATTTTTGGGGTCATCCACGAAATCGCAGATCGGGTCCAGTACAAAAGCGGAGGCTTGCAAAAACCACATATTCTCCCCACTTTTTTAGACCTGCAATCACCAGATTGACCTGGTTAAGACCGCAGTCCGCGGCTGAGGACTCTGCGAGGCTTGTGGGTTTTTTTATGTCTTGGCAGTCGCTGAATAAATTATACGAGAACTTAGGTGAAGGATTTTATAAACTTCGAAAAAGTCGCCAACTCTCGTTTGTTTAACTGAGCAACGAAGAAGCAGGCTGAGGAGGCTGATGTAGGAAACAATCAAGAGTCCTGGAGTTGGGAGTTGTGCCAGCGTAGCATCTTATTTTGAATTGCATTAATAACATCGCGACTCACCTTAATGGCAAGGAGGTCTTGCTTCATTGCAATATCTTATTCCTACTCAGTGACACGCATTTGATTATCACTGAGCTGGAACATGAGAAATAAACTATGTGAAATTTGTTTTACCCTGTGACGACTCAGCGCCAACATTCATGCTTTTCTGGATACGATTTAGACGTCTCGGAAGAAGCTTTGCAAAAGAGACAGCGCAACTTAGAGAAAACACATGAGTTCACCAGCGTTGTCATAACCTCTTGACAGGTCTAGGGATGAATACAATGGCCCGGCTTGGGGTTGTGGGCTAAAAAAGTAAAGTTATACTATTTCGAAACTAATCGGATTAAACCAGCCAGCAGTCGTCGGGTGTGCCTGGGTCAAAATTAATGTCATAAGATATTCTTAGATTTGGAGAAAACATCATTTTAGTCCAAAATTTATCGACAACTCGGCCTCTTAGGGGAGGAGTATGCCCTTCCCCCCCCCTCCTTGGATCTGCCAGCGGACGGATCTGGTATGAGGCCACCCTGAGTCCTAGTACAGTTGCGGACCAGTGGACTTCACGGTCGGCTCATGTGTGATCGAGTCGTGCATAACGGCCACGATCATCTCAAGTAGCACACATTTTCAACCGCTTCAGAAGTTTGCCCACAGGTCAAGTCTTACTCGCAAAACACGGTGTGATGCCTGTGACGTCACAACAGTGAGGCGCTGGGATTTATTT
Organism: Imbricaverruca yamaguchii; assembly: GCA_034440575.1. Classification (NCBI taxonomy): domain Eukaryota; kingdom Metazoa; phylum Arthropoda; class Thecostraca; family Neoverrucidae; genus Imbricaverruca; species Imbricaverruca yamaguchii. The sequence goes on from JAOTOL010001625.1 coordinate 2,537,957, forward strand.
TCTCCGAAGCAAAATTCCCGTCCCCAAATTTGCCTGGTAATTTTTGCAGAATAAATGAGGGCACGCCTTCTGTTCCCGCCGGGGCGTCGGTAGCTCAGAAGTTAAGTTGAGCGAATGGCATGCCAGAGGTACGGGGTTCGATTCGCAGCGGTGCCCGCTCTTCCCGCCAGGATGAGAAGCAAGCATTCTTCGTATGCTTCTGCACCGCTGTGCCTGCCGAAGCATGTGCTTATGCCTTAACTGTTGTGTTCACAACAACTTTGGCGTCCTCCGTCAGGCCAGAGGCCCGCTGCAGGGCTTGAGCCCCCGCAGTCAACGCATGGGCCCTTCGTACGGGCCCTGGGCCCTCCCTGATGACCTGCAGTCCTGTCCGGCTGCTAGGAGCCGTTTCCATCGGCTCAATGTCACACTTTGTCAGCCCAGAGTCTTTTCCGTGAAACCTAAGGCTCCTCTTCTAAAGTTAGCCCCCCCCGTATTATGTCCGGGGTAATTTCTTCAGCTTGGGCGCCCTCAGAGGCCATTCATAGTGGCTCGGAGCCCTCTCCGATGTTCCAGGATTCTCTCTGGCAGCTATGGTCCTTTACAGTCTGCTTAGGGGCCCACCGCGGGTCAAGGACTCCCCTTGGCTCAAAGGATCTCTTTGCTTGCTGGAGCCTGTCCGTCGGTCTAGAAGTTCTTCACGTGTCCCCAGCCTGTGACCCTCACAGTTTGCCCGTGGGCCCTCTTCATTGACTCAGGGCCCTCTTAATTGACCTTCGACATCTTCTTCAGCCTGGCCCCTTTTGTTGGTTCACGGACCCTTCACGTCCGTGAAGGGCGCGGACCCCTCACCGATTGATTGGAGGCACCCTGGAACGCAAAGTGCCGTGTGTGTTTCGCCACGACCTGTGCTAAACCACAACTTGTTCAACGGCCGCGTGAGTCAGTTCGGCGCCCAATAGGGGGGGGGGGGGCCATGACCCCATGGCCCCCTCTGGATCCCCCACTGCCTCGGTACCGTGGAATTGGTCCGTTGATAAGTGCATACTGGTGGATCCAGGAAATTACTTTCAGCCGATTCTCATGACCCAGTTTCTTGAAGCTGTGTTTGTGCATTTATTACTACGTATATGCGCGCAGGCTCAGCCAGTTTTTTAAGGGGACCCGAACCCCCAAAAAAAATTGGAGCAGGAACCGCATTCGGTGCGTGAAGTTCTGAGAAAACTTCTGCTTTTGTGCGGTGAGAAAAAAATCAGAATTTCGTGTTTGATCTAGGATATCTGACTCCCAAGGGAGCTGGGTCCCCGGATTCTACTTTAACATTTTATTTTTATGTAAAGGTCTGGTGGGTTGTATTTGGGGAAAAAGTTGATGTCAACCGATTTTGCTGTTGTGATCTCGAGTGCCGCCTATAGTGTTCATAGGCACCACAGAGGGTAGGAATTCATGACCAGGAAGAGACAATATTAATCAGGCAATGAACCTAATATATCATCATCATAGAAAGCAATGCTATCTATATAAGCTTACAATGGTACAAAGTCATCATGGCAAAATGTTCTTAGTGGAGTCCCCCAGGGGTCAGTACTAGGGCTATTACTGTTCATTATATTTGTAAATAACATTGAAAGTGGCCTAAGCAGTAAAGTTTTGAAATTTCCGGATGATTTGAAGGTCTTTAGGGCAATAACAGGTCAGGATGAGCATATCTCGCTGCAAAAAGACTTAGACGAACTTGTGAAGTGGTCCGAAGAATGGCAAATTAAATTTAACTTTGATAAGTGCAAAATCATGCATGTAGGTAAGCAGCATATGAAGGCTCCATACTTGATGGGTGGCCAAGTGCTATCAGTGACTCAACAGAAGGATTTAGGTGTTATTCTAAACACAAAACTGGGGGCATCAGAACAGACCAAGGAAGCCAGGAAGAATGCACTGAGAATGCTCGGGGCAATAAATAGGAATGTATCATACAGAAGTGAGGAAGTGATCAGGAAGCTTTACTGTGCATACGTCAGGCCACATTTGGAATACTGCATCCAAGCTTGGTCTCCTAGCTATGAAAAAGATTGTTGGCTTTTAGAGAGAGTACAAAAGAGGGCTACAAAAATGGTTAATGGCATAAGCAACCTGGCATATGAGAAAGATTGAAGAAATTGAACATGTTTTCACTTGGATATAGAAGGCTGAGAGGAGATCTCATCGAGGTCTTTAAATTTGTCAATGGTCTGGAAAGGGGATACCTTGGGGAAATCTTTGAATTTAACAGAAATGATGCAATTAGAGGTAATAAATTCAAAATTAAAGTTAACCACAGCAGAACAAGGTTAAGGCAAACTTTCTTCACCAACAGGGTAGTGGAACACTGGAACCAGCTGCCAGAAAACAATGTCAGTAGCAACACATTGAACATCTTTAACAACAGCATAGACAATCATTATAAGAATATAGGGCTTGCTTTTCAGTATTACAGGGAGGGCTGATTGACAGATTTGGTGGGCAACTGGTTCAGTGTACAGGGTGCAACCAAGAAGGGCCCTTGTGGCTCATAGTTGCACTAATCTTTTATGTCTTTATGTCTTTATGTCAATGTTTCGAAGATTGTTCAGAGGAATGTGAGCGAAGATCAAGGCGGATATGTATCGTGTAGATGACATCCAGTCTATGCAATAAAATAACTGGAATTGCGTATGGATCCTAAAGTGGACTACTTTCCGCTTCCGATACTCGGTTTGAAATCTAGCGTTAATAGCTGTATAATATGTACCTGGAAATGCTGGTCTGCTCCTAGCGGCCATTGCATCTTTGATATATTCTCGAAAATATTTAAAGGCACTAAGGATCATGCTTCCAGCGACATGTTCCATTGTTATGTGCTTGCGTCACCATCGTGCTCCTCCTGCGCCACACAAACAATCTGATAATATGCTTACTGTTTTTGCTCTGAAATGATAAAACGCGATTTTCAACTCTGAAGAACGTCTTCAAGATTTCAGAAGCCTTAACCAGAAGCCATATAAGCCTTAACCTTAATTTTGCTTCAAGAACTACCGGGAAAATTTTGGTTTAGAGAAGTACAACTTTCGGTACTCTTCTCCGCATGTAACGCGCCCCAGACAGACAGACAAGTCAGGGCACACATTCACGTCGGAAAACAAAAGCGTCGACTTGCGCGCTCAATGAAGAGCTAGATGACTATAACTTTGCACAGATAAAGGGAAATGCTTGGAGTTTAAAAGAGCACATTAATCGCTTTTGCCCATGCAATAGCGAGAGCGGTAGCGTGCCACTTTGAAATAAGTTCGTATTCTTGACAGCCTATGCGCTCGTATTCATACTCGATTGAAGACAGGACAGCGACCTCCCTAGCAAGTCACCCATTATAGCCAACTAGGTGGACAAATTCACTAGCACCAAACACGGTTTACTTCCGACAGCAGTGATCATTTAACGGTCAATGGAGCATTAACGGGATTTAAATTGAGTCTCCCATTAGCCAATCAGGCCGAGCTAATTTGACGTGGGACTAATTTGCACCGACGCAAGCACAGCCCCCACATCGACCGGCGGGCCATTAGGCACCAACACAAATAGCTCGGGTCTCGTGACCGGGGAGTGTGTGGGGGGGGTGTTACGTGCGTGTCGGGAACACGCGCGCGGGCGCGGTGTGGTCAGCCCGCCCACGCCGGCTGGAGTCCGACACTCCCGGGCCGGGGGGGGGGGGCTACCGGCCGCCGGATATTAGCCCCGTTTCCACGACACTAGCAGATCCGGATTTCCTTATCAATACGGATTTCCGAAGTCATGGGAACGCCTTTGTCAGCTAACTGGATTGGATTTCTGAATCCGGCTTAGAAAGAAGATTTCCTGAGGACATCCGAATTTCCCAGAAGTTTGAAGCATATGGTAGCATTCATTCCGCGTCCTTGTACTGCTTCCCCTGTAGTCACCGCTGCCATTGTTTTTGTAAGGTTTTTGGTGAAGGGTGACCGGGTTTACGCAGAATAAAGGTAAAAAATAACGTTGTGATACGTTAGTTTGCAGACATCTTATGGTAGGCCGCTGTCAATTACTTGAAAGTTAATTTTGTCCAGTATCATAAGAATTGTTGGTTCAAGAACCAGGAAATTCCGTTGAAGACCATCTTGCCCACAGCAGCAAGTGAGACCAAAGACATGAACACCGGTGAGACCCTTCTTCCCTACTAACAAACTCACATTTAGTATACCAATTTGCTATTTGAGAACCGTACAAACCACCCAATATTTGTAGTGCAACAAACATGAATAGGTCAGGGGTGAGTTTGTAGCATGGAACCTACTATTTTATCGGCTAGATCAACTTGCTGATCTTCATATGTTTATTGGGAAGTAGGGGAAGAGGGAGGGGGTGCCGAACACTTCAGACACCATGCAACAAATAGTTTTACTGTTGCTTGTGCATGGCCAAACCAGTAATTGTACGTTGTCTACCGAACGCACAAATGAACAAGCGATCCATATTCATGCAGTTCCTGTCAATTAAAATCCTCTAACTATTCACAAAGAGCAATTGTAGAACAGACAACTATTTCGCAGTGGGGTGCCGTAATCCGAACGCCAAAGTGTAGTGGTGTAGGATTACGAACAACAGTTGTCAAATTTCCCGAACACATTAATAAATGGAATATATCTCCTACCCAAATGTCTTATTTCATGACGGAAGTTCGCTTTTAGGTTTCTATGGAATGTTGCGTTCATAATCCATAACAAATTTATTTCCCCTATGCTCAACAGATTTGCTAGCCACAAACGCATCTCTCAGATATAAATATTCCAGCCTCCCACGCAACGACGCAGCCCACGCCGATGTAGCATACGTTTTTGGGCATTGAAAGGAAATGTCGCACGTGCGCCGCAACTGTCAACAAATCTGGAATTTCCCACCAAATCCGGATTCGGAAATCCTACATCCAATTCTGATTTCCTCGCGTATGGTCATGGAAACGCTCCTTGTATTCCGGATTCGATTCATTGTAAAAATCCAATCCCAATTCAAACCTGCCATGTAAACAAGGCTATTTATTAACCCGCGCCGTCTTTCCGGTCAGATCCTCACACCCGGTCTCGTAGGGGACGGTTAGTAACCCCCTCTAAAATCCAAACTAAGCATCGCGCGAAAACGAAAGAGGTGTCGTCGGAAAGCGCTCGACGAGTAGGGTCCGGGTCCACCTCCAAGACAATTTTCCCCCAAAAGTGACGTCACCAGGGGGAGCTAGACTTCACGACTTACATTATGTTTTTGGCTCCGGGGAGTTCATTTTGAAGGATATATGAAGAAGAAAAATGTATTTGGAATGAGAAAAGGACAGCGAAATCGATCAAGGCTATAATTTGTCTTGCCCCAAAAATACAAATTGTATTTATTGAAATTTCAAAATTTTAAGTTTTCAAGTTATCATTCATTTTCTTTTTCCAATGGGTAAAATAGACCGAGACATGTTGTTTGAAGTCAACTTTTCCTAATAAAAAAATATTACTTTAGCCAGAATCCTCTATTTCAACTGCAATTTGGCAACTACGCGAAATTTATATTTAGTCAAAAACGAAAAAGAAGATAAAAATTCCCCTCGTATGTTTTGTTGCATCCTAAAGATAAGCAAATGCTGAGGGTTTCATTAAAATATCTGTATCCGTTAAAGCGTGACGACTGATTGAACTTGTTGGAGGTGACTTCACTTGACCTTGACTAACTCGTTGACCCTAGATGCCCCGACTTACAAATTTTGAAACATCATGCCAAATTGATGTGGGAAAAGGTATCCCAAATTTGGGCGCGCTGCCGTGCGCCGTTCGTCCACTATCCACGAAAAAAAACCTGAGGGGGAGGTTCAAGACCCCCCCCGAGACGGGACGGATTAACCGAGCCGACCGCCGCCGTTCCAGGAGATCGAGCACTGCTACTACCATGGCACCGTGCAGGACTATCCGGGCGCCGTGGCCGCCATGCGCACGTGTAACGGCATCTCGGGCGTCATCCAGATCGGAAACGAGACGTTCATCATACACCCGTTCTACGGCGGCGACATGTCGGTGAGCCATTGAGGTCAAGTCGCGGGTCGTTGGCCTGTGCTCTTGGCTTTGCTTGGTAGGAGTGGACTTCCGGTGGTGTGTTGTGTTCACGGGGTTTTGTTAGAGTGCGAAGACTTCAGGCTATTTTGGATTTATATGTACATATGTTGACTTAGCATAGTATTCCAGTTTTATTCGGTATAGTTTTCGATACTGGTATCTTAAAGCACCTAAGGGACGAGTCAGGATAAATGCTGAAAATTCAGGGCGGTCAAATCGTCATGATGCTGCTTGTTGTTCCTTAGCAGTATTGCCAACATGTACCATACCCGATTCGAAAGGTAGATTTAACAATGTAGTCAATGTAGGGAATTTGATATGCAACGTCAGCAGCTCCAGCCCTTGTCGAATACAATTAATGATGTACGCGTGCATAAATACAACACATGGCAATATACACACAAAGTGCGCGCAAGGTGCACACAAGGTGCGCACAAGGTACACACTTCGTACAAAAATGGTGCACAAAAGGTGGTGGTGTTGGTGCGTCTCGGAACAAGAGGTGAGTATTGGTGGTGCTGGTGCGTCTCGGACCTAGAGGTGAATATTGGTGAGTGGTGGTGTTGGTACGTCCCGGGCCGAGAAGTGAATATCGACTGGGGTGGCAGTGTTGGTGCGTCTCGGACCAAGATGTGAGTATTGACTGGGGTGGCAGTGTTGGTGCGTCCCGGACCGAGAGGTGAATATTGGTGGGTGGCAGTGTTGGTGCGTCCCGGACCGAGAGGTGAATATTGGTGGGTGGCAGTGTTGGTGGGTCTCGGACCGAGAGGTGAATATTGGTGGGTGGCAGTGTTGGTGCGTCCCGGACCGAGAGGTGAATATTGGTGGGTGGTGGTGTTGGTGCGTCTCGGACCGAGAGGTGAATATTGGTGGGTGGCAGTGTTGGTGCGTCCCGGACCGAGAGGTGAATATTGGTGGGTGGTGGTGTTGGTGCGTCTCGGACCGAGAGGTGAATATTGGTGGGTGGTGGTGTTGGTGCGTCTCGGACCGAGAGGTGAATATTGGTGGGTGGTGGTGTTGGTGCGTCTCGGACCGAGAGGTGAATATTGGTGGGTGGTGGTGTTGGTGCGTCTCGGACCGAGAGGTGAATATTGGTGGGTGGTGGTGTTGGTGCGTCTCGGACCGAGAGGTGAATATTGGTGGGTGGTGGTGTTGGTGCGTCTCGGACCGAGAGGTGAATGTTGGTGGGTGGTGGTGTTGGTGCGTCTCGGACCAAGAGATGAGTATTGGTGGGTGGTGGTGTTGGTGCGTCTCGGACCGAGAGGTGAATATTGGTGGGTGGTGGTGTTGGTGCGTCTCGGACCGAGAGGTGAATATTGGTGGGTGGTGGTGTTGGTGCGTCTCGGACCGAGAGGTGAATATTGGTGGGTGGTGGTGTTGGTGCGTCTCGGACCGCGAGGTGAATATTGGTGGAGTTTGCCAGTCCGGCACAAGATGGCGACACAAGAGCGCCTCGTCCCGACCTGCTGAGATCGCACTCATTGGCCGGTTAGCGAAAGACAAGCCTGCAAACAAGCAGCAGATGAGAACCCGGCAACTAAAGTAGCTTCGTTGGAGCGTGTCACATTTTCACTTGGAAGTTTCTGAAGCCATCTCGCCGAGCGGTAGTTGGTAACTCAATCATCCCGTTCCAGCGACTAGAGGACGCCTGCATGATTGCGCCGCCGTTTCAGCTCAGGTCCCGCTTTTTGCTCCCCAGCCAAGCAGCAATAGCAATTTATGTTTTTGTGCAGTCATTTTTTTCTTAACTGAGGAGTATGGAAGACTGGAGACTTTGGAAACTGGTCCTTTGCTATAATCGATGCAGCGATAATGATATCCGCTGGAGCCTCCGGTGAATCGAACGGCAGAAAGACTAGTTATCAGATTAAATTGAAATGTGTGTAATATGCGCCTGAACAACCGTGGCATTTCAAGTTCACAAGACATAATTATCTGGCAAGATTCCTTTCGTCGTGGCGAATGCGCAAATGTTGAATCCTGGGCAATCACATTATTCATTGTTTAACGTATGCCGTACATATTAAATCTTTGCATTTTCCAAGGAACAGCAGTCGGTATGGCGGTCGATCCCGTACCTCAGACTGACCGTTATCCTCCATCCTCCAACTTTGAAGCTGGCGATCCTCTCTTCTCCCTCAAGCTGACGCTGTCTTCCGAACTTCTGAGCTGGGGCCTGTCCCGCCAGTGCCCCACCCCACCCCCATTTGTCGACATCCTCGAAAGGTCGCAGTTTGCCCTGACCAGCGCTGTTTGGATCTGACCCGGGGCCCGATCTTTTGACCGGGCTCAGCCCGACTCCACCTGGTGCGCTGGTTCGGATCTCACTGACGGTGATCGGGCATCGCGTCCATCATCCAACTGACGTCACACGACTGGCTGTGTAGAACGCAAGCAAATCGCCGGCGACTCACTCTGATATTATTAGAGTTGGTGCACTTGCGTCCTCCCGCCATTGCAAATCGGCTCACTTTATTCGTCACGCACGTGTTGTGGTCTCCGACTGCCACACGTGGCGTGTGTTCATCTCGTCAGCTGAACGCCGCTCGTACTCGTCGGTCGACCCATCTGGTGCAGTTTTCCTCCGCGCATATTCTGTCACCAGTCTATCTACCAATATGCTCCGGAGACTTCCGTGCGTGGAACACTGAGTTGCCAAATATGCCCAGGACAAACACTGAACCGTTTTCTTCGTCAATCGACTCTGGCACAAGAATATCATCCTGTGTTGGGACAGATATTCCTCGAGGGAGTTGAGGCTCGCTTCTCCTTTGGATACCATTCCTGCCACCATTTGGGCCCGTCATTTACGTGGTGCCTCCTGTTGAATTGTGAACGTGAAATCACATTCGCCTAGTCGACACAGATGGAGCGTCGACTCTCCTCGACTCGATCCTGAAGTTTTGCTCAAGGGAACTGCGATCAGTTCGGGATACTCCAGGGTGAAATTCGGTGAAAATGTTTATTGTCATGTTTATATGCATATGCAATGTGAGAAGTAATCATCAACAGACTAAAAGATCTTAATTCTGAAGTTAACCTATTGGCATATAAGATAGCTGGAAACAAGGGCAGAATGTATGTTATGGTATATAAATGACAGGAAAAAAATTAGCTGGTGACTGTTCAGCAGAAAGTGCTAACTTATTTTTGAACTTCCACAACTTGAAATCTAAAAATGTTCGCGTGGGGTCACTGATGGTAAATGAAGTATTTGTGGATTTTGATATAGTAGAGTTTGTAAGCAGTACATTTTCATCAGTGCTTACTAATGAAAATTTACGTAAATGTGAACACATTTTAGGTTGTCCCGCGTCAAGGCATAACTTCGAAGACGTTAGTGTAACGGCAGAAGTTGTTGAGACAATTTGCAGAAAATAACGCGAAATAAAGCGCCATGTGTTTGTAGGATATTAAGCGGTGATATGATTAAGATACTTGATATGGTTAAGTGGTTGCACAATGTCAATCTATCTCGATAATATTCTTCAATTTATTGAATACAAAAGCCCCATCAGTTCAGGTCGGACAAGTCGTGCTATAGGACAGTTTAACGCCAGCAAATTTTCAAAGGGTGGTTAACCAATGGAATAGGCTAACTGGTTATGTAATCGAGGAACCCCGTATTGAATATGTATCACAAAATATGGTGGATACCTTATATGCTTGAGGCTCTTATTTTTTATTTTAGGTTGTGCAGTGTTGGGATGAAAATTCGGATGGATGAGATGGGATTGATGCCAGCAACTGTGCATTGTGCAGGTCCCTTCAGGATGGGCCCTCTGGTTATTCTTGGGCCTTGAACCTTTTATTTCTTAAATCATGCTTATAAATGGGAATTTACGCTCAAAACAGGTGTATCAAGTAGTGAATTTAGTACTGACATCCAGGTAAGTGGTGCTGGAGGGAATGATCCTGGCAAAACAATGTGTTTGATAGTTTTCTCCAGATCTAGTGGTATTTCAATAAGTAGCAGGCTACATTTTTAATCTTCTTGAAGCATCTGTCTTTATTAGCTTAGCTCAGGTAGGCCCCTGTGCCTCTTATTAAGCCTTTACCTCTATGAAGCCCAATCTTGGTATTTATGTCTGTATGCTTCTATTTTACTCTCCATGCACAGCTTGGAAAAGAACAATAACATGCAAGCTTGAAGGCACCCCACAAAATGAATGGACATTTAACCAACATCCATTTGAATGTTTTCAAAATTTTAGTCTTTCCCTCTAATGACCCCTATATACAAACGTAATTAAGAAGCAATCTGAACATCCCGATTCTTTGGTTACTTAGTTTCTGTTTTACTTTATAACTCTACTGCAAAGTAATGTGCACCATGGAAAATCAAATTTGTCAAGGTTTGGATTGTGTTGCACAGTTCCTCGTGGAGTATTCCTCCAGAAATTAGTGCTTTATGAAGTTGCCCACTGTGCATATTTCCTCATGATTTGATTCACGACAGTATTCCTGTCCCAAAGTCAAATATGACCGCCCGAGTGGACGGCTGTTGAGAGACGAATCTACCACATTCGCGGCCTGCGTCACAGCATTGCGACCCTGACCCGAAGTGACCTTCCAGGACAGTGTCGGCGGTCTTAACGATGCCGGCAATTCGACAACACACACCACGGACCTCAGAGTGGGTCGTACGCTGGCCACGCTGACATGTAGTGTCGTGACACGCGACACGCGAACTTGAACTTCGTCCCATGTTCATCACGGTCTGGACAGGTCGTGATGAATGACGAGTGAACGTTGGCAAGAATGACAGTGATGATCACGGTCTGGACACCAGTCCGCCGGTCCGGCCCGTGCGACACTTGTCCGTCGGTCCGACCCGTGCGACACCTGTCCGTCGGTCCGACCCGTGCGACACCTGTCCGCTGGTCCGGTCCGTGCGACACCTGTCCGCCGGTCCGCCCGTGCGACACCTGTCCGCTTCTCGACACCCCGCCGGTCCGGCCCGTGCGACACCAGTCCGCCGGTCCGCCCGTGCGACACCTGTCCGCCGGTCCGGCCGTGCGACACCTGTCCGCCGGTCCGGCCCGTGCGACCCTGTCCGCCGGTCCGGCCCGTGCGACACCTGTCCGCCGGTCCGGCCCGTGCGACACCTGTCCGCCGGTCCGCCCGTGCGACACCTGTCCGCCGGTCCGGCCCGTGCGACACCTGTCCGCCGGTCCGGCCCGTGCGACACCTGTCCGCCGGTCCGGCCCGTGCGACACCTGTCCGCCGGTCCGGCCCGTGCGACACCTGTCCGCCGGTCCGGCCCGTGCGACACCTGTCCGCCGGTCCGGCCCGTGCGACACCTGTCCGCCGGTCCGGCCCGTGCGACACCTGTCCGCCGGTCCGGCCCGTGCGACACCTGTCCGCCGGTCCGGCCCGTGCGACACCTGTCCGCCGGTCCGGCCCGTGCGACACCTGTCCGCCGGTGCTCGACACCTTCGCCGGTCCGGCCCGTGCGACACCTGTCCGCCGGTCCGGCCCGTGCGACACCTGTCCGCCGGTCCGGCCCGTGCGACACCTGTCCGCCGGTCCGGCCCGTGCGACACCTGTCCGCCGGTCCGGCCCGTGCCCGGTCCGGCCCGTGCGACACCTGTCCGCCGGTCCGGCCCGTGCGACACCTGTCCGCCGGTCCGGCCCGTGACACTGTCCGCCGGTCCGGCCCGTGCGACACCTGTCCGCCGGTCCGGCCCGTGCGACACCTGTCCGCCGGTCCGGCCCGTGCGACACCTGTCCGCCGGTCCGGCCCGTGCGACACCTGTCCGCCGGTCCGGCCCGTGCGACACCTGTCCGCCGGTCCGGCCCGTGCGACACCTGTCCGCCGGTCCGGCCCGTGCGACACCTTGTCCGCCGGTCCGGCCCGTGCGACACCTGTCCGCCGGTCCGGCCCGTGCGACACCTGTCCGCCGGTCCGGCCCGTGCGACACTTGTCCGCCGGTCCGGCCCGTGCGACACCTGTCCGCCGGTCCGGCCCGTGCGACACTTGTCCGCCGGTCCGGCCCGTGCGGCGCCTGTCCGCCGGTCCGGCCCGTGCGACACTTGTCCGCCGGTCCGGCCCGTGCGACACCTGTCCGCCGGTCCGGCCCGTGCGACACCTGTCCGCCGGTCCGGCCCGTGCGGCGCCTGTCCGCCGGTCCGGCCCGTGCGACACCTGTCCGCCGGTCCGGCCCGTGCGACACCTGTCCGCCGGTCCGGCCCGTGCGACACCTGTCCGCCGGTCCGGCCCGTGCGACACCTGTCCGCCGGTCCGGCCCGTGCGGCACCTGTCCGCCGGTCCGGCCCGTGCGGCGCTTGGGCGCCTCTGTCCGTGCCAGACGCTTAGCACGTGGCCACGCATGCGATGAGGTCGCGAAGCCTCAGGCTGGTCGCTCGAGTCCCGATGGTCGGTTGGCTTTACGACGTCGCGAGAGCTGCATTTTACGACGTTGTCGAACATTGTAGCGGCTGGCAGAGGCGATAGCTGTGTCATGCAACCGCTAGCCGGCCTCGGGTCGGTTCCGTCACTGACTTGTAGCATTGACGTTCGCCGGCGTCGGGTCCGTTCCATTGCTGACGTGTTACATTGACGGTTGTCAGTCTTCGGGTCGGTTCCATCGCCGACTTGTAGCATTGACGTCTGCCGGCGTCGGGCGCGTTTCATCATTTGCTTGTAGCGTTGACGTTTCGTTCCCGCCTGCCGCAGCGCGGCTGGCAGCACTGCCGGTCGGCGGTTCACATGCGTACGTGACGTTGTTCCCGCGGCAGCACTTCCGGTCATTCTGGCTGGTCCCAGCTGAGGTCCCATGGCCAATGTTGGTGTCAGCGCCCCAGGACTTCCGGTCATTCTGGCTGGTCCCAGCTGAGGTCCCATGGCCAATGTTGGTGTCACCGCCCCGGGACTTCAGGTCATTCTGGCTGGTCCCAGCTGAGGTCCCATGGCCAATGTTGGTGTCAGCGCCCCAGGACTTCCGGTCATTCTGGCTGGTCCCAGCTGAGGTCCCATGGCCAATGTTGGTGTCAGCGCCCCAGGACTTCCGGTCATTCTGGCTGGTCCCAACTGAGGTCCCATGGCCAATGTTGGTGTCAGCGCCCCAGGACTTCCGGTCATTCTGACTGGTCCCAGCTGAGGTCCCATGGCCAATGTTGGTGTCAGCGCCCGTGAAGGTGCCGCCGTCTCAACCTGTCGCCATTCACTTCGTTCACTGTACGCCATCGTCGTGTGCGATCAATGGTGTTTTTCGATATCTCTTTGGGAACGATGCCTCGCCACGTGTTGCACTTCCTGCATCCGGTTTTGCTTGACATCCTGATTATGCAGGCCGGGTCGTGAGGTCTTGACCGTGTCACCAGGTCCTGGCCGTGCAAGCTTTCAGGCTGCGTCATCAGGTCTCCGGAGCCACCCGACCATGCCAAGGTCGGCTGGAATGATGGCAGCCTAACCCAGCTAGATGCCGCTCAGGGGCTGGTAACTTATCAAAAGCGGCGTGGAAACCGCCGTCCGCGATACTTTTCGATCGTTTACTGGAAAACGGTGCACAACTCCGTCCATCCCAGACTGGTTTCGAAGGTGCCCTGGTTTAGCCCTGTCCCTGTCAGCGAAACAGCCTACCTGTAGTTTTAGACTGAGTTTTCGTTTAAAGTTGAAGCGCTCCAAAGCACCATCTGAGCGTCCCGTGGCGCTGCCATGTTCATGAACTATCTTCCATTGTTCCAATGCAGTGGCATAGCCAGGATTTGGTCCAGGGGGAGGCGAACATTTGAAGAGTTCCCCACCCATTTAGGCCTCCCCTTTCCGAAACTCCTTGGATTTCTGTCACTTCGTTTTCAAAGGCCCTATATATATATATATATATATATGTATTTATATATATAATATATGTATATATATATGTATATATATTATATATATCATATACATATATATATATATATATATATATATATATATATATATATATATATATATATATATATATATATATATATATATATATATATATATATATATATATATCTATATTTATATACCAATTGATTGATGACTACATCGATGCACATGTTTTATCAGGGGACATTGTTTTTCATTCTTATGATTTTGTGGAAGCTGTGCCCCCTTCCCAATCCTGAACTTGCCTAACCAAAACTTTAGCTTCGTCCCTCCCTAACATTAGGCACCAAGGAAATACCATCACCCATCGTCATCACAGTTCAGGCCTGCTGTGCTCCGACGTTCCATCAAGACCTGAGTGTTTTAGCCTGCATATGGGCACAGAAGTATTTGATTTAAGCCGTTGTGTGTTTATTGGTGTGTGGAGCGAGGGGAGGGTGACGGTGACGTTGACGATGACGATGACGATGACGATGACGATGACGATGACGATGACGATGACGATGACGATGACGATGACGATGACGATGACGATGACGATGACGATGACGATGACGATGACGATGACGATGACGATGACGATGACGATGACGATGACGATGACGATGACGATGACGATGACGATGACGATGACGATGACGATGACGATGACGATGACGATGACGATGACGATGACGATGACGATGACGATGACGATGACGATGACGATGACGATGACGATGACGATGACGATGGACCCGAGTACACCGTATGACACTAGTCGCATGATATGACTCAAAGTATTTATGTTGACATGCGCGGTGCACTGCTCTTTTGCTTATGTGACTTCACTTGATACTGGACTATTTTTCCCGTTGGCGAGGATACTGAAAAACATAAACATACACATTGGTAAATAAAAATCAGAATTATTGAGGTCTGAAAGTATAGTGGGCGAAATCCGATGAGTTTTTGGGTGGGAAAGGTCCAGTACACTTCGGCCCCCAATGCTTTTTAAAAATCGACACCCTTGTATATATATATATATATATATATATATATGCATATACTTATGTATACATTGATATCTATGTATATCTATTGATATTCATGTATATATGTACATACATATACTTATGCATATATTGATATCTATGTGTATATATATGTGTGTGTGTTATTTTATATATATATATATATATATATATATATATATATATATATATATATATATATATATATTATTAGCTCTCAGTGGATCTGTTAGCCCTCAAGGGTCATCTCAAACTGCTAGTGACCCCTCCTAGTTATTGACAGCTCTTGTTATTCTAAGAATATTCTAGCTCTGAGGCTGGCCCTAATATTCCTCACAGCAATCGCTAGACACCATATATTTTTTAACCTATCAGAGTACCTTGCTCCTCCGGTGGTAGAGGCCGCTCTCAATTTCAGGAGAATCCCAGTCCAATTCTCTCTGAATCTGTGAGTTCCTCTTCATCCCTCAAGACCCTTTTCTGTTTTTTCTGGGCCTATCACAGTCCTCAATAGTCATATCCACCTCTTATCCCGGGGGAATTTCAGACCTGAGATATACCCTCACAAGTCTTCTTCACCTCTCTAGGGTCATGTTCATCACCCAGGGGACCTTTGGAACCCCAAGAGCATTCCGGCCCTCACTGGCCCTCGGGTGCCCTGCTTGTTCCTCAGCTGTGAGGGGCCTATTCCATCTGGTATGGGCAATACAGATCTCTTTTCTTCACGGCCCTTGTCATGTCTCATGGTGGACGTCTTCCGGTCTTAATGGCCCTTTCCACACAAACCGTTTGATGCGTTTTAATTTTCCTTGGTTATATTTCTACTCCTCGGCGGTCGCCTAAGGGCCCCATCGAACTCGAGACATGGGCAGGTGCCCATTCACCCCTCGGGAAACCCACTTCTGCTTAGCGGTCCAAGGCCTCTCCGTGTGCTTAGAGGCCCATGGAGGGGCCCATGCTTGGCACCTGGAACCCTCCGCTGTCAGCACTGAGCCCTCTCGATCAGCGTGAGCCAAAGAGACATTGCGGCACTGGGCCTCCAGCCCGCCCCTCCCCTCCCGGCTCAGGGACCCACTTGCAAGGCTCAGGACAATTCGTCTGGCCGGAATCCCCTCTTTCAAACGCTTGGTCCTTCTCTATCCCTGAAGGGAACCCTGTGCGGTTTCGGCCCTCATCGGCCCAGGTGGTCCTCTCATGCCGCATCTCTGCCATATTCAACGGCCCTGGGATCTCCAGGGGCTAGGGATCCTCTCCGTCGGCGTAGAGATGGAGAGTCCCTGTCCGATCCACCCTGTTCATCAGGTCAGGAGACATTTCTTCGGCTTGGGCCCCGCGATCAGAACATGGTTCCCTTCATATGGGCTTGACCCCCTCAGTCAGCCCGGGAGCCCTTCGAAAGATCCGATGCCCCTGCGTCGATCTGAGAGCCCTTCATGTTAACTCAGCAAAGGTCCTCTCCTTTGATTCTGGGTATCCTTCATCGGCTCGGGACTATTTCCGTGACCATGGGCCCCTTTCGTCTGTCCAGGGACCTTTCACCTCGTCCCAGGGGGCTCCCAAGTTCCCCCTGCACCGATGCCTTGGGTGTTATTGCGGCTCCCTCAAAGTAGTCGTCTAGATGGCCCCTTCCAACCCTCCATGGGGTGCCTGCCCCCTTCGCCCGCCTCTCGGCTACACCACTGACCCCACGGGGCCGGACCCCGGCACTCTTGACCCCCGTGCGGATCCTACGCCAAACATCTGACCTGTAGTCGGCGCGGCGCCGTACCTCTGACGTGGCACCTCCCCCCTCCCCAGTTCCACGGCAGCCGGCGCGCCGCTGAATACGCGCTTATGAGCCGTTGACAGCAAACTTGCGGCACGAATCGATCAGGGGCGACCGATTCGCCGAACGCCGGCCGGGCGGTCCGATTTTTCTCGACAAGGACCCTGATTGGCGCTGCCGCCCGAGACGCCACCGGGCGTCTGCGGCCGTACAGGTGGTGGCGACATGCAATCAGTCGTCACTCCAGCATTGGAGCGCCGTGTTCCGCGCTGGCGCATTTGTGGCCAGACAAAGCCGCGCTGGCGCACTCATGGCCAATTGGCGCACCGGCGTTTTGTTATCGTTTACCTGAGCGCGGCGCACTGCAGCATCTGGGCACTGGCCAGCTGCGGAGCACTGGCCAGCTGCAGGCCACTGGCCGGCTGCAGGCCACTGACCAGCTGCAGACTACTGGCCAGTTGCAGACCAGTGTCCAACCGCAGGCCAGTGACCAGCTGCGGACCACTGGCCGGCTGCAGGCCACTGGCCGGCTGCAGGCCACTGGGCAGCTGCAGACCACTGGCCGGCTGCAGGCCACTGGCCGGCTGCAGGCCACTGGTGAGTTACAGACCACTGGCCGGCTGCAGGCCACTGGGCAGCTGCAGACCACTGGCCGGCTGCAGGCCACTGGTGAGTTACAGACCACTGGACAATTACAGAACACTGACCAGCTGCAGACTACTGGCCAGTTGCAGACCAGCTACGGACCACTGGCCAGCTGCAGGCCACTGACCAGCTGTGGTCCACTGGCCAGCTGCAGACCAGTGGCCAACTGCAGGCCACTGGGCAGCTGCAGGCCACTGGCAATTGTAGTTGTGCTCAAGTACTTCCTCCATAGAGTGTGGCATCTCAGTATCACTAGAACGGCTTATCTATAACAGCAACCTGGATGCCGTTCTCATAGCGGTCCACTTGTGTTTTGAGTCCCATTGATGTCCAGTGGAATATACTGCGACAAATCATTCGTAAGCATGTTAAACAACAACGGGCCCAAAAATGCCTCCATAAATGTTAGGACGGTAATGTCCAGGTGTGCAGAAAGTGTTCCGCAAATGCTTTCGCGCTGCTTGTGACCTTCCAGATTGCCTTTAAACCAGCCTAATCTGGTCTGGGTGGACGAGTAGTCTAGGGGTAAATTGCCCGTCTCACAATCGAAAGGTTGTGGGTTTGAGTCTCACCTGTCGCTACTCTTCGCCCGCGACCAATAGGCGTAAGAGATTGGCGACGCTACATGACTCAACGGTCGATGAGTTGTGAAAACAATAACCAACCAATCTGATCTTGAGTTGCTGGAGCTTCAGTAACAGTGCGTCGTGCGATACAGCATCAAGTCCTTTACACATATCAAGCAGCGTCAGCGGAGCAATTTCGGATCTGTCAATGCCGAAAGGAAGTTCATCTGTTGTGGAAACTGCGGAAACAACTGTGCAGGTTGAATTGCGTGAACAAAATACATGCTGCTGTGTCAAATATGTGATGTGTGCTCATGTAAGTAGTGACCTACCTGCTTGTGGACGACTTTCCCAACAAGCCTACAAATGACTGGAACCAATGTGACCGGCCGAGAATGTGTGGCATTAGACCAGTTACTTGTTTTGTGAAAGGGAACTATTATTAAGTTATTCAACAGGTAGGAACAGTTCGGCGGCAATGCTTTTGTTTACGATGGAGAGAGGTGGGTGCCCGATCACCGGAAAGCAAACTTTGAGCACATGCATAGGAATGTCAAAATCGACACGCGACACTTTGGCATGCCGAACAATGTCGCACGGAGCTGGTGAAGCATAACGGGCACGAAGTTCAATGCTCCGCTATTCAAACGCGGAAGAGAGACATCGAGACGAGGCCGCTCCGAACGTTGGAAGTCCAGCAGGACAGCGGCTCTAGTTGACGAGTGAACTAAAACGACGACAGCATCTCTCGTCGGCGGTCCAACTAAAGCGACATATTCGCTCGGCTGATCCGCTGTAATGTTCTCCGATGACGCGGCAGCACCGCTTTTCGATCCGATTACAGTTCGCAGCTGTCGGTAGGCTTTGTTGGATGGCACTTGCTCGACCCGGATGATCAGGTCATCCCGAATGTCCCGCTGAATTCCACGACGGATTGCTGCGTTGATGGTCTTGTACTCGCCACTTGCAGAGGATCGAGCGGCACGCCGTTGGTGCATTGGCTGACAGGTTTCATCAGTCAAGGGCGGCGGTGCAAAATGCTGGATTTGAATTCGGCGGACCGGAGCGCGTTCGTCCGGCAGCCGCAGCATTTTGCCGTAAAACGCCGACCACTGCTGCTCGCAGCCGCCGCTGTTGGGGATAATCTGCCCCAGCTGATTGCAGCAGCAGCCGCCAGCAGCTCGCTGGGAGAGGGGCAGGACGGTCGCACCATACGCAGCACCGTCCGAACCCTCCGGTGATGATCTGTGTAGTTAGTTTTCTCCACAGCACAGCGCCACACAGAGTTGGACTGTGCACCAAGCGATCGGACACGATGATCCTGCCCGGGCTTGATGCAGTCTCCCTGCTGAAGAATGTAGGCTCGTTTACGAGATAACAAACACGAAATGCCGGCAGGTTAGTTAGCTGACCGCTCCCGCAGGATATGCGCGGTCATCTGAGTTAGGGTCACGGGTGGGAATGATGGGGTGTGCCGGATTGATCACGGCTCCCAGCTGCAGCCGGGTCTCGATGTCACAGTAGTCGGCGACGTGCTGTCGCTGATGAGCGGACGGCGGTCCGTGTGACCAGCCGATCACGAGGCCATGCTTCTGGTCGACGTGCGCGAGTCCAGAGAGATTCGACATGCGATTCGTTGTTGCCAGCTAATTTCAGGTTCACGTCCACGTTGATCCGGCCTTTGGTGTACACGGCCACCCCGCTGCTATTCCGCTTTCGTCTTGGCTTGCTGTGACATCTTTGCAAGTTGCAGCCACTCAGGTAGCAGAAGGATGATGGTGTGTTCGGATTCAAATGTGTCTCTGAGTAGCACAGGACATCTGAACGGCGCGGGCGACAGGTCAGCTCGAACGTCGGGTTATTTCTGGAGCAGCGACTGCATGTTGAGAAGGTCCGCGGTGAGACGTTGTTCTGTTGGGGGCTGCAGCACCGGCCCTTTCCGCTCATTCCAGGTCAGACAGGTAGTCTGAGCCAGCGTCAGGCCAGAGGGCGCCGCCGGAATCCGGCCCTCTGAGCGGCAGTCCAGGTAGACAGACCCGGCCAGGACAGAGCGACAGGTCACATAGCCAACGTAGACAAGTCTGGTTTGGTTGAGGTGGCGCCGGCGGACTGTTGGACCACACCAGCCAGAACCACACCACTGGCCGACAGCCGACTGCTGGCGAGATTGCCGATCGCCGGCGCCCGTTTACGCCGACTGCCCATTGGCACACTGTCCAACACAGCCAGACGACGATGCGCTCTCCGATCCAGCGACGCCCGATGACCGGATGTGGTCACGGCTGAGTCAGTCCGTCCACCGGTGCGTCATCGGCTCTCACGTCTGCTGCGGCATGGGCGCCGGCCAGTGCAGCGGCATGCTCCTGCGCCCTCTGCAGTTACGACGACTTGTGAATGGTCAGGTTATGCAAGCATAATTTGCGTCTCGCTTCCGTGTTAATTGGTCGTACAGTGGCGTCGGTTTCAACATGCAGGCGTGACTCGCTCCGTTTAACCGGTAGTTACTTGTTGCTTCCACTGTACCCGCGCCATTCGGGGTTATTAGGAAACATCGGCGGCAACTGTAGTTGTTTTCGTAAAATTCCCACGTGTGTGATTCAAAGCTATGTAGCAACTGCGCAGGATTTGTCTAAATTGAGAAGGCAGTCGTTGGTAAACATAGGCGATGGGGCGGAGGCTGGGCAGGGTGACACTGAGCGCGGCGCTCACTCTCCCTAAATTCAAAATTTTAACAATTACCCTTTGGTATTGACAGGAAAGAATTCCCCTCCGAAGAAGAATACCATGCTTGCCCCTCCCTCTCTCTTAAGTTCTGATCGTCCGCCACCTATGTTGATTAAGGAGCACTATGATAATAATCAATTTCAAGTGCGGCAGTGCGTAAACATACATTCTTCTTCTTGCCTCTGAATATCGTAGGTAATTCAAGTTTTGTTGCGAATGTATTGAAAAGATCCTTTCAGATCTAAGCAACGGAACAAAATGGCCTGACTTTCGCTTAATAGGAAATTGGAGAAAAAAGTTTGGTCCGGTTCAAAGGTGATCCACTCTTGATTTTCAGCATTTCGTACCGTGCTTGAAGACCTCCAGTGGCTGGGATGACTTCATCCCTCTCCCCTCCCTTCTCGGGGAAATTGTATAATGTGCCTCGTGACGAACGCCAGATGTCAAGAGCCGAAAAAGTGGAAATATCATCGTCACAGATGAGCACGGGACCCACGTCGTTGTCACGGACTGACATTCGCCCGACAGCAAAGGCATTACGACGGCACAATTTCTGCGGCGACACATTAGACGACACAGGGCGGCACAATTTCTCCGGCGACACATTAGACGACACAGGGCGGCACAATTTCTCCGGCGACACATTAGACGACACAGGGCGGCACAATTTCTCCGGCGACACATTAGACGACACAGGGCGGCACAATTTCTCCGGCGACACATTAGATGACACAGGGCGGCACAATTTCTGCGGCGACACATTAGACGACACAGGGCGGCACAATTTCTCCGGCGACACAATAGACGACACAGGGCGGCACAATTTCTGCCGACACATTAGACGACACAGGCGGCACAATTTCTGCGGCGACACATTAGACGTCACAGGGCGGCACAATTTCTGCGGCGACACATTAGACGACACAGGGCGGCACAATTTCTGCGGCGACACAATAGACGACACAGGGCGGCACAATTTTGCGGCGACACATTAGACGACACAGGGCGGCACAATTTCTCCGGCGACACATTAGACGACACAGGGCGGCACAATTTCTGCGGAGACACATTAGACGACACAGGGCGGCACAATTTCTCCGGCGACACATTAGACGACACAGGGCGGCACAATTTCTCCGGCGACACATTAGATGACACAGGGCGGCACAATTTCTCCGGCGACACATTAGACGACACAGGGCGGCACACTTTCTCCGGCGACACATTAGATGACACAGGGCGGCACAATTTCTCGGCGACACATTAGACGACACAGGGCGGCACAATTTCTGCGTTACAGACGACACAGGGCGGCACATTTCTCGGCGACACATTAGACGACACAGGGCGGCACAATTTCTCCGGCGACACATTAGACGACACAGGGCGGCACAATTTCTCCGGCGACACATTAGACGACACAGGGCGGCACAATTTCTGCGGCGACACATTAGACGACACAGAGCGGCACAATTTCTCCGGCGACACATTAGACGACACAGGGCGGCACAATTTCTTCGGCAACACATTAGATGACACAGGGCGGCACAATTTCTCCGGCGACACATTAGACGACACAGGGCGGCACAATTTCTCCGGCGACACATTAGACGACACAGGGCGGCACAATTTCTCCGGCGACACATTAGATGACACAGGGCGGCACAATTTCTCCGGCGACACATTAGACGACACAGGGCGGCACAATTTCTCCGGCGACACATTAGACGACACAGGGCGGCACAATTTCTGCGATGAAAATTATTATGATTCCGTCGTCACCATTTTTGAGGACGACCGCTTTCCGCTGGAATTTTTGGAGCTGTCTTTCCATATCCTTCGAATCGCTACGTGGCGTTGAACCGCCGTGAAATTGCCGCCAGACAAACTTGTACTAAGCTTAGCTTTAACAAATACAAGGCGATTCTCTTCGAGTGCGAACCCATGCCGGCATCAAACCGTACCTCCGTCATTATCGGCAACGGACAACTTCCGTGCGAAGCCCGTCATCTTGAGCCATGATTGCGGTCTCCAGGGAGACAGCGGAGCCCACCATCTTGAGTTAGTACTGCGGTATTTAGGGAGACCACAGTCTCTATGGAAAGTGCGAAGCACACCATATTGAGCCCCAACTGCGATCCTCGGGGAGACTGAGGAGCGCGCTATCTTGAGTCCCGACTGTGCTCTCTAAGGAGACCGCAGTCTTTATGGAGACTGCGGAGCCTGCCATACCTACTGCGATCCTCAGGGCTACTGGGGAGCGCGCCATCTTGAGCCTCGTCTGCGGTTTGCCGGGATTGGTGACCACTTGGCGCGGCCGCGGTGTCCGAGTGGCCGCTTGAGGGGGGGGGGTGACTCGAGGCGGCTCCGCCCGCTGGCCGGGCTGCGATGCCACGCCACTTCGGAACGGCTCGACCGACAGAGATTGCATGCACTGATGAGCTGCGTCGATATGCCGGCTGACGGGGCGGCGGCCAGCGCGCCTGCCCGGTCGGACGCGCGCACGCGGCCGACAGCTCGGCAGTTGCAGCTCTGCAGTTGCAGCTCTGCAGTCGCAACTCTGCAGTTGGCAAACTTGCCCGATTGGCCGGATGCACTGGTCGCGAGTGCCGCGCGCTGGATCCGAGCCGACAGCCGTCACGTGTTGTACTGTCATACGACGCATTTGTCGTCTTGGCCGGTGGTCGGCAGTTTGTGGACACGAGCTGACAGCATAGATGGATGTGACATTTGCGGTGACGTAAGGCATGATGCAGCGGCATAAATGGAGCGCCTAAAGCCACGACGCTGATTCAGTGCGTGTGTTCATTTGCTTGTTGTTTATTGAGTTTATCGCAAACAGGAACGTGTGCCAATGGCAGGCGAAGTCAAATATTTGGAAGCCCCACACGAGAAGCAGATAAAACATCACGACGGGATGTACACGATGCATTCTTTTTTCCTAATGTCAATCCTTGTTTCGTATGCAGCAGCCTATCCTATTACAGGTTCGATTGATATTGGGCTTTCCTATGGCCAGCTATTCAAAAGTTAGGACGACCAGCTTTGGAATACACCAGGATGCCAATACATATATTATTTTTTCTGCATACCTCCAGTTCACAACTGGTTGCATCCCTTTTGTAGTTGTTTGCAGATAGGCCACTACCAGTTATTCGTGGAGCTATCCCCAGGAGCACCTCAACTAGGTAGCCAGCTATTAACACCAAGGAACTCCTGGGCGACACAGTGAAATGTGTTATGAGGGGGAAAGGGAGAAGTTGGGTCCATGTACATGCACATGTTCAAACACACATACCTGCATATGAGGATACGTAACATGTACACCTACACATACTTCACATACCTAGACACATCTGCACTCACGCAGCATCTATACAAGTATGTATATATATACACATATACTAACATGCACATACATAAGCATTCACACATATGCATCCATGCACATTTGAGCACTTTTATATGCACACATTTGCATATGCACACCTGTATTTACATGCATTTAAGCATACAGGTACTCATGCATCATCACATATGCATATAATTGCTCATCCAGCTTTACTCACACATACTTATATTAACCGCCTACATCTAATTCCTCTGTTTTTTTTTGTGGTGTGCAATTGATCAATGCTAATTTTTGCTGGCCAGTTACTTTTCTTAGATTAAAAAAATAGGTGGAGTAGTAATATGCTCTGTTCCTGCACAACATGAGGGAACTTCAAAATGTTATATTTGACCAACCAATTCATCTGTAGGGTATGGGTATTTTTGATTATCTATGCTTCTTCATGCCCGTTTTGGTATTGTAATAATTCAGTCTAATCGTGTTGGTAAATTGTTTCCCCATATTAATGCACAGTAATTTCAACAGGGAAGGATAAAAGTATTATATAAATATTTCAACTCATGACTTGTGAGTATTTTGCTCTTCCCGCTATTTCGCTTCACACACACACACACACACACACACACACACACACACACACACACACACACACACACACACACACACACACACACACACACACACACACACACACACACACACACACACACACACACACACACACACACACACACACACACACACACACACACACACACACACACACACACACACACACACACACACACACACACACACACACACACACACACACACACACACACACACACACACACACACACACACACACACACACACACACACACACACACACACACACACACACACACACACACACACACACACACACACACACACACACACACACATATATATATATATATATACATATATCCATGCCGATGAATATAGAGAATCAATCCCAGTTCATAATTGTACACTTCCCATACTAATATTTTAGTCTGCAAATGGTGTTGTGGGGACCATTTAATAGCGCAATATATAAAAGGAGACCAGAGCATGGCAACACAGTGCGGATACATGCTGAACGACCTCTGCATGGTAGATGATCGTATTGTTAATGGTCAGCTTTGGTGGGTTGGCACCATTGTGTACCCTCTGTGGATATATTGTATGCTATTTGCCACTAGCTGTATGAGTTTGTAATTACTTACGGTTCATTCTTGTATGTTTCTCCATAATTTCATAAGTGCTCAGGAGTTTTGCACGTGGCACCCCGGGTATTTCAGATTAGAAAGCTTCTTTCAAGCAAGCCAGCTTGTGACTTCACCTTTCATTCATACCCACATTCACTCTCCATACTCCCACGCCATATCAATAGCACCTTGGCAGTATGAGCTGGAGCATAGCCAGTGGTGTCTTAGTAGACTCCAATGCATGTTAGTATAAATTCTCATCCAGAAAACCTATCATGTCTCACACCATCTATGTATGTACATCATCTACATCTCGCATGTTCAGTCCACCAGAACATGCACCCATGCAATGTACCTCCATGTATATATACATTAACATATTTTTTAGGTGGTTCAAGCTACAGTTGATCTGCATTTTGTGTGGTAGGCATGTCGTATATTTTCTATTTAGTGCTCTGCAATTGATCCACATGTCCAATTCCTTCCAACTCTGGCCCCACTAATGGTTGTGCGTATCATATACTCCTCTAGATCTACCCTCTGCGATATTCTGCTTTCTGCAGGTGTTTCCTCTTGGTTGAAGGATCTTTGGGACTGATGGTATGATATGGACTTGGGTCATGCTATTTCAGCAGCTTGCATAATTTCGTGCTGTGCGATGTTGTTGTGCATGTGAAAATTTCTCTGTTCATTGCTCTTACGTGACATGATCTTTCCATTTTTTAGTGTGGTAGCTGACACTAAGGCCTTTGTCCCATAAATGTCCTAGTACCAGCATTTGTTTTTATTCGTTTTGCTGTCATATTTTCATACATTATGATTTGTGTCTTGTTGGCGCCCTGCCTATTGAATTTTGAGTCATAAACAGCACTCCTATCATCAAGGACTTGAACTTTTACCAACGCTCTCTTATTTTTTCTCAGACAGTGGCATGCCGAGATGGAGCCTTTCAGTTTCACTCGAAGTTTCTCTCTTATGGTCATTTTTTTCATTTCTATTGTTTTTTCTGCTTCCTCATATGTATCCGATGGGGCAGATGTGGACCAACCCCCACTCAAAATCAGAGGAGTTATATTTTCTGTTCTTCTCTTGGATTATCTTGGATCAATTTGTATACATTCTCCATGACACACCCAGTCCAGGTCCCCAATATATTATATATCAGCTAGTAATTTTCCAGTTGTGTATATAATCCTAGTCTAGTTTTACTTACTAATCCACCAGCAGCCGCCCAATCACATGATCATAAAAACACATACCAGAGGAAGACAATTCGTATCTATTCCCTGATCTACTGGTGCGCCGCATATACTTATACGTCCGTACCGCTCGCCGTCACAGAGCCGAATGAATGGCCGATAGGATTAATGAATGAATGATGAATGGCCGTATAGGATGGCCGACACAGAATGACAGTTGCCACTTCAGGTAAGGCCCTTAGTTATATCAGACCTAGATACTTCAGCACACTCTCCTCACGAGGACAATACAACTTTTTCAAAAATATACATCAGCGTTTTGTCATGCAGCAAATGCATTCACCTCGCTCAGAAGTCTGCACGCCAGCATAGTCATTACAGCCATCCTGCACCCCGCAACTTCAACTCTGGCGCGCCGTACGCCGAGCAATTTCGGAGTGCGGATCGATCGAGAGAAGGTGCGCGCGAGGAAAATGGCCAGATGTTCTCATGAATTTCACAGCATGTATTCTGCGTGCAGCGCGTGGTGTGATTTTGACCCTCGCCGTATCGGCCGGCAAATCCACCGCCGGGCCGGGGGAGGGGATCTTGAAGCCGCTCGTACTTCCCTCCGCTTGAATGCAGAACATCACCTTTGCAACATAGCCTGCTTTTTTCCAAAGAGCTGGTATGATATTGAAATATTATTTAGTGCTCTGACGAGGAACATGTCAATTCATCAATATCCTACGATGAGCTTTCCTCAAGGATTAGGAAAAACACAATCGAAAGCTAATTTGATCTTGGTGTATATTCGGGTACAATCGGTATATTCGGGTATATTCGGGTACATCTTCCAACCACCAAAATAAGGAATTCCAACTAACAGTTGGATTCTCACTGTCACGCTTTATAATATATATATATATATATATATATATATATATATATATATATATATATATATATATATATATATATATATATATATATATTAATGTATGGCAGTGAGAATTCGACCGTTAATTGGAATTGCTTACTTTTTTGTGGTTTGACGAAGGGTTGTACCCGAATATACATCAAGACCAAAGTAACTTTAGACTGTGTTTTTTATATAATTATCGAGGAAAGATGATATTGATATTGATGATATTGATGTTATTGAAACATCTCTGTAAGCTATCCAGCTTCTGTTGCTGATGTCACGCTGGGACCATTATATATAAGAGAGAGAGAGAGAGAGAGAGAGAGAGAGAGAGAGAGAGAGAGAGAGAATGAGAGAGAGGAAATTAAGACAAAATTATAACTTGAGCATTCACCCGAGTGTACACTGTTCGGAAAGTAGTTCCATGAATATATCAAATCAATTGGAATAAAGTCAAATCACGATGGGTTTGGTCATCTTAGGCTGTTGCTTGGGCACCACATGTTGTGCTGCACTACTTTCCGCTGAAATCGATTGCAGATACTACTTCACGAAGAATAGCAACATGTTATACAAGATGACATAATGTAGAATATGCATCATCTTTGAGCTGACCTTATAGTATTGACCTTTGTCATGTTTTCGACCAGAATGCGAATGTCATGTTTTTACCATGTCATGCAGGACAAGTTTCACTGAGTTCAATCCTCCACACTCATTGCGGTAAAAGAACACGGAATTTGACCCAACCTCAGTTCAGTTATCTTATCATTAATTAAAATTGTGAAATAGAGGAGTTGTTCGTCTTGATAAAGTACACCACGATCTAAGTCATTATGTTGCAATTACTCCGAATGACGGTACTCCGAAAATTATTTGACCTGTCCCAGGTTCATGACTTCTAATTACTTTGACCTGGAATTTATGCGGGATTTGTGAAGCTGGTGTATAAAAAGGTATAGCAATTTTCGTGTATCTACGTCCACTTATTTGGCCGCAATCCCGAAAAAACCGAGAGGCTCTCTCGAGAGGCTCTCGAGAGAGAGGCTCTCGAGAGAGGCTCGGGGTCGGTGAGCGTTAGTGCCTCAGCAGGCGGTCGTAGGACAAAGAGTTGGGGTGAGGGTCTACTTTTAAAATCAGTGTAGGAATTTGCATCGTGGTGGTTTGATACACCGTGTGGGATTTTGACGCATGAGCTTTGGCATTTCTCGATATAAATGTGTACTGAAGGTGTATTATGCTGGATCCCGTACACATGGATTCTGCTTTTCCAAGCGAAGGTCGCATTAGCTTATCTGTATCCTGCCATTGAACTACAACTGAAGTACTATTTTTTACGTTCATGACCAGCAGTGTGCCCCTCACTGATAGCATATGCATGTATAAGGCAGAATATCAATTTCTTAGGCCGATAATATTTTGAAACGTAATGCACGTGCCAAGTTATATTCTCTTCTTCAGTATGTACAGTGTTATATCATTGTTTTAGTCGAGTTTTCCTGTACTCGTCTACCTCACGCAGGGCATAAACCTGTACGAAGAGCGCTACAGTTATCCATGCTTGATGAGCACCAGTTATATTGCCCCTCTGTGCGACGTGAAGGTACCTCTAGACTGGCCAGTCTGTCGCTGCTGTGTTGTAACCGCAGACACGCCTGCTGTTCACAGTCGCAGCACCCGCACCTGGTGTTCGAGGCGCGCAGTCCGGCACCACAGGCGTGCGCCAACACGCGCATGTACGAGTGGGGCCTGCGCCACTACCGACACGCCCACGAAGAGCCGGCGCAGCGCTGGACGCAGCGGGTGCCACGCGACGTGCGCAGCGTCACCAAACACATCGAGCTGGCGCTGGTGCTCGACAAGGCCATGGTGAGCGCGTGCGCCGCGGCCGCGGCACGTGTCCTGGTGGGTGGTAATGCGCCGGGTGGTGCGGCCTGTGGCCGGGTAATGCGATAGGAAACCTACCGTGGCAGCTGCAACACCCAGCTGTATAATGGTGGCATCGACTTTTTCTTCGACTCGCATGAGCGTGCATACTTTGCGGCGCCAATTTTGCTGTCCGTCGTAAGCTTCCGCTCCACGTAGGGATGGTCGATTTTGTGAGTCATGTCAGAGCCGAATGCAAATCGAGCCACACGGTCACGCTTTGTCCGAGTTTTTTTCGCAAACTAAAATAGGGTATACTACCATTTATTTCCTTTAATATTTAATATTAATACAACATTATTTTACGATATTTTAATATTTTAATATTTTTTGTTTTGTTTCTATATACTATTATTTTCATCAGATGACAAAATGCGCTTACCAATTAACCCCGACTGTATTTATAGTCCTTCGAGTCATGTAAATCTTTCTACCCGGTGTTATTTTGGACAAATTAAGAAATTCTGAGGAAATTAGCTTACAATCTTAAATACGTTTTGATATATCGATCGACCAATATGAGCCACTGGGCGCCAGCTTCAGAAGAATGCACCGGCCGCGCGTCCCACCGACTCCTCCAGCTCCCACTGGCCCGACATTACCGACCTCCAGCTCCCACTGGCCCGACATTACCGACCTCCAGCTCCCACTGACCCGACATTACCGACCTCCAGCTCCCACTGGCCCGACATTACCGACCTCCAGCTCCCACTGACCCGACATTACCGACCTCCAGCTCCCACTGGCCCGACATTACCGACCTCCAGCTCCCACTGACCCGACATTACCGACCTCCAGCTCCCACTGGCCCGACATTACCGACCTCCAGCTCCCACTGACCCGACATTACCGACCTCCAGCTCTCACTGACCCGACATTATCGACCCGCTGTCGGTACATATCTAACGCAGGGGGCTAGTCCCCACCCGAACAAAATTTAACCCTGTCACTTGTCAGTTTTATCCACATCGGTATGGTACATTGATTGGTCGTGACTGGATGCGTATGGTCCTCGCTTTCACATTGGTACCTCTATCTCCGCTGATGGTCCACCGTGAAACACTTGAGGCAGATAGTTGCTTCACACTTCACACGCCGTTATGTTGACCTCAGCCTGCAGTCATTTAGCTGACAGCGGCGGCGGCTGTCCAGGGGTGCGAGCATGTGTCCTACTCCGTCATAGTGCAGACTATCCGGTGTGTGTGTGTGTGTCAGTGTGCTGGAAGTGGCCGAGCACATCCCGTCTGGCTGGCTGCTGCCTTCAGGTAGGCAACTCTCGGCTGAAGTTTAAAAGTGTCAGCTCTGACACTTCTCAACCTGTTGATGATGCTCCTCGTTGGTGACTGCTGTTCTGTGCAGGATATGACTGTACACTACAGCCATATCCAGGACCCTGGTAACAAGATACCCATTTATGCCGCGAATCGAGGCCTCGTACACTCTCGGAAGCTGGTGGTGGAGGTCGACCCTGCCCGTGCCGGCGTTGTAGGTATTTAGTGCCCTGGGCTGTGGAACTGGCAGACGCTTTCTGACCGCCCGGTCACACCGGAGCGTAGGTAAAGACTGGTCAGCCGCGTGGTAGTTGGTCACGACACTGACCTCGCTATTGTGCCACCTGATCGGCAGCTCCTCAGAGTATCTGTCGAATCGCTATTGTGCCACCTGATCGGCAGCTCCTCAGAGTATCTGTCGAATCGCTATTGTGCCACCTGATCGGCAGCTCCTCAGAGTATCTGTCGAATCGCTATTGTGCCACCTGATCGGCAGCTCCTCAGAGTATCTGTCGAATCGCTATTGTGCCACCTGATCGGCAGCTCCTCAGAGTATCTGTCGAATCGCTATTGTGCCACCTGATCGGCAGCTCCTCAGAGTATCTGTCGAATCGCTATTGTGCCACCTGATCGGCAGCTCCTCAGAGTATCTGTCGAATCGCTATTGTGCCACCTGATCGGCAGCTCCTCAGAGTATCTGTCGAATCGCTATTGTGCCACCTGATCGGCAGCTCCTCAGAGTATCTGTCGAATCGCTGTTGTGCCACCTGATCGGCAGCTCCTCAGAGTATCTGTCGAATCGCTATTGTGCCACCTGATCGGCAGCTCCTCAGAGTATCTGTCGAATCGCTATTGTGCCACCTGATCGGCAGCTCCTCAGAGTATCTGTCGAATCGCTATTGTGCCACCTGATCGGCAGCTCCTCAGAGTATCTGTCGAATCGCTGTTGTGCCACCTGATCGGCAGCTCCTCAGAGTATCTGTCGAATCGCTATTGTGCCACCTGATCGGCAGCTCCTCAGAGTATCTGTCGAATCGCTATTGTGCCACCTGATCGGCAGCTCCTCAGAGTATCTGTCGAATCGCTATTGTGCCACCTGATCGGCAGCTCCTCAGAGTATCTGTCGAATCGCTATTGTGCCACCTGATCGGCAGCTCCTCAAGTATCTGTCGAATCGCTATTGTGCCACCTGATCGGCAGCTCCTCAGAGTATCTGTCGAATCGCTATTGTGCCACCTGATCGGCAGCTCCTCAGAGTATCTGTCGAATCGCTATTGTGCCACCTGATCGGCAGCTCCTCAGAGTATCTGTCGAATCGCTATTGTGCCACCTGATCGGCAGCTCCTCAGAGTATCTGTCGAATCGCTGTTCATATGTGTCGCGTTTGGTTCTCGCCAGGTTCTTGCTTAGGTTGATGGGCATTTGTCCAGGCGGCGTCCCGCCACTATTTCTGTTGCGTGGATGCCACGGCCCCTCGGCTCCGTGAGCAGGGCCCTGCAGGTGAAGAAGTTTACCAAGAACAACTCGCGCCCGTTTGGGTCGGATGTGGCGCTCACTGCGTCCAGCACCACCTGAGCGGCCAGGCGGCCGGCTCCGCAGCTCAGGGCGTCGTTCCTTTCCACGATAGAGATGGGATTTGTGACAGTAGTCATCACTACCACAAGTCGCCAACAGTTTAGATCCAAATCGGTCGTGCTCGCTACGGATCAACTGCTTCAGGCTGCTCAGCGTGAAGCTGTTCAGTCTGCATCCGTGCCGTGGCCGTAATTTCGAACGGTCGTCTCATCCACTGACAGCTTCTCCTGAGAGATGCCGCACTTCCGGAGTAAAGACCTTTTCTAAAACATCTGCAGCCGTGTTGCCTTATCGGTGATCTTCTCTGCGGTATTCTTGCGACGTTTTGGCCATCTCCTGCCGTGCGGTGGGTGCGCTGTGGTTGCGTGTCGCGTCACGCCGGGACCCTTACATCCGTTGGACGTCGTTCTTTGGTGGCGCCCGCCCAGCGCCATCCACTGGTACGGATCGCTGAACATGAACTGCAGCTTCACCGGCAACGTCGTTCGCTTCAGCAACACCAGTGTGGGCGTCAGTTTCTTCGTCTTCGTCACTGCCGTCCAGATAAATGTCCACCAGCTCAACGGCATTGTCACCTACGTCCATATCGTTTCTCACCATTTCCACTGCTTTTGATGCACTGTCATGCATCGCACCCTGGGCACGATCAAGCGCACGCGAGATCACAACTAGCAACCTGATTGACCAGCTGTTAGCACACTTGCACACCAAGCCGCAACAGTACACGCTTGTCTTTCGCCAGTTATCGTGAGGCGCCCCGCCACCCCCGCAACGGTGCCCCTCCAGCCGCCGCTCCTGAGGCGGGTAGACGACCGGTGAGTCAAAATTGGTCGATCAAAGTTTCGCGCTCGTTGGTGGTTGCGTATGAGAGGCGAGATGAAGTCGCGCTGTATGGCACAACAAAATGTGTATTTATCTTGCATTTGGCACTGCATCTGACCATGGTGTATGACTATCTGGCCACAGTAACTAGCCATTCACGAAGCAGTGCCGTGCTGTTGCAAATTCGTTAAAGTTGAGGCCCTGCTAAATGCACATTACACATCCGGTACCCGGCATCGGCCGTGCTCGGATATTTGCTTCAGACAACCTTTATCTTCACTCAGAAGGAAGGACCAGTCAATTTGTTTCACCACTGTTGAGTGATTGAGCCTCTCAAACGCGCCGTCCATATTTTACTCGCTGAGCGGTAATGGGTTAAAGATATGCAAGGAAATCAAACCGGGCAAATTAGATTATGATTAGCATAATTTCCCTTCGCTTGGATAGCTAAGCACTTGGTCGGCTTACGGTTACTTGGGATCGGTTCTCCTATTGACTGAAACAGAGGAAAAAGTTTAGCTAGAAGTTAAATTTTAAAAGTGTTATGTAATTTTGGCATAGCGATGTTTGAGGGCAATGGAGAGGGGGCGGGAAAACCGAGTGTCATTTTCGATTTCAAAATCTGGTTTGCTATGAAAGATGAATATTTTACTTTCAGCAGTTCCCTGTATATTTGCAAGCGGTTATGCTATATATGAGATTTATATGAATGTTATGGTGTCTCTATGCTGTGATCTAAAATGTTTTTTTACTTCACAAACTCCGACTTTGTGAAATGTCCTATTTTCAAAATTGGTACAGAAATCAACACTGTCTTTTGTTTTATCATTATTTATGTGATGTCAAAGAATATGAAAACCGGTAGGGTTTTCATTTTCTAGCTTCATATTTTAGCTATATATTAGCTATATATTTTCTAGCACATATTCTATCCCTATCTTTATATATATATATATGCATATAAACATACTTTTTATATATATATATATATATATATATATATATATATATATATATATATATATATATATATATATATATATGTATATGTATGTACCTATTTATTTACCAATTTGTCCATATAAAGAAACAGTTTCCAGTTTTGTCATCTGGAACGGGCTTTACTTCATGTGATTGGTCAGTGCGGCGGGTTTATCCCTACTGGCGTGTGAACTATTCAATTTACGGCATTCGAAAGGCAACAATTCTAGCGGGTTGAGGCAATTTGCATTGA
This sequence comes from Imbricaverruca yamaguchii, assembly GCA_034440575.1. Classification (NCBI taxonomy): domain Eukaryota; kingdom Metazoa; phylum Arthropoda; class Thecostraca; family Neoverrucidae; genus Imbricaverruca; species Imbricaverruca yamaguchii. The sequence continues at coordinate 2,572,123 of JAOTOL010001625.1, forward strand.
TGATGTTGTCCTGTTCAAAAAGACTAACCGAAGATAAATTAAAAGAGAATGAGATTACTGTATCTGAAATCGGCATGCTGCTACCATCCTGCCCACTGACAGCAACAAAGCAAACGTTTGCCTAGAAACGAGTTTCATCATCAATTCATCAGTTTCACCATTTCATCCTGCTTTCGTGTTTTTCTATATTCCAAGTTGATATGACACTGTTTGGATGTTTTAAGTTGTATATAGACCGTCTTATGCTCTGAGTTTTGTTCTTGTGCTTTGTGTCCGTCATGTGCTTAAGTATATACTTCAGTCAGTCTATACTTAAGCACATGAAGTCTTTAGTCGACAAGTCTTAGAATGCTTACTTCTTGGACTTAAACTGGTCCGTCACATGCTTACACGTCCTTGAGCCAACAATCTTCTGCTGGTTGGTTCAACTATGAGCTGATTCGTAAAATTAGACCCACGATGCGACCCACGACCTACGATCCAGAACTCGCCACATTACCAGCTATCTCTTATATGGAAGCTGCCCATTAGATAACGCTCCGGCGGCCGTATCTGTGATATTCCGGCTCTGACCTGGCTCGTTGCTTGTGGGCTTTGGGTTTCCGGCACCACTTGGCGGGAGATAGTGGTGACTCAATATGGCCCGCGCATTCGAACGCGTCGTCGAAAACCTGTGGTTCCTCTCTACCAGCTGTCGTAAAAGGCTGGTGACGACCTACAACAACTTACAATGCTTCTTTTGGGGCATTGCATTGCTTCGCGGCATTATCTATGAAACATTGGCAGCGTATGCCTCTAAGTGGCTTTGGCTGGGAAAGGCCGTGCTTTAGACATCTGAATGAACATAGCTATATGCCTATGATTGTTCTAGCTGGCTAAAACGTCTTGTGGTTTACGTTTTGTCAGCGTTGTCGTGACGCGCAGGAAACTACCAGTCGCATTACGGTGTCAATAGTTTCCCGTGTGTTCTTAGAATTCATCGCGACATGAATTGTTTCTATTTTTCGAAGAGTATGAGGAAATTATGTGCATGTATTAGCAGTGTATATGCTTCAGTGGTGACTAGCATAACTTGAACAAGGCAAACATACATTCAAGCTATTTTACAGCTGTTCCGCTTTCATTAGTGGTTAGTATTTTCGAAGACTTCGACCAATTGTATTCTGTAAATTGCAATTAGAGGCTTTGGCCGACTTCGACTAATGAAAGCCGCTTGTGACGCATTCAAAAGCCGTTATGTTTTTGCTACTGGCACGGTCGGAGCTAGTTTCAGCTGCATTCTGAGGAAGTATGCACCCTCTGCGTCCCAGACTGCAGATAAGGCATTTCTTCTTTTACTTTTCAGTTTGATCTGCGCAACGCATCAACAAGAGAGAGTGTGATCCATGACGCCATTCAGATTGTCAACATCGCCGATCAGGTACGATGTTAGTTCGGCCGTCCTGTCTACAGGTGAGCATTGCATCATTGTCAAATGTCGTCATGGCAACCGGATAGCAGACAAGATAAGGTCAGCACTGGTCAACAACTTACAGCCAACTGGGTATTTTGTGTCACTGACGTCTTTGTCCCGGAGCGGTGGACTCTGTCCGTTTTTAGCATGTGCACGAGCATTGAGAACGACGACATTTCAACGCACATATGCGTCTGTCCTGGCGGTAACGCAAGCAGTGGAGCCTCGAGATCAAATTCCAGAATCCGCCGCCTCCACCCTTCCTTTCCGACAACCAGCCATGGACGCCCCTCAACTGAGAGGTAACCCACTCCCAGTCAGGAGCTCGTTCACAGCCAGGAGGACATTCGTTCCCAGGAAGACCCAGCTATCGGTGAAGGGGCCCGTTCCAATAGGGCATACCGCATCAGGTTGAGACTCCCCATTCCAGCAAACACCCGCCCATTCCATTTTCAGCGAGTGGGCATTGGGCGCATAGTGCTGGAAAGATGAAATTGCGCAGTCCTATCGCTCCTCCAGAACAGCCTATGAGGTGGTAGCGCGTATTTCTTGTCATCGATAGAGCTTTGCCTTTCAGCGAGGCCAACGCTTCCATTTCAGCGGGAATATGCGGCGTCGGAGCTAAATGGGTTGTCGGCGTTTGCAAGGGGATGGACGGCAGCTTTTGGCAGGGGCGCGGTGGTAGAATCTGTGACGGTGGTTGTCGCACTCCCGTAGTGATCAATGTATACGTCATTGAATGCATGATCAGTCGGCCACAGTACACCAATGGTTCCCATGGACCCACTGGGCGCCATAGTGAATACGCACACACAACGCAGCTGAATCGGAATAGACCAAGTTAATTAGACTCTCTCTCTCTCTCTCTCTCTCTCTCTCTGTCCCTGTCCCTGTCCCTCTCTGTCCCCTGTCCCTGTCCCCGTCCTCGTCCCCGTCCCCGTCCCCGTCCCCGTCCCTGTCCCTGTCCCTGTCCCTGTCCCTGTCTCTGTCTCTGTCTCTGTCTCTGTCTCTGTCTCTGTCTCTGTCCCTGTCTCTGTCTCTCTGTCCCTGCTCAGATGCGTGACTGACCTCCTCCACCGCCCAGAGGTCGAGGGAGCCCATGGGCTCTCCATTGTCCCGGCGGCAAAGGAAGCAGTCCCCGGTCGGCCAGTGGTGCGTGCTGCAAGAGGCTTAGCAGTGAGTGGAGGATAGGTTGACACAGTGCACAGCTTGAAGGGTAGCCCAAGTAGAAGGGGTGGCAACACCGTCGCACCAACCTGAGAGCCGGGGGGGGGGGCACCGCCGCACAAATCTGAGGGCTATGGTGGGCGGGGGGCGGCGGCACCGCAATACCGACCTGAGACATGAGGATGAAGTAAAGTAGCGAAAATGTAGAGGCAGTCGTACAATGTCCAGCAGTGTACTAGCAGTTCAGTAGCTGGTAGGCTGAGGGCGAGTGCAGCTGGGAAGAGCAGAGTAGACGCGCGGTGGGTAGCTGGCCGCTGGTGGCCGGCTGGCTGAGCCTGCTGTGGCTGAGCCTGCGCGGTGGGCGGCTGGCCGCTGGTGGCCGGCTGGCTGAGCAACTGCTGCGCTTGGCCGTTGGTTTGACTGGACCTTGGCTCGGTCGACGCGGTTCCACGAGTCCAGATGGCGCGACCTATGGCCTCGACCTTGAGAGGGGTCGTATCCTTGGCTTGGTCGGTCAGTGTGCCGATGCTTCTCGCATGAATGTTTGTGATCGGAAACTCATCAGTGATCTATTGCTTTGAGGCTAATGTTATACTGGAAGCTTTTTCTATTAGGCTCTCATGTTGCAAAATGTTTGTCTCTGGTGTCTGACTAAAATATCACGGTATGCTCAACTAATCAAATTTGTCGCTTAGGGCATAGCGGGGAATAAACAGGTGTAGATACAAGGAAGGGCACTGGGGTCGTCTGCTCCACCCATTTGAAGGTTGCGCCCCTTCGGATGTCCTCATTTGTGAATATCATCTTTTGCCTGCACTGTTTCCTGGCGTATTACAAATTTGCTTCGACATCACCAAGGGTTCTGCCGTCGCCTGCTACCCCCCACTCTACGAAAAGTACAGTCTCGTGTTATTCGCAACATCATATATACTGATTTCAGAATATTAATTCATACTCTATCCCATTTTACCCCGTGGATAGGGAAAAATGAGAAATAGAAAAGCTTTTTTCAACATGCAGTGCTTAGCTTATGCAGAATTCTGTAGGTCGCTAAATATGGCACACGATGATATTAGACGGTCCAGTGTTCAACTTGAGAATAAAACATTTTACATATCGTCTGATATTTTTTAGTCGGAAGCCATATAACGTAAAGATCTCATGTTGTTACCCCCTCCCTACTTCTAATCAACATACGACTAGTTTTCGAACGAAATATGTCTCATGTGTTAAGCATCCCGAGAGCTTCAAATGTACCGTGACGAAAATAAAGAGCATATCTAGGACTTACAAGAACCTGACTAAAATCAAGGAGCTGTTATACAAGTTCTTTCTGTCTAATGGACCGTTATTGGTCATATATGATCAATGCTACTTCTATCTACTGCATCCAATTGTGCCTAATTGACACTGAAATTGGGGGTGGCTAAATACCAAGTAAAAATAAATACAGGATTGATAGTGACTTGACTAAAAATGTGCATTGCACCCAAAGAGCAAAGACGTGTACAGCCTCAGGTTTTACTCGTGTGCCACAAAATGACAAAATGTCAACGACAGCTGCGAGGCGTACTCCATCCCAGAACAAGAGACCTGTATATGATGCACAATGTGGAAGGAAGTCGACATCCCAGAGGTGGGAGCATCCCCTGGCTCCGGGCTCCTGCAAAACAAAAATTATTCCGGCTGCGCCACTGGGTATGATATTCCGCTTCGAGGTGCAAAGAAATGTCGGAATGTTGGGATGTCACAAATATTTATTTAACATCATTGGACTGTGTGCATGGGTATTTTATGCTCAGCTCTGGCCGAACTGCAAGTGGTTCGAAAGTTTGATTGAGCAAGGAGTATGAGCAAAGGCTCAATTAGTTCATAGAACAAAAACAGCATTCCGTTATGAGCGCCATGGTCTTCAGGGCCACTTTTCTGGCTTACGTCTTCACGAGTTCTTTACGAGCGCCATGGCGCTGTATACTGAACTTCATTTTCGTCTATATGTCTACGTGTCAACGTCAAGGGATATAAACGCCATTTTCACTTGATTCCCGAATAATTGATGATGGGATTTGCAAAAACAAAGTTGCTGACGCGCACATGATGTAATGTTGCCTATTGCTTGCGGTATGGTAGTAATGCGCAATTCATATCCTATAATTTGCGATAATTATGAACAGTTTCTCGAAAAATATTTAAACACTGAAAGCATGAGCAATACTCAGCGCCCTTTTCCATCTAGTGTCAAATTTCCAATTGGATATCTTGTTGTTCCGCATCGAACTCCAATGGCGCTGAGAGCGGCTTCGGTAGTTACAGGTGGAGTACGCAATATTATGATTGCAATCCCAACTCTGGGAAACTACATGTCTGGAAAATTAAATGTTTTGGCCCACTTTGCAGCATCAGCTTCCCTTTTCGAAATATCGGCATCGCAATTTGCTGCTTCACGTGGCGGACGGTTTTCCAGCAATCACTAGATAAACGGGGCTTCAGGCTTCGAAAAGGGAGCAAATGCCCTTAGAGCAAATGCCAAGTTATTTATGCTGCAGGTATTTCATCTGTATTCCCATTCGCATACCGCTGTGATTCCTGTAATGAGTCATGTGTGCAACTGCTGTATATGTGTTTATTAATCTCAATGTAATTACCGATTTTTCGTTTGGCATAGCACGTGTGCTTCAGTGAAATAATAGTCATCATTTAACGCGGGCCGCTTGTGACCAGTACTTAATGTCCTTCAATGTGGTACTTAGCGTCGACCCTGTAATCTGTTCGGTAAAAATGTCATTTTATGGAATGTCGAAGGATCCATTTGCGCGACTGAGGTGGTTTCACGAAACGATGTAAACGGCACGAGTCGAGCGGTTTGGCATTGCATTACACGGCACGCAGTAAGTCCATTAGCGACAGGCCGCGCCGTCATGTGGCCTACTGCCGAGTGTCAGCGATGCGCTGCCGGCTGCCGATCGTCACACTTCACCACTCCTGGGAGGAAGATCAATAGGCCGACCAACGATCTGTTTACCGTGCAACACGGGCGGATGGTGCCCTCATCATTTAACGTCTTGTCGGCTACTGCTGGTGGGACGTTCTCTCGGCGCCTCGCACGGGCCGGCGTGTTTTTCCACGGTAGCCAATCCGTTTGTGCGCGGTTTATGTTGCCGCTGACACTTGTCGTACACTTGGCGATTCGTCGCGCTGACGTGGCGCGCCACGGCGTGCCGCCGGCGCGCTCCGGAGCCGGCCGTGAGCCGCGTCCGGCCGCCCGGGCGCGCGCCGGGTCCTGCCGCCATCGCGCCTATTACGGCGGCTGATATGGCGGGTGATCACGACGGTCGTGATGGCGCTGTTGTCGACCTCCCGCCCCGCTGACGTGGCAGCAGGTGTGCAGAGCTCCGGCCGGTGAATAGTGCGCCGGCACGGTCTGCGCGTATATATAGCGCGCGCGCACACATAAACCCCGAGTCAGAAAGTCAAGGCCGAGAGTTAGGAATCATCCAAAACAGCTGCATCAGAACAGCCATAGGTGCCCTCAGCACCACACCGATAGCCATTCTTCTCGTGGACTCAAACACGTTCCCACTCCACTTCAGGACACAACAGCTGTGCCGCAACAATATCAAAATCAAAACCATAAACAATCATCGGCACAACGCTGCTTTACGCCTGACAGATACGACAAGAGCCGATTTGGGCGCAAAATTCCACAATATAGCATTCAAATTGATTATTTCAGATCTTAACCTGGCAATGCCATCCACTGCAGCTGGACCGCCCACTAGGCCATTCTGGACCCTCAGTCAACCAAAGGTCGAGTACTGGCTCTCGGAAACTAAATCCACTATCACATCGGCGGAAATTCTTTGCATCTTCCACAAGTTCGCCGATGCAGAGGTGAAAAAGTGTCCAGCCTGTCACCTACAGAATATCGAAAACCACCAGGCTGTCACATGTTGGTACTTCACATTAAGACCCTTATGCATGTGTGTGAGCGCGAAATATCGACCATGCCGCTGAAATGGAACAAAGAAGAACGCTTTAGTCCATATATGATCTCCAATTTGTTCAATTATATACGATCTTTAATTATTAATTAATATATCAAATTACAACACACACTATCATCTAACAGCTAATCTTGCTCCTATGGTGCTTATCCATCAATATCCATCTATGGTGCGTCTTATTGTGGTTTAGTGTGCTCGCAATATCTTGTGCCCACATTTTGCTTAACAAAGCAAAACCACAGGTTTAGCTAGCTTTTATTGTGAAAACATGATCAATGTATATCAGACAAAAATATTTAAAAACAAGATCTGACCAGTTTAGATATTTTAACATTTTTATTATTGAACACACAAATTGTGCCTATGTTGAAGAAACAATTTAAAAGGAGGTATGGTAAACCAGGATAGACTATTTTAGACATTAAACAATAATAGTATGTTATTTTGTTTTCTAACTAAAAATAAGCATTTCTGAGGGGAATCAATGGTCACATCATCCTAATCATGCGAATACACATGGTATTAAAATATGCTGTTCTCCAAATCGAATGACTCATTGAAAATGAAATTCACCAATGCAAATTGAATTCCCTTGTAAAATAAGGAAGTCAATATAGCATCAATATTAGGGGCAGGGTGTAATAGGTCATATTTTGCATTAGTTTCAAGATATTTTTTTTTAAACCTCTTGGTCAATGCAGCAAGTTCTGTTTATGGCAAAACATGGGCCCTCACACAAATAAATAAAACCCGTGGAAGTGGCCAGATGAAATTATTAAAATAAAGGCTCATATTGGAAGAATCAAAACATTTGTTGTCATGACAGGGATTACAGAAGTCTGCAGTGTGGGAAAAGGGCTGAAATAATATGTTAGTCTGAGAAGCGAGAAAAAGTGTCACTTCAGGTATGACCAAGGTTGGGTTTATGTCTTGGAATTCTGGAATTGGAGAGGGAAATTATGTGGCATTACAGGTTGGCATAGAGCAGAGAACGTTGAGGACTTTCCTTCTAATCTGAATCCTGGATTATGAGAGGAAAACTGTGTTGCATTCCAAGTTGGAGAATGTGATTTGTTTCTGTCATAAAAAAAAATATTTTCGCACTTTTCACGGTCATGCTCCGGGTTTAATGCTCCCATGATCATGACCAAACATCAAGGAGATCGCTGTCATTGTCAAACTCAATTCATCTTGTGGATAAATGCAGGGGAAGACTTCCTGGAGATAAAATAATATTTTTCGCGGCCAACATCAAAGACAAGACCATGTTTGCAATACTTGTCATGACTCTCGTCTCTCAGAGACGAAACACCACCTACGCAAACATACACAAGTTCAGCTTCAACAGCGCCTTGGTACTTATTAGGTGGATACGTGCACACTGAAACCAGCTTTGAAAACAAACTACGCCGGAAAACGGAACTGTTGCGACGGATTCAGTCTCTGGAAGGTGACAGGATACTGTTCCGCTGGTCCGCTGCTTGAGATTGCCGAAAGTGACGCCTGGTAACGGTTGCGGGCATCGACGATTGCAACAAAAGTATTGGTGATGGATAAAATCCGAAGGACTTGTGAGTATCACAAAGAGTGGGGCTATCCGCACGTAGAACTTTCTCCACGAATTGTCATTCGACAGTGGTGTGGAGACAGTGGAAAGCGGAACCTTTTTAACGGACTGAAACACGTGCAGCCCGTGTCACGATGACTGCGCCCGCACACTCTGCAGCCACTGATCGTCAATTTGAAAATTATAGTCGGTACATGGGACCATGATGTGAAGGTGACGGCAAGTCGCTAAGTTTAGCTGTTTCCGAGAACCGGACCAAATCGTGAAAAAAACGCCCAAAAACATCCCTTCCGCTTTTCACACCCCCCTTGCGTGCGCGTAGCAAGTGACTCGGAAGCGGTTGCCACGACGATGTTGACAATTGTCGTGGCAATGCTGAGGTGTTGGTTTGGTGTCAATCGGTCCATTGGTTGTCAAGATATTGCGGGTTGAATCCGGTCGATGGGGAGCGCTAAAATTGGTGATTTTCCTAACGCAAAATCTCAGTTTTACATGTTATTCCTGTATGCATGGGCGCGACCGGTCATTCACCGGACATCCGTTCTCTCAAGACCTCGGTGACGTGCACGCGCAACACGTTGACCCGACCGCAACGAAATTGTGCCAGACGGATAGCCAACATTTGGAGCTTTCACGTGATGTCAGCCATATCTCGTTACCTGTGATGTGAGCCGTGCCACACGCCACGAACTGCGCTGGAAAACGGAACTGTTGCGTCGGGCTCAATCTCTGGACGGCGACGGGACAGTTCGTAGGTGACAGGCTTACCACGGCAATGTTAAAGCCTATGGACTTTATCACGAGTGGTAGAGTTTTTCAGCCCCCCTGTCCCCTCGATCATAGCTACTAAATTGTTTCTGTACGCTTCTGATACATGCACTGAAACAAGATGAGTACGTATATGTCTGTATGGTTAGAAAATACAAATTGATTGGGTATGTTAAGAGGAAGAGCGGCCTGATGATAAATGCAATCCATACACAATGATAATACGGTACCGTAGGTTGTCACCACAACCGAAGATATTTTTCATATATCTGTCACCCACGCTCGTGGCCGAGTAGCCGGTTTTTTTCTCCTCTACGCCGATGACAAAAATCACGAAACGCTCGTATTCACGGAGGGCTCGAAGCATGGGGCTAAGGTACGCATCGGCATCACTGGACTTTCCAAGCGTCTACAGGGTAACTTTTCAATCTACTCCGCTGAAGCAATGGCCATTCTGGCCGCTATCTCCATTCTCATGAGGCGTAAAGTCAGAAATGTAGTAATTTGCTCGGACTCCAAGCCCGTCCCTCGGTCAATTAGCAACACCCACGACTGTCCACATCACAGCATTGATGGGATCCAACAAATCGTGTCCCATAACATAAGCATAAACTTTTCCTTCCTCTGGATTCCGGGACAGCATCCCAGGTAACGAAGAAGCAGACCAGCTCGCAAAGCAAGCCTTGGCATCAAACACTTACCAGTGGAATGAACAAACACTTAGCGTGCAATGTTCGGCAGACGATTGCAAAGTATTCCTACAACACCACATTCACCAACATCAACAGAACGCATGGACACAACACAACTCAACACGACACAAATCCAACCACACGCACACAATCAAACCAACAATAGGTACATGGAACTCATCAAATCAATCTCACTGACCAAAAAAAAGAGGTCGTCCTCACCAAACTCAGAAATGGTTTCACAAAGCAAACAAAGCCTCAATTAGAGGGTGACCAATACACAACACCCCACTGCGGCATCTGCAGAACCTCGTTAAGCATAGGCCACATTCTGCTAGATTGTAGTAGCTGTAGCTCTCAAAGACAACCGCTTAAGGCATTCTGTCAAAGAGGGAGCATCATCCTAACGCTTCCATCGCTTCTCGGTGACAAACACCTGGAGCTCCTTCAATTGCTATTTGAATATTTGCATGCCACAAAACTAGCAGGAGCACTGTAGGCACCACACCACCAACACTCACATCAACTCGCAAGGCATGACCACGAAACACTCGTAAGAAACACGTAAATAGTCATCCCCGCATGGCGTCGGATGTACATGAGGCGATTTGCTTCCCAATTAGAAATAAATGGCTACCTAGCGGTGCCGCCGGAAGTAGATGAGCCGATTTGCTTTAGGAAGGCATAAAAACTGAAAAAATAGCATAACCTAGCACGACCACCAAGAAGATCTATCGGACGTAAATGAGCCGATTTGCCTTCCAACTCATAACGTAAACGGCTACCCAGAGGTGTAGCGGACGTAGAAGAACCGAATGGCAAAACACCGTACTAACCCAACTGACAACCCTGCATGGCATGCTTAGACTAACCCGCTACTATCAACTAACACGCGGCGGCCGGCGTGATAGGCTGTGTGGACAATTACCTCCTTGTTCGCACGGTAAAGACCCCCAGTGCTCTTCGATAAGAGTAAGCTAAAGCCTGGCAAAGTCAACTTCTCGCCACTCTCAAAGCACCCCCATCACCACCCAAACTACAAATTATTTTGTGGAGGAGAAAAGTAAAATTAAAATAATTTAGGCATCAGCGAGATGTCCCCAACCCAGTCTTCACCTACAATATCACACAAACTATAACGTAAAATGCCCTTGACCGAAATGTCCACTTGTCTGCACCTGGATCGCAAACACTCACTTCTATAGACAGACATGGAACGTACTCGCTTCAAAGGCGGCGCAAACAACCTTCATGGTCCGGCACGCCTAAAAAAATAAATCCCCCCACACACACCCACACTGTTGCCGCGGTTGGCCTGGTATAGCGGTGTTGTCAGGTCTCCTATCCGCTGATGTGGCAGCAGATGTGCTCGGCTGCAGCCGGTGTATATATATAGCACACATACTCTTACCGTGTGTGCTCGGGTAAGGCATGCCGTCTATTCTCGGCATAAAGCATAAATGCCTGCCTATTCTCATACACCATGCCGTTTTTCTCTGCATAAAGACCTTAGACATGTCATCTATTATCGGCATGCTCTAGGCCTTCCCGGCGTATTCCGCATGCGCCTCATCAAATTTACACATTTGGTTTGCCTTGGGCGGTATGTTCCGATATCAAAGCGTAGTCAGTGTGGCATGGTTGATACAAATGGAGAGCACTGGCACTGAGCGTGCTTAGCACGTGATACGTCACGCTGTTTGGAGTGACGGAGCAGTCGACCGGTCTGCACGCTATGCGAACAGACTGTCTGTAAAGCAGAAATAAACATCCGGGGCGATGGAGTCCTACGCTACACAACTTGTAAGGATCCTCATTTAAGCCGTCTAGCTCCCCTGGCAACCGAATGAAATTCTGACGGACAAACGTCGTGTGTGTGCGTAGTTAAATTTGACCAGCCTGCCACCCTCCGGTGATATCGGTTGTTTAGGCGAGTTAGAGATGAATTAAGATGGTGGTCCGGTCGGTGCCATAGGGGTTGTAGAGGGGGTGATATGGTCGGGTCATCGCCGTTCAGTGAACAATGCAAGAAGTACATATCATATACAGTGGTTTGGGCCTATATTTTGTTTGTCTTTTTGGCTTTATTTTGTTTTTTACTTCTTTGTTTTTGTTTTTTGTTGTTTTTTCTTCTTTTTTTCGTTTGCTTTCTTTTGTGTTCTTTATCCTTTTTTCCTTTTTTAATCTTTTACACATCGCGGATAGACTTAGAGGATATTGGGTGAATGGAATTGTTAGGATGTTGATTAGTGTCGAAAGGATTTGGCGCGGGTGTGTTTTTTGTTGTTGGTAGGGGTGGTGTTTGGTTTATGGTTTGCTCTTGTTGTAGGTGCGTGGGCAGTGACTGTGGTTTCGGAGCTGTTATCGTCGTCTGAGTTTGTAAGTGTTTTAAATTGGAAGCGTATATTTTTGCGTACTGCGTATGGTGTTAGTATTGGTTCCAGTAGTCCTGATGATCCTGGAACTGGTGATATGTTGCGTGATCCTCACTGTGGCACTGAGGGTAGTTCCTGTGTGCATGTGCTTATGCCGTGTGGTCCTGCGTGGTTTGCGCAGGTGGGTGTTGTGTCGTGGCACCCTCCACCCCACCCCCACCCCCTCGAGTGCCGTACCGCTGGCAGTACTGACAGCGTCGGGGGAGGGCTGCTCGTGGCGTGACCTTGTATCTAATGTAGCCGGCTTTAACGTGTGTGGATGGTTGTCTGGTGTTGAAGGTCAGTATGAGTGTGTGCGGGTTTTCTTTGTGTGCTGGGGCAGGTGGCCTGTAGACGGAGGAGATTCCCTAGTTCCTAAACCGGATAGCCAGTTCCTCCTCCGTCATCCAAGCTACCGCTCGTGCGTATGTCATGCCTTGTGAACTGTCGAGATGTGCGGCCGGTGTTATGGTAACGGGTATTCCGGTGATGTCAGTGATGTGTGTCAAGGTTTCTGCGTCATTGGAGGTGTATTAGGAGTTCCCCTGAGCGTATCTGGTGTGTGTGGAGTGGCTGTTGTGTCCGGCGAGTGATCTCCTCCTCCACCGTCCAGGAGTCAAGGGAGCCCATGGGTTCCCCATCATCCCGGCGGCAGAGGAAGAAGTCACTCGTCGGTGTGTCCAGTGTGTCTGTGTTCATGTTTGATGTGGTAGAGGGTCGTGGGTTGGCGTTGGGTTAGGAAAGAAAGGTGTACACTTGGTTACAGATGTCGGGGGTATGTGGTGAGGGTGGTTGGTGGCACCGCCGAACCAACCTGGAGTTTGCAGATGTGGAGCAGACTGGTAGTGTAGAGTAGAGTTAGAGTTGGAGGTCTGTAGGGAAGAGTGGAAGTAGGCGCGTTGGTGACAGGCTGGTCGGTGTCTTCGGTGTCCTTTAGGCTGGACAGCTGGTGTTGGCGCGGCTCTTGTGGCACGCATTCGACGGAATCCGTCTTTTGTTCTTTACCCCGTTTGCACTTTGGCAGGTAGCCGTTATGTTACGTCAGTGGCGTCGAAGCTTCTTGGTGGCGTTCTCGCGTCACTCTATGGCTGGCTGTCAGCGTTTCGAGTTGCGAGAGGCGAAAGAGGCTTCGATGCTCTTTGCTTGGCTTGGTTGCTCGGTTGGTTGATGATCAGTAGAAGAGGGACAGATCGTAGAAACATCGTGTGTGTGTGTGTGTGTGTGTGTGTGTGTGTGTGTGTGTGTGTGTGTGTGTGTGTGTGTGTGTGTGTGTGTGTGTGTGTGTGTGTGTGTGTGTGTGTGTGTGTGTGTGTGTGTGTGTGTGTCGTGTGCGTGTGCGTGTGCGTGTGCGTGTGCGTGTGTGTGCGTGTGCGTGTGCGTGTGCGTGTGCGTGTGCGTGTGCGTGTGCGTGTGCGTGTGCGTGTGCGTGTGCGTGTGCGTGTGCGTGTGCGTGTGCGAGTGCGTGTGCGTGTGCGTGTGCGTGTGCGTGTGTGTTTGTGTTTGGCCAGCCTGCCACCGCGTGGTGATGTCGGTTGTTTCCGGGTGGGCGTTTGTGGTGTCAGTGATTTGTGTTGTTTTTTGGTGTGGGTGAACATGGTGGGGATGAGAGGGAGCGAAGAAGAGTAAAGCTGGCTTGTAGAGACGAGTCGTGATAGAGTTGAGACGTCTTGAAGTATGGGGCGTAGGAGAAGTAGAAGTTGAGTCAACTTGCAGGCAGATGAGATGGTGGTCGAGGCTGAGCTGGTGCAGAAGAGAAGATTTGCCAGTCCGGGCGGTGCCATGGGGTGGGGATGTAGTTGGGGGGTTGGGGTCAGGTCATCGCCAATGTTTTATATACATTGCAAGAACGTTAGTAGTTAGTTAGTTAGTTTCACGTGGGCTTTTTTTCTCCTTTTTGTTGATTTTCTGTTTGTCTTTTTTAACATATGTTGATTTTTTTTCTCATAGCTCATGGATTAGGCGTGTGATAGCGAGGAAGTGGAAGAGGTGTTCGTGTAATGTTGGATGGTCGTCGTTGAGCAGCGTCGTGATGTTTAGTGTGATGTTCATGTTGCAGTAACTTGTGATAGGTTGTCTTTCGGTGTTGTATTTGGTACAGTAGATGAGTATATGTTTAATTGTGAGTGTTTGTTGACATGTTGTGCATTGTGGTTGTGGGCGTTGCTGTAAGAGGTAGGAATGCGTGAGTGCAGTGTGTCCGAGACGTAATCGTGTTAGTGTGCATTCTTTTTGTCAGGTGTTTGGTTGATGGTGTGCCAGAGTTCGTGTTTTTGGTGTATTTCGTATAGTTGCGTAATTGTTGTGTCCCATGTTTGTTGAATGTCTTTGTTGATCGCCTGGTGTATTGTGAGGTAGTAGTCGGATTGTGAAAGCGGGCATGGTGTGGTTTGTTGTAGTGTTGTGACTATGTTGGCTTCGGTGTCTGCGTGTTCGTTTCCTGGAATGGTTGTGTGGCTTGGGATCCATGGAAGAAGTAGGCGTTGTCTGACGTTGAGTTGTTTGTGAATGTAGAGTATTTTGTGGATAAGTTGGTGTTTGTTTTTGGCGAAGGGTGTGATGCTTTCTGATACTGATTTTGCGTTGGGGGCTATGATGTTGTGTTCGGTTTCTGTGTTGTAAATGGTGGAGTATGCCGAACAAATTGCGAATAGTTCTGCTGTGTAGGTGGATGCTGTGTCATGCAGACGGGCACGAAGGATGACCCGCGGCGGTGCTGCGTTGGGGTGCAGCACCGCCGCTGTGCCCATCTCCTGTGTGTGTGATTTTGAGCCGTCCGTGTAGATGATGTGGTTTGGATATTGTGCTTTGAAGTGGAGGAATAGTTGGTGTATTTCTGCGTCTGTGTAGGTGTGCTTTGGTTTGTCTATGAAGAGGTGTGTTTTGGGTGATTGGTGTTTCCACTATACAGTGGGTGGTGAGAGTGCTTTTGCTGTGGGGAGTGTGATGTGTAGTCTATTTGCGTGTTGGTGAATGCGGCAGCCTATTGTAGTTTTGAGTCGTGTTGTGTTCCTGAGTTGGTGTATGCGTTTGGTGCGGATCTTTAATGCCTGGGTGCATTGGTGTTGTGTGATGAGTTGTTGCAGTTAGGTTAGGTTAGGTTAGGTTAGGTTAGGTTAGGTTAGGTTAGGTTAGGTTAGGTTAGGTTAGGTTAGGTTAGGTTAGGTTAGGTTAGGTTAGGTTAGGTTAGGTTAGGTTAGGTTAGGTTAGGTTAGGTTAGGTTAGGTTAGGTTAGGTTAGGTTAGGTTAGGTTAGGTTAGGTTAGGTTAGGTTAGGTTAGGTTAGGTTAGGTTAGGTTGTGTTTTGTAGTGATATCTTTGTAGTGTGTCTGTGCGTCTGTGCTTCAGGTCTGGTATGTGGGTATGTATGTGAAGAGCAAAAGCAGGTGAAGTGATATAGGCTCCTGTGGCTCTTTGTAAACATTGGCGTTGAAGAGAATCTGAAATTTTTATATTTGATTTAGTTGCATTTTCGAAGAGTGAGGATCCGTATTCCAAAATTGGTCGAATGAGTGATTTGTAAAGAGCTAGAAGTGTGTTTCTGTCGGATCCCCAGTTTGTGCCGGATAGTGCTCGAGGGATGTTTATTCTTTTTAATGCACGTTTTTTATTTGATTTGATTTTATGCGTGGGTTTTGGGTCTAAAGTGATGCCTAGAAATTTTGTTTTGGTAACGAGTACGATGGGAGTGTGGTCTATTTTTAGTGGTGGTAAGTCTGTGCATTTGTGGTAGCCGAAAATAATGCATTTTGATTTGTGTGGTCCGATGTGTAGGTTTGGGGAGGCGAGTTTGCTATGTAGTTGTAGTTAGCTATGTGGTTTGTAGTATTCCTAGGGCGTTATTTGGTGTTTCGTGTGATGTCCATATGACCATGTAGTCAGCGTATATCGCAATTTTGGCCGGAAGGTTGTGTGTGATAACTGAATTTAGACCTTTAAAAAAATTGGGGCCGAGTACGCAACCATGCATTAGGCCAGTTGTGAGGAATTTTGTGTTTGAGATATGGGGTCCAATTGTGACTTGATATGAGCGATTTAGAAGATAGAAGTGAAGATAGTGTAGTAGTTTGCCCTGTATATCTATGGTGTGTAAGTGTTGTAGTAATGCTGTTATGTTGATGGTATCGTAGGCTTGTTTGAGGTCCAGGAAGACGGCGACAGTAGAGCGTTTCCCCCACCGCCGCTTCCTGGATGTGTGTGACAAGGTAAGTGCGCTTATCTAGGCATGAGCGATTAGGAAGAAAACCTGATTGAATAGGAGAGATTAGTTTTTGTCTTTGGATGATATAGGGAACGCGTTTTTTGACAAGACGTTCCAATAGTTTGTGGAAGCAGCTGGTGAGGACGATGGGGCGATTGGAAGTGCAGAGAGTTGAGTCCGTGTTTGGTTTAGGTATAGGTATGTGAGTGACGTGTAACCAGGATTGTGGGTATGTATGTGTGGTCCAGGCGGTGTTCTAAGTGTCGAGTAATTTTTGCAGTGCTGAGGTTGGTAGGTGTTTGAAGAAGGCATAGTGAATGTTGTCTGGTCCTACACTTGTGTTACCTGTCTGTGTGATTGCTAATTGTGGTTCTGTAAGTGTAAATCTAGTGTTGTATAGGTGTGGACGTGTGTGTCTGATTGCAGGTGGGGGTGTTCGTGGAAGTGTAGACGATCTGAGATGGTAGTGGTGTGCGAGTATGTTTGCTATTGTTTGTGTGTCTGTGACAGTGTTGTTGTTGTGTATACTAAGTGTGATTGCTTTGCATGGTGGTCTTTGTCTGTGTTGAAAGGTTCTAAGGAGTGTCCAAATTTCTCCGAGAGGTGTGAATCTATTAATTTTGGTGTAAAATGTATTCCAGGAAGTCTTTTTGGCTTGTTTAATGGTGCGTTTGCATAATGCTCTTTGTCGTTTGTATGCTGTGAGTGTTTCTGGGGTGTGGTGTCTATCATATCTGTGACGTGCGTTTTTTACATTGAAAATGTTTACAAAAATTGTTCAGACAATTTATCTTTAAAAACGATTACTTTCTTGTATGGCAAATTTCGTTGGGTTATTTTTGGTTATGTTCCATTTTTGTGTACTTTAAATGTTACTTGCTGAATATCATGTTATATGATATATTACCCATTTTGTATCCTGACTAAAAAGTATGCATTTGCAGAGGTAATGAGTGGGCACATCATGTTACGTACATTCATAGCCGTTGCATTGGTAAAGGAAATTTCAAGACATCAAGTATTTCCTTAAACAGGAAATCTACTTTTGATGCATTTTTGGAACATTTTGTATCCAATTTAGAACCTAGCCTAACCTGTTTTAAAGGGAAAAGTTTTATTTTAAAGTTAAGACATCCACATTTTGCAAAATTAGAAAACTTAATCCAACCGAACCTTTGTTTGCTTCATGGAGGTAAAGTGTGTGAAAGAATATCGCTATGAATATCCTAAGGTGCAATAAACTAAATTTTGGATGAATCTTTCACCTCAAGGGCAGGTTAGGCTAGTGTCGGTTGGGCTTGGTTAGGCATTGCTAATTGAGATAATCTCGAAGACAAAAAAGTTTAATATTTTTCATTTTCTTCATTTGTTTTCCTAAAAGGGACATCGGGCTTGGGTAGGTTACCTTAGGTTACAGTAGGCCTGTAATATTTAGGCTTGTTAGATTGTATCTTATTTATGTTTTCTCAGGCTATGTTATGCTAGCTCATTTTAACATTTTACATAATATTATCTGAATCAGAGCACATTTTTGGTATGATTTTGCTTGTCAACAAGAGTAATTATTGTCAGAGGAAATGATTGGTTGCATTGTCTTAATCATGTTGACAAACATTGCATTGGAAAACTTCCAAGAATTGAGAAAATACTCTCATACACAAATTGAGCAACGTTTTGTCTTATGGTAACATATAAGTGGTCTGGGTCAATGCAGTTTGACACGTAGGTACCTGCAATCATGAGCTGGGATATATTTTGTGTAGCATGGCCATGCATCTTTGGGCAATATATCTATCTGTTGTGTTCCAAAATGATTTTGTGTTCAATGGGAATATAAACCTATTCTGTAAAATTTAGTTGGAAACTATGGCATTTGGGCACATGGAAACAAAAATCAAGAACTGTTTGGTATTCTTTGCTACTTTGGCTTCAGATATTTCAACAAGGTTTTGATCATTCATCCTCATAAGACATAAGACATAAAGACATAAACAGATTAGTGCCACTAGGAGCCACAAGGGCTCTTCTTGGTTGCACTCTGTATGCTGAACCAGTTGCCCACCAAATCTGTAAATCGGCCCTCCCTGTAATACTGAAAAGCAAGCCCTCTATTCTTATAATGATTGTCTATGCTGTTTTTAAAGATGTTCAATGTGCTGCTACTGACAATGTTTTCTGGCAGCTGGTTCCAGTGTACTACTACCCTGTTGGTGAATAATGTCTGCCTTAACCTTCTTCTGCTGTGGTTAACTTTAATTTTGAATTTATGATCTCTAATTGCATCATTTCTCTTCAAATCAAACATTTCACCAACATATCCCCTCTCCAGACCATGGACAAATTTAATGACCTCGATGAGATCTCTTCTCAGCCTTCTATATCTAAGTGAAAACATATTCAATTTCATCAATCTTGCCTCATATGCCAGGTTGCTTATACCATTAAGCATTTTTGTAGCCATCTTTTGTACTCTCTCTAAAAGCCAACAATCTTTTTCATAGCTAGGCGACCACGCTTGGATGCAGTATTCCAAACGTGGCCTGACATATGCACAGTAAAGCTTCCTAATGACTTCCTCACTTCTGTATGCTACATTCCATTCTCGATTTATTTTTGCTATTTATTTATTATTTATTGCCCCGAGCATTCTCAGTGCCTTCTTCCTGGCTTCCTTGGACTGTTCTGATGCCCCCAATTTTGTGTTTAGAATAACACCTAAATCATTCTCCTGTTGAATCACTGAGAGCACTTAGCCACCCGTCAAGTATGGAGTCTTCATATGCTGCTTACCTACATGCATGATTTTGCACTTATCAAAATTAAATTTCATTTGCTATTCTTCGGACCACTTCACAAGTTCGTCTAAGTCTTTTTGCAGCGAGATATGCTCATTTTGACCTGTTATTGCCCTAAAGACCTTCAAATCATCCGCAAATTTCAAAACTTTACTGCTTAGGCCACTTTCAATGTTATTTACAAATATAACGAACAGTAGTGGCCCCAGTACTGACCCCTGGGGGACTCCACTAAGGACATTTTGTCATGATGACTTTGTACCATTTAGCATCACTCTTCGCTGTCTATCTGAAAGCCACAACTCTATCCATTTTAAGATGCTACGTGCAATACCGTGGGACTGAAGCTGTATCATTAACCGTTTATGGGGTACCTTGTCAAAGGCCTTACTAAAGTCAAGATATGCTACATCAAACTGATTTCCCTGATCAAATTGTTCTGTGTACCTTGCAGACTAGGGATGTGAGACTTACTGGCCTATAGTTTTCAACCTTCCCTCATTCTCCTTTCTTGAAAATAGAAACTACATTTGCCCTTTTCCAATTGGTTGGAATTTCATTTTGTGAAACTGATCTACAAAATATTATACTAAGTGGAAATGCCAGTTCCTTTTCAGTTTCCCGCAATACCCTAGCATAAATTTCATCAGGTCCTGCTGCCTTGTTTGGCTTTATTTTCCTGATATGATTGTAAACAACATCACTATCAATGAAATCAACATCATTTATCAGATCACATGTCACTGAACTATGGTGTACGGTCGGCAGTTTGGTCATATCTTCCAATGTAAACACTGATTTAGACTGCTTGCTCAGCTCCTCAACTATCTCACTGTCCTTACCCAATGTAGTCCCGTTTACTTCCACTGGACCAATTGTGCTAGAAACTTTACTCAGCTTGTAGAAACTAAAGAACTTTTTACTGTCCCCATTGCAGTTTCTACCTAAATCCAGTTCTTTTGCTCGCTTTGCTGCTCTGGTTTTTTGCTTCACAGTGTCTCTAGCTTTTCGATACGCCTTTAGATTAACGGCATTTGAAGCTTCTTTAAAGACCCTTCTTTTGTGTCTTCGCTTTTGGGGGACATGTCTAATCTGAATTTCCTTCAAGTAAGATTTGAACTTTTCCCACATTTCACAGGCATTTAAATTGGAAAACTCTTCTTCCCATCTGATGGCACGTAAAGCCGCTCTCATGCAGTCAAAGTCTGCTCTGTTGAAATTTGGAACCTATACCAAATTATCCTTAATAATTTCCCGTACATGTGCCTTGAATCCAACTATGTTATGGTCACTTCTTCCCAGAGTTTCTCCTACAGTCAAGTCTTGAACAAAGTCACTTAAATCCGAGAATGCAAGGTCCAAGAATGAGCCATGCCTGGTAGGTTCCGATACAAACTGGTGTAAAAACAGGTCCTCTTCAAGGCATTTCCTAAACATTTTGCATGATGGGGAGCCAACACCAACATTTTCATATCATTTTAGATTAAAGTCACCAAGAATAAGGCACTTCCTCTGAAAGTTTGTACTGATTTCCTCACAAATCACCTTGTCAAGCTCCAGTTGCTGAGATTGTGTCAGGGTTCCTGATCGGTAGAAAGCTCCTATCCTCAGATTATTTATTGCTGTTGCCTTTTCCCACAGCAACATCAAGCCAAATGGACTCCATAGACACATTTTTATCCCCACCTGCTACTTTTTGAGAACTGAATAAGCTATTCACATAGAGTATTACACCACCCCCTTTCATTGCTGGACCCCTATTGCAAGAACACATATTGTATCCCTGGATCTCATAGTCCTGCAAGTTATCTCCAAAATACCCTTCACTGACCCATGCCTCCGTAGTGCAAACAAAATCTGGTTCCTCCTAAGCAACATAACACTTGAACTCATCAAATTTTGATCGGATGCTCTGAGCATTAAATATCATACACTTAACAAATGCTCCATAACCACCTTCGGCTTTTTCACGCTGAGGAGTTATTTTATCACTAGATGACCTACCACTCCACCTCCTTGAACTACTGCTGTCTCTATTTGCTGACTTTGAGGTTCTATTGCCTTGGCTGACACTATTGGAATATTCCTGAGTTGGCAATGCAATTTCATCCCTCTCCACCCAATTTCCTAATTTCCCTGGAGAACATGCCCATACACTTTGTCTAACACATGGACCCCTTCTCGGAGAAGTGCAGGCCATCCCTCTGATAGAGGTCCCACGATGCATAAAACCTGCACCACTCGTCTACAAAGGTGAAATCTAACTCATGGCAGAGCTTACCTACCCTGGCGTTGGCTGCCAGTGCCCTAGAGCTCCACTCAGGGGAGGCTCTAGGCCTAGGCAAAGTTGCTGTTACAATGACTCTATTGTTACTCTATTGTCATAAAATTAAGAGTATATGTAATGATTTAACTCCATACCTCATTAGTACTGTTAATTAATTTACAAGGAATATATACTTTAAAATTGCAAGTCACAAAACCTAAGGCATGCATATGTATTGTATGTAAGTTTTTCGTTTCAGATAAGTTTGTAATTGTTGGATTTTTTTCCAAGGTATTATTTGGAAAGGTAGTTAACATGATGTGATCATTCAGTTCCTCTGCAATTTTATATCTCTCAGTTGGCAGAAAAAGTACTAACCTAGCCTAACTTTTAAGGTAAGAAAAAAGCTGGGAAGGTGTGGAATAAAAATGTCTTCTAAAACTTGTCAAATAAAAAGACCAACCTTGACCTAGCACAGCATAAGTTGCTTTTGAGGAACAAAAGAAACTCGAGGAACAAAGAGCAATTTTTTGCAACTAAAAATTGACTGAACCTGCCCCTACCCTTAATTTTGCTTCCTGCAGGTAAAATGTGTCTAAAACCTGTCCTGTGAATGATTTGAAGCCCAATAATACTGTGCATACAGGTGGTGTTAATCAGAAATTATTAATCATGCCAAGCACCAAAGTGGAATTATCGTTCCCCTTGGCTTGCCATTCACCAAATCCAGAATGCTTTAGGCATTGATGTTGGATGTGAATGTTCAGTAAACGCGTTGTTCAACGCTGTTCCATAATTTCAAGAAGAGTCGAAACAAATTGCATTTACTACCATAACCATAACCATAACCACTCATTTTTGTCATGAATTCCTTATTTTTAATTGGTAAACCAAATAATACAGAAAATTCAACTTGGTGTGTTGCAACATATGCTGACAATTATGGTAGAATATTAGAAAGCCTTATAAAGCTAACCTACTGGTGCTAAATCCTTTCTTCTATGCTGATGATTGATTCCCTTTACTCTAATAATGTTGGATCCCTTGCTGATGATTGATTGCTTTCGGCCAACATCATTTCAAAGTTAAGGGTTTTAAAGTCAAATTCAGTCAAATGCAACTTCCGTCACTTGAGTGCGCTGGTGTACCCTTAGATCAGAGCTTCAGCTGCGCGGATAAATTTTGGGGAGGTCCTCGAAGAGTAACAGTTCCAAATGGTGTTCTCGGACCTCTTGGGTGGATTGAGCGAGGTGTCAACATTCTACTTGCCCAACTATGACTGAATAAGTCGTAGCAGTTGGACACTCCAAGGCAGCTCAGCGTCTTCATAAATCCAAAGGCTGTGGAATCTCACCAACCTTCAAGTCGTGGCGGGACGCCCAGCTTGTGAACGTTCCATTGAAGAACAGCACACAAATGTCTCCACTTTTTAGCAGTTGCATGGACTCTTAGTGACATCATGCATGGGTGTCGTGACAGACTTTGGACGGGGTTGAGACGCCACGAGGGGGGTTTTAGTTGTTTTCATGCAAAATAATTATGTAAAATCCTCAATCATTCTTATGATGTAAAATTACATTAAGCTTGGAGCGACCAGGCCTCTAGGGCTGTAATATGCACGTTAGCTGGGATAGGTAGGCGTGCCCGCTCCCAGAGTCATTCAACACTCCCACTCTTATAATTTCTATTGGGTCGGAGTATGGTGGGCTTTGGTGGCAAGCCTGCATACGTCAAAGGTCGGGACCTCTTAGTCAAAGTTCCCTAGTAGCCCACGTCCACCAGAGGCGTAGGGACGTCTCAAAAAGTGTATGTGTGTGTGTGAGGGGGAATCTTTTTTTAAGTTGATTCTTACGATGCATCGCCATAGCATAAATGTTAAGCTTTCATGAAAAGTAGGGGCCCATACCCCCCCCCCCCTCTGTTTCTACACCTATGATGTTTGCTCGTCTTGCCGATGCCGGTAGATTCAGGGACGGTGGAAGTGGCGAGGGCATCGATATATCCCAGGGAATAAATGAAAACAGACATTATCTGTGTAGGACATTGTTATAATGTCATGCTCAGGTCCTACCGTATCCAGATATTATGAGTATTATTATAGTTGGTATTAATTTGTATACCATTCTAGCCGACTCAGAGCAGACTGGCTGTACCTACACTTCGCGGTGAATGCGGAGACAAACATTTGTCTTCGCACTTGGTGATTTTAGCATGATCTATATGATGATGTTAGGGTAAATAATGCATTTAAGCAAGGTTCGTTAGCAAGACAAGGTTCGTTCCATGTGAAAGAAGAAAAAATTTAGTAAAATACCGCCGTTCATCGACCACTTGCTATCCAATATCACTTACACATCACTCGCTACCGAAGATCATCGCGCCATGTTAATGTAAGAAGTTCTTTAAGCACTAGTGTTGCTAAAGTAACCTTAGTATATACCAGCACCCTTATCTGCAAC
The DNA here is from genome assembly GCA_034440575.1 of Imbricaverruca yamaguchii. Classification (NCBI taxonomy): domain Eukaryota; kingdom Metazoa; phylum Arthropoda; class Thecostraca; family Neoverrucidae; genus Imbricaverruca; species Imbricaverruca yamaguchii. The sequence continues at coordinate 2,595,905 of JAOTOL010001625.1, forward strand.
AAATGGGCATTGTCCTCACTCGAAGACATCATTGCTATGTTATTTCATCTTTAATTGAATTTGACGAAGTATAGCGGCAGTGTCAGTTGATCAGGAATACCTTCATTGAAACGAGTGATAAATTGTGGAGAAGTTCCATGGGGAATTTTTAGTTAGTACCATTTTTAGATCAAAATATTCAATTTCACATGCGACCACATCATACTTCCAGCATTCCCCATGTTTAAGCTATACGAAAATGTGGGAACATGGAACCTTATAATACAATTGACAAATACTAATGACAATTATACTGAGTCTAAGTTATATCAGCTGATGCAGAAATGATTAATGTATCTATCACAGGTGGGACAAAATCTCCAAATAACATACTTTCTTTGTTCTTGACAATTATCTTCAAGATTTTGCATCTAGCGTCCACGGCCGCCATGCGACCCAATGGCATGCTTACAGTTCGAACATCCACCGCTAGGTGCAAACGAAGCGCTAGCAGTAGCGTGGCCGCACATGACCCTATCGAATAAAAAAACACGTACACAACTGATGGGCCAGCGGGCAAAGGAGATTGTCGTGAATAAGTGCTGCTCACTTTTTCTTTTTTAATTCAGACCAATGAATTTTCGATCGAGGGACCAGAGAAATCTTAACTAAACTTTCTCCATGCATCACTATGGACATAATGCTCAACTTCCATTGGATTCTCGTGCGCCATCGGCACTTCAGTGCAGCCCATGCACATCTCATCCGTCCAGCTGTGGAACGCATTGATGAGCCGGCCGACTCACGCAGCCGCATTGTTCTTCCTCCTTCACGGGCAGGCTGCTGGTTTAGCTCCTTCACGGGCATGCTGATTGTTCAGTTCCTGCGCCGGCATACCGATAGTTTAGCTCCTGCATGCAGGCTGATGGTTTGGCTCCTTCACGGGCAGGCTGATGGTTTAATTCCTCCACAGGCAACGCTGATGACTTGACTTTCACAGGCAGTGCTTCACGGACAGGCTGATGGCTTATCTCCTCCACGCGCAGGCTCCTTCACGAGCATGCTGATAGCTTAGCTCCTTCACGGCACGCTGATGACCTAGCCTCGTCAAGGGCAGGCTGGTGGTTTAGCTCCTTCACGGGCAGGCTATTGGTTTAGCCCCTCCACATACAGCGCTGATGGTTTAGCTCTTTCATGAGCACCCCTAATGGTTTAGCTCCTTCAATGACAGCGCCGATGGTTTGGCCCCTTCACGGACAGCGCCGATGGTTTGGCTCCTTCACGGACAGCGCCGGTGGTCTGGCTCCTGATCAGGCGCTGACTGTAGGACCTGAACTGAGGATCTAGATGGCACCGGAATATGCAGAGCCATATACGGTTGTCAAGCCCCACCGTTAATTTCCTGGGCGCTTAGGCAACTCGGTTGGCTCCCTTGTGTGAAGTCTGCGGTGTACAACTGCTACAGTCTGCTACCACGCGACGGCTCCTTACTACCCCCGAACCCCGGTGCTGCGTGCACCAGCACCCACCATACAAGGCCGTTTTCCTTGCATCGGAGCGACATTGGATCGCCAAAAATGTCGCGGTGATATACGGCCGTCCCACCACGTCTTTTTCTTTTAGGAATGGCCAGCGGTTCATAATGGAGTTAGGACAGCATAGTGGTCTGTGATGTGACACAGCTTGCTTTTGGAATTCCAGGGCAAGCAAAACAAGCATGAAAGGTTTCCTGCCTCAGGCCACAACAGATGAAATTCAACTTGATTTGTAAATGGTCTGGAGCATCATACTGTATCATGCCTTCTTCAATGCTACATCATCTTTGTCTAGTTCCCCATTCAAAAACGGGCTGTGATATGTTTCTTATCATAGCTTCTATAGATCCATTGAGGATGACGGCAGCGATGACACGACACTCTCCGGCGCTTACAGAGTTGGGCAGTTTCTCCATCTTACTTTTAAACTGACATAAATGCATGTGAGTGTGAAAAAGCTCTAGCATATCGCTGTTACATTGTTATATTACATACTATTGTCATCATCTGTTGTACACAAACATACGATTTGCACATGATGTGGTCGGTTATTCTGACCCCATGCGGTATCACAAGATCTGACCACACCGACGCCGAACATCTCGGATCAACGCAGAAGTGAATTGGGAACAACAGCATGTGTCCTACCAACCAGCAACATCAGCAACCAGCAATCACCCCACGTTGCGTGCCCGAGGCCATTGGTAGCGCGAGGTGTAGTCTTTGGAGCTGACGCCATACAGGCGCGTGATTGTCTCCGCCCGCACCCATGGGACATCGGCAATCCAATCATCCGATGTCCGACTCGCTGTGCCGGTGCACATCCGACGGAGTCCGATTGCAGTCAGGCCCCATGCAGTCCGGTCTCCTGCGTTCTTAGCTCCCTCGAGGAACCCGCGTTGCCCGAGGCTCGCCGACAACTTTGACAATTATTTCGTCAGGCTCCGACGCCGAACAGAATGTCACGCTCTCAGCGAAAGAGAGTGCGGCCATATCTGATGCATTCAACACCAAATTGAAATAATAAAAGGGCAACTTGCTGCCTGGAGTTCGTGAACAATTCACATGTGTCTTGAATGTTACGCAGGCTTTTACAAAAGCAACAGCCCACACCAAGTTTAAGAGCACTTGGCATTTTCATTCTGGCTAACATCCGCGGAAATGATTCCGTTGACCCGAAACTGGTGAAGATTCCGAATGTGCAGCAGCGTACGTGTGCGGCAGCGAGTGTGTTGACGACGGGTAGCGCGCGCCGAGTGGCCAGCTCACCTCCCGCTCGGCACATGGCGACAACGCTCGGCCGGCGCGCTCCTACTGTCCATCTATCGATTACTGACTGCCGGCGGCGGTGGCGGCGCGCCGCTCGCCACACTCATCCGCGCCAGAAATGGCGCCGCCGACGGCCACCGCGGCCGTTGTCCGTAGAAATTAACCATTTACGAGAGTGAGGACATTGTCGTGGCACGAAATGACCTGTAAATCGACGCGCCCGTCCGCGGGGCGCTGGGCGGCGCGACGACGTGGCCGACGGAGCTTCGTTAGCGGCGCTTGATGGTACCAGCTGGCGGTTGAAGCCACTTGACCGGCTGGTGACTGTTGACCGATTGGTGACGGTTGCCCGGCCGGTGGCTGTTGGCCGGCTGGTGGCTTTTGGTCGGCTGGTGACTGTTGACCGGCCGGTGACGGTTGACCGGCTGGTGGCTGTTGGCCGGCTGGTGGCTGTTGGCCGGCCGGTGACTGTTGACCGGCTGGTGGCTGTTGACCGTCCGGTGACTGTTGACCGGCTGGTGACTGTTGGCCGGCTGGTGGCTGTTGGCCGGCTGGTGGCTGTTGGCCGGCCGGTGGCTGTTGACCGGCCGGTGACTGTTGACCGGCTGGTGGCTGTTGACCGGCTGGTGGCTGTTGGCCGGCCGGTGACGGTTGACCGGCTGGTGGCTGTTGGCCGGCCGGTGGCTGTTGATCGTCCGGTGGCTGTTGACCGGCCGGTGACTGTTGGCCGGCCGGTGACTGTTGACCGGCTGGTGGCTGTTGGCCGGCCGGTGACTGTTGGCCGGCCGGTGACTGTTGACCGGCTGGTGGCTGTTGGCCGGCCGGTGACAGTTGGCCGGCCGGTGACTGTTGGCCGGCCGGTGGCTGTTGACCGTCCGGTGACTGTTGGCCGGCCGGTGACTGTTGACCGGCCGGTGACTGTTGGCCGGCCGGTGACTGTTGACCGGCTGGTGGCTGTTGACCGGCCGGTGACTGTTGGCCGGCCGGTGGCTGTTGACCGGCCGGTGACTGTTGGCCGGCCGGTGACTGTTGACCGGCTGGTGGCTGTTGGTCGGCTGGTGGCTGTTGACCGTCCGGTGACTGTTGACCGTCCGGTGACTGTGTTGGCCGGCCGGTGACTGTTGGCCGGCTGGTGACTGTTGACCGGCTGGTGACTGTTGGCCGGCTGGTGACTGTTGACAGGCCGCCGTCTGGCGGTGGCCTGCGCCGATGGGATTGCTGGCCACGCATGCATGCGTGCGAGTGTGCGTGTCAGTCCGATCCGTGCGCTGTTTTTTAGACGCAGTCGGTGAGGTGCGGGAAATCTTGGGCCGCGGAAATTGGTGTTTTTTTTTTGTTCACACGCAGGAGATGTGGCTGGCAGCGACGGGGTCAAAAAGAGCGGAATTATGTTTCTGGAATGGCCTTATTTTGTCGGATTGCTGAAATATACGACTCGCGTGATCGACTTCTTGTTGAGGAATCACACAGAATGGAGTAAACAAGCAATAAAACTCGGCTTCTTAGCTTCAAAACAAATCCAACCCGGAACCAGCATTCTGATCACGGCATCAAAGAAAACGGAAAAAATGAAAAGAAACCTTGACTGCAGTTGAAATTAGAAAGTTAGCGTGAACGCCTTTGTATTATTTAGATTCGTGTTCCCGTATTCTAGACGCGAGCCAGGAAGAATCTCGCCGAGGCCCGTATCGCGTCAGACGACACCGTTTAAGGCCGTGACATCTGGCTGTGTTAGAGTAGGTGACCTCCCTGTAGGTCCGCGTCTGCCAGCCGAGCACGTCCACCACCTCAGCGATAAACGACAAACGGTGCCACGCCTAGTCACGTGCCAACTTTATTTTACCCTCGAACAGGAGTAGCATTCCTCCAGTAACGTCATTTCAACGCTTCAGCCTGGCCATGGCAGTCCAATGGTAACGCCCATCCGTTCAGCCTCCGCCTCCCCCTCCCCCTCCCTCCAGCGGGACATGTTCCCAGCCTATGTGACAAATGGTGCCGCTACCGACTCACGAACAAATGGCCGCCTGACAGTTGAATGCATAATAAATCCGGCGCGGCTGACTGACGAGCGCAGTGTCCGTGGCCGCTGCCGGCCGCGGCTACGTGCTCGTTCGGTAATTGTCGATGGGTCGTGTCGCGGAGCGTTCGGTTGCTGGTATGAACCAACGCTGCCGGGCTGCCGCACCGTCTATTCGACGGAATCTTGGTGATCGGCGGAAGCGTCTGCGAACGGGCTGTGCTCGAGAACGGGAACATTCATAATATCCAGAATGCATCTAGTGCCAAGGTTCATAACGTACAAAACTCACAACGTCAAAGGATCATAACGTCAAAAATGTGAAATGAAGTCCAAAAAAGTTGTTAAAAAATATCTTGGATAGGGTGCGTTCATAACGCTCAAAGTTTATGACGTACAAGGTGCACAAAGTCCAACACTGACTTCAGAGGGAGCGTTCATAACGTCCAGAGTTCATAAAGTCCAAGAACGTCCAAACGTATTTCCTCAGTTGTCCACTAAAGGAGCTAACGTATCTCTGGCGGTGAAATCGTGCGGCTGTGTCTCCGCTTTTTGCCAGAAGGTGCCAGCTGTGTGCGGCTATTGTCTCATAGCACCTCGTGAATATACTGCCAAGTGTGGTCTGATAACTTCTTCAGGTGTGGATTCTGAATTCTTCACCAGTTCCTATAATATTCCTCCAGGCGAGGAATATATTTCCTTAGAGGGTCGCCTTCGGTTGGAAAATTCGTTGAGCTGGTGCAGGGGCTGCGCTTGAGAATACTGAGGGTGCACCTTTTCCTCCGAAAAGAGCGCCTTGGGCTGGAAAATCCGTTCCAAAGGGGTGGGGAGGGTCTTTCCCGGTAGGACCGGCACCACCTTACTCTGGGGAGCGTGGGTAAAGGCTGTCATGGGATGGTGCCGAATGTATCGAGACGTCGCTGCTTATCAGTTATCAACTGCGTGGACGGTCCCCCCCCCTCCTCCCAATGCTGAAACTATTGATTTTGGCCATGAGTGGTGCGTTTCAAAGATCCGCCGGGCCTGGGATTGTAACGAGCGGTGGGGCATAAGTTTGAATGCATACAGTTCGGTTTAATGAACACATAGAAAAATGAAGGCCTTGAAATCCAGGGATATATTATTGAGGTATAAGGACTAGAAAACCATTTTCTTCGCGTATTCTTATTTTACTCCAGTTATACACAATGGATAGCCTCACGGCTTAGGAGAGGATACACATAAATTGTAACATACGTTGTAAATTGACTCCAAGAAACCTGCTGACCGATTCAACGCCAAATCGACAACTGAAAGGGCCAAAATAACACCCAATATTTTTGTTTAATCAAAATATTCGTGTGGGGTTATCTGATGCAGCGAATCCAGCTGTGCCATTTCTAGAAAGAACAGATCAGTGGTCAAGGAGTTACAGATTCAGGCATTTCCAGCCCCGGTAGCTCAGTTGGTTGGAGCGCTGGCCTGCACTGGTCTCCCCGGTCCTGGCACCGCAGGGTTCGCGCTTCTTCACGCGTTCGCATTTGGCCCCCGACTGGGAGTGTCAGCTGGCAGCTGGCCCGATGAGGCCGGGGACCAGCTACCGGGCCGCTGCGTCGGCGCACTGATGCCACTTTACACTTTTGGTATGAATTCTGCCGTTCAACTGGAATTCATGAATCTGATGGTGTGGCCGGGGTTCACGCAACAAGCTCTGATTAGCAATATAATCCTGGTTCATAAGCCACCCCTGCAAGAAATATGATTTTTTTATGTGATAGGTCACCTAACAAGGGTGTCTTTCAAGGTGTTCAACTCAATCAAAAACAATCTGAATTATGCAAATGTATATATCGGTGAACTCATAATACTCCACTGCCTCTTTTGGCTCTTTTTGAATTTTCCTTCACGAGATATTTTAAGCGTAATAGCGTGGCCTATGGTCACACAATCTGCGTTAACTTTCGGAACAGTGACAATTCGATCTTCCAAAATTGCAAAACTGAAGTTCGGTGTTTTATCTTTTGGAGCAGGTAATTAAAAACAGGATTTTGCCCATAAAACTCGGCATATCCACTCTACATTAGGCACGCATGGTTATTTGTGCGCTAGTGTGGCACTTCCTGTCTTAATGTGTCTCTAACACGGTACACCACCGAAATATATGCCTGTTCACTTTCAAGGCACGTGCTGGGATGAAAATGTTGGTTATCTGTGCCTGAGTGTTCTGTTGCAGAAGTATTCGAACATGTGATGTCAAAGGTTAAAAAGAAATGATAAAATGTATGCCAATTGTGGTAGTAGAGGAATTATAGCTGACAACTCGCGATGAACTACAAGAGAGATAAGCATCCCCAACACACCAATCATATTATGATCACCGAGAAACCATTCGCACAACCATTTATTGCATCTAGAAAATTACAAAAACTGCGAAGATAGTGAAATATCCGGAAGGGCACAAATATGAGGTGGCGCCGTATTTTGTTGCCCAATGCTCACTGCTCCCTCTCTCTCCCCCCCCCTCTCTCTCTCTCTCTCTCTCTCTCTCTCTCTCTCTTCTCTCTTCTTCTCTCTCTTTCTTCTCTCTCTCTCTCTCTCTCTCTCTCTCTCTCTCTCTCTCTTTTTTTTTTTTTTTTTTTTTTTTTTTTTTTTTTTTTCTTTTTTTTTTTTCTTTTTTTTCTCTCTCTCTCTCTCTTTCTTTTTTTTTTCTCTCTCTCTCTCTCTCTCTCTCTCTCTCTCTCTCTCTCTCTCTCTCTCTCTCCTCTGGTTGACCGTGCTGTCTGTGAAGCAAGGAAATTTTTGAGGATGTCTGACGTAGGCAAAGTGAAAGCCAAAGCGCTATTGTATGACTCTGACTGACTGACTATCAGCAGCATGAATCTCGGCAAGACCTACTGTGTCACGATTCGACATACTGATGGAACAAAAAGTAGACTTCAGAAAATGTTTATTTTGGGAAACTTGTATTAAATATGTGATTTACGCAACGAGAACCCCGGACCCCCCAACGAGAACTTCTCTCCGAAGCAATGCATGTTGGCATGCAGCAGTGGGACGCACTCGGTGTGGGTGTGTACTTATCATCAAAACCCGAAACTGTTTTTATTCGCTCTCGGCCGTCCTGGTCTCAAAGGCCGTGACCTCAATCACGCTGTATTGTGGCAAAGAAAGCCGTGATTGTATGATGCATAGCTGTGAAGACTGGCATGGTGAAGACGGGATGATGAATTTTCTAAGGATTATCCTCACGGACAAATCAGGAGAGGAGAGTGAAAGTGATTCAGCCCCAGATGATGACACGGATAATGAGATTAGTGACAGACAGTGGATGAGCATACACCAATTTGTACTCGTATAAATAGTGTAGACCAAAGAGGAAAGCATGAAATATTTTATCTAGCAAAGCTGACCAGGCACCATTTTCTGGCTTACAAACAAGTTTCATACTTCACCTACGCAAGGCTACTGGCAAGGAGGGCGAAGCGATTGTACATTGCGATTTTGCTGAAAATTATTAATTTGTGGTGCAGGATGTAGCTCAAGGCTTCTACTGGGATTTGTCCCGGTGTATGGGACACGAGTTTGTAATGTACTGGCGTGAGGACGAGGCACTGCGCCATCAGAGCTACTGCTGTATCTCTGACGGTACAAAGCATAACACCGACATGGTGCATGCGTTCCTGCAACAGCATATCCCAGAACTTCGAACCGTGTAAAAGCAGGAGGCAATGAATGTCGCGACCCACCACATCGAGTGCTTCTCGAAAGCCGTCTCGGCGAAGGGAACACAGGGTTACCACAAGTTCGCAACAATGACCCACAGATCCAAAGTAAATCATTAACTGTCTACCGATGTGGGCGCGTGTTAATGATAGCTGGGTGAAGTGGACGAGTTTGTGTAGGCTCTGGTGCAGATTTATTATTGATGTTATCGCAGTGACAGATCATCTGTCTGAACTGGGATTCTGACAAAGCATGGGAAGATCTGAAGATCTGTAGATCATCGTATTGCATTGCATGCGAATCGACCTGTGGTATTTTTTAAAGAAAGATCAGGTCAACGGTCAAGGATTTATAGCGTCGGGAAATTCTGAGATGTCATCAAGCAAGGGAGTCTTTTGAGGTCCTTAGCACGCGCCATGGAAGACCTCTAAAAAATACGCGCACTGGAGGTGGCCAATTCGCCCCCCCCCCCCTCTAAGATCCCTGCTCATAGTAAAGCTGGAGTAACAATTATCCGGGTGGATGGGTACAGTAGTGAACTCTGCTGTGTGCAAATTGAATGGCATGTCAATATCTTCAAGGCCAAATAAGGCCACATATGTCAACATTTTCCTCTTTTGTGTGGCTTGGCTTGTCATTGTTATGGATCGCTGTAATTATGTTCAAATGCTCCAAAATGGACATCAATGATGTTTATACATTGCTAAATATACAATACATATGCCAGACACGGCATTTGACCTCAGGTCATCTATACAGCTGTTTTTTTTATCATGTCAGTGATTTGTTCCAGTTACCGGAACCGGGCCGCCCGCCCGACTGCTCCGTCGGGCGGCTCGGCGCAATCGCAAATCGGCGAAAATGAGTGAAGTACATGAATAAAGTATAGAAACGCTTAGGTACACAATGACAAACAGTAGCATTCGGGATGCGTAGGGCGTAACATGCAAAGTGACATCAACCGCATGACAGTCATTTGCGTTTATGACAGCATTCCAGTTGACCAAGTTTGGTTCCATTAACCTGTCATGGACTTCACCTGACGACCTCGGTGGCCCTAGCATGACCTTCAAACTATATGGCATAACAGTATACATCAAAGAAGTCGCCAAGAGTGTTGCCAAGAACACGTCCCTTTTGCCAATATTCTGGAAGCGCATCAGCGCCGATTTTTGTGGTCTTGCGCTACGAAATGTTTTGACATTAACGGCCTCTAACTCAACAAATGTTCGGCCTGTTTCCGTTTTCCTTGCTTTAAGCGATGCGCCGGACATTTCGAAGCTGGTACGCAAAAATAGTGTATACCGAGTGGTAAAATATCGAGTTATGTAGGAAAAATCGGATGGGTGGTCGTACTTCTCCCCCCCCCCTCCGCAGTGTGCGTTTAGATACAATGAAGAACAATCCGAATTGTGGATTACTAATTATGTATCTTTAAACTCACAATAGTATACTGCGTTTTTTGTCTCTTTCGGAATTTTCGTTTACAGGCCATTTGAAATCATGATATCGTGACCTAAGGTAACGTGACCTACTTGAACTATTGGCACAGTCACAATGCGATTTGAAAAAGCGCAGAAGTTAGTCCGATATATTATCTTTCGAAGTAAAAAATTAAAATAGGATTAGCCCCCCAAACCTACAAATCCGTTCGAAATTAGGCATGCATTGTTGTTTAATGCATGGCTACGAGGCCAGTCTTCTGCATGAGCCGGGCCGGCCTGCCGGTCGGCCAGTCCGCCACCTGCTTGCTGCCAGCTGGCCGGCCGACCAGAAACGCTGTCCGGTGCGCTTATCGGTGGAGTGTGGGTTATCAGCGAAAGATATCACGCATACCAAATCGGACGCACTGTGGTGTGCGATGGAAAAGGCAGGTTTCAGCAGAGGAAGGGATGGACGGAACGATAATGTGCACATTGCGCCACGTTTGCCACTGCCACCTGTTGACATAAATCGGACACACAGCCGCACGATTTCACTGTCAGGGCTTCGCTGGCTCCTCCAGCGGACAACTGAGGAACTATCTTTGGACGTTCTTGGACATTATGAACTCTGGACGTTATGAACCTCTGAAGCCAGTCTTTGACTTTGTGATCCTTTGACGTTATGAACTCTGGACGTTATGACCGCAGCCTACCCGAGATACTATTTTTAAATACTTTATTTCGCACTTTGGACGTTATGCTCCTTGGACCTTGTGAGTTTTGGACGTTATTTATTAACATTGGTACTAAATGAACTCTGGATGTTATGATATATCCCCGGGAGAACGTGGCCGTCTAACTGGCCTTGGCAGCGCTGTGTGTCTGCGCGCTTGGGTCTCTGCAATACGATGCAGTGCCATGTTGAATTTGGAAGTTCGTTTGCACACTTGTGTTCTGTTCAGTGTCCTGCTCGCGTTTCGAGCAGGGAAGAGGCCAGCCGAGCCCAGAAGCAGAAAGTTAAGTGATCAACAAAAAACGTGTATCTTTGGCGGCGCCATTTCAAGTCGCTTTGCCTGGGTCCACTCAGGGGTAACTCCCTCTGGATTCGCTCACCTCTCTTTACCATCACACCGTCGCGCTGGAATACAACAATAGTTGCCTCATACAAGGTTCTGAAAGACAGCATTGGTGTTGTCTTGCGACGATTGGGAACATATGACGCTCATGGGAGAAGAATAGGGTGAATTTTGGCATTAGGGTGTCATGCTAGCGCGCTTTCGTGAAAAAAGAGTATGTTGAACTCGGCGGAGGGGGGTGGCTACCTGGAGCTGCGGACTTCGCGCCCCAGCCAAGTCTGGAGCAGCCGCCTTCTGTTGTGCCGATACTATACCGCACACTCTAGTGCGCTGTTAGTAGCGTTGGCAGCGATTTACTACAGTTTTACATACCCGAAACTCTTCGAGTTAGGAGCATAGGAATTTACTCAATTTTGCAACTGTCAATGCCTCCTGTGCCGTGTCGGTGTCAATGCCAGGCTGTTACGTTGGTCGGCGAGAACCAGCGTATGGTTAGTGTGTTGAGTATGGGAGCTCAGCCCCTCCTTGACATGGTGTTCCTCCTCCGCACTATAACAAAAACTGGACGATTAGGGGCAACAGAAATTAAGTGAACGAACAGTCCAGTGCTTTTCAGATTGTACGTTAAAAAAAAGAAATCGAAGGCTGAGGATGGGAAGGATTGGGCGCCAAACAAAGCAGTGTATTTTAAGCGAATAATTTGAACTAAACAGCCATGTTTCTTGTACAATCTGCTAAACAAGGGCGACTTTAGCGGAAGAGGCTTTCACATTTATGGAAAACTGAAGCATTATCAGGAACCTCGGTCAATAATAGTTTTCTAAAAATGCGAGGGCGTTCGGCATTGTATATTTGGGACGGCTGCATGCTTATCACTTGGCGTACCTACCATGTGATCCCTTGTGGGTTTCGGAGTACCTAACTGGCATTCGATGTGTCAAAGCTCTCAGAAACGAATGCAATTATCCACCAGTGCGGATGGGATACCGCGTGTAAGGCGTCAGCTAATGCGTGGACTTCGGTGCGCAGGTTCTCGGTTCAGGTGCTGTGTGCTAGTTCTCGGTCCAGGTGCAGTGCGCCAGTTCAAGTTCAGGCGCAGTGAGCCAGTGTAATCTCATGCACAGCGGCTCAATTTTCATCTATCGAATCCTTATCTGGAAGAGCCGTGGATCGCTTGCGCTGTCGCAGAAGCAACGCCGGACAATCGACTCCACTGTCGAAGCTAGTGCTGGGTTCATGGACATGATCCGTACCAACATTTCGAAGCGGCGCACGTACCCCGACCGGAGGGCGTGACCTGGTGTCGTGTCACCGGAGCGCAGCGTTCTGTTCACCGGGCGCACGTAATCAAGACATAGCGTGACGCGTACCATGGCCCGGTCAGTCGGGCCGACAATTAGAGCGGCTCTGTCACCCGGCGGTGCCGTCGCAGTGACAGCTCCGCCCAACGCGCTAAGCTCCGTCCAAATTGTGCTGTCGAACGGGAGTTTCATGGCCGTGTGGTGGAGTCAACCAAAATCTGGTTGGCGTGGACTCTGATTCCGTACAGTTGTTGCAGAAGATGTTTGATGTAACGCATCCCTCCCCCGCCCGTGGAGATGTGGCGCTTCTCCCACTGGGAGAAGGCCAGCAGGACGCTGCAGCGAACCACCACCATCCACTCCGCTCAACGAATTTGTACAACCGATGACATCGGGGACGAATAGTCTAGGGATCAGTTTCTAAGTCTGGTCAGTCTCACAATCGAAAGATTGTGGGTTCGAGTTTCACCCGTCGTTACTCTTCGCCCGCGATCAATCGGGCGTGAGTAATTGACGATGCTATTATGATTCAACGGTCGACGTGTCGTAAAATCAATAACCAACACCAGCCGATGACGTCGAATGAAGGAGAAGGGTGCCCTAGGTAGGAAAGGAGCCATGCAGAACGCTCGAGCGCACCCTCCGTCGGCGCCCGTCCGGATAAATGGCTCTCCTCCAGAGAAGTGCCTCCATTCCGATCAAAATTCCCAGATCCGCTCTTACAACCTACTTATGAGTCCGCATAAACTAACAGCCAATACATGCATCAATGTCACGACCGACTGTACGACATCGTACAGTCGGTCCTCCCTCTCAGCTGGTTGATAGCTGGACCCATTCACCAATAACCACTTCCGGGGAGGTGTCGTCTCTCAAAAGCCAGCCCATTGCTCCAGAGCTGTCAGCGTTGGCCGCCGTTGTGCTGACTGCGCTGAAACACCACACTGCCGCAGTCGCCGCTGACGCTCCACCCGGGCACTCGCGGCGCGAAGAGCCGCCTCGCCTATGCCGTATCGCCCGTTTAGTGTGTACTGGCCGGTCGTCGGGCCGCACGCTACGGCGATACGGACGTAGTCGGATACAGGTCGGCAGTTGTGCGCCGGAACCGGCACCCGGCGCCGCGGTTGTCGGCTATCCCATCACACGTTCCAACCGGTGCGCATCTTGGCAGCGCCTCGTCACGACGGGAAATGACACGGCATGGGAAACGGCACACAGCGTCACTCTTTGGGCTCGACCACTAGAAAGGCCCAATCGAACCATTGGAAAATGAATACAAACAATCAATACATGCATCCATGTCACGTTGAAATATTGAATAGCCGTTCCTGTTATTGCTAGTATCAACGTGTCCTGTTGAGCTAGTTTATCGCTTCTAGTTTGCACCATGACTGACGCCGTGGGCGTTTGCGTGACAGGCACAGTTGTTCGCGACTGACGCCGTGTTCGGCTGCTGTGCGGCAGCCGCTGCCGTTTATGACTGTCGCTGTGTTTGGCTGCTGTTCGTGACTGGCGTCGTGTTCGGGTGCTGTGAGGCAGCCGCTACTGTGTGTGACTGCTGTTCGCGGCTGACGCCGTGTTCGGCTGCTGTGCGGCAGCCGCCGCTGTGTGTGAGTGTCGCTGTGTCTGGCTGCTGTTGGCGACTGAAGCCGTGTTCGGCTGCTGTGCGGCAGTACTACAAGACGCTGAACACACGCATCTCGCTGGTATACATCGAGACGTGGTCGGCGGAGAATCAGGCAGTGGTCGGCCCGGCCGGCGAGATACATCCGGCGCTTCTCAACTTCAAGGAGTACGGCAGTCGGCACCTGCACAAGATCTCGCGTGACACCACCCATCTACTCACGTGAGCCAGTCTCCTCACTCAGGGGACGAGTAGTCCACTGGCGGATTCAAGGGGGGGGCATTCCGGCCATGCCCCCACCCCCACCCCCACCCACCCCACGAAGCGCCTCAAAGGGAGGCCACCATGTCTTTTGACCCCCTCGAAACCAACGCAAGTAAACTAAATTAAAATACGGTAACTTTGAAAATAACTCTCCGGGGAAGGAATCTCCAATTTTAAATGTATTTTAATAATCGTTTGGAAACCCAATATGGTAGCATAGTGGATTCTGACGCACGTCGAAGGGTCTATGCTGTTTACGTTCTGCTTACAGCAAGAGTTGACAAAATCAGGAGTTTCATTATTCCTTAGCCAGATAGCTTCATGAATTTTGTTTAGCAAATAACGGACAAGTAAACCCAGTGAGCGATATTTCGAAAGCAAAATATGAACAGGATCTTTTGTGCATGTGTCCAGTTAAGCCCAGTTGAGCAGCATGTTTCGTATGCTGATGTGGGTCGCTAAGACGAAGAGAGGCTACGTTGGCTGATTTCTTTTTCAAGAACAATAGCAAGAGGTGGTATGTAGGTATTTAAATCCTGAATAAGGGATAACTGGTGGGTTCGCAGGTACGGGGCATTCGGGTGGTATGACCGGGCTATCAAACTTTAATGGTTTTATTGCAGTTTAAGGTAGGCATCTATGAAACAAATTGTGCACATATACCCTCATGAAGCAAACGAATAGGTTACGTTTGGGGACTTCTGTTTTAAGTTTGAAAAATGATTTTTTTTAAAAACAATTTTGGGCGATATTTTTCCACGAAATTGATCCTTCAAAAATGGGTCCGGCAAGGTTAGGTTCAGTTAAGGTTTTTTAATTGAATATTTTTATGCAAAAAGTTGTTTGAAAATTTCCCTTTTTTAACAATTTGTTTTCTTGCATGGAAGGTTAGGTTAAGTTAGGCGACATTTTTTCTTACTTTAAGTATCACTTTTAATGCTATCTTACCCAAATCCAAGCCCCATTTTTCGTGTTACTTTGCCTCCCAACTGAAAAAAAGTATGCACTTCTAGAGGAAATGAGTGGTTGCATCATGTTGACAATATTTATAAGCATTGCATCAGAAAAAGAAATGCCAAGAACTCAAAAATTACCATACACAGCAAGCTCACCACTATGGTGATACCACTGTGCATTTGGATGATGATTTGGAGACGGTGCTCAAGAAGGAAATACTCTGATAATAGTTTAGTATCTTCTTTGAAGCCTGTTGGATGACAAATGTCCACTGCTAGCTTTGGCAAGCTTCATCACCTTACGTTCTGAAAAGTTTCAAATCTGATAACACCAGACAAGCTTTGCCTATTACTTAGTACATACCTAGGTAGGTACCTATGTACCTTCATATAATCTGGAAGTTATTGCCATACGTTTGGGTATTATTGCACACTTAACACGCGCCCTGGAGGGGGGGGGGCGAAATCCGCCCACCCCTCCGGTTTTCCGTTCATGACTCCAGATTTTACCGAAAGATATACGCAATTTTTTTTGCGTACCTGCTTAGAAATTACCGGCGCGTTGCTTAAAACACGAACAAAAATTTCGCGCCAGGGGCTGCTAAAGTAAAACAGAATTCAGAGCTAGACTACAAAAATCGGCGCTGATGTGCTTTCCGTACATTGGCAAAGGGGAAGTTCTTGGAAACACTAGCGACTTGTATATGGTTATGTTATATAGTTTCAAAGTCATGTTAGGTCGCCGAGGGCAAGTCAGGTCAAGTTCAAGACAGGTTAATGGAACCAAACTTGGTCAACTAGAATGTTGTCATAAATGAATATGACTGTCATGCGATTGATGTCATTTTGCATGTTACTCCCTACACATGCTGAAAACTACTGTTTGTCATTGTGTACCCAAATTATTCCATACTTTATTCATGTACTTCACTCCTTTCCTCGCGAAGCCGATTGCGTTGAGCCGCCCAACGGCGCAATCGGGCGGCCGGCCCGGTTCCGGTAACTGGAGCAGGTAATGGCCTATTAAAGTGCTGCTATATAGATGACCTGAGGTCAAATGGCGGATCTGGCATCTGTATTACATCATTAGTAATGCCCAAAACATCATTAATGTCCATTTCGGAGCATTTAAACACAACCACAGCGATCCAGAACAATGCCGAACGTAGCCACGCAAAACCAAACAAGTTTGACCTAATTTGACCTTGAGGATATCGATCTAAGGTCATGAAATTTGCACACAATAGAGATCACTACCGTACCTATTCACCATGCGAATGTTGTTGCTCCAGCTTTAATAGGAGCCGAGATATTAGGGGGCGGTTTCCTCCCTCCAGTGTGCGTAGTTTTCAGAGGCCCTCTTTGGCGCATGTTAAAGTATCCACAAAGCAAGTTTTACACATTTTGCCCGCATGAAGCAAGCATATAGGGTTAGGTTTGGTTCAGCTTGGTTAGATGAGGTTAGGTTACGTCTTTTTTTAGTTGGGAAAAAAATTATCAAAAACTTGTTAAAATATATTTTCGAAATAAATCAATTTTCTGCAAGAACAGATTAGGTTTCGCTAGGTTTGGCTCATTTTTATTTGTTTTTTAGATTAAAGCAAAAAATACTGTCGACAGATTCTGACATACAAGGATAGGTAGTAACTTTATTCTTCAAGGCGTTTTATGAATCATTGGAATATACCTTTTCAATGCAATATTTATGAATGTGACTGATACCAATTAGGACCACTTATTTTCTCTGCAATTGTTTTCTTTTCAGCTTGTGAGCAAAGCAACACCAAAATGAGGCGTTGAGTTTGATGAAAAAGCAATGTTTAAAAAATAAAATAAAAATGCAGCAGAACGTAACACGCGCCCTAGAGGGCCTTTGAAAATTATGTGCACTGGAGGGACGGATTCGCCCCCCCCCCCCCCCAAGATCTCGGCTCCTATTTAAGCTGGAGCAACGAAATTCGTAGGGTGAATAGGTACGGTAGTATACTATTGTGTGCAAACTTTATGACTATGTCAATATCTTCAAGGTCAAATAAGGTCAAAATATCAAAATTTTCCGGTTTTGCGTGGATTGGCTTTTCGTTGTTATGGATCGCTGTGATGGCGATTAAATGTTCCAAAATGAGCATCAACGATGTTTTGGACATTATGATGCAATACATATGCTAGACCAGGCATCTAACCTCAAGTCACCTATATGGCAGCACTTTATCAGGTCATTACTTGCTCCAGTTACCGGAACCGGGCCGCCCGTCTGACTGCTCTATTGGGTGGCTCGGCGCAATGGGCTTCACAAAGAAAGGAGTGAAGTACATGAATACAGCATTGAAACGCTTAGGCACACAATGACAAGCAGTAGTTTTCAAGATGTGTAGGGAGGAACATGAAAAGTGACGTCAATCGCATGACGGTCATTTGCGTTTATGACAGCATTCCAGTCGGCAAAGTTTGGTTCCATTAGCCTGTGATGAACTTGACCTGAGTTGACCTCGGTAGTCAAACATGACTTTGGATCTATATAGCGTAACAATACACATCAAATAAATCGTCAGTGTCGCCAAGAACACATCCATTTTGCCAATATACGAGAAGCGCATCAGCGCCGATTTTGTTGTCTGACGCTGCGAAAGTTTTTGACACTAACGGCCCCTAACCGGAAAAAAAATTGCCGATTTCCGTTTTCTGGTTTTAAGCAACACGCCGGTTATTTCTAAGCAGGCACGCAAATAATGGCGTAAATCGCCCTGTAAAATCTGGAGATATGTGCGAAAAACCTGAAGGGTGGGCAGCTTCCCCCCCCCCCCTCTCTAGGGTGCGAGCTAACATAGCCTAACCTCCCGTTGAAGATATATTCATGGATTGATAATCAACTGGGGTACTTTGATAGACTGAAAACTTTGCTATTCTTGTTGTGGCAAAAATTGTATAAACTAAGATTCTAAGATTCTTGAGTTCGCAATAAGATGTTGCGAACTCAAAGGTGCATATTGAAGTATATGTATGTCCTTATTTTCAGTCTGGATTGTCCATCTGAACCTTCTCCTCGAGGGGTAGCTTCTGCCTCCAACATCTCCTGTCTCGATCTTCTGCCTGCACCAGAAGTCGCCCCCAGCCCATCCTCTGCCTGCTGAGATCCAGAGTTGCACCACCCTCATGAGACTGAGATCAGCTTGCTTGCTGTTACTCCACGTAAGAAATTCGCATTAACAATTTTGTCAATAATGATTACCTTGGAGACAGCTGGTAATTTGGTCAGGTAAACAACGTGTCAGGGTTTTTTGCACTTTGGAAACAGTAGGAATACAACAAATATGCAACCGGTTTAATGGTTCTAGCTTACCATGCATAATATCGACAACATTTATATAATTTTCATTTTTTCCTTGAACAAAGGTAAACCAGTTGCTTATGCCAAAATAATTTGGCATAAACCATGGTGAGTGTATACTGTAGTGTATTTGCCAGCATTGCTATTAAACCAAAAATAATGGCAGGATGAGCACCCTCCAAATCCATCCCAACCCTCTCGTGTAAATCCTAAGCACGCCATTGGCGGGGGAGGGGTGGGGGCTCACGCCAAAATCCGAAGGTTGCCCCCCCAAACCGGTTGGCTAGATCCGCCAGTGGAGTAGTCTAGGGGTAGATTTCCCGTCTCACAATCGAAATACTGTGGGTTCGAGTCTCACTCGTCGCTGCTCTTCACCCGCGGCGAATCGGGGTGAGATGTTGGCGACGCTACACGACTCAATAGTCGACGTGTTGTAAAACCAATAACCACCACCGCCTCCTCGCGCAAAGTGCAGCGCGCTGCTCAACACGACTACACAACGACGTCGAAATACTGGCGCATAAACTCACTTTAAGGCGATCTGTTTGCATGCCACGCCCGTCGCCGTAATCGTTGAGGCACCAGGAGTTGAGGGCGATGTCCCTCCCGTGTTCATACGCTATTATCTAATAACAATTCAACAATAATTTAACAATTCAGCTACGTTTTTGGTGACCGACAGGCACCCGTAGCCCGTCCAACCAGTCCCCCGTTGTTTTCATTCCGCTCTTGGTATAGCCAGTTGGGCCGCCACTTCGCCGAACGATACACGAAAGCTGCCAGACGTGCTTCACGCCGCCTTGGCCGTTGACAGAACGGATGCCGCACGGTACGCGCATTACGTCCAGGGATGTTACTTGGAAATAGCTGACCCGAGACCATTGGTGTCGTCGCTCAGCTGTTGCTGTGGCGGTGTCTCTGTTGCTACACAGAAATGCTGTCCTCATCAATATTTCCTTTCAAGGTATACTTCACGCCAAGGTGAAGACCCGGCCTGTTTTTGGCGCCTTTCATCCAAAGGTGTCCTGGGATCTGCGCAATCCGGGTCCGTGCCAATTACAGCTTGCATACCATTCGGGGTCCATCCGATCAGATAATTATAACTCAAGGGCAGAATTTTAAGCGAAGGGCCACCGATGCTTCAGCACGGCTGCCCCGTTTCCTCATGCCCGGCCTTATCCGACCAATGCCAGCCGATTCGTACAGCCACGCAAGCCAGTCGCGGAAAAAAAACAGAGCAAACAAGGACGGCGTTCTATGAACTGAGTTCCTGGGTACGAATGGGTGGTTGGCTGGCATATATTACCGTTTATTGCTTACTTACCCCTCCAATAACCAAGCAGTTTTACATCGTCCATCGTGTCGCATAGCAACACAGAAAGAAAAACAATCCAGGTGGGAAAAGGCAGCACGAAGCGATCTAATGTCCATTCACACCTTTCCCTCCTAGGAGTAGGTAAGTACCCTTCCTAGGTTCAGAACTGATGAACTCCACAACTGTATTCAGTACAATATCATAATGGGCGTTCCGCCTCGTTATGAGCACCAATGGCACGTGGTTGGCCGATTCCTCCCGGCAGCATCAGCGCAATATTGAAGCTGCAGGGCATACACAGCACCTGATGACGTCACAGCCAATCACCGAGAATTTTAGTCATGTCGCCAAACAGGAGCAGGTCAGGCCGCCATGGATTTGAGCCACGCCTGTTGAACTAGGCGGTGAGAAAAAAAACTGAAATGGTGAAAGGAACGAGCGGGTAATTTGCCATGACTTTTGAACAAAATCAATTTAATCCGAGTCCTTGCTGGGGTGGCTTTATGAAACAGGGTTCAGTTACTAAGCAAAGCTTGTTCCGTTAACCTTAGTCCCACTACCCAATCCATAAATTCCAGTTCAACGGCAGAATTTTGAGCGAAAGTTTAGCGTGCCATCAATGCACCGACACGGACGCCCGGAAGCTCGTACCCGGCCTTGTCTGGTCAGCTGCCAACTGACACTCCAAGCTGGAGGCTAACTGTCAGCGCGCTAAGCGACTCGAATCCTGCGTTGCCAGGACAGGAGAAACCAGTGAAATCCAGCACCCTAGCCAACTGAGCTACCGGGGCGGAATGTGTTACTTGTTGTTCCAATAACGAATGAAACCTGACAGGAATAATTGTACTTGGGGGCGTAGTCTGCCTCGATGTCAATCGAAATCACCAAGTTACTATTCATTCAACTTTCCTGTAAGTATCTTTTAAGCTCACAGACAGTGCAACAACCAGAACAGAACAGTGCAGGGTGTCATTGGCGGTTCTGGATGAAGAGGGTGGGTGAATTAAGATTGCAAGAGGCGTGCCACAGGCAGTGGCATCACCACGAAATTCTTCCTGGCGGGCAAGGGTGAAAGAGGTCCTCCTGTTCCCCGAAAGGGGGCCTCCATTGTGTTAGGGCTTCCTATTGTTTTTTTTAGCTCTTGGTATGGTTCGGGAATGGGAAACATGCTTGCATGTTGATGTCTTGTTTGTTCTTGGCATGGTGCATCAATTAGGCAAAATGAAATAGCAATTTTTTTCTCACTGAGAACTGTGCCATTGCAGGGTATAAATATGCAATATGTGTACAAATACTGTGCCAAAGCAAACCAATTTCTAAATGCTTTCCAGAGCAGAATAATTTTCCCGCTGGCCTCTAGATTGCAGTGAGCTGGCAGGGCTACTCATCACTTTTACATCATCACTACCATTATTAATTTCCACCAGCTTGATATCATAAGCAAGCTTAGCGATTCTTTGCCAGTCCATGGACGACAATTACCGTTAAGGTGACAACGAAATGTGGATTGAATTGGACTTTTACCGTCATCTTAGGGGTTTGTTGATTTTTATAACATTTGGTGCTGGCTGCAAGGCACCTGGCACACAAGCTAAAATGATAAATCCTGAGCGAATACGAGTACATTCACGGCAAGAGCAAGCATTGAACAGCAATAGAAAGATGACAATGAAACAATGCAACAATAGCAATGCATGAATAATGCAAAACCTTCAATTTTCATGCCGTCACGAGCTCATAGTTTCCGCTGTGCTGTACTGTTTTGTAAATAACGTCGTTGAGAAGGTATTGAAGCTGAGAAGTTCTAATCATACAGGGTGGAATCATAGAAAACAAGTTAGTAGGAGGAAAATGCATTTAAAACATCATTCCTTCCATTTTATATGGGGCATGGATATTGTGTTGTATGCTTGTGAGGGGTAATTTGCTCCCTTAATGCTGGCTTTGCCCCATGGGCATATGTTTCTCAAAATTATTGGAGGACCAGTGGCGTACCTATATTTTCATCAAGGAGTGACTGGCAACCGGATTTAGAGTTGGTCAACCTACCCCCATTAAAATGCCCTCGGATCTCGACCGCTATTTTGTCAAATGGGAACTTTTTTAATCAAATAATTAGTGACCAACTGAATTTTCCTCTGGAGGGGCCTAATCTACCACTATCTTTTCTGATTCGTCGGATTTCAACCCCAACTCCCCCACCCTGTTCTAAGGTTTTCTTTTGGCATCCCTTGATAAGCCACCTCACATTGCTGAGATTACGCCTACACAAATCACTTTAAAATGTAAAATTCCCAAATTTCTCTCATCCCAGTTCATAGCACCCGGTTGCCACGACGCCAACGTTCGTGCTCTTGCACATCCATCTTCAGCATTTGGCGTGTTCGCCACATTTTGTGCGATGCTACGGTTTCCGATAGACCTCATACGTTTTGTCAATTGCTGCCACATGATAGATTTGCGCCATTTTTGACGTGATGGAATGTTTCTTATGGGTGTTCGCTGCGAAAATTAAATAAATATTCGATAATTAATTCCCTACTTCATCGGTGTAACCGCTGGGGGATGAACATCCCGCCCCTAATTTCTAAAAAGTGGCGATTTGTCTCCCTCAATTTTTTCCATATCCGCCCAAGCCTCAGCTACCTGAATATCATCGTCACAAGTTATATTGAATCATTTTTAAGTGAAAACGTAGTAATAGGCAAGAGAACCACCAAAAATACTAAAAGCCGATCTAGCCAATCAACGGGTTTCACAGGCTATCTGTCGTCACAAATTTCCCCAATGGTAAATCAGTAACCGTTAGAAATTTCTGCGTTCCGGCCATTCTTAAATAAGACAAACCTTGACCATCTTCTGTTTTCGCTTCGATGAACAATTTTTCTCTGCTAGGCAACAAATTTGCATTATCGCAAGGCTTTATACGTCTTAGATTGCATTCCTTTGCACATATCTTGATATATCTTGAACCAATGCGACTCTGGGTATTTTCAAGACTATTGAGGGAGGCCATGGGATACCTAAAGCACGTACGTCAAGTTACGTTTGCATTCGTATTCGCATTTACCAACGAGTTCGCCAGAGGCGTATTTGTCTTGGTATCGCCATTCAGCGACGGGTTTATGATCGTTCGAATCAATTACCATAATCCTTCTGCTTGTACTGAACACGCTGGAAGGAACTACGAAGGTCTCACATTGCCACTTTAAATGTCAAGGTTCGACGCAAGCCGGTTTCTTCGGTTGCCTCCCATTTTTTTTTCGTTTTCACCCAAATCTGGTATCAAGCCTGTGGTGAACCATCATGCAACATTTTAAATCGGTATATGTAAAAGTCAAACTTCTAGGTCACAGGTTAGTTTTATTTATTTGATGGCGATATTGAAGAGATATCGACCGAACGCGAAGTTCTGTTCCTATCGCTTCAATTTCCATCAAGTGGGCGTCATTCGACGCGACGTGGCTCTAATACTATGTAGTATTAGAAAGCTAAGCAATCTAATTATTTTTCAAGGACAAAGGCTACGCTGATCATTCGGTCGCCTAATTTTTCTTCGTTTTCTCTCAAACCTATCCAAATCCGGTATTAAGCAATTACTAGTAATGAGCACTCGAGTAGCATTTCAAACCGGAACATGTCAAGGTCAGAGGTTTGACTGAGTTTCTCCATGTCCTCCAGTTTCGTCGCTATAGCTTCAATTTGCAGAAAATGGATATCGTTCGTGCTGTGTTATTCGTGCTGTCTTGTTGTGCAGTATCAGCAAGTTGATATTTCGAAATAATATCCACGGGTCAAAATTCAAGCTGATTTCTTCGGTCACCTCACCTTTTTTTGCGGTTTTCGCCCAAGTCTACCCAGATCCCCTTCAAGCGACAGCCCATGGCGAACCCTAAAGTAACATTTTTACACCGGGATATGTCAAGGTATAACCTCAAAGGCTAGTTTGAATTTTCGAAGCCCCGCGCTTCGTCGTTATAGGTTAGGTTGTAATGTCAAAGGTCAAACCGATTTATTTGGTCTCCTGGCTTTTTTCTTCACCCTAACCTACCCACATCTGGTATCAAGCAATAGCTCGTGGTGCACCTCGAGTAACATTTCAAACCGGGACATGTCAGGGTCAAACCACAAGACCGAGGGTTAGTTTATATTGTTCGAAGTCCTCGCGCCTCGTCGCTATGTCTTCAATTTGCATCAAGTGGAGTCATTCGACGTGCCGTGTCATACTCTTGCAAACTGTTCAGAAATCACGTTCATTTTCAAGGTCAAAGGTCGAACTCATTTCTTCGGTCGCCCAACGTGTCTTCGTGTTCTGTCAAAGCTACTCATGATTGGTCTGAAGAGGTAGCCCGTGGGCAACCCTCGAGTAACATTACAACCCGGTACATGTCAGATCAAGCCTCAAGGTCATAGGGTAGTTTAATTTTCAAAGTCCTTGCGTTTCGTCGCTTTGGCCTCAATTAATATGACCGGTTTAAATGACGCCTACATAATGCATTATGTAGGCGTCATTTGAAGGAGCTTGCCGTACGGTATGAGAATGTTGGGATATCGAAATAATTTAAAAGGTATCAAAACTCCGGCGTGTGTACAATGCTTGAGTTTTCAGTAATAAATAGGAATAGGAGGGTCAAATTTATATATATTTGCAGCCGTTGTGATAGCAAGCACTATTATCTTATATGACTAGGAGTTCCCCAAGACATCCGTCAAAGCCTGCTCAGACGGTGCTTTCATCGCTGATTTTTAATTTATACTGCCACATTGTTATTCCGGAAATATAAATACAGAGCCTTTTCAAATTGTCCGCTTTCCTCTTAGTGGTTCGACGGAAGTTGTCCAATTAGCAAGAGAAGCCATACGTGAACGTGCACAATTATGTAACTATCCCGAGTTCATAACCGCGAGAGAACGATGTTGTAATTATGAGTAGATCCATGAATTGTCATGGGGTCATGGGATCCATGCATTGTCAGTTTGGCACCGCTTCTTTGGAGCAGCGCCACTGCAAAAGCACCTGGAGAGGCGCCTCTGGCTGCAAAATGCGAGGAGGCGAGTTGCACGCGGCCCTTTCTGAACGGGCGCCTTCCCTGCCAAGGTGTGCCTTTTTATTTCATAGGGGCTCCTCCGTCTGAAAAAAAAATAATCGAGCGCGTCACTGGAATGTTTTCAGAGGGACGCCTTTTCCCAGCCTGAAGGAAGCCACCTTCCACGTATGGGTACATGCCCTCAATATCCCATCATTTATCCGGCCTGGTTGTCATTACATCGACATGTGTCCCCGTACAACATGAAGGCATGGGACAGGTAATTGTATGTCTGTATTTGCTACCATAAAACCATCGTCCAATATTTTATGTTTTCCCTGCTACAAGAGGGCAACGTTTAACATACCTACAGCATTGCCCTATGGTGATCGTGAAGTCGGGGCCAGCACATCCGACATAAAGCTAGATGTTCATAGGCAGGGATAAGTAATGGAATTTGCTATTTTTTGGCCGAATTTTCAGTCCCAAAAATATCATTTTTAGCAATTGAAATACATAGAACATAGAAGAAAGGTGGATGGCCGCTGAGCTTTGATGCACTTCATATCTTTCAATAAATTTGCTCCCAGATAGGCAACCGAACCGAGGCCCTGCCTCAGTGTTCTTTTTTATGCGTTGCGTCTTTCGTCGTTTAAGGTTGTGTTGTAGGGTTTCAATCCTTTTTGTTTGGGGCCGAACACATTTTCGAAAACCCTTCTCGCTTCTTTTTTTAGTGTTTGTTGCTTTTTTGGGAGCCGAGGACCTTTTTTTAGGTGTCGGGCCGTTTTCGAAGATTCCGCTGGGTTTATTTGCAGTTCGCTCTTTTTGTTTGTTTTGGGATCATGCTGCTTTTTTTTGCAGCCCAGCCTTTTTTGGCTCTTGTACGGTCTTGTGGCCCATGTGTGTCTGGAGAGATTCCGGCATATTTTCTTTTTAGAGCTCCCGGTATGTTTATTTAGGACTGCAACGCATGTTTTAAGGGCCTGTCGCTTTTGGGGAGACTGTGCGCTTTGCAGGGCCAGTTGCTTTTTCTGCCCCGGTTGTGATCTTAGGGTTCTGCTGTGTTTATTTGGGACTGTTGGCCCACATTTGTGGATCCCAAGTGCGATTTTTCGGGTTCGGTGCGATTTTTCTGGGTCCCAGCGCGACTTATCGGGCCAAAGCTAGTGGTTCCGGGGACCAAACGCCAGTTTTCGGGGCTCAACGCGATGTTTGTACATCTTTGATGTTTTTTTAGTTTGAATCTCGGCCTGATTATTTGAGCCCCCGGCGACATGTTTTTGTATCCCCCTTCAATTTTTGTCTAGCTCTGATACGTTTTTTTCTGGGCCGAGGGCGATTTGTGAAGGCATCTGGTGATATGTTCGGTGCTCCAGAGCCATTTTTCTGACCTTGACATTTTGTTTAACCCGTCCTTATTTCGGGGGGGGGGGCTCCAGCTGGGTTTTTTTCGGATGCTGATGCGATTCTTGGGGTCACACTGTTTTATGTAGGGCCCCAGGTGCCAATTTTTGGGAGCCCCGACGTGAATTGTTATGTCCAGACTAAATTTGTTGGACTACCGATGGGAATTGTGTGTCCCGAGTGCAATATTTTGGGGATCGTTCCGAGTTCGTGGGGCGTATTGTACTTAGCTGTGGCCCCGACTCGGATTTAGCGGTTCCTGTTGCAAATTTTTAGGCTTCAGAGCGAGTTTTCTGGGGTCCGCCATAATTATTTGGAGCCCCACGTGCCATTTATGGTGTACCGATGTGAGTTTTGGTGGCCCCAGCGCTACGTTTGGGGGCCCGACACGATTCTTGAAAGCTTATCCCTCTCAGAAGGGACATTTTCCCATTTGATATGCCACTGCGGCCACTGAAGGCACCTTTCGGGGTAGAAGAGTCCTGTCGGTATTATTTTCCGCGAAAACTGTTCGGGGAAACTGAAGCTGCCAATTTGCTTCCTGCCATGTCTCTGGACCATCATTTTCTATCTTGGTGGAACCTTACCCGTTTTGGGGCCTGCTTTTACGTCTCCGAAGCATCATCTCATATCCATTGGCTTTATCTTCCGTCTTAGGGCCTCCTCTCATTTTCTGGGGCCTCTTTTCCCATATTGGGACCTCCTTTGCAATCCCGGGAACGTCCGTGCCAATTTTTGACGATCCCTTGATTTCTGGGGCCTTCTACCCTCTCCTAGGTGACTCCTTTTTCAAATTAGGGGCCTTCTATCACGTTTTTGAGGCCTCCTCACCTGTTTTTGGAGCCTCATCCCCTTAGCAAGCTGCCTTTGCGTCCTGGTCCCAAATATTTTCACCTAGGTCCTCCTCTTCCAACTTATGGTCCTTATCTGACTGGTCTCAGTGGCATTCTCTCATTCCTGGGGAAACCTTCTTACCAATCTTTTGGGTCCCCTCTTGCGTCCGGAGAAATGTATCCTATCATATGTTCATACTGTCTGTTGTAGGGGCCTTCTCTTCCATCTTGCGGAAACCGTGGAAGCCATGCGGTCATCATGGGAGCTATCTGTGTCCAGGAACTTCGGCGCAAACCACTTCCCTTGAACACAAATTTGAAACACTTCAGGATGAATATTATGATAGATGTTCATAAATATCCGATTGAAAAGAGCAGATCCGACTCTGGGCGGAAGCATGAGAATTTGAAATGTCGTATGAAAGCTAGAATTTGAACGCTGAACCCTTGAACGCTGTTAAACCACCAGCGGAAAATTTTCCTCGAAAATGTTCCCGCTGGTGGCCCAAAGAACAAGGATTGGACGCATTCTATGAAGGCAACTGGGATAGCAAATTGGTGAAATTCGAAGTTAAAAGAGTACATCTGACACCAAATAAAAATGGTAGAACGCGAAGCGTTGTAAGAGAAATTAAATGATTGAGGTTTCAACGCGTACCGGTGAGGCCGGGCCGGGATGGCCGCTCAGATGAACTTCTGTTCCATACACCCGACTTGCTCGGGCCTCTCCCTCGCTCGCGACAATTAGAGCGTAGGTCACACTCAAAAGTTAAGCAGCCAGCCCAACTCATTTGAAAATTTGGCGTTTAAAGTTTTGACAGTTTTTGTGCCGGAACCGATCTTAAAGGTTAAAAAAATTTATTCTTGTTGCACCGGATTGAATTCTAAGAGGACGTTGTTGCGTATACTCGCCCCATCCCCGACCCATGAATTTCGTTCAAGGGCAGAATTTTAACCGAGAGTATAACGTACCGTCAATGCACAGACACGGTCGCCCGGTAGCTCGTCCCAGGCCTTATCGGGCCAGCTGCCAATGGACCCTCCCAATCTGGGACTAAATGCGAACGTGTGAAGCGAGTTGAACCTGTCTTGCCAGGGCAGGGGAGACCCGCGCAGGCCAGTGCTCCAACCAACCGAGCTACAGACGCGGCCCAGAGCTACGGAGTTGCAAAATGGTAACGACCGGGTCAGGACATGTTGGTAGTACATGTGAGAGACTCGTTTGGGTCTTACACAAGGTCGTGTTTCCCAACTGCTGACCTGTCGTGACAGTCTCAGGTGTTCGAATGTGCCACTAAATATGTTTATCAGATGTGCTTGAGGATTTCCAAGGCATGCCAATCGCAATGCAAATAGGCTGATATGGCTCCTAGGAACAGAATTTGAGCCATACTTGCAGAATACAGGTCAGTGCATACAATCATTTTGCGCCGTCCCCATCCCATTTAATTCAATAGAAGCGATTCTCGTTCCTGGTTACGCTTCCCGGTATGCAAAGTAAAGTACCGCATGCGCTCATCCAACATCGATGTAAAATTAAAACGTGTCGACGCTGTCGCGTCTGTGGCAACTCCACCGTGTCTTTTATCGTATTTCAATAATACCAATTTTCAGCCCGGTGATCCTCTTATAGGTTGTCCCTGCGAGACGCCGTCGGCTGGTACTACAGTCAGCAGAACCAGCGCCCGGGCTTTCTCGGCTGCGTCAGATGGCTTCATTGGAAAGGTTTTATTGGCTTGACAGCACTGAAAGGCCGGCTGCTGCCGGCGTCGGTCGCCACGTTGGCGACGCCCCGCCGCGTTCGTCGTCTTTTGACGCGTCGCTGTGTCAGCAGCGTTGGATTCATCTACCGCGCGCCAATTATGCCACTAATGCGAGGACACGTAAACGGCCGGCGTTGCGCCGCGCCTGGTCGATGAGGGCGACAATCGGCGCGGCTCCGAGCCGGCGCACAAATCACCGCTGCCTGTGGCTGCCGACTATCCGTCTCCACCTGCTCGTCTCGTCCCGCCGCCTGTCAAACTCCCTGGCTCTCGTCTCTCTTCCTCTCGTCCCTCTCGTGCCTCTCGTCCCTCTTCCTCTTGGCTCTCTTCCTCTCGTCTCTCTTCCTCTCCCTCTTTTCCTCTTCCTCTCTTCCTCTCCATCTCTTCCTCTC
Source organism: Imbricaverruca yamaguchii (assembly GCA_034440575.1). NCBI lineage: Eukaryota > Metazoa > Arthropoda > Thecostraca > Neoverrucidae > Imbricaverruca > Imbricaverruca yamaguchii. The sequence goes on from JAOTOL010001625.1 coordinate 2,625,114, forward strand.
CTCTCTCCCCTCTCCCTCTCTTCCTCTCCCTCTTCCTCTCCCTCACTTCCTCCCCCTCTCTTCCCTCCCTCTCTTTCTCTCTCTCTCTCTCTCTCTCTCTCTCTCTCTCTCTCTCTCTCTCTCTCTCTCTCTCTCTCTCTCTCTCTCTCTCTCTCTCTCTCTCTCTCTCTCTCTCTTATATTTATATATATATATATATATATATATATATATATATATATATATATATATATATATATATATATATATATATATATATATATATATATATATATATATATATATATATATATATATATATATATATATATATATATATATATATATATATATATATATATATATATATATATATATATATATATATATATATATATATATATATATATATATATATATATATATATATATATATATATATATATATATATATATATATATATATATATATATATCTCTCTCTCTCTCTTTCTCTTCTCTCTCTCTCTCTCTTCTCTCTCTCTCTCTCTCTCTCTCTCTCTCTCTCTCTCTCTCTCTCTCTCTCTCTCTCTCTCTCTCTCTCTCTCTCTCTCTCTCTCTCTCTCTCTCTCTCTCTCTCTCTCTCTCTCTCTCTCTCTCTCTCTCTCTCTCTCTCTCTCTCTCTCTCTCTTCTCTCTCTTTTTTTTTTTTTTTTTTTTCTTCTCTCTTTTCTTTTTTATATATTTATATATATATATATATATATATATATATATATATATATATTCTCTCTCTTCTCTTCTCTCTCTCTCTCTCTCTCTCTCTCTCTCTCTCTCTCTCTCTCTCTCTCTCTCTCTCTCTCTCTCTCTCTCTCTCTCTCTCTCTCTCTCTCTCTCTCTCTCTCTCTCTCTCTCTCTTCTCTCCCTCTCTTCTTCTCTCTCTTCCTCTCTTCCTCTCCCTCTCTTCTTCTCCCTCTCTTCCTCTCTTCCTCTCCCTCTCTTCCTCTCCCTCTCTTCCTCTCACCCTCCTCCTCTCCCTCTCTTCCTCTCCCTCTCACTCTCCCTCTCCCTGTCTTCCTCTCTCTCTCCCTCTCCATCTCCCTCTGTTCCTCTCCCTCACTTCCTCCCTTCTTCCCCTTGTCTTCCTTTCCCCATTACTCTTCCTCTTTTCCCCCTCTCTTTTTCCGCTCTCATATCCCTCCATATCTCATTTCTTCTTCATCTCCTCCCTATCCCCTCTCTCTCTCTCTCTCTCTCCAAAACTTGTCGAAGTAGCAGAAGATGACCGCAACTTCGTCTGGTTCGTATCGCCCTGTAATCAGGCCTGCAGTCCGTTATCTCCGAAGACACCAGCATATGCGGCAGGAAACTTTTCTGGTAACGCAAGAAAAGTGCTCGAACGATGGAAAACATCGCCAAAAAGCTTATTTATCGCTGATGACCAGCTCTTCAGTGAGCAAGTCTGGAGACTACAGCCTGTTCCGAGCGAAAAACCCACGTCACGCTTTGGACACGACTTCGCTTTTCCAAAAAAAATAATCGCTTTGCAAATATTATAGCAAGGAAGAAGGGAAATCCCTTAGCAACCCTCCACTCCGTGGATCATATGCAACCAGCGAATGCTGACCATTTTGCGCCGCGGCGATTCGAGCGGTTCGGGCACTTTGGCCACTTTGTGCTCCGAGCTTTATGTTGGACGATATGGCGGCTCGTGGGACCGAGTGTCAGCAGTGCTTCAGTCGGCTCCGGTCGTGTCCACTTGAGAGCCCACTGTAAGGAGACGGCTCGGCATCCACATGTGCACGCGTTTACGTACCCAATGTCCTGTGTCCGACAGGGGCGCGCGATTTCGGTACGGCAAGACCGGCATGGCGGTGGCCGGACGGATCTGCAACGACAACTCGTACGGCGTGACGGTCGACAGCAGCGTGTACGAGCCGCACGTGACGGCCAGCACCATGGCGCACGTGCTGGGCCACGTGATCGGCATGTCGCACGACGACCGTGAGTGCCGCGGGCGAGCTGCACGCCGTGCGTGCGGCGATGCGCCGCTACGGGCCCCTGCCGGTAACTGGCCGGGTCAGATCAAGCAATCGAGAAACCAAACAAAAGGGAATTTAGAAAAATGCAGTCGATAGACTTTCACAAAAACGGCATATTCGTAATCAGTGCTGATCATGATTCGAATGGATGCATCTCATCTTCCGGGCATAAGTCCTTCTAATTCACCGTGGATAGGGAAAAAACGTTTGACTATGGGAAATATAGTTACTTTTGTACAACCATGTTTTTGTCCATACCAATCGTTCTCCTTGAGGACAAATTTTTCCGGTATTCGACTATCCCCAGGGGATGACATGGTGTCGACCATTTGGACGGGCACGTGTCCGTCGAATACTGAAATGTACCCTGGCCCGTGGTGGTGCCAAATTAGCCAATTCTGATCTTGCTGTCATTCTTAGTTTACAAATATTTTACTTTTGTGGTATGATGATGCCCCTAGAATATTCGGCTAGTGCGCAAGGTACGTCAATAGTCTGCCATACTCTGAACACTTGGAACTGAACTCCACATCTAGATAGAGTCCGTTCTCATCTGCTTAGATGTTTGTCTGGATGCCAATGCATAGCTATGCTGTTACAGCCAGCGATGCTGTGCAATGAATGGCCCATCTCGATCACTCAGCTATAATATGTGGCACGGGGATACCAGACCTACCTTAGAACCAGCCTGAAAATCTCACGCAGGCCGACCCAACCTCAACTGTACCTAGATTTTGCTATCCATCATGGGGAGTAGATAAGTTAAGAGAATTTGCGCCGCCGCAACTATCGGAACAACGCAACGCAATGAACGATGAAATAGTGGAGGAAATAACTGTGACGGAGAAGAAAATAAATTGATTATGTGTATGCAGAGTGCCCATGTGATCAGACCATAACCCGGTATTCACTGGAAGTCCTTAAAGCGTCGCCCTCTCTTGTAATAATTGTATAGATACCTTGAGAACTGAGCTGCGCAGCACCTTGAAACATTATTATACCCCAGTCATCGCTTTCATGCAATGTGCCAAACAAAATTATCCCAGGTCATCGTACGTTATTTAGTATGACGTCATCAAGGAGATCGTGTTTTCCTTGTTGACGCGACGCTCTGAATTACAGCTCCTATTAGTAGGTCAAGGCCGCAGCATGTCGGTATGGCCACATACGGATGAATATGACATGAGATCAATGTAGACTGATGGGTAATTTCTAAATTCTTTAGACATGCTTTCGGTCAAGCTCAGCCAAGATAAGCCATAGCAAAACGGACATCATTCGCATTGGCTCGCGGCAAAGCTGAAGTGTTTTAAAAAAAAGTTTAATTTCCTATATGTCACTGTCAAGCTATCACGGCCCGTCAAGCTTCCGGGTGTCTTCGCAGATCCCGTTCTGACCTAGGAGGCATGCCTCACACAGGTCGCCCGGAGATTCAGCTGCTTGCTTGCTTGCTTGCAACCGCTTGCTTCTCTGTATTGGCTCCGTCACCACGTGGCTAAGGGCACTCTCAAATTGCTGACTCAAACCCACGTCTCCCGCTCATCACTGACTGCACTTCGGCCTGGTCAGCGGAATCCTTACATCAGCTACATACAGTACAACAAAACAAAAACAATAGCATCAAACTGGCAGCCAGGATTGTCCGGGAACTGGTCGCTGGGAACGCCACCGGCTTTGTAGTGCCTGTGGTGGTGCCGAATCATGCACCGTGTGCATAGGTGAGATGTCGCTAAACTATTGAAGGTGCCGGACAGCGGCTGGAGTCCCTCAGCTTCTACGTGACGTGTCTCGGGTGCGCTCTGAGGTGTCTCGGTGCGAGACCCGATCGTCGTCGCCTTGCAGCTGCTGAGATGCCGGCTAGCATGCACGCAGAGGAGGTTTCTATTCCGAGCTGTTGCCTCTTGGAATCGGCTGCCTCCGGCATTTTCAAGCTGCCGCTCCATGTCGGCTTTTATGTTGGCTCTGCAGGAGATCTGTGTTTTGTCGTTTTAATTACTTTTCCAGGTATTTATACTGGCGATGTAGTTAAACCAATTTGACGTTTAATCATCATTTGTCCGGTTTGTTTTGTGTTATTTGTCTAGCAAACTGTTCAAAAATCACATTAATTTTCAAAGTCAAAGGTCGAACGTGTTTCTTCATTTTCTCACAAAGCTACCCATGCTTGTATCAAGAGAAAGCCCGTAGGTAACCCTCGAGTAAGATTTCAATCCGGGAAATGTTAGGTCAAGCTCAAAGTCAAAGGTTAGTTTGATGTTCAAAATCCTCGCGTTTCGTGGCTATGGCTTCAATTTGTATTATGTGGGTGTCATCCGACGTGGCTTGCCGTACGGTATCAGAATGTTGAGATATCGGAATAATTTCGAAGGTGTCGAAGGTCCGACGTGTGTACAATGATTGAGTGTAATAGAAATAGGAGGGCCAAATCTATTTTTGCTTGCAGCCGTTGTGATAGCAAGCCCACGTGTCCCACATGACTAGGGATTCCTCACGAAATCCGTCATAACCTGATCGGACGGTGCTCTCATCGCTAGATTTTTATTTACTGCCACATTGCTGTTCCGGACACATAATATATGGAACTTTTTCGAAGTGTCCGCTTTCCTCTTAATGGTTCAACGAAAGTTGTCAAATTTTTAAGAAGAGCCACACCTGAATGCGCACAACTATATAACTTCATACCCGCGGGAGAGTTCATAGAGTTCCTAAGAGAGTTCATAACCGCGAGATAATAATGTTGTAATTATGAACAGATGCATGAATTGTCACGGGGGCACTGCAGATTGGCACCGCTTATTTGGAGCGCCTCCACTGCAAAAGCACCTGGAAAGGCACTCCTGGCTGCAAAATTCGAGGGGGCGGGTTGCACTTGGACTTCCCTGAAAAAAACTCGTCCTTTCGCTTCAAGGTGGTGCCTTTCTATTTTATAGAGGCGCCTCCGGCTGAAAAAGTTGAGCGTATACACTGGAGCCTTTTCAGAGGGACACCTTTTCCTGGCCTGGGGGACACCAGTTTCCACGTGGGGGATACATGCCCTCAGTGTCACACCCTTTATCCACCCTGGTTGTCATTGCATCGGAATATGTGCCCGGAAAACAGGAAAGCATGGGGAAGATAATTGCATGTCCATAGTTGCTGCCATAAAACCACCGTCCAATATTTTATGTTTTTCCTGCTACAAGAGGGCAACGTTTAAAATGCTTACAGCATTGCTCTATGGTGTTCGTTAAATCAGGTCCAGCACATATGACATAAAGCTGTATGTTCATAGGCAGTGATAAGGGGTGCCAGTTTTTGCGGAACTCTTTTTCCCAAAATATAATTTTAACAATTGTAAATCTTAAAATTGAATTGCATTGAACATTGAATAGAACTGGGTGAAAAATGGCAGTGAAAAAGTGATTACATTCAAAGGATTTTGACGGGATGGGTCTAAGCCACTCTATCTTGTCCAAACTCACCGCGTCCCTGATTTGTCCCCCCCCCCTCCAATTTCGAATCCGTGGTTACACCCATGTTTGTGGGCAAGCATGCACCTATACGAAGCGGCTGTCCAAAACTAACTTTGGATGAGAACCGAAATACAAATGCAATAATAAATGTTGAGCTCTCCTGATACATCTGACGTCATCATAGGTTTCGGGATATCACTTTGCGGTTCTGGTTGTAAGCACAGTGAATCCAACTTTATTTGATTATCAGTTAGTACAAATAAATATCACCATACCATTCCGATGTGATGAGAGATCAAGTGTAGGAGGACGACGTGTGGCGTTACCATTTCCAGACCATCATACTCAAAATTAGCGTTGGTTCAAATCATAGCTACTGGTCTGAGTTATATTTGAATATTGTATGTTACAGACACCAGTAGCAAACAATCGATATGCCTGAAAGTACTCCCCCCCCCCCTCCTGCAGCGTCTGCGGGCTGTGACGAGCGCGGCCGCTGCGGGACAGTGTCTCAGCATCTCCTGCAGCGTCTGCGGGCTGTGACGAGCGCGGCCGCTGCGGGACAGTGTCTCAGCATCTCCTGCACCTGCAGCGTTGGCGGGCGGCCGCTGCGGGACAGTGTCTCAGCATCTCCTGAGGTCTGGGGTGGAGCGCGGCCGCTGCGGGACAGTGTCTCAGCATCTCCTGCAGCGTCTGCGGGCTGTGACGAGCGCGGCCGCTGCGGGACAGTGTCTCAGCATCTCCTGCAGCGTCTGCGGGCTGTGACGAGCGCGGCCGCTGCGGGACAGTGTCTCAGCATCTCCTGCAGCGTCTGCGGGCTGTGACGAGCGCGGCCGCTGCGGGACAGTGTCTCAGCATCTCCTGCAGCGTCTGCGGGCTGTGACGAGCGCGGCCGCTGCGGGACAGTGTCTCAGCATCTCCTGCAGCGTCTGCGGGCTGTGACGAGCGCGGCCGCTGCGGGACAGTGTCTCAGCATCTCCTGCAGCGTCTGCGGGCTGTGACGAGCGCGGCCGCTGCGGGACAGTGTCTCAGCATCTCCTGCAGCGTCTGCGGGCTGTGACGAGCGCGGCCGCTGCGGGACAGTGTCTCAGCATCTCCTGCAGCGTCTGCGGGCTGTGACGAGCGCGGCCGCTGCGGGACAGTGTCTCAGCATCTCCTGCAGCGTCTGCGGGCTGTGACGAGCGCGGCCGCTGCGGGACAGTGTCTCAGCATCTCCTGCAGCGTCTGCGGGCTGTGACGAGCGCGGCCGCTGCGGGACAGTGTCTAGCATCTCCTGCAGCGTCTGGGGCTTGAAGGGGGTGGGAAGTGTTCAGATCCTGCAGCGTCTGCGGGCTGTGACGAGCGCGGCCGCTGCGGGACAGTGTCTCAGCATCTCTGCAGCGCTGCGGGCTGTTGATCTCCTGAGCGTGGGGCGGCCGCTGCAGGACAGTGTCTCAGCATCTCCTGCAGCGGTACGGACTGTCAATATTATATAAGCGCCAGGTGGGTCACCACCCGAGCGCCGCCAGTTTGGTCGATGTGCCACCGGAAGTGGTGCGCTGTCACTGACGACACCTTCACCACTGGTGCAGTTCGCTAAGCTGCCATGGGTGTTTGCAGTAGTGCCGACGTGGGGTCTTTCTTGGCTATGTGAGCTGTCACCTTCACGCCCGCTCCGTCCATCTCTCCGCTGAAGCAGATGTTTTTTCCCATTGGCAACTTCTCGGCGCTGGAGGCTGCGCCGCTCATCATGGCGGCTGCGCACACTCGGTGCGAAAATCCTCAGTGCGCGTTCCCCATCATTGGCAATCGTAGCTGGTGCTGAGCACCCGTCGAATGGTGTGCCGAGCTTGGCGCAGGTACGTTCAGGAGCGCCTCTGGGTGGAACTGAGTGTGTAGATGCCACGGTTGGTGGTGGAGCCAGTCTGGTGAGTCGTCATACGACAGTTCCGGTATGACGTCATACGACGTCATGTTCGGGTGTGAGTGACAATCGACACCTGATCAGCCGTACAGATCATCTCCGTCAGCAGTGCGGCTGATGCAACTGTGCAGCTTCCCCGCCGCACCCTACAGCGGCCGACTCTGCCAGCGCTCGATGGTGACTGCTGAGCGTTGGAAAGTTGGATCAATGGTGACCAGATCACAGGTCACTGGTGCAGGGGTGTAGCTTTGTGTGCTTTTGGAAGGGAAGGGATCGGCCACTGCCGACAGACCACCGTCTGCCGGACATCAGGTCAGACGGCACCGGACGGCTGCACGGACGGATTGTCCGACAGACCACCGTCTGCCGGACATCAGGTCAGACGGCTGCACGGACGGATTGTCCGACAGACCACCGTCTGCCGGACATCAGGTCAGACGGCACCGGACGGCTGCACGGACGGATTGTCCGACAGACCACCGTCTGCCGGACATCAGGTCAGACGGCACCGGACGGCTGCACGCACGGATTGTCCGACAGACCACCGTCTGCCGGACATCAGGTCAGACGGCACCGGACGGCTGCATGGACGGATTGTCCGACAGACCACCGTCTGCCGGACATCAGGTCAGACGGCACCGGACGGCTGCACGCACGGATTGTCCGACAGACCACCGTCTGCCGGACATCAGGTCAGACGGCACCGGACGGCTGTACGGACGGATTGTCCGACAGACCACCGTCTGCCGGACATCAGGTCAGACGGCACCGGACGGCTGCACGGACGGATTGTCCGACAGACCACCGTCTGCCGGACATCAGGTCAGACGGCACCGGACAGCTGCACGGACGGATTGTCCGACAGACCACCGTCTGCCGGACATCAGGTCAGACGGCACCGGACGGCTGCACGGACGGATTGTCCGACAGACCACCGTCTGCCGGACATCAGGTCAGACGGCACCGGACGGCTGCACGCACGGATTGTCCGACAGACCACCGTCTGCCGGACATCAGGTCAGACGGCACCGGACGGCTGTACGGACGGATTGTCCGACAGACCACCGTCTGCCGGACATCAGGTCAGACGGCACCGGACGGCTGTACGGACGGATTGTCCGACAGACCACCGTCTGCCGGACATCAGGTCAGACGGCACCGGACGGCTGCACGCACGGATTGTCCGACAGACCACCGTCTGCCGGACATCAGGTCAGACGGCACCGGACGGCTGCACGCACGGATTGTCCGACAGACCACCGTCTGCCGGACATCAGGTCAGACGGCACCGGACGGCTGCACGCACGGATTGGCAGTACAATGGCGGGTCGATGGCCATGCATATTCCAAGTGGATGGATTGAGGAGTGGCTGGTGTGAGCCGTCCTGAGGTGCTGACTGGCGGCTGGACAGGGGAGGCCGGGTAGGAGCTCCGGTAGCTGAACTTTCCGTGAACTCTGAGCGGTTACGGTCTCCCGCTGCAGAGCTGTTCTGTGAAAATGGGTCCGGCACAGTGTCAGTGAGGAACTCGACGGTGCGTTTTAGTGAATCGAAGGTGGTAATTCACCCCCCCCCCTCCAGCAACGATGACTGAATGCCCGGTGGAGTTGCTTTGTGTTTATGCTCCACGTAGCACCGACTAACAGTTATCTTTATGCTTACACACAAGTATCTCTTGACCCATTAAGTGCACGAAAGTAGTAATCGTGTTTCTGTTGGGTAAGTTCCCCGCTTGGCGTGTGCAGCTCGTCTCATCTTGGCATGCCGAGTCATCTTGCGCTTTGTTGACCATGGTGCGAACACTAAGACCATTTTCGCTTGCTAGCCCATTGCAAGCAAGCGGAGACGGTATTTCCGATCGCTTGTATTGCCATCCGGCGACACATCATACACGTGTGCGGGCCGCGCCAGGAGACCAGTACCAATCTAAAACTGCATTTCGCCTTTAATTTCTCTCTTGACCATAACACATCCAAAAACCGGTACCTGTGACGTCATCACCTATGGCCCCGTGGCATGTGACGTTATCTTGTGGCGCATTCAACATCCAGTCCAACCAAGTCAAAGGTCAGTTTAATTATTTAGTTTCGTATTGCTCTCTTTAGCTAGCAATACAAACTTTAGACTAGTAATGGTAATCGACAACGCACAACGCTATCGTCCATCGCGTTCAATGTCCGAGGTGCTCGAGGCGAATCGTCCTCAAGATTCATATCGTCTCTGATTCATATCTAACAATGAAAAGCCTTCACGAACGTTGGGCAACCATAGACGATGATCCCTTCCGAAGTCAGAACAACTAAGCAGACAACGATCGAGCCCTGGAGCACTGCATCATTGGATCACTGTGTCGCAATCTTGCACATTATGGGCAGCTTCCGGTTGAATCGAGTTCAACGGTCGTGGTCAGGTTTCATTTGAAATGCGAGGTCGCAACGATTTGTTTCGTTCGACGTGACGCTTCTATTGTTGAGCGGCCGCAGTGCTGGCTCGCGACATGTACGGCATTTGTCGCTGCAGAGGTCAAGAATCCACGATTCGGTCGATTCGATATTGAGTTGGCGTCTTCCGTCGGCAGGAAGCACTTTCAAACGGCGTATTGTCCGACGTGACGTAATGCCATCTTCCCATCCTGTCGTCTGCCATCCTGCCATCCTGTCGTCTGCCATCCTGCACGAATGTCATCCTGCCATCCTGTCGTCTGCCATCCTGCACGGATGCCATCCTGCCATCCTGTCGTCTGTCATCCTGCCATCCTGTCGTCTGCCATCCTGCACGTCTGCCATCCTGCCATCCTGTCGTCTGCCATCCTGTCACGGTGTGTCGTCGGATGGGGCATGATGCCATCCTTTCGAACCTTCGAGATCCGGTTCCAGCAACGTTGGAGGTGGCAGTAAAGCTTATTTGAAAATGTTATGTGAGCTTTGGTTTTTTCTGGCCTGAGTGACCGTTCGAACGGAATCGTTACTCAATCTTGACATAGCGATTCGGTGGGTAGTCATGCCATGTTGGATCACATGCAACGCAAGGTGATCCAGCATGAATGCGATACTTGGGTTGTGCACTGTTCTCAATACGAGCTCTATGCCTGTGAATTTCTTCCAGGAAACCGCCGAACGTACGATACACATAAAATGCGGCACAAGCAGCGTACATTGTATGTGCTATACTTGATATTCTTGGTGTTTTATATTGTTCCACGTGATTCAGTTGATAGTTGATGCCTACGAAGTCTTTTTTTCAAGACATCAGATGTAAATGAGGTCCAGAAATGACATCCTAAGTTTCGCCTATTTGCATTGTATTGTATTTACAATGAAATACAATACAATCCTCATCCACAAACAACGACGGCTAATGCGCCCGTCGAAATGGGTTAAATGAAAGGAATGAGGATATGGCGGCGGTATGATGTGGGAACGATGTAAGAATGCCAGCTGCGCCAGGGCAAGGACAGGAGTTTTGACCAGCTTCAAAGCCGGCTTCAGCCGGCCGTTCGCGTCCTCTGGCACTGGCCACACGCGCCGGCGTTCAGGTGAACAAGGAAACGGAAAGTGTTCCCCGGACTCCGACGGCCGTCGAGCGTTCCCACGCACCGGTGTTCAGCTGCGAGACTGCTGTGGCGGCGCGTGGGCCCAGTCAGCTGCGAGACTGCTGTCGCGGCGCGTGGGTCGGCCAGCTGCGAGACTGCTGTTGCGGCGCGTGGGTCGGCCAGCTGCGAGACTGCTGTGGCGGCGCGTGGGCCCAGCCAGCTGCGAGACTGCTGTCGCGGCGCGTGGGCCGGCCAGCTGCGAGACTGCTGTTGCGGCGCGTGGGTCGGCCAGCTGCGAGACTGCCGTGGCGGCGCGTGGGCCGGTCAGCTGCGAGACTGCTGTCGCGGCGCGTGGGCCGGCCAGCTGCGAGACTGCTGTTGCGGCGCGTGGGTCGGCCAGCTGCGAGACTGCTGTCGCAGCGCGTGGGCGGCCAGCTGCGAGACTGCTGTGCGGCGCGTGGGCCGGAGTACTACTGTCGGCGCGTGGGTCGGCCAGCTGCGAGACTGCCGTGGCGGCGCGTGGGCCGGTCAGCTGCGAGACTGCTGTCGCGGCGCGTGGGTCGGCCAGCTGCGAGACTGCTGTTGCGCCGCGTGGGTCGGCCAGCTGCGAGACTGCCGTGGCGGCGCGTGGGTCGGCCAGCTGCGAGACTGCTGTTGCGGCGCGTGGGCCGGTCAGCTGCGAGACTGCTGTCGCGGCGCGTGGGTCGGCTAGCTGCGAGACTGCCGTGGCGGCGTGTGGGTCGGCCAGCTGCGAGACTGCCGTGGCGGCGCGTGGGTCGGTCAGCTGCGATACTGCTGTCGCGGCGCGTGGGTCGGCCAGCTGCGAGACTGCTGTTGTGGCGCGTGGGCCGGTCAGCTGCGAGACTGCTGTCGCGGCGCGTGGGTCGGCCAGCTGCGAGACTGCTGTTGCGGCGCGTGGGTCGGCCAGTTGCGAGACTGCCGTGGCGGCGCGTGGGTCGGCCAGCTGCGAGACTGCCGTGGCGGCGCGTGGGTCGGCCAGCTGCGAGACTGCTGTTGCGGCGCGTGGGTCGGCCAGCTGCGAGACTGCCGTGGCGGCGCGTGGGCCGGTCCCGGCGGCCGCCCAGAGCAGCAACGCTGGACGGCGATCCCTGCGCGCGCGGCAGCCGTCAGGAACTGCGCGAACTGTACGCATCAGAGGAGGTCGACCTGGCCCGCAATGGGCAGGGCCGATGATGCTGGGTAATTGTCGGCGGCGACGGCGCTCGGCGTTCATGATTAAGGTCGTTTTGACTCGTTGGCCGCGAAAATTAGACTTATATGCTCGGGGAGGCATCCTGCTAGAATCGCTCAGACGGCATATAATTCACTGTGTGGATTCGGTGCTCGATGGGTGTGTCAAGACACCCATCTGTTGCTGGATTGCTGGTGATTGCCTTGGTGGCTTATTCACTGCCAGAATTTTATATTCAAATTTAACGGTGTTAACAGGTGACAGCTGTCATGTTAGTGAGATGTTTTCAATAATTTTATAGGATATCATAGCTGGTGTTTCGACCAGCCGTTAGATGATTTCGAACTGCATGCTGTGGAAAATGCGGTTTCAAGCATCCACCGTGTCACTCACTGCAGGTGGTGGTGACGACGGCCGAAATGTCGTGCCCCCCGCCCCGGCAGTTGTGCGGTTGACCCCGCACTGCGAATTGCAGGGAAAGGCTGCACGTGCTCGGACTGGCACGGCTGCATCATGGCCGCCAACATTGTCGGCAAGGACAACGTCCAGCCGTACAAGTTCTCGCTGTGTTCGCGCGAAGACTACCTGAAGGAGCTGCGACTCTCGCACGGTCTCTGCCTCTTCAACCTTCCCAACGAGGTCTCAGTAAGCGCTCGTCACGTGTGCCGCTCAGGTCGGGCACACGGCCGATCAGCCGTGCCCTGCTGAACACCCTGCCACACATTTCACAGCCGCCACAGCTATCACAGCTATCACAGCTATCAAAGCTACCACAGCTACCACATCTGGCATGGTATCAGCTATCACAGCTCTCCAGCTAGCATAGCTACCACAGTTATCACAGCTAACATAGCACCTCGACCATCATGGTTATCGCAGCTCTCACGGCTATCACAGCTATCACAGCTTATCGGTCTATGTCTATGCATGTGTAAAGACTGCATCACAACACCCTTCCATCAACCTAAACGTAATGATATACTTGTTTCAAGAACTTGCTATTGGACCTATAATGCATTCAAAGCTCTTTTTTATTCAAGCTTAGGAAACCATTCGTACCAAAGCTTTCGCCTTCCCATACGATGTTTTCCTCGCTTTCGTGGTTTTAGTCACAGACCAGCGGATCTGAGCACATCACAAGTCAGGAAGGTCTTTCGGGCAGTAACAGGTCAAGATGAGCATATCTCGCTGCAAAAAGACTTAGACGAACTTGTGAAGTGGTCCGAAGAATGGCGAATTAAATTTAATTTTGATAAGTGCAAAATCATGCATGCAGGTAAGCAGCATATGAAGGCTCCATACTTGATGGGTGGCCAAGTGCTATCAGTGACAGGAGAACAGGAGAAAGATTTAGGTGTTATTCTAAACACAAAATTGGGGCATCAGAACAGACCAAGGAAGCCAGGAAGAAGGCGAGAATGCTCGGGGAAATAAATAGGAATGTATCACACATAAGTGAGGAAGTGATCAGGAAGCTTTACTGTGCATACGTCAGGCCACATTTGGAATACTGCATCCAAGCTTGGTCTCCTAGCTATGAAAAAGACTGTTGGCTTTTAGAGAGAGTACAAAAGAGGGCTACAAAAATGGTTAATGGCATAAGCAACCTGGCATATGAGGAAAGATTGAAGAAATTGAATATGTTTTCACTTAGATATAGTAGGCTGAGAGGAGATCTCATCGACGTCATTAAATTTGTCCATGGTCTGGAGAGGGGATATGTTGGTGAAATATTTGAATTGAAGAGAAATGATGCAATTAGAGGTCATATATTCAAAATTAAAGTTAACCACAGCAGAACAAGGTTAAGGCAAACTTTCTTCACCAACAGGGTAGTGGAACACTGGAACCAGCTGCCAGAAAACATTGTCAGTAGCAGCACATTGAACATCTTTAAAAGCAGCATAGACAATCATTATAAGAATAGAGGGCTTCCTTTGCAGTATTACAGGGAGGGCTGATTGACAGATTTGGTGGGCAACTTGTTCAGTGTACAGAGTGCAGCCAAGAAGGGCCCTTGTGGCTCATAGTTGCACTGATCTTTTATGTCTTTATGTCTTTATGTCTGTATGTCTTTATGTACACGCCAGTCCCATCCACTGCTCCACGCTCCCCATCCGTCCACGACCTGACCGACCGAGAGCGCACACGACCGAGAGCGCACACGCTCTCGGTCCGCCAGATCGTGTCTCGGCGCCGTTCTGACCTGACCTGGCCGCGCCGGCCGACCCATCTCCCGCCCGTCTCCGATGACCGCCTCAGGCGGCCCGGCCAGGCCCGACCGGCCGGAATTCGCCGCCGACCGGCGCCAACGGAGAGCGGAAATTCGAAGAAGTCGTCCGCCATTAGTTATTCGCTAATTCTCGAATAGATTGCATGTCGCTGTCCATTGAACAGGTCGTGTTTCGGCCAGCGAGTGTCGGACGCTGGCCAGCCGGCGCCGGTGAACTGTACCCTCACTTTTCGGCGCGCAGCGAGGGAACCATCGCCACGCCCTGCCGCCCTGCTGGATTTCGGCGGCGGCCGCGGTGTGGTGACCCGGGTCGCCACTAACGGGCACCTCATTAAGCCGGGTACGAACTAACGCGCGGCTTGGAGAGACGCCATGCTCAGCCGCGGATTACTAATTCGATTAGCATGTGCTTTGGTCGGCCTGTGGCTTGGCTTACTTCTACACCCACCCACCCCACCCCTCCCCCATCCCGCCATTGGCCCCGGCCCCGTGTTGTTCCCGTCGGCTGTGTGCTTAAAGCTGCGTTACTTTTGGCCTCTGTCGGCCTCTGATGTCGGCGGCGACGGTCGGAAGCCGTGTGCTGGCGACTGGATAACGCGACGTTAACGACATTGGTTTCTGCCGATGCGGGGCGGAGGCGGAGCGTGATGCGCCGCAGAATGTGTCGCTGGCACCGTACACGTCTGATGAACGGCCGCCGACCAGCGCCGCTGTCGCGGCCGGATTGAAATTCGGTACACCCGTCGAGACCGAAGGCGGCCGCCGCGACGCCAGCGCCGCACATTCAATCTTCTTCGACGTCCCTTCGGGTGGCATTCACCGAAAGGTCGGATTCGCTTTGCGGGCGGTTTTCGTTTTCACGCAATGTTTTACCGGGTCCTTGGCAATTCATTGTAAGGCGGCGCCAGTAAATTTCTGAGACACTGGACACAGATTTCCACTCGGCTGCTTTATCGACGAGCGGAGCGACGTCCGTGTCTGCCCCTCCACACCCCGCTCCTTCCGGGCCATGCGAATGCACCCACTGCCTGGTGGGCGCCTGTCTGCTTTGCCTGGTAGGGCTATCAATCCGCACTACACTAGGTCCAATATGAAATGGAAGCAGAAAGCACTCCCTTGAACACAAAACTAGCAGCCTCCGTCAAAGTGACGGGCAGATTTCACAGGCCACCAGGCGGTCTTCATGTCTCGGGGGAAAACGGCCCTGTGGCGCCAAGTGGTGGACGTGAAACATTGGAACAGTGGAATCAACAACAAACAACATGGAACAAGCTGGAGGAGAGTTTATTTTGCGTTTGGTAGCCGCGGATACTTTAAAATGTTATAGGTGTTCACTCAGTGGGAGCCACGCCATCTTTAAAGTACTTTGCGAAGACGTTGCCCTTAGATTGCTATTCAGGAGCTCTTAAGTGCTGCCGCCTAAATACTATGATTAACACCAAGTTGAAAAGTAATGATAATGGTGATCAGGATGACAAGCTTAGCCGGACTTAGCATGGGAATAGAGTGTGTGGGCATCAGTTCTTCGCTGCAGCGTAATACGTCCGGTGTGTTGCTCCTGGTGGGACCGGTGTATCGCCCACGTGTTCACCATTCCGCCCCTGAGCGAGTCACGGTCATTGCACGATGGTGAGCTGCGCTTTTGATGATGCTCAATAGCCACGCCCGCGTGGGCACCTCTTTTAGTGTGACGGCCCTCACACGATAGTGAGATGCGCCCCGGGTGTCTCTCCACAGCCAGCCTTCACAAGTCGATTTATTGCCGTTTATTTAGCTATCTATTCCGATCGGTATTCTTCAGGTGCAGATGAAAATTGCGAAATTGAGCTATGGTCAACTTCAACTCAGCTGCGGATGGATGTGTGTCCGCACGCACGGACGCATGCACGCACGCACGCACACCACATCTGTTGAAGCTATGAATCATAGCCTAGAGCTGTCCATCGGGCTTCGGGAGAAGCGCGGTGAATAACCTCAGCTTCCGGAGAAGATTGTCCTGTTATCTACGCCAGAATCTTGGCTCGGTTGAGCGGATTGTGAGATACCCTCGACGACAAAAACTCAGGAGTTTCACCCAACCCCGCACTATCGTGGGCTGATGAAACGTCCACATGCAGGCTTTCCCAGTTAGCTCAGTTTCGTGGCACATATTCATATGCCTTACTCCGAGGTCGGTCAGTGATCGATTAGTCATCGCTCCTCGGTGATCTTTGGCATTGATCGCCGATCAACCAGACATTTTGCGGCGTGTTTGGTTACGACGATGTCTTTTGTAGCATGCTGCTGGGCGAGGCAAAACATATGTGTATCTGTTAATTATTTTACGTAGATTATTCATCTTTATGCAACAGCCTCCACTACACTGACTCTTCCATCATCGGGCTTCTTGCATTAATATTCCATCAACGAGGAAAATAACTACGCCTCCCCCCCCCTCTGTCACAACACCCTTTATCTCACACAGGAACTGAAAACACCGCCGCCAGCTGCCAGCGGGTGGTACACGAGACGGGTCGACAGCTGCCGACAGCTGCCGACAGCCACCGTCCGCTGTCCATTACCAGCGACCACGCCACCTGGCGCTCTGCTGCATGACCATTGCAGCCGATGCGCTCCTGACCCCCACCCCCATCCAACCCCACCTGGCGTTACTCTGAAGTCGGCTCGTGACAAAGCAGGCGTGATTGTTCAGCAGCACGTGGAGGTCGCTCCCACAGACTGTCGCCGCCGTCCCGTGACCTGTCACCGCTGTCGGGGCGATCAAAGCCGTGCCAGGAGCAATCAGCGAGCACAAACACATTCACGTGACGGGTGGCAGAGTGCCCCTGTTCGTCACCGCTGTCGGGGGGAACAAAGGCGGCCCGGGGAAAAAAAAGCAACAAAAACAAAATCATGAGGGGGGGGGGGGGCCCCTCCTCTTCCCCTCTCTTGGGGGGGGAAAAAAAAAGCCGGGAGAAAAAAAAAAAAAAAAGGGGGGGGGGTGGGGATCTTTTTGCTTGCTTGGGGCTATGCGACATGTAGTGTGTCAGGGACGAACGCTTGTAGGATAGAGAATCCTGATGGTCTGCCACACCGTGACTGCTGCCGGTGGATAAGCATGAAACCGTAGTGTTTCAGTAGCCGAGCGCCTTCCCGGGGACACGCTGATCCCGTGGTTGTCTGCACTCTCCACCGACCCTACTGGCCTCAACTACCCCACTGATCTCACTGACCCAACTGGTCCCCCTCATTGGGCTCTATGATTTTGCTGGTCCAGCTGATCTCACAAACCCGACTAACTCTTAGGCCCACTAACGCCACTCGCCCCACTCACCTCGCTGATCTCGCTGATCTCACTGACCCAGCTGACCTCACTGACCTCATTGACCTCACTCACCTCATTGGCCTCACTGACCTCAGTAACCTCACTAGCTCCATTCACATCGCTGATCTCACGGATCCAGCCGCCCTCTCTGGCTTACCTAACCCGACTAACTCCATTGGCCCCACTCACCTCGCTGACCTCACTGATCTAGCTTACCCACTGACCCCACTGACCCCACTGACCCGGTGCGCCGCCCCTCACCGCAGCTGAAGATTCGCAATTGCGGCAACGGCATCGTCGAGGACGGCGAGGACTGCGACTGCGGCACGGTGGACGGCGCCGAGTGCGCGCGCATGGACCCCTGCTGCGACCACATCACCTGTCGGCTGCGCGAGGAGGCAGAGTGCTCCACCGGGCCGTGCTGTGACAACTGCAAGGTCAGTGGCGGCGATGGCGTCCACTCGCAGACATGGTGGTGGTGATCGTCCGCGCGAGCGGTCGACCGTGGCGTTGTGGTTGGTCACTGCGGCCGTTTGATAGGCGAGGTGGCCATTGTGACCTGATATGGAGGGAGATATATCATAGCATCCAGAATTAACTTAGTGTAAAAGTTCATACCGTCTGAAGCCCACAACGGCCAAGAATCATACCGTCCAAAATGATAATAAAGTTTTTTTTAAATCCCAAATGTCTCGGATAGGGTGCGTTCATAGCGTTCAGAGTTCATAACGTCCGAGGATCACAAAGTCGAAAAATTGCTTTAGAGGGAGAGTTTATAACGTCCAGAGTTCATAAAGTCAAGAGAGCATATCGTCCAAAAATAGTTCCTCAGTTGTCTGCTCGAGGAACCAGCGAAGCCCTGACAGTGAAACCGTGCGGCTGTGGCTCCGTTTTGTGTCAACAGGTGATAGTGGCAAACGTGGCGTAATGTGTACATCATCGCTCCGTCCAACCCTTGCCCTGCTGAAGCCTGCATTCTCCATCGCACGCCCCGGTGCATCCGATTTGTCATGTTTGTTATCGTTGTCGCTGATAACCCACACCCCACCGATAAGCGCACCGGGCAGCGTCCCTGGTCGGCCGACCATCTGGCAGCAAACAGGCCGCGGACTGGCCGACCGACTGACCGGCAGGGTCCGTGCAGAGCACCGGCTTTGTTGCCATTGTTGCTAATTTGATATGGTGAACAATTTTGAGCAGCCTATTCCTCAGCCTAGCCTCAATATTGTTCACGAAGATTATAAATGAAAGAGGAACTATCTAGAACGGAGCCCTGTAGCACACCAATCTTAAAATATTCCATTCAGATTCATATCCATTGCATACTAACTTTTGTTTCCTTCGCAATATTACACCCTCAGCAATGATTCAACTCAGTCAAGAACTTTTCCATATGCCCCGCGCTGCTGATGAATGAAGTAGGAGACTTTGATTGGAAACCTGCATGTATAGTTTTATTGGGTCTCCAAATTGTGGTAGTAGATGATTTATGAGTTATACGTAACCGTGAATTACAAGGAGTGAGAAGTATCCACAATTTAGCAATCATATTCCGATAAAAGATAATCAATTTGCACAACCATTTATTTATTACATCCCGAAAATAATAATATACGAATGTAGCGAAACATCAGGAAGGGCACAAACAAGGGGTGGCACCGAGTTTGAGTGCTCAGTGCTCACTGCTCGCTCTCGCTGAACATGCTGCCTGTGAAGCGAATAAATTTTTGATGGTGCCGGATGCAGTCAAGGTGAAAGTAAAGCTATTTTATGAGTGGGACCAGGTCAGCCGAATGTGTCTCGACAAAATCGACCGTGTCACGGTGCGACAGGGTGATGGAACCAGAAGTAGAGTTCAGAGAGTTCAGAAAAGGCTTGCTTTGGACATTTTTTGTGAGATATGTGATATATAGAAACACAACTTTGAAAACCCTCACACCAGCTTAATAGCCTTTGCTGCCCTTCATCCGAAGCATTGCATCTTCGCAGGCAGCAGTGGGACGCACTCGGTGTGCATGTGCAACTATCATCAAAACCTAAAACTGTTCATATCCGCTCTCGGCCTTCTCGGTCTCAAATACCGTAACCTCCTCGATCACTCTGTATTTGGCATATGTGTGTATGTGACACACTAAAAACCGTGATTGCATGATGCACAACTGTAAGGACTGTCCTGGTGAAGACGAATGATGCCCAAATGAGCTTTCGAAGGATTCTCCTCGCGGACAAATCAGAAGAGAGTGACGGTGATTTAACCCAAGATGATGACATGGATAATTATGTTACATACAACCAGTGGATGAGTACGCATCGCTGTACACTCGCAGAAATAGTCTAGACCAAGGAGGGAAGCATGTGATATTCCAGCCACAAACCGTGAAGCTGATCAAACATCACTTTGCTGCTAACAAACAAGGCCAGCACTTCACCTACCTAAAGGCTATTACCAAAGAGGGTGAAATGATTGCCTTGTACGATTTCGCTTAAGATCATTCAATTGTGATGCAGGATATAGCTGAAGGCTTCCACTGGCATTCGTCCCTGTGTACGGGGCACCGTTTGTAGTGTACTGGGGTGAGGACGAGGTGCCAGCTGGCGCCAGTGCCGTAAGAGCTACTGCTCTACCTCTGACGGCATAAAGCACAACACTGACATGGTGCATGCGTTCCTGCAACGGCCTATCGCAGAATGTCGGGCCGCAGTACCTGACCTCCAAAAATATGTATTCCACAGACGGCAGTATACGAATAAACTTCGTTAATGTGTGTCACCATCAGGCATATTTTGTGGTGCTCTGTGGGTGGCTTCTTTGTCACATCTCATGGCAAGGTCGCTTGCGACGGCATCGGGGGCACAGCCAAGCACGCCGCGGCTCAAAAGAGCTTCAAGCGCTCTCTGAGCAATCAGATACTGACGGTGGAGGACATGTTTGAGTATCTGTCGCAAAAGCTAGCCAGCTGCATCAAATTCATATTTGCATCAAAGCAGGAGGCAATGGGCGTCACGACCCACCTCACCGAACGCTTCCCGAAGGCCATCATGATGAAAGGAACATAGGGTTACTACAAGTTCGCACCATTGATCCACAGCATCGTAATAGTTCATGAACTGCCTACCGATGCGTGGCATGTGTTAATGGAAGTTTGGTGAAGTAGGAAGTGTTGGTGAGTACGCTGATGTAGATCGTGTTGATTAATATTATCGCGGTGACAGATCGTCGGTCTGGACTGGGATTCTGACAAGGCATGGAATGATCTGCACATCTGTAGATAAATGCATTGCATTGGTTTCACCTTTGTTGACGAGTGGTGGAAGTTTTCTGGATCATGGGACCTCTATCAGAGTTTCCCTCTGATAGAGTTTCCCACATGTCCTTCAGGGAAACTAGACAATTGGGTGGGGAGGGATGAAATGGCATTGCCATCTCAGGGATATGCCAATAGCTAAGGCAAAATCAGCAAATAGGGATAGCAGTAGCTCAAGCAGGCAGAGTAGTAGTTCATCCAGTGATGAAAGAGCTCCTCAGCGTGAAAAAAAAAGTTGGTTACGGAACATCTGTTAAGTGTATGATGCTTAATGCTCAGAGTATTCGATCCATATTTGATGAGGCCAAGTGTTATGTTGTTGAGGAGAAACCAAATTATGTATGCATTACGGAGGCATGGATCAGTGAGGGGTATTTTGGAGATAACTTGCAGGACTATGATATCCAGGGATACAATATGTTTTCGTGCAATAGGGGTCCAGAAATGAAAGAGGGTGGTGTAATGCTCTATGTGAGTAGCTTATTCAGTTCTCAAAAAGTAGCAGGTGGGGATATAAATGTGTCTGTGGAGTCCATTTGGCTTGATGTCACTGTGGGAAAAGGCAACAGCAATACACTGAGGATAGGATCTTTCTACCGATCAGGAACCCTGCCACATTCTCAGCAACTGGAGCTTGATAAGGTGATTTGTGAGGAAATCAGAAGAAACTTTCAGAGGAAGTGCCTTATTCTTGGTGACTTTTATCTAAAAGGATATGAAAATGTTGGTGTTGGCTCCCCATCATGCAAAATGTTTAGGAAATGCCTTGACGAGGACCTGTTCTTACACCAGTTTGTATCGGAACCTACCAGGCATGGCTCATTCTTGGACCTTGTATTCTCGGATTTAAGTGACTTGGTTCAAGACTTAACTGTAGGAGAAACTCTGGGGAGAAGTGACCATAACATAGTTAGATTCAGGGCACATGTAGGGGAGATTATTAGGGATAATTTGGTAAAGGTTCCAAATTTCAACAGAGCAGACTTTGACTGCATGAGAGCGGCTTTAAGTGCCATCAGATGGGAAGAAGAATTCTCCAATTTAAATGCCTGTGAAATGTGGGAAAAGTTCAAATCTTACTTCAAGGAAATTCAGATTAGACATGTCCCCCAAAAGCAAAGACACAAAAGAAGGGTAGGAAATCCAGCATGGCTTACACCAGACTTGATAAAAGCAATTAAGGCTAAGAAAACTGCATTTAGAGTGTTTAAAGAAGCTTCAAATGTCGTTAATCTAAAGGCGTATCGAAAAGCTAGAGCCACCGTGAAGCAAAAAACCAGAGCAGCAAAGCGAGCAAAAGAACTGGATTTAGCTAGGAACTGTAATGGGGACAGCAAAAAGTGCTTTAGTTTCTACAAGCTGAGTAAAGTGTCTACCACAATTGGTCCGCTTAAAGTAAATGGAACTATACTGGGTGAGGGTAGTGAGATGGTTGAGGAGCTGAGCAAGCAGTTTAAATAGGTGCTTCCATTGGAAGACATCACTAATCTGCCGACAGTACACCATAGTTCAGTAACATGTGATCGGATAAACCATGTTGATTTCACTGATAGTGATGTTGTTTTCAATCATATCAGGAAAATAAAGCCAAACAAGGCAGCAGGACCTGATACTCTTTATGCTAGGGTATTGGGGAAGCTGAAAGGGAATTGGCATTTCCACTTAGTATAATATTTTGTAGATCAGTTTCATAAAATGAAATTCCAACAGATTGGAAAAGGGCAAATGTCGTTCCTATTTTCAAGAAAGGAGAAAGAGTGAAAGCTGAAAACGATAGGGAAGTAAGTCTCACATCCCTAGTCTGCAAGGTACTCGAACCAATTATCAAGGATAGAATAGTTAGCTATCTGGAAGGAAACCGATTGATTCAAGATACTCAACATGGGTTTAGAAAAGGGTGACCGCATCTCACAAATGTCTTGGACTTTTTGTACTTCACTACAGCACAATTTGATCAGGGAGATCAGGTTGATGTAGCATACCTTGACTTTGGTAAGGCATTTGACAAGGTACCCCATAAAGGGTTAATGATGTAGCTTCAGGTCCATGGTATTGCAGGTAGTATCTTAAAATGGATAGAGTTGTGGCTTTCAGATAGACAGCAAAGACTGATGCTAAATTGTACAAAGTTATCCTGGCAAAATGTTCTTAATGGAGCCCCCCTAGGGTCAGCACTGGGCCACTACTGTTCGTTATATTTGTAAATAACATTGAAAGTGGCCTAGGCACTAAGGTTTTGAAATTGACGGATGATTTGAAGGTCTTTAGGGCAACAACAGGTCACAATGAGCATACCTCGCTGCAGAAGGACTTAGAGGAACTTGTGAAGTGGTCCGAAGTATGGGAAATGAAATATAATTTTGATAAGTGCAAAATAATGCATGTAGGTAGGCAGCATATGAAGGCTCCATACTAGATGGGTGGCCAAGTACCATCAGTGACCCAACAGGAGAAGGATTTAGGCGTTATTCTAAACACAAAATTTAGGGACATCAGAACAGACCAAGGAAGCCAGGAAGAAGGCATTGAGAATGCTTGGGGAAATCAATAGGAATGTATCGTACAAAAGTGAGGAAGTCACCAGGAAGCTTTACTCTGCATATGTGAGGCCACATTTGGAATACTGCATCCAAGCTTGATCTCCTAGCTATGAAAAAGATTGTTGGCTTTTAGAGAGAGTAGAAAACAGGGCTACACAAATGGTTAATGGTATAAACAACCTGGTATTTGAGGAAAGATTGAAGAAATTGAATATGTTTTCACTTAGATATAGAAGGCTGAAAGGACATCTCATCGAGGTCTTTAAATTTGTTCATGGCCTGGAGAAGGGATACATTGGGGCAATATTTGAATTTAACAAAAATGATGCAAATAGAGGTCATCGATTAACAATTAAAGTCAACCACAGCAGGACAAGATTAAGACCGTCTTTCTTCACCAACAGGGGAGTAGAACACTGGAAGCAGCTGCCAGAAACCATTGTCAGTAGCAGCACATTGAACATCTTTGAAACACAGCATGGACAATCATTATAAGAATAGAGGGTTTGCTTCTCAGTATTCCAGGGAGGGCTGGTCGACGGATATGGTGGGCAACTGGTTGAGTGTCCAGAGTGAAACGAAGAAGGGCCCTTGTGGCTCATAGTTGCACTAATATTTTGTGTCTTTGTGCCTTTATGTCTTTATTATAATGTTTCACTGTAGCAAATTATTATATTGCATTTAATTGTACAATTATACTACTTTATTTTATTACACCGATGTCGACAGCTCATGACCCCATGCGATTCATTTCAGGCTCAGCCTGTGTCAACGGATGCATCTGCGCCGAATTTGTTCTCAAGGAGTTCAAGATTAATGGGATTACTCATCGTGATGGGATAGCTGCACGCGATGGGACACGTGCCACGAGCATCAAAAGACTAGTAATTTGGTACTATGCTGTTCTAAACCAATAGTAAAGCAGGCCACGATAAACTAGCGCGGAAACAGCCATGTATTCCTAATTTCGAACGGATCGGTAGGTTTTTTTAAAGGGTAAACGCGGTCAATGGTCAAGAAGCTATAGCCTCTGGCATTTCTGAGATGCCACCCTACAGTGGTGTCTTTTGAGGTTTTTCGGGTCAGTCACATTGCGATTTGAAAAAGTGCAGAAATGAAGTTTTATATTTTATCTTTTCAAGTAAAACATAAATATGTTGTTCTGTTTCTAAGCCTGTACATATCCGTTCTAAATTATACATGCATGATTGTTTTTGTATTAGTGTATGTCGTAGTGCCAGTTTACGTCTCTTCGTGTTAGCTCACAACGTCCAAGGATCATAACGTCTAAAATGCGAAATAATGTTTTAAAACTCGAAAATGTCCCAGATAGGGTGCCTTGATAGCGTCCAGAGTCCATAACGTTCAAGGATCACAAAGTTCAAAACTGGCTTCAAAAGGCAGAGTTCATAACGTCCAAAGTTCATAAATTCCAGAGTTCATAACTACCAAAAAAAATCTTCCTCAGTTGTCCGCTTTAGGAGCAGGCGAACACCGACGGTGAAATTGTGCGGCTGTGTCTCCGCTTTCTGCCAGCAGGTGGCAGGAGTGTGCGATTATTGTCTCATAGCACCTCGTGAATATGCTGCCAAATGTGGTCCGGTGGTTTCTTATGGTGTCGATTCTTAATTCTTATCCAGCTCCTCGAGGCGACGAATACATTTCCTCAGAGGGTCCCCTTCAGTGGGAAGCTTTGTTGAGCGGGTGCAGTGGCTGCGCTTGAGAATACTGAGTGGATACCATTTCCTCCGAAAGGCGCCCTTGGCTGGAAAATCCGTTCCACAGAGGTATGGAGGGTCATTCCCGATCGGAGCGGTACCACCTTACTCTGGGGAGCGGGGGTAAAGACTACCGTGGGATGCTGCGGAATGTCATTGTCATAGTCAGTCATAGTTGTATATTGAGTTGTCCATATTCATGGCTTTTCAGCACTCGCGTCAATACATGGTTCAACCATAAAAGAGAAACTCTAATTATGAAAAACACTAAATAACGTCAATGAAAAGAGATAAAATGATGAAACATGCCATCAAATACGCCCCTGAGCATGAGCCTTATTATTCCACGTGCCAGCCCCCAGATACAGAAAGCTACGCCTCGCAGCTTCCGTAATAATGTGGGGCAGCTCTAATTTGTTCTCGTCAGTTCCTCGAGTGCTCCTACTGGAGATTTCGGAGCGGAACTTAATACTGCTAGCCAATGGAAGGGGGACAGATGTTGCAAGCAGTCTTCCAACCATGACCAAATCGCGCTGCTGAAGCATGTTGTCGAACTTTTAGTTCCGTTTTGCTAGGTTTGATCTTGAGCCGATTTTGGGTAAATAAAGTTAGAGCCATACTCAAGGTGTGATCTACTCGTTGTTTTAATACTTCCAAATTTGACGGGGTGTCCAATGTATCGGGACGTCGCTGCTTATCAGTTATCAGCTGCCTGGACGGTCCCCCAATGCCGGAGCTCTGGACTTTGATCATGAGGGATG
Source organism: Imbricaverruca yamaguchii (assembly GCA_034440575.1). Lineage (NCBI taxonomy): Eukaryota > Metazoa > Arthropoda > Thecostraca > Neoverrucidae > Imbricaverruca > Imbricaverruca yamaguchii. The sequence goes on from JAOTOL010001625.1 coordinate 2,651,052, forward strand.
CGCCTCACCGACGCGCCGGGCCAGACATCGTGACAAGCGGTGGGGCATAAGTGTGAATGCATACAGTTCAGTTTAGTGAACACATAGGAATATGGGATGGGCAATACTTTGCTTTCCAATCGAAATATATATATTATTGAGGCATAAAAGCTAAGAAATCTACGTTTTCTTCGCGTATTCATGTTTTACTCGAGTTATTAACAATAGATAACCTGACGGCCCGGGAGAAGATACATATAAATTGTCTTGTACGTTGCAAGTCGTCTCCAAGAAGCATACTGGCTCATTTAACGCCAAGTCGACAAGTGAAAGGGACAAAATAACACACAATACTTATTTTTTAATGAAAATATTCGTGGGTGTTTATCTGATACAGTGAATCCAGCTGTGCCATTCATAGAAAAAAACAGACAAATGGTCAAGAAGCCACAGACTGAGGTATTTCCCGCCCTGGTAGCTTAGTTGATTCGAGCGCTGGTCTCCGCTGATCCCCATTGTTTTCACACCGTAGGCTTCGAGTTTCCTCACCCGCTTGCATTTACCCCCGGCTGGAACGGTCAGTTGGCAGCTGTCCCGATAAGGCCGGAGACGATCTACCGGAATGCTGTGTCGGTGCATTGACAGCACGTAGAACTATCAACATAAATTCTCCCGTTGAACGGGAATTAATTGATTGGGGCGTGGCGGGGGTTCACGTACCAACCCCTACTTAGCAATAGAACCCTGGTTCATAAAGCCATCCCTGCAATAATTCGGATTAAGTTATAAATTTTGGAAGAAACTCTGTTTCTTCCAAACAGAGCCTCCTACTTAATTCATCAGCAGCACATATGGATTTGTTCTCATCATCATTCATACTTCATTCATCATTCACCCGTATGGAAAAGTTCTTAATTGAAGTGAAACATTGCTAAGAAGGTAACATTGCGAAGAAAACAAAAAGCAGTATGCCATGGATATAAATCTGAATCGAAAAATTATGATTGGTGTGCCACAGGGCTCCGTTCTTGATCCTCTTCTATTTATAATCTTCGTGAACAATATTGAAGTTAGGCTCAGGAATATGCTGCTCACAATTGCTCATCATATCGAACTGGTAACAGTGGCTCCGAGGCCGGTCCTCCGCATGGACCCGGCCGGTCGGCCGGTCGGCCGGTTTGCGGCCTTTTTGCGGCCAGCCGGACGGCCGACCAGAGACGCTGCCCGGTGCGCTTATCAGTGGGGTGTGGGTTATCAGCGATAGATTACACACATGTCAAATCGGTCGCACCGGGGTGTGCGATGGTGAAGGCAAGCTTCAGCAGGGAAGGGGTGGGCTGAATGATAATGTGCACATTACGCCACGTTTTCCACTGCCTCCTGGTGACAGACAACGGAGACACAGCCGCACGATTTCACCGTCAGGGCTTCACAGGCTCCTCTAGTGGACAACTGAGGAATTATTTTTTGGACGTTATGAATTCCGAACTTTATGAACTCTGTACGTTATGACTGCTAGCCAATGGAAGGGGGACAGATGTTGCAAGCAGATGTTGCCCTCTGGCGCCAGTTTTGGACTTTGTGATCCTTGGACGTTATGAACTATGGACATTTTGAATGAAGCTTATACGATACATTTTTAACGTTTTTGGACTTAATTTCGCATTTTGGTCGTTATGATTATTGGACGTTGTGAGCCTTGGACGTTATGAACCTTGGTACTAAATTAACTCTGGATGTTATGATATATCCCCGGCTTAACCTGCTGCGACAGTTTGACAGGCTAAGTGGCCACTGCGACCGGCCGCGGGGGTGGGCTCAACCCCCGGTTACCACTTGACGAGAGTTCTGTGCTCGTCTGTGAGGGTGAGCTCACCTCCCCACCCCCTGTAACCGTCCGTGAGGGGAGCGTATTACCTACCATCGTCTGTGAAAGTGAGCTCACCTCCCCCCCCCTGTAACTTCCGTGAGGGGAGTTTATTCCCTGCCACCGTATGCGAAAGTGAGCTCCCTCTCCACAAACTGTAATCGTCCGTGAGGGGAGCGGATTCCGGGCCACCGTCTGTGAAAGTGGGCACCCCCCCCCCATGTAACCGTCTGTGAAAGTGAGCCCTCACCTCTCCCGTCCCCTGTAACCGTCCGTGAGAGTTATCCCCTGCCGCCGTCTCTGAGGGTGGAGATGGTCATTACCGGGCGTCCGTCAGGCCGACGGCTGCTCCCTGCGCCGTTCTGCAGCAAGAGGGCCGAGCCGACATTCGGCGCTTATTTCCCTAGCTAGCCAGAGTGGCGAACGAGAAATAGCGCGGCTGCTGCTGCTGCCGCCACTCACGAATGGCCACGTTCGCTCCGATCTGTGATGCTCATCGCGGGAAATTTGAACGACCTTGACGCCGCGAGACGGGCTCCGAATGGCACCTGAGCCGGCTGCCGGGTGGCGACGACCACCGGCGACAGCAGGTGGCGGGTGGTGGCGAGTCCGTGCCGGGCGCAGCCGTGTTCTCGGTCGGGTTTGCCGTTGCTGCGGGCGCCCGCGGCGACCGGGTCGGCACCTCCAGTTCGAACGGCGCTGCTATCGAGCCGCGGGTCGGCGCCGTTTTTGCCGCGGCGGCTGTAAATCAGCGTCGAGCGGCCGTAGTGGGCTGATGAGAGCGCGGCTGCGCGCCTGCACTTGGCCACGGCGCGGACGTCGACCCCGCCTCGCCGCGGCCGCACGGCGGCACCACCACCACGTGGATGGAAGGGTCTCCCTCGAAAGAGTCGCTCCACTTGCGCCCGCAGTGACCATTTTCCACATAGCTGCTGGGCTGCGTCGTCGCCTGTCAGGAAAATCTCACTGAGGGAAGTGTTTGCAGAACGCTTTCTCCCAACTAAACTGAAAATTGCAGAACTCTTGCAAGGCGAGCATCGGCGAACCACCGCCCACAGTACTAATTCCCGCTAATCGGTTTCATTAATAGTACTGGTGTAGCCATGAAGTAGGAGCATATCCCTGATTAATTCCCAGTAACCAGTATGACAACACCCCCAGAGCAGCCATGCGTTTCGCCCATACATTTATTCCGTACCTTGCCCACCAACGAGGGGCTCGTTGGTGGGCGTCATGAGCGGACATAATACCGGTGGCGCCGCTCTGGTGGTGGGTTTGTGAAGAAACGCCACCAGAATGAGCTTCCTCTGATTAACGCTATATTCTGGTTTCTAAAGAATGTGCAAGTGACTTCCAATGGTCAAATTTGAACAACATTGATACAAGCTCTCTTATGATGTGTTCGTTCGTTATCAAATCGCTTAATAGTTCGTTTTATTATCAAATCATTTCACCCTGTCACTGCCATTAAAGTGAAATGACAGCAATTGGCCACCCTATATCTTATGATAAAAGTGTGTCGTACATCTTTTGTGTGATATGCTGACAATTTCCAATGTTCTTATGTAAAAGAAAATCGAAGGTGCTACATTTTATATCTTAAATAACTTCCATGAAGGTTTAACCCTGTCACTTTTGCACTCAATTCCAAAATGTGTGCTCTAAATTATCACATGGTGCTATTTTAAATTGTATATCAGATGTTCTACGCTATCGAATTATTTTCAATGGTCTCAAATAAACCGGCATAAAATCAGCTTCCTTTTCATGCCATGCTCAACTACTTTTATGGATATCTAACCCTGCCACGTTTGCACTCAATGCCATGATTTGTGTCTCGAGTTATCACATTATCTTCCTTCAAATTGAATATCGGATGTTCTGCATGGGCGAATTAATTGTCAGTGGTTTAAAAACTGCCACCGACCGTACACCATAGTTCAGTGACATGTGATCTGAGAAATGATGTTGATTTCATTGATAGTGATGTTGTTTACAATCATATCAGGAAAATAAAGCCAAACAAGGCAGCAGGACCTGATGAAATTTATGCAAGGGTGTTGCGGGAAACTGAAAAGGAACTGCCATTTCCACTTAGTATAATATTTTATAGATCAGTTTCAAAAAATGAAATTCTAACCGATTGGAAAAGGGCAAATGTAGTTCCTATTTTCAAGAAAGGAGAAAGAGGGAAAGTTGAAAACTATAGGCCAGTAAGTCTCACATCCCTAGTCTGCAAGGTACTCGAATCAATTATCAAGTATAGAATAGTTAGTTATCTGGAAGGAAATAGATTGATTCAAGATACTCAACATGGGTTTCGGAAAGGACGGTCGTGTTTCACAAATCTCTTGGCCTTTTTTAACTTCGCCACAAAACAATTTTATCAGGGAAATCAGGTTGATGTAGCATATCTTGACTTGAGTAAGACCTTTGACAAGGTACCCCATAAACGGTTAATGATACAGCTTCAGTCCCATGGTATTGCAGGTAGCATCTTATAATGGATATAGTTGTGGCTTTCAGATAGACAGCAGAGTGATGCTAAATGGTACAAAGTCATCATGGCAAAATGTTCTTAGTGGAGTCCCCCATGGGTCAGTACTGGGGCCACTACTGTTCATTATACTTGTAAATAACATTGAAAGCAGCCTAAGCAGTAAAGTTTTGAAATTTGCGGATGATTTGAAGGTCTTTAGGGCAATAACAGGTCAAGATGAGCATATCTCGCTGCAAAACTTAGACGAACTTGTGAAGTGGTCCGAAGAATGGCAAATGAAATTTAATTTTGATAAGTGCAAAATCATGCATGTAGGTAAGCAGCATATGAAGGCTCCATACTTGATGGGTGGCCAAGTGCTATCAGTGACTCAACAGGAGAAGGATTTAGGTGTTATTCTAAACACAAAATTGGGGCATCAGAACAGACCAAGGAAGCCAGGAAGAAGGCACTGAGAATGCTCGGGGAAATAAATAGGAATGTATCATACAGAAGTGAGGAGGTCATCAGGAAGCTTTACTGTGCATATGTCAGGCCACATTTGGAATACTGCATCCAAGCTTGGTCTCCTAGCTATGAAAAAGATTGTTGGCCTTTAGAGAGAGTACAAAAGAGGGCTACAAAAATAGTTAATGGCATAAGCAACCTGGCATATGAGGAAAGATTGAAGAAATTGAATATGTTTTCACTTAGATATAGAAGGCTGAGAGGAGATCTCATCGAGGTCTTTAAATTTGTCCATGGTCTGGAGAGGGGATATATTGGGAAAATGTTTGAATTCAAAAGAAATGATGCAATTAGAGGTCGTAAATTCAAAATTAAAGTTAACCACAGAAGAACAAGGTTAAGGCAGACTTCCTTCACCAACAGGGTAGTAGAACACTGGAACCAGCTGCCAGAAAACATTGTCAGTAGCAGCACATTGAACATCTTTAAAAACAGCATGGACAATCATTATAAGAATAGAGGGCTTGCTTTTCACTATTGCAGGGAGGGCTGATTGACAGATTTGGTGGGCGACTGGTTCAGTGTACAGAGTGCAGCCAAGAAGGGCCCTTGTGGCTCATAGTTGCACTAATCTTTTATGTCTTTATGTCTTTATGTCTTTGAAAATAACTGACATAAAATCAGCTGCCTTCTGACACCATATTCAACTACTTTTATATATATCTAACACGGTCATTTTTGCACTCGACTCTTGGATTTCTGTCTGAAATTACCACATTCTATTACTTTTATTTGTATATCAGATGTTCTATATTAGCGAATTAATTTCCAATGGTTTAAATAAACTGCCATAAAATCAGGTGCCTTCCATGCCATACTCGACTACTTCTATAGATATTTAACCCTGTCATTTTTCCTTCTTGACATGAAGCTGTCCGGCATTATTGAGGTTGTGGCATGGGTCGATGCAGGTCAAACGTTGACAGTTGCTGCCCAGAGGATTCGGAGGGCCGCCGAGGGGTTGCAGGGCAAAAAGTAAAGTAATATTACACCATTCAACAATAATAAGCAATATCGGCTCTGCCACCCCAAAATGGTACAGGATAAATTACCGGTTTGCTCACAGCATGCATTTGTCCACAACATGCACAGATCAGCACTCATGCGTATGTGCACACAATCAGTGTCTGCACAATACGTGTAATTTGATGACGTAGCTTGCCCCGACATTTCACGAGTCATTCATACAGTCATCATGTTCTCCGGCTGATACGTCATTTTCCCAGCACATAATCCAAATGCGTGTCTGATGTGGCGGAGAGGCGGGAAGTTAGGTTAGCCCATCTCAGCTCACTTCAGAATATTCGTTGTTATTGTTCTATTAGTTGTTATGTGGCCGAAAATTGCAACAAGAGAACGCTTTTGGTACGTCTCCATGTTTCATATCTTGGATCGTTTCCTGGGAACTGCACCTGCATGTATGTATGGATGCACAATCAGTGAATGAACAAATCGTGTGATCTAGTCCGCCATTGCGCACCATAAAATGCATGCTTTGGATGCTAGCGACGGTTCTATAAGAACCTTGAAGTGAGGGTTTTCACCATGTTTCATTTCCAAACAGAACATCTTGCCATGTTAACATGAACGTTTCCC